>JAEQBH010002692.1:0-615597 GCA_016808115.1 Tetrastigma voinierianum | reverse complement strand
CCTTTAATCCCGAAACAAAACCATAATGGAAAATGACGAAAATCAAAATTATTTTCCCTTTATATTTTAAGTAGATATAGAGATTTTCCAAAAAAATTTTCTTTTAGAAACACGAAATAAAAAAAATAAAAAAAAATAATCTTATTAAAACTCGAAACCATGTCCATCAAGAAGAAACTTAACGCTTTAGATCAAATTTTTAAAATTTTTGTAACCTTCGAGAAAGAAGATTTATAAATAACTTTGGAAAAATTCACCAAAAATGTCTTCTCTCGGTGATTATGCAAGCTTCTAGGATAATCTAGATGATGAAAGTTATTTTAATTTGGAGAATGCAATAGAAGGATAAAAACGATATCAAATCAAGCAACGGTATTCACTCTGCAAAGAAGCCCTTGAAAGTTTCATTAGTCAAAACCAAATTCATGCTTATCTAGAAAGTGATCGACAAAAGAGGGTCCATAGGTATCAAAATGAGGAGAAGATCAGCTGACCCTTTATGAATATTAATGTAGAATAATTAGAAGTATTAACTTTGTAAATAAAGTGTAGTGTACTTTGGGACACTTGTTGATAGTGTTGGGAATTTTCAATCTATCATGTAGACATATGTGTAATTATTGTGTATCTGAAGCTATCAAATAAGGTTGAGCCCAATTAAATAAAGTGATCTAATATGGTTTAGGTATTTTTGGGCTTTTATGCATCTAATTTAAGTGTGGACCTCTCATATGTGTAGAGGCCCAAGGCTATAGTTTCTAGTTTTTATGATGGGCGGGCAAGAAATTATAACCTAGGGTTTCAAACTTAGGGTTTCACACCATATAAATAGTTATAGTCCCACAAATTAAAGCATGATCATTCTTTTTTTGACATCCGTCATCAAAAGAGGATTTGAGAGGCGCATTCTAATTTTGGAATACAAAAACCCTGAACTCCCGAATAAGGTTACAATGGAGAATTTAGGTATGCTTAGCTATTATTTGTTTGGTATGTGGTGATCGGCAGCGGGCGCGGGATCTGTTTTTTGAGGTAAAGATCAAGGCATGAGCGGATCCACATTGTTTTAAGAGATCGAGATTTGGTATGAAAACAGAATCCACATTTTTTAGAGATTAAATATACAGTAGACATATCATGTTTTTAAGAGAGATCAAGATGCGAGGCGCTGGAAACGAGATCACATTTCTAAGGGATTGATTATCAGCAAGTGGTATCAAAGCTGAGGTTCATGATTAGGTCATCGAGAATGGTTGATTTATTGTCTTCATCCCTTGAAATTATTTATGGATTAGTTGAATATCAATATGGCTTTATTGAATTTGTAATATGATGGTTTTTATGGTTTTCTTTAAGCCATCACATATTCAAGATTTAAAGATCTTGAACATATTGATATTATAGCTTTGATAATTTAGCAATATTTGTAATTTGGTTTGGTATGCATGAATTACACATGTATGTATGTAGCTTATATTTTATTGAGAATTTAGAAATGCAATAAGCTTTATGTATATTAAAAATTAAGGTAACAAAGAAATAGATTTGGGGTTCAATTTACAATTTATGGTTTGATTTGTAATGACCGATTCTTAATTTGGTCACAATTTAAGGTATTAGATTTTGGTAATTATGGATATAATATTAGGAATTAAATTAATCAACAATATGTTGCAAGCAGTCTCTGTTGTGGAAATTAATTTAATTTTGAATGATAAGGTTTTGTGTGTATATTTATTCATGCGAATATTAATCGGCCCAAGGAAGTTAATGTTTGGCCAGTGCATATACACGTAGTGAATAAACATGTGGTAGTGCTTGTATAAATGTGAACATTAAGTCGGTCCCGAAGGTTTGAGTGTTTAACATGCTTTGTGCTCGATGTTGATCACTACACCAGGTGCCATTTACAAGTTAATGTTTTGTTTAAAAAAAGAACTAAGTATTAATGTTGTATTAGGTATCTTGTGATACTACCATTATTACATGATTAATTAATTTTGCATATTATAGTTTTTGTATATGTGGTAATTTGGTTTTTTTTTTTTTTTTTGTTCTCTTTGTTTGGTTCACGGATTACTGTTTGCAATATCTACGCAATATTAATTCCATTCAATGTAATGGCACTAATTTCCAGGAAGTCATGGAAAGAGAACATTTTGATTCATTCACCGGGGTCATGGACTTGGATCTTGCTTTCACAGATTGACTGACCGGATCCACTTACATGAGGTACCTTTGACGAAAAGAGGAGTGGAAAAATGGGAAAGGAATTCGGCCAGTATGAGCTTGATGATCATGAAGCGTGCCATTCCAGAAGCTTTTCGGGACACTATGTCCGAACATATTACTACGTCTAAGGGTTTTCTTGAGGATATTGAGAAAAGGTTTGCCAAAAATGAAAAGGCTGAAACAAGTACACTTTTGGCAAAACTTATCTCAATGAGGTATGGAAAGGAAACATAAAGGAGTACATTATGGAAATGTCTCCTGCTTGCTTCAAAATTGAAAGCACTCAAGTTGGAGTTATTTGAAGACTTGCTAGTGCATTTGGTTTTGATATCCCTTTCGACACAGTACAGTCAATTTAAAGTGAGCTATAATTGTCAAAAGGAGACATGGTCTCTTATCACCTTGTGGTGGGATGAGACCGAACCTGCCAAGATTACACAAGTGAAGGCACTTTACGTCTTGGGTGAGATCACGCTTGACTTTCCTCTTCTTGAACACAGTGTGATATGAGCACCTAGTCCTCTAGGGGAGGGAGAAGGGCCCCGCTCGGATCCTCACTCCGAGGGCTGGCGTGGTGGTGGGGTTGGGTGGAGGGCATCGGTGTCACCTTGGGGTTGGCCAGGAGACGAGCCACAGGCCCGATACTCGTGAAGCTCATCCTCATCAGAAGTTCATGGCGAGTCATAAACCTCTTTGTTCTTGGTACACCGGGAGCTTGTCCGCGCTTGACCATGATTGCCTTAATCAGTGTATCGAGCCTTAATATCTTCTAAGGGCTTGGAGCTTGCTTGCATAGGTCGTAGTAAGGAAGGGGGTGCCCCTAGGTTCATCTGGCATCCTTTGTTATGGAGGATGTCATCCCCTCATCTTTATGACATCGAAGGGTATATCACGGATGATAGCATAGTTAGCTTGAGGCTCGTTTGGCCGTCACTTCACATACGTCGTCATTGAGATGAGACGCGATATGATGAAGTGATTACTTGATTCTGGGGATGTAGGCCAAATGTTTGGCCTTAAAGTGAACCACGTGCCCCTCACTGTTAATCTTCCACTCACCTGCTTGGTTGGTCGATATCACAGCCGACCCCACTCCCGGGGTGATCGAGTTTCGCATGGAGCTTCATCAAGGGCTTAGGAGGCCGGTTCGGGTTATAGTGCGGTTGATAAACTTGGCGAAGTCTGGCTTCCATGGATGAGCCTTGCTGACTGCACACACCTGCACCTGCCTGCACACACACCTTTTACCTTACCTACCACCACCACCACCACACCACCTTACCTGCAGCCACGCGGGAGGCCTAAGTTAGGCGTGGTCAGCACCACACTTGTGGCAGCTGGTGTAGGAGGTTGGCACAGTGCCCGCCACCCCTTGTTTGTGATCGTCTTGCGAAAGAAGTCGTTGGGTGGTGAAACAACGACACCCAAATGGCCGGAGGCTTCGGCGCGCTCTCGATGTTTCAAACTTGTCATGGTCATAGCTAACGTCACGAGCTCTTCAACTTGACCTACTCTTGGTAGTCGTCTTTTTCTTGCTTACACCGACATTGGGCGGCACTTATGGGTAGGGTGGAGATGGTGGCCAAAGTTTACTTGCTACCTCTATGTGGTCACTAGACATCCTAACAAACGGTGAGGTAAGTGGGACCCAAATAAGCTGAAATGAAGCCACCCAAAACTCACTAAGGCATTAATCGAACACCTCGGTATTGTATGGGAATGAGGGCTTTGTAACCACACCCACGAAAGTTACTTGATATCCTAAACAATCCCGAGGAGCCTTCTAAGCTTCTTGAGACCCAAAAAACCACAGCAAGCTCATTCTAGAATGGCTCTAAGCCTCATGGGACATGTACACAAAGCTTCGGACGTAGGGCTTTAAACCAAGTTGGACAGCACGGGGTGGTAGCTTTAGAGACGAGTCGCGGGGCCTGTGGGGCCCCATTACTAAGGAGCTGAAGTCGGGGCAGTAGCAGAGATAGATTGTCTTGGGCTGCAAAAAAATAGAGGTGTAGCCTTAAACCACAAGTTTCTTGTAGGAAGAAAGAATGAAATTTGTGGTTCGTAAAAAAATAGGAGACGGCAGCGTCCGACATTCGAGATTTCCCGACATCGTGACGTTCAGGGTTCGATTACTTGACTTGTCCCGCGACGTTAAGACTCACATTCCCAGGGGTTTTTCTTTTGATTAATCTGTTTTAGAACCCAGAGAGAGTAATGGAAGCGGGAGATAGCTTGAGAAACTCATTCCGGGAGTGCGAAGGGGGTTAAGTTCATTCGAGGGGTTTTCTCATACTTAGAAATTTTCGCGAATTTTTGTTTTGACCCTCTACGTCATGTCGCAGCGTTGGCTCTCAGCGTCGCGCGTTGAGCAGTCAAAATCAAGCCTACGTCGGCGTTTGCTGGAAAATTTGGCTACCCTATTTTGGACCCTACGTAATGTCACGGTTGAAACCGACGTCGCGGCGGTGGATTGTCGACACTCTTTAGACGTCGCGGCGTCTGAAGAAGAAAACCTTACCCGAAAACTAAAACACTGAAACTATCAAAAAGCTTGGGTTGCCTCCCAAGTAGCACTGTTTAATACCGTGCTTTCGGCGCTCTGCATCTCGGTAATCAGGGGTTTCGGAATTGCGAATCCTACGACATTACTTTAGTATGCTTGGTTGAATGGTTTGCTTATTCGTATGGATCTACGCCCAGTATGGCTTGACGGATTGTGTGTTAACTTTGAAGGTTCTTTTCGGGGGGTGCATAATTTCTACTCCTCCATGTGGAAGGCACAGATTGAGTAAATAGTCCGATCTGCGTGACTTTGAGTTCCTGGAAAAGTTTGGTCGAGATTGAATAAGAGGACAGCTAACCACGCCAAACTCTTTCCTTATAATATGTTTGTCGTGCCAGGCTTCGTCTTTTCCTTATATTCGAGAAGAGCATTCTCGTGCGCCTCATTATGGAATTCCGTCAATTCACTAAGTTGTAGCATCAGCTTCTCTCAGAGCTACTTTCTTTGTCCGTGTTCGTCACAGGAGGTTGCCCTAGTAGGCTCTGTGTTCCGATTCCACTGGAAATGAGTGACAATGGCACCCTTAAACTAGTCGGATAGGCGACCATAACGATGGGGTTTAAATGTTGTCACGCTAAGCTAAGTGCATCCTCAATCTTTTTCGACCAGTCCTTCCTTGAGTTATTGATTGTTTTCTCTAGAATGGACTTTATCTCTCGGTTTGACACCTGCGCACCGTTTCCTATGGGTGGTATGTAGTGATGTGCGTCTTTTAGCACACCATAGTTTTCTCGAATCTTATCAACCCGACTTATTACATAAATGAGTACACTCCATACGTGATCGGTCTTTCATTAAGATCTTGAGAAGCTATTAATAAATATGTGGGCTGCTGAAGAGACAGCTACCACATTAGGCGTCGATGATAGTGCGTGTCGATTATTACTTCTACCCATTTAGAGGCGTATTAATCCACTTTACCCAAGGAGGATATACAGGATGAGAATGAGAAGGAAATGGACAGCAAATCCATCCCCCTGAATCAAATAGCTCGACCACCAGGGTGTGCGCATGGGTGGTTCATCCTTTTTAAATGCTCCCATTCTTTGGCATTTATCATAGGTAGATGTCTAAGTGGTGAGAGCATCCTTGAGCAAACTAAATAGTAGAACCACCAATTGAAGTACCTTTGCCCGTCCTTTGGCCTCGGAAATACCCCATGGTAAAAGTGTGGCGAGTGATTCCAGAATCTTGCCCATCGCCTTATCACTTGATCACTTCTGATGCTATATAGCTAATATAGGTTCTTCCTAGTATTAGTGCTTCGAATGTCACGAAAGAACCTCTTCTTACGTTGGTAGATAAACTCTGGAAGGATCACCTTGGCCACTAAGTAATTATAGTCGGAAAACCATGGAATCGGCTTTGTGTCTTCAATTTCTAAGAGCTGCTCATCTGGGAAATCATCATTAACATGCATCTCGTCTCTAGGCCCTTCTAACCTTGAAAGATGGTTTGCGACTAGGTTTTATATTCCTTTCTTGTCTTTTATCTTTGGGTCAAATTCTTGCAATAGGAGTACTGCTGCGTATTAATCTCGGTTTCGCGTCCTTTTTGATCGTTGGGTACTTTATGGTTGAGTGGTTAGTGTGCACCTATTACCTTGTACTTGATCAAATAGAGACTAATAGCGAATTTGTTGTCAAAGCGAAAAACAATGGCAACTCTTTTCGGTGGTGGCATAGTTGAAATTTGGGCATCGTACAAAGTCACGGTAGCATAGTAGATAACTTTGAAATATCCGCTCTCTTTTACATCCCGGTAGCCTTTGCTTTCCGGTCATGGTCATTGGCGTCGCACGTTAGCTGAACGGAAGTCCCATTATGGTGTTACTCTTATAGGGGCTATGCAATCGATCTTTCGGGTGAGGGGAATGCTTGCACACACTTTGCTGTGAAAATCAAATGGTGTCCCTTGAACCGGCAAACTAGACAAAGGGGTTTCTGTCCTGAGAAAAATCTTTTATGAAGCCTTTATGAGACCAGTGTCTAGAAGCTTCTTATGCCCTTTGGAGTGATGGAGGAGGAGTAGGTTTTCTCTAATGCCTCGATTTTTTGCTTTGTCTACCCCCTATTCCTCTTGCGGAAATGGTGCTTGAATTACTATGTATACCTTCTTGTACCGTAAAAATGGAACTTCTCCCAAATTAAGCAGATTGGTTTCCTCACATCTAATCAGCAGATCAGAGGATTTTAGACAATTATTGTCAAAGAAGTTCCCCACTCACGAAAAGTCATCCATGAACTTTACCTCAATTGTTTTTGACCATATCTAAGAATATGACCATCATCATTTGGAAGGTATCTAGTGCGTTGCGACCGGGGGCATCACTTTAGTGCGGTGTACCATAGGGGCATGTGAGATATCATCTTCTCTTGATCCTTTAAGGTACATAACAATTTGATTGTACTGGGAATGCCCATCAACCATTAGTATTGCCACGACGAGCCTATCTGACATTTGATCCGAAGCGGTGAGTGGGAAATGGTTTTTGCGGTAGCCTTATTTAATTCCAGGTGGTTGATACGAATCCTCGACTGTGACTATTACAAGGCGGTAATGTATTATTCTGTCTTTATCCTTTGTTGTTCACCTCCCTTTTTAGGCACTACACATCTTGGACTCATCTATCCACCTTTGTCGGAGATAGGATATATGACCCTTGCATCCAACCACTTTAGCACTTCCTTGCGGACTACTTAACTCATGGTGGGTTAGATTCTCCTACGTGCTTCCATGAAGGCTTATGACCATCTTCTAAGCGGTCGATGCATGCACATAGAGGGGCGAATCCCTTTACCATCGACCCGAGAGACATTGGCCCAGCGTTCTTGTGATCCACGAGTACTCGATAAGCTTATCTTCTTATTCTTTGTTAGGAATATTTGGGAAATGATCAACGGTAAGGTGGAGCGTTCAGGAATAAACATAAGTGAATGGCTGGAGTAGTGGCTTTTACTCCATCTTAGGTGGTTGTTCAATGGACGACACCGACGTTTGAGTATTTTCACCTATAGGTTCATAGTATCTCCTTCTATTAGGTTTTTTGAAGGAGTCCATCCATTTCACATACTCTTGACCTCTTCCTCCCGATTTTACGAGATCACTCCCATGCAGAGGCTGGCCTCCCAAGGGGGTTAGGTGAGACCGCTTTGGCTAGACAACGCCAGCCTCTCTATGGGTTTACGTCATGAAGCATGTCACTCTGGCCCGGGGTGTCTCGCAGCCTCGAACATTAAACTTGACCTCGTCGTCCCTATGGCTCTGATTCCCGACTCTCCACTGCGTGATCATTTGCCTTACTACCGGTTCTTTGATGGGTCTACCCGATATTATGGAGCCTTTGTATTTTCATCCATAATAAACCTGATGGAAATTCGTGGGAAGAACTTGTCTACCTTTGCAGGAACGCCTTCTATGACCCCCAGCCACCATGGATGCTTTGGTGACACAATGCGCTAACTAGAGTGTGATTGTAGTTAGGCGAGCTTCACCTAACCCTAATTCGATGCGGAATATGGATGAGGCATGAGATTAATCTGCTAGCTCCTAGGTCACCTGAGGCTCTCAAAATGGAATTCCCAGATGAGTACGGGATAGTAAGCGCCTTGGTCCCTTTGGTTTTGTGGCGAACTTCCCTCGAAGGATGGCCTTTGCGTTCCCCTCGAGTGAGATTCATCGTCTCGAAGTCCGACAGTCTTCTTTTCTTCGACAATATATCCTTCATAAATTTGACATAACTAAGCATCTGTTCCAACGCATCAGCAAACGGAATGTTGATGTGCAGTTTCTTGAACACTTCCATAAACTTCGTGAACTGCTTGTCCAGTTTATTCTTCTTTAGGAGTTGAGGGTGCGAATTGGGGGAAGTGGGTTCAGTCATGGCTAGTTGATCCCTTGGCCTGAGTTTCTTCTCCCACATATTTTTTTCTTGAAATTTGCTCCTTTTGTCTTGTCATTAGGCTAGTGCGGATTACCTCTGATTCACCTCTCTATCCTTTAGTCATTTGCCCTTGGTATTGCTAATTCTCTACCACTTCTCAAGGTGGCGACTTTTACATGTTCATTACCTTCGTCTCGGGTTCACCTCGGAGTTGCTTTCGTGAGAACCTTACGCCTCTCGGTCGAGTATATTAGCCGTTTGGCAATTTACTTTCCCAAGTTTTCTTAGTTGCGTTGCGATTGTTGATTGGTGGCACGATCGCGAGATATTACTTTGTCTCATTCATGAAGGCGGTATGAGAGGTAAGCATTTGAGTTAGGGCTTGTTCCAAGTCCACTTTTTTCTCATAGGGTGGTTCACTCACTTGGGGTGGTGGCATGTTGTTCTAATTGTTTCTCCCTCCATAACTCTGATTGCTCTAATTATTCTGATTATTATGCCACCCTTGGCCTTGATTATGGTTCTGATAGTTGTTGCTCCCATACCTGACCACTATTGTTGTAATGATTAAACCTCGACACGTCGCGGGCATGTGCTCTGTTCTTTATCCGTGACATTACACTGTGGTATCCTCACGCTGATTCTGCACTTATGCTCCGTAGGTACACAGTTTGAGCAGCATTTGTGGTACTTCTTTGTCTGCCAAAACATTTAGTAAAGTACTTGACATGAAGTAACAGTGTTGAGGAACCTCGTTATCAATACCCTTCTGGCCTTGTTTGGTGTAATCCATCCGCAGGCCAGCGATTGGTGTTAGTAGCGGCGTCCTCGAGGTTTCATATGCTTAGTGCATTAGTCTTCTTCGTGCGCACCTCTGTCCAGAGCATCAATCAGGTTGCAGTCGCATCCCTTAGACCATTATAGAAAGTATGGACTTGCATCCATCCCGATCGACTGTGGTGTGGGCACCTCCTTAACAATTCATGAAATCCTATCCCATGCTTACGCTAAGGTTCTCTCCCCTCAATTAATACAAGTATTGATCTACGGCCTTATTTGTGCAATTTTCACAGTGGGAAGAACTTGTCAGGAACTTCTGTACTAGGTCGTTCCATGAAGTAATGGAATCGGTGGTTGGCTTATCGACCGGTGTTTGGCTTTATCACCTAGCGAGCGGGAACAATCTCGATCTAAGTGCCTCTTGGTCACCCCGTTACTCTGTCGTGTAGCATACTTTGATGAAGTTGGTGATGCATATTGATTCTCACTTGGCAATCAGGTGGAGCAGGGGATGTTCTAAAGCATCTGCAAGGTCGCGACCATTTCAGTTGTTTGCGAATGGGTGGTCTTGAGGATGGTCGGCGGAGGCTAACGTGGAGTGGTAGGCAAAACTCTTCCTAGCAACATAAATGGATCGTCCCAGTTTGTGAGAAGCGGCTGGGAATGATTCTCCATTATTCCATTGTGGACCACGAAATTGGCGTTATAATATTATCAGGACTTAAACTACGAATGGCTATCTAACTATTATATGGGTTAAAACTAAAGTGCAATTAACTTGTGAAATTACTCTGGCGTGGAGACTAAAGTTTGTCTCCCCACACCCGATTTTGATGGATTATTACCTAGAGGAATTACTACTCGGTCTATGTTGACTTCCTTCTTGATGACGGGTGATTGTACTACGAGATACCCTCTCTCGGGGTGTATCCACTATCTCGCCCGGTGGGGTTGGGTGCATCTACGCTGACTTAATACTCTGAAACGCTAAATGTTCAAACCCAATGGCCCACACTCAAAGGCTCCGGGATATCTCACATTTACAGTTTACTTAAGGGTCGCTATTCGGATCCACACAGGAGTCCTTATCTCTCGATGCAGAATACCCGGCGGGATCGTGCCGTGTTGGCGGACATTTACCATGTATATAAACCATAGATATAAAGCGAGATCGGATGCAAATCTTAAATATAAAGCGAATAATATAAATTTAAACCTTAATCCATTCGGTGTGACGAGGGGTTCAAACGAAACCATAGAGAAGAAATCTAGAACATATTGGGCTGAATATACGCATCATTACATGAATCATCGGTGGTTTATGAAAAAAGAAAAATCTCCGCTCTTGTCTTTTCGATGATTCGGTCATTCTTTGCTTTTGTTTTAGGTGCTCCGTCGCCACGTTCTTGGGGCCTCAGTGGGTCTCTTTTGGCACTATGATTACGAGGGGCGAAATCGTGATGACGTCTGACATCATAGCGTTGAGACGTCGCGGTGAATGTCGCGGCGTTAGGGCGTCTAATGTTGGGACGTCGTGGCGTTGGAGGCGTTCGTTAAACTCTTTTACATTGACGAAGCGTCCGGCGTTGAGTTGTCGCAACGTTGCGCCATTTTTATTCTCCTTAGCTGCTTTCGGCTCAAAATGATTAGAAAACCACCGCTTCACTTGTAATGCACCAAGATCAATCGAATGTCGGGCTATAATGCGCTTATTTAAATGTAAAATCGAACTAAAAATGTGGACGGACGTCGGTATGACATGAGTGTTTAGGCACTTTCATCACGAGTGCTAAATCCGTAGAGGGCTTGAAAACAACCTTGCCATGGAACAACAGAACATAAATGAAACAACGGGGATGGAATCACGACTATCGGCAGGTAGCAACACGATTGGTAACTTGGCCAATACACTCTAAAATCGGATAAGGACTATAATAACGTTTGCAAAGCTTGTGGTGGCGACCTTGGGTGACAAAAAGTTGACGATAAGGTTGGAGATGTACCAATACCATACCTCCCACGTCAAAAACGAGTTCGACCGATGAGTGTTAGCTTTTGTATGATCACCCAATGTAATGCACGGCGTGCCTCGAATCCGAGGGTCAGATTGACCACGGAGTCAGCGCATTGAAACCTATGTGTCTCATCACGGTAAAAATGGCCGCCAGGAACCGCGTCACTCATCAAAATATAACCAACTATATTACGATAGTTTCAAGAGTTATTACATCACTCTTAATACCAACGTATATGAAAGCCCAGTTGGGTTACATATATACACGAAACATGAATCAAGGCCCGCGGTCAGGCCAACTATAATCCACACGCCTCCCGAGGCGGCGGAGTACTTTTGAATACCTACTTGTACCTAAAATAATTTCCTCGAAAGGGTGAAGGCAAAGCCCTGTGGTGGAATTATTCTGGCCTTACTAGGAGTGCAATCTGATGGCAAACACACACATTCAAGTGAATTCATGGCTCACTACTCGAGATGTCTGCATGCCGATCCATGGCTCCGAGTCCTCAGACTCCCTCGCACATGCGCTTATCATGTATGAAAATCGTTTCCAAACAAAATATTTGTTTTAAATGTGAAACGACCTCGATATAAATAAGTTGGACAATCCTAGATGCAGATTTTTGGATAACTCTCGAGCTTGATTCATGGGCCTCTCAAATGAATTGTTCTTGGACGATTTCCAAATCTGATTCGCGGACGACTTTAGATATAATTTTTATTGTTTTGGACAACCCTCGGGAATTTATTTCATGTCATGCGCTCTTACTACTTTAAGTTGCCCATTATATGAAATGCGATATCTTGGATTTGTAACCGGTCGTAATATATTAAGCGTGCGTATACTAACGGAAATTTATACACAATCATCATATTTATTCATTCATACGGCAATAACATAAAATTAGCTCACATGTGCTAATATAAAAATCCGGCCAGTCCATCTGGGGTGCCCACATGTAGCTATCACTGATAACCTGACGTGTTGTTGATCGAGGCGATAACGTAGCTATCCACACCTTCAACCGCGTAAACGATCGCGATTGGGTTCGGGTTGTGAGAAACCACTTAGGGATTTCTTCCTTAGTCGAATCTTTTGAAAAGCAGAAAACAGTTAATCAGGGCGTCGAGATAATCACTGTCGAATTCGCGAGGACTAAACAGTAGAAAAAACTTTTACCTCCGGAGGGTTGTCGAGCTCCGTCTGGTACCAAAGCCGCGCGTGAACCCGACTTCTCCTCTTATTCCAGGTGAGCGGAGTGGGTCAGATCAGAATTAGAGAGAAGGTAGGCAGCACGCTCTAAAGTCTGCAAACTACCGATTCTTATCCCTCTCTTTACCACTCTCCCAAGCCGGAGTTGGGAACTTGAATTGAAGGAACATCCTCTGTGCAAGTGTCAATTTAAATTAGACGGCGCCAGTTACTATCATTGTATCTTTTCCATTGGATTTCCTTGTGGCATGAGCTACATGTGCCTCCTATGGCTTACACTTGAGCTCATATTTGACTGGCTCACAGTCGACACGTGTCTCGCAGCTAGCCACTCGATTGCGCCACGTGTCTGAACCATCGTCATTACCAGCGTGAAATTAGTGTCTCGGGTCGGCGAAGTGACGTGGTAGTTAGATTTTGCGGGGAACGATTCCAGGATGAAGTCTGTTTCATCATCAGGATACAGAAAAATTCCGGATTTTAGTAAATTACCATTTAACGCACGAGAAAATTAAATTTCTCGGGTTTTCTAGTATACGCTTCCCTATCTTAATAATGAGAAGGGTATATATAGAAGCTGAGACACATTAACACTGAATTTCTGGAATTTTTTGAAACCTTTTCAAGCATAGATTCATAATTGATACAAACTTGTTTCAAAAGCCAGAATTATGAAAGTTCTATACTATAAATCATAACCTTGGAACTACCGCTCTGATGGTGTTTAAAATGTCTATCTAGTATGTTGAGTCTACGACAACTTATCTAACTTGCAAGTTTTCTTTATAACAAATATTACATTCCACATTTTACTATTACCAAAATATATGCAGAAGCGAGGGACACGTAAAGGGAACACTTGGGTTGTGTTGGCATTCTTTAGGTCTGGAGGAATGTCCACAGCAAACTTCTTGAACCTCTGAGGATGAAACACTTGTACTAAGTATGGCAGTGGGAAACAGAGATGACATATGTATATATACCATATATAACATGTATGACATAAATGACATGTATAACCGCTTACATTAATCCTCAATTTCAGTATATAAGCACATATAATTATTTCCACATATCATATTATTCATCTCTCCCGTAGGAGTACTTATCAGAAATTTCATAACATAAGGTGCTGAGTGGGTGCACTACGGTCTGAACGAGACATGCTTGTAGCATCAGTGAGTTATATTTGTGTTCATATTATTCGTTATTCATATCACAGCATCCATATAAGTATTTGTCTGCATAAGGCCAGGTAACAATGAATGAGAGGGTAGCCACCGATGAGTGCACAAGGTCTGATCGCGGTGCATTGAATAGAAATGTGAAGCACTAAGCGGACGTGTCTACTGACCACGAAGCAGGGGGTGTCGTGAACAAGCGTGTCTGTCACATGAGAGCATAAGTCTTTGGGTAGCACTGAGGGGGAGGAGTGACCAAAGCCAGCGCTAAGCAATTAATGTGCATTCATTCACTATATTGGTCTTAGGCGGGCACATGGTATATGCGGTTCAAAGCATTTCGGCTAATCTTACCAACCCTCCATGTTATACACTTAGTCGATTCTTAAAAGTATACTTTCCTCATTCTTATTGAATCGTCCATATCACATAAGTTTTATTTAGTAATTAACCAACATATAACTTGTATACATGTACGGACCACTTTCATTCACTTGTTAGGATCGTCAGTGTCCAATTTCATTGCCCTATCATTCACCTCGATCGGAGTCCCCAACAAAGGATAATTTTTCTAAAATTAACGAGAGGGAAAACAGGACTGGAAGTCGCAGAGTGAACCTAAGCGGCGACCTTAGCGATGACAGCCCTTCTTGCCGTCTGAGCGGCAGGATTTTAGGCTTGAGTTCCTAAGCGAAGGAATTAAATGAAAGAATACCTACTTGAGAAGTGTCACGTTTTCCCTTTTTCACGACAATTTCAAACCCCAGTAAGCAAGAGATCAAAACTAATCTGAGCAACTCAAACCAACGAAAACACATTTATGGAAAGAGTTCGAGTTTTCTAACCTTTGATTACAGAAAAACTGACACACATCTTCCACTGTAGGTTTCTTCTCTTCTTCCTTTCTTTTCCCTCTCTTCACACAGGGAACAACTAGAACCCAAACAAAGGGAAAAGCAAACGAAAACTTAGTTCTTCTTCTCGATTAAGGATGCCCCTAGCTCCCAGCCAAAATAGAATTCCCCTTCTAAAAAAGACAATATATTTGTCTTAAGGTAATTGGATCAATTTTCCCTTTTTTTACATTTTTAGTCCCTTCCTTTTTATTGATTTGCAAAGCAACATCAAAGTCCCTATAAAACGAGATAATCTTCCTTGTTTATGTCTTTTGGGTCCTTGATTAGAAATTACAAGTTTGTCATTTTTATGCTTAGCTTAAATTTTCGTAAAATACAATTTGATTTCTATTATAATTTAAACATATCCTTAAAACTATTAGAATATAATTTGGGATGTTACCACCTGGTTTTTTATACTATGTCGAATGAAGAATTTCAAAAGTACTAGAGTTTTAAATGCCCCAACATTTACTTGTTATCAGTTTAATAGAAGAATAGGCATTTGAGGAGACTTTTATACGATGATGGGGTTTATCAACTTTTGATACAAAGTATTTTAAAATTTAAAATTTAATTAATTTCATCTGACCTTTTTATCACATTTGAGTCAAAAATCTACCGAGCATGAATGTAACTTTATTTTAAGATGTAACTCTATTTTAAAGGTTTGAAAATTTGTAGAGGTTTATTACATAAATTATTCACCAAAATATAGCTAATTATGAAAGTAATGCCATAATGTAAAGTCATTTTTTCCAGAATTTAACTATAAATATTATTTTATTTTTGCATTAAAGTCACTTTCATGAAATAATTTCCACTTGTTAGGTGTGACTTTCATTTTATTTTTTTGTTTTTTGGTTTTTTAATAATAAATGGGGATCAAGTGGACCCCCCCACACAAAAATACACAGTTCTTGTATGACACCGCCATCTATGAAAAGCCTGAAATTATTCGACATTGTACTTCAGAAATTGTTGTTTATTTTAGTAACCATAATAATATTATTATTATTATTCTTTGGAATATTTCAATGTCTGCCAAGTTGCCAACTTAACTTAAATTTTGAGAGTGGACTCAGGGTTCCATGTTTTTTCTTTTTGTTTTTTAAAAAAATTTAAGATTATTCGACTTCACATCAATATTATTCCTTTCGAGTTAAAAAATATTAAAGGTTATGTTTTGAAGTAGTAAAATAGTAGTGAAGAAAAAAAAATATTAAGGCTCATCAATTCGAAGAAATACTAAAAGAAATTAGAAAAGAAAAAGTTAAATGAAGACAATTTGAAAAAATATATATATATACATATATATATATATATATATATATATATATATATATATATATATATATATATATATATTGTGTGTGTGTGTGTGTGTGTGTGTTTAAAAACAGCAGTGAATTACATATGTTTTGTATTTCGTTTTATTTATTTATATCTATTTTATAAGGACTAAGAAATTTAAAATATGTAAAATTTTGATTATATTTTATTTTCTTTTTATAATTTTCATGTTGAAACTAAACATAAGAAAATCGTTTTCCTTATGTATAGGTTTGGAACCCAGAAAATAGTGAGAAAAAGTGAAAGGAAAGAGAATTTGGAGGAAAATAAAAAATAGGTTTAAACTTAATAAATTAATTATATATGCTTTATACAAACTCATTTTATCTGTTTTTCGGACTAAGAAATTTAAAAATCTGTAAAATTTTAAGAAATTTTAATTATATTTGAATTTCTTTTATATTTTCCACCGTTTGACCAAACATGAAAACTCATTTTTCTTAGCATTTTTTTTCTTTTCCCTAGTACATTACGGTTGAAACATTCTGCTCTAGGTGTTTACTATTCTTCACTTCATACATAGTTAGGAAGAATCTCAATGGGAAGTTCACTAATTGACTATTTAATTAAATAGGGTGGAGCGATGAGGTTGAAGTTACAATATTGACCTACTCATTAGGTGGATTTAATTAGACATATATTTGTAAATGATAATTATTTGTAACTAACTTTTGTTTCTCCTCCAAAGCTAAAACTTTTCAATTTGGAACCGTAACTTTAAATGAAGTTTTAAACCCGAACCTTAAATTTCAATCCTTGTATTCTCAAAACATTTTTGAAGAACATAAAATAAATGTGGATAACCTTTGGTCTTTAAAACTTCAAAACTTTTATAACAAAAACTTAGAATATGATTTCTGGAACGATCCTACGACTTTAACCCGACATCTTCTAATGTTACCAAAACCAATTCGTTTACTTTAAGCGAAAAATTTCCAAATGCTTAAAAACCAAGAAAAAGCAAAGAGAACCTTATCAAAAGGGTAGAAACAAATTAGCATTTCAAACCATGTTAATGAAATAAAATTAATAAATATAATTTTTAAAAAAATGGAAATAACCTTAATGAACAATATGAAAAACTAGTAGTTAAAAACAAGTTTTAGACACGATATTTATTCTATGATAAAGTCTTTCTTTATACAAACAATATGAAAAAGTTTATGAAACCAAAAGTCTTTTATATCCAGCAATTTAAAACCAAAGAAACAATGGAATTAGAAGCCCGGGATATATGGCTTATCATAATCTGAATTGTTTTTGTTGTTTCACACATTGCTAATAATAAATATGTCATATTTTAGATGAAAAATACTTTTTGAACTCATCCACTGAAATGATGAATCAAGGAATTTTGAAAAATATAATTTTAGTGATTAACAAATCTTTAAGAATTTTCACGAAAAATTAAGATTTTAGTCTATCTTTTTTTGAAGCCAGGAGCATTTGTGAAATCTTTTTTGAGAAACAATTACACTTTGTTTTCCAAAACCAATGTGGAACAATAGTCCTTGATTATCATCAGTAATACATAGAAAACATAACAAGAACCTTTGATCCACTAAGAAACAAAAACCATAATGGAAATGACGAGTGAAATGATTTTCCTTTATATTTTAATATAAGAGAGATTTTCAAATTTTTATTTAGAAACACAAGAAGTAAAAATTTATCTTATTGGAAAACCGAACCAATGGTAAATACGGAGAGCCCAGAACCTTCGATCAAATTTTTAACTTGAAAATTTTTGTAACCTCAGAAGAAGAAGATTTTATAAACCGACTCAGGCGTATTTGCTAAAAATGTCTTATCTCGGTGATGATACAGAAGCTTCTGGTAGGAATGCAGATGATGAAAGTTATTTTAATTTGGAATGCAATGAAGGATAGAAACGATATCAAATCAAATAGCGGTATTCACTGCAAAGAAGCCCTTGAAAGTCTCGCGAGTCGAATAAATTCATGTTTATCACAGAAAGTGATCAGCAAGAGGTCATACATTATCAAAATGCGGAAAGATGCTTTAACCCTTGGCGAATATTAAATGTGAGAATAGTGAAAATATTAACTTTATAGAAAGTAAAAATTGTAGTGTACTTTGGGACACTTGTTGATAGGGTCTCGAAGGCCTAATCGGAGGCTGACCAATCTTAGGGCGATAAATGGGAGAACTATCGGCTTAAGTATCATTCCATAATTTTATAAATGATATGAGATCGTATCGTTCGCACCTTGAGAAAGCGAGCGTCCAGTAGACAACATTCACTCTAGGTGGCTCACACTTTGGCTAGCATTCACTTTCTAGACTAGCCTTTTTGGGGCCTTAGAGTAGCCCTCTCAGCTACGCAGTGACTCTCGATAGAAAGCCTGTGAGTGATGGGGCGATTAACTTGTCCATAAAGGGCTTGAAAAACAACCTTCCCACGAAACAACTTAAGGACAGAAATGTGAAACATGGGATGGATGCGACTACCGATGGGTAGCCCAACACGATTGGCAACTTGGCCAATACGCTCCAAAATCGGAAAAGGACCATAATAACTTTTGCAAAGCTTGTGGTGGCAACCTTGGGTGACAAAAAGTTGACGATAAGGTTGGAGGTGTACTAGTACCATATCTCCCACGTCGAGAACGGGTTCAGACAAGTGTTAGCTTTTGTATTAGATCGAGTGTAATGCCCCTTCCACATCTTCCCAATATGACGAGGAAGACGCCACGTAAAGCGGGAACTGATAACCCGAATTTCGGCATTTTAGAGACCTTTTCAAGTATAGATTCATAATTGATACAAACTTGTTTCAAAAGCCAGAATTATGAAAATTCTATACTACAAATCATAACTTGTGGAACTACCACTACATTGGTGTTTAAAATGTCATGTACAAATATGCTTGAGTTCCCTGATAACTTATCTACTTACAAGTTTTGCTATAACAAAATATTACATTTACATTTTACTATTCTGAGATGTCACTTGCCCGGTGCAAGATGTTCACGGCGACTTCTTGAACCTACATAGATGGAAACACTATCTTGAAGCATATAGCTTAGTGGGAAAACAAGATAACATATATATATACTTACATATCTATATATATATATATATATATATTTATAACATGTATGACATAAATGACATGTATGATTGCTTACATTAATCCTGCGATTTCGGTATATAAGCTGCCATAATTATTTCCAATATCATATTATTCATTTATCTCATAGAGTACTTATCATAAATTTCATAACAATAGGTACTCGTGGGTACACTACGATCCTGAGAGCAGATATGTCTTAGTATGCATTTAAATTACATTTGTGTTCATATTATTCATTATTGAGGATGCATCATATAACTATTTACTGCATAGGCTAGGTAACAATTAATGGGGGACGTAGCCTGATAGGTACGAAGGTCTGATGCGGCCTTGAGCAATGCGAAGCGCGAGCAGGGCGTGCGCAGCGACATGAAGCGAGTGCTTGAGCCTTAGGCGAGTGCAGCGCTAGGCATATGTGCCTATTCGCGTACACTATTTGGTCTATGAAACCCCGGAAAATCCAGTTTACGAGGGAGGGATAAAGGTAATTTCGGTGAAAATCAGATTTTTTAGATCTCGAGATGATGAAACGGACTTCACCCAGTTTGGAATCGTCTCGCGAGGAAAATCTAGCTACTACGTCGGGTCCCGAGGCAGTGGAATTCCAGCGTTTTGAGACGGGAGGTGTGGGACACAACGCATTGTGAGGTGACTCGAGAGGTCTTACGTGTCGTAATGGGAGGATTGAGCAGCGAGGCTTCAGTGTGGGTCGTGAGAGACGCGTGGCATCATGCCGTTGGAAAATCCGTGGTAGATGGATAAAGGGATGAGTGTAATCTAAGGTGGTAATAGGGGTGGATCTTGGCGAAGTGAGAGGACTTTTCTCTTGGCCTCAGCCTGAGAGCCAGCGGTTTGGGAATGAAGGAAAGAAAATAACGAACCGAAGAGAGAAAAAGGAAAAGGAAAGAAGAAAGAGAGGTTTTTAGATAGAGCTACACACATTTAGATTTCCCGGTGTTCGGTCCCGGCCGAGCCAGGCGAGCGAAGCAAAGTTGGTCTCTACGGCTAACGAGAGCTGCGTGGGTTACCGGTTTTTGTGGAGTTCGACAACTCAAGAGGTAGGGTTTTCTCACCGCTAGCTTTATTCTTTGGTAGAGTCATTTGAATGGTTTGGATGGTGTGAGGCGGGTGGGTGTTGTTTAGCTGGTCTGAAACTTGGGACTAAACAACTGGAAATTCGGGACCCACTTTGGATGATCCCCGTGATTGCGGGACTGAAATGGTTCTTGTGTGCTATATATTTGTTTGTTATTACTTGATATTGAATAACATGTGAATTGTGTGTAGGAGGTATAATCATCAGTGAAGTGATTATGTTGCATGTAGTTATAAATATCCATGTGACATGAAATAAATGCATTGACATCATGCATTTTGTATGCCTGAGGCTTGACGCGTGACATTGGGTGTGAGTGCATGGTTTGGGTCGGTCTATGTTAGTGTCGACACTAGTAAATCGGCACGGTGTTCCCAGTGTCGATAAATTGTCATGGGGACATGGTAAGATCGACATTGGTTGGTGTCGATGGTGGGCTCGGTGGCATGGGACATCGTCCAAACCGAGCACATGATTTTAAAGAAATCGAAAAATGATCAGTGTTAAAGTGAAAGTTTTATTGGGAATTGTCCACTATTGTGGTTTGTCGATTACTCGGAGAGGTTGTTGATGCTCGGAGGTTTCCGATGCTCGGAGTCGTCCATTTTGCTCGAAGGTTGTCCCAGCACTTTCGAAGGGTGTCCAAAGTCGATTTCGCATGGTTGGAGTATGTCCACAGGGTTTCGGGAGTGTCAGTTTTTAAATGTAAACAAATATTTTTGTTTTGAAAATAATTTTCATACATGGCAAGTTGCGTGTGTGAGGGAGTCGGTAAGGACTCGTGGCATTGTCGGGGCATGTAGACATTCGAGTAGGATCATGCATTTGCTTGAATGTGTTTGGTTGCCATCACATGTGCACTTAGGTGGGGAGTAACCAGTAGCAGGGAATTATTCTTGGGCATTGCTCAGCCGCTTCGGGAAAAGTATTCCGGTCTTGAAAGGCAGCACCTAGGGATGGGACACATCAGGGCCTCGAGAGGAGGAGCTAAATGGCACAATATGGCCTTGTGTGTTTTGTAAAGATTATGGGCAAAAGACCCGAGTTTTGGATAATTTGTAATCAAAACAAATTGTAATTAAATTCTTTTGTACTCACAAAATATACATTTTGGTGAGTGTTGATGTATGGGCGGCCAGTGACCCATTTACTCACGTATGAATTACTCATGATATGAGACACACAGGCTTCCGTAGGTTGACGGTGGTGGCAGGACCTTGGGGCTTGGGGTGTCGCGGCGTAGTATCGGCATGAGTCTGCGAGTCACACCAGGGTTTAAGGGACTTGGGCTTAGGCATTGGTCATTAAGATTAATAAGAGCATCACGACAGGTATATGGCTTGATGTCGGATACTAGAGTTATAAGCTTAGTGTCCCGATGAATTGAAGTAAGCGATTACAGGACTTGATGAGCCTGGGTTAGATCATGCATTCATTGTACCTTCGGGATGATTGTTCGCGTGATTTTTGTGTTGTATGTGTGATTGTAATGAATAGCATATAGGAAAATGTTGGACACTAGAATTAGAAAATACAAACTTAGGAGTTTGTTTGAGAGATTATAGGAAGAATAGTCCAGAAATGAATGAAAAAAAAATTATTTTTTTTGGATAGTCGTTCCAGTTTTTTAATATAAATAGGTTGTGTTTAGTGGAATTCTGAAAGATATTCCAGTTTTCGCACAAGGAAAAAGGGTTGTAATTAAACTCTTAATTTTTTTTTATTGTATAATTAGCAGTTGTTTAAGCTATTGCATCTTAGAGAAGTAGTGGGAAGGCTATTTGGAGGATTAAGAGAAAAATATATATATGTGTGTGTGTGTGTGTGTGTCACTGTGAGGGAGAAGGTTGGATGGGCTACTACCCATTTTCCGAGTTAGTCGCGACGGTGTGTTGTGTTACGCGGGCAAGGCGCGTAATGCTTTGGCGTAAGAACTCTGGTGAGCCGCGACATGGCACGGCACGTGTCTGAGGGCGGCTTTGACGGCCCGTCACGACGGCCAGCTGCTTTTATCGCGCCTGACTTGATATTTGTGGTCCCCAGTCGCGATATTAATTTGGGATTTGCCTTGCGTGGTTGAGGTTGGGGCCCAGGTTGGTCTTGGTGGTGACGCCATGAATTTCATGTCGCGAGCATGGGCCATGGGCAATTTGAGATCAGTGACATGGTTTGGTCGCGACTTAGGTTGGAGTTGGCGGCGACATGAGGTTTGGCATCGCAACCTAGGTTTTGGGTCGCGACGAGGCGTTTATGGCAGGCGAATTACCGTGACATGGTTTTGGCCGTGGCGTCGAGCGTGGTTTTGATGTCCGCGACGCGGGCGCCGTTTGTGGGAAATTTGATTATCGCAGCATCGTTTTGAGGTCTGTGACATGGGTGGCGGTGTGGGAGGTTGCGACTAGATTTTGGTCATGACACAGGAAATGTCGCCTTGTGGCGAAATGAGGTCGCGACATGGGTTGGTGATTAATTAACCGAAAAGTGCTATTTTGAACCTTTGTTTATATAAGGTTTGGCGCTTTTTGTGTACTAATCAAGCGTAGTCTTGGGTTGATTTTAACATTAAGGTCCTGCTATTCTCGATGCGCATTTTATGGCTAATTTTGTAGTTTTGCAAGATAATCGGGGCGAAATTATCAGGTCAATTCAAACACGAAGAACACGAGTTGAGCTTCGTCGTTGCATATTAGATCCCAAAGGAAGAAGAAACCAAAAAGAGTGAAAGAAAAATGAAGCATTGCGGGAATGCCTGCGACCTTGTTCATCACACGGCACTATTCACCCCTCAAATAATATTCACCTCTCCCCTGGATTTAGCGCTATGACCTTTTTATTGCATTTTTTGGTTTCTTCCCATTTTATCCACAGTAATAGCTTTTGGTTTTGGTTTTTGTAATTTCCTTGCTCGAGCATATAAGCTCAGTCAGAAGCTATTAATAAACAGGATCCATCAATCGATAAAATTGAGGGGCTTTCATCTTTCAGCTTCACCCTCTTACCTTCACTTTCTTTCATTTTCTTTTCCATTTTGGACAGCGAAACACCCTCAGGATAATGACTCGGAGGA
Source organism: Tetrastigma voinierianum (assembly GCA_016808115.1). Classification (NCBI taxonomy): domain Eukaryota; kingdom Viridiplantae; phylum Streptophyta; class Magnoliopsida; order Vitales; family Vitaceae; genus Tetrastigma; species Tetrastigma voinierianum. The sequence goes on along the minus strand of JAEQBH010002692.1, from coordinate 592,216 downwards.
TGGCTGACCCAAAACCCTTCTCCTTGAGCGAGGCTCTTTGGGTGTTGGATCTGAGGGCGGGATGGGGAGTCCCATGTTTTCACGCGGGTGCTGCTTGTCATCTGTGTTCCCGTGGGGTCTCAACCGATTCATGTTGAATGGTCGGTACTTGAAGTGACTCTTTTAGTGCACACTTGATGCTTATTACTAGATCATTGTTGTTCATTAGTTGTCATTTATTGCCATTGTAATGTGAGTCGGGGACTCGTTTAGGCCGAGAACATTAACGACGGGTCAGATACCATTTCAAAGAAGAAATTTAATAAGGGTTAGTTTTTTAAGCTACATGAAGATCTAGTTCGGGAGATGACTATAGGTCGTCCTCCCAATGTGAAAATGACCACAGGAAACCCTCTCGGTTCCTTACTAGGATCTAATCCCGATATCCACGATGCCCGAGGAGATCTCTTTTATTATTTTTTTCTTATTTTACTTCGGTTTATTTCCAGGTTTTTCACCATGAAACACCTTTGTTTTTACAAAACCTTAAAATCCAATTAAATTCGGATTTGAACTGACCTGGAGTCATTTCACGAAGAAAACCCGACCTATGTTAGGCCACTAGAGCCAGTATCTTTGAGTAGCTTTCTTCTGGCCAGTGGGAGAGAACCACAGGATATAAATATTGTTGATTCAGGTACACCTCTTTTGTGACCACGAATCGAATGGCGTAGTTCTTGGGGGATGGTCATAATAGGTCTGAGTGTTGTTGAACTTGTGATCCTAAATCCGCAGTATTGGTGAATCCCAGGCTTGCTACGCTTTTACTTTTATTTTCCCTGCGGAGTTCAACTGCTTTGGGTTGATTGAATACATATTGTCCATTTTCGAATTTCTTGTTTATTTTTTTTTAGCTAACAGTAACATTTCTAGGTATACTGTTTTTGTTTTTATCTTTGTGTCTTGTCTTTACATTTTTCATAGGACTTTATGCAATCACAGGATAGGAACAACTGCGGCGGATTAGAGAACTAGTGTCCCACGGGGCTTGAGGGTTGTGAAGTGAGCTAACAGGCGAGATGGAGCCCGCTCGAAGAGCACGAGCCAAGCGGGGGTCGAAAGAAATCCCGATACCTGAGGTTAATGAGGACCACATACACCTGAGTTGAGTTCACCTCATGTATTGTACCTCTGGCGAGGATGTGGTAGCTCGGGGCCTTATCGGTGCCATATAACTTTCCATGGTATGGAAAAGTAAAGAGAATCCATACACACCACGTAAAGAGATTTTGAGGAGTTTACACAACTTTCAAGGAGGTGCATAGATATCATTTGATGAAGTTAAGAAAGCCTTTCCTTTAACCACATAAGGACAGAGGCTGAGATTTGACTCAAACTCCACAAGGCTAAGATTTATGGGAATTGGGTGATTGAATTTGAATTTTGAAGAAATTTTTATTTTATAAGACCAATATTAGAATCTACCTTTGCATTTGCGGCTGTGGAAATTGTCAATAGTGAACATAACCAGTTATGAGTATATGCGTTGCATACGATCACGTCGATATTGGTCTTAATACCTCTGTGATGTCCGTTGATTGGCTGATCGTATGAGGATTTGTTGGACCGGATGAAGCTATGGACTTCCACCGACTAATATTGTTTGAAACCTCGAGGCAATGGGATGTGCGAAACCAAGGTAGAGAATGAAGCCAGCGACAAATCAAAGGGAGCATGTACTCCTTTATCGGAAGGATGTGGAAATGAAGGCGAGTTGTCTACTTTGACTAGAAGGTTGGAAGAGCTTGAAATCACGAAATCGGCGCCAAGTACGAGGCGGTGGTAGAGAAACACACAGTACCCTCTCCATTTTTGTTGATTGCGATCATAGTCGCGGAGGCCTTGATTGCTCCTTAAGTGGGTTTGATGTGAAACATCTTAATGTGTGGACGAAATAAGCCACGGATGATGCCCGATATAAAGCGATACCATAATCCCATTGGAGGAATTGCCCGACCTCTCACGGGAAACTATGCCTCCGGCGCCATGACCCCAGAACCTGTGCGGCAGTATGGTTCCCACTCGAAACGCTTGAAAGCACGACCTCGTCCTACATTGAGCAAGCATCTCATTGCGAGTGGTGGAAACTTTGCCAGGAAGCAGGCCATTAATGTGCGGCTTCTCATCGAGAGGATCGATAAGGTGGAAAGCTCCTTGAACTAAAAGAATAAACAGACCCAAAATGATCTTAATCAGGAAAAGTAGATAACTATAATACTCAATCACCACGAGGCTCTCAAACAGCCGGCGACCAGTCAAAGACGAAAGGGGAGATTCCTTCAGACACGGTAATCCCAGGTGAGTGCATGAATTGAGCTATTCGGTGAACACGCCCCCGAAAATGGATGAAGCAAGTGGTATCACTTTGAGGAGTGGTAGGGGTGGCGACTAGTGTCAAAGCTTGTTGAGAAGGCCCGACCAGGAAGAGTAAGAGTCGGTCGAATAACTAGTAAAAGAAGACCCGATGAAGAAAAGCATGCCTCCTCCATTTCCTCGAAAACGCTAAAAGCGAAAAAAAGGCCCCCGACCGGGTTGAAATTTTGGAAGTGCTAAAAGCCGGGTGGGTCGAGCATCCAGCAGCCGAGCTTGTGAGTGAGCATGTCGACATGCGAATTACTTAAAGACCTATGCACCGATTAAGAAAGGGTTGAATATGATAAGGGCCTTCCCCAGCAGACAGAAGTGAGAGCTCCGTCATTCGTCTGCGAAACCATGGTGAAATATAAAGACCAGGGTCCACCCATTTCGATCGACATTGGAGGGACTTGTATAGATAAGGCCTTCTTTGCATTTGAGGCCGGTGTCGACCTCTTGCCACGCTCGGTCATCTGAAGCAATTAGGTTTGGGGAGGCTAAAACTGCCGAAAACATCCACTACCTCCTTAGGCGATCGATCGGTAAGATTCCTAAAGGTATAGTTGGGGATGTTTGGTGAAGGTAAGAAAATTTTTATTATCAGGTGGTTCGTGGTTCTCGATCTGGGCTGAGTGGCGGAAGACTAACCCATTGTGCCCATTATACTTGGGGAGGGCCATTTTTAGCCACATCCCAATGCCATCGTAAATTGCTTGAGATGGGTCATGCGACTCATAACCTTTGGAATATGACTTTGGAGCTTAATGTCTTCCACTAAGCAATGACACGATGTGAAAAAGGAGCGAAACAGGGATCGAGGAAACTGTGGAAGTTGCGGGGTGTAGGAGAATGGACCACCTGGCTGCGGATGAGTGACAGGCATTAAAGCGAGATGATGAAAATTGAATATCTCAATCACTCCTCCAAAATCAGGAGTCCTATGGCTGCGGATGGTAAAATGCTAATGAGGCGGCGAAGTCAAATCGGCCCACACCTGGCTATGAGCATGGAGGGCTTCTCCTCCTTGACCCTCCATGAACACAGGAAGGGCTACGAGAGCGGGAGTGGTTTCTGATGAAATTAGAAGCCACTCCAATTTTAATTGAACTTTTTATTTGCTTTACTTTAAGTTTAATTTGTAGTTTTACACATAATTTTCTTAATTTTAGATTTGTTTTACATTGTAATTTTTCTCATTTTCAATTGCATTCTCATAATTTTAGTATTTTTATTTTACAGTCATAAAACTCTCCTCCGGCGAAATGTGAAAACCGGTCTGGGAAGCCCGGAAGTGCGAGCAATTTCATGCTGCGGAAATTTTCTTCTTGCCTGAGAAGTTTTCCACGCTTCCCATTTGTTTGACCGTAACTTTCTCATCAGAACTAGTTTTGAGTAATTTTGATACTTAGTTGGAAAGCTTAAGAGGAGTGTGAAGAATCAAAATATGGTAAGAGAACACTTTGAAATTATTATTGAAGGTTAAATTTTAAAAATGTTCCAACTAGTCACTTTTTTCCTCTCTTTTCTTCTCTAACACTTGGCTTGAGGTGAATAAGGTGTCGATGGAAAGCTTGCGAAGTATCACATCAGCGTGAACATTTCGTGAGGAGGGTAGCGGCTTAAGCTACCAGCTTTCTAATCCAGGGTCCCATTGCGGACAATGTGACATTTGGTTGGGAAAGTTAGCGAAGGAAGTGGCATTTATTATGTTTTTTGTTACTATTTTGAGCAAGCCCGTAACATGTTCAATGAGCTTATTTGGTTTTCCTTTTTGTGATGTTGTTATACTATACAACTTACTTTTTCAACTCAAATTGCACCCATTTTTTTGTGGTTTTGCCTAACCTGCAAGTTGGAAAATTGAAACTTTGTCTAATCTTGTTGATGTTAGATTGATTCAAAGTACTAGTTGAGGTGTATGATTAGTTGAATTCTTGTTGCTTTGACCTTTTTCTTCCACCCTACAGCTAACCACACACTATACGTTGGGATTTCAACAATGAAATTTGAGCGCACAACCTCCTAAACTTTACAAAACACCCTAGTTTCGTTGACTACCTTTAAAATGGGTTAAGGACCCAGTAGAAGAAGGCGATGTGTCTTGAGAAATGAAAGAAGTGAAAAAGAAAAATAAAAAGAAGAAAAATTGCAAGCGCTTTGCCTTGAAAGCAGAGCACGGTCAGGGGGTATATGGCGAAAACCTTTAAAACTCGGTGCCTTTTAAGCCCGACTAGTTGGGAGCGCGGAGCTTAGTGCTTACTTTCTACTGCAGTTGGATGGGTGGAGTTTAGCGAGGTTGGCGAGTCTCAGCTGGAGTTTGAAATCATTGAGGAGTCGGGGTGAAACTTGAAGAGTTGAGTGGTCGAAGATCCTTATTGCTTAATTACCCTAGGCCTTAATTGGTTAGGAGTCATCATTAGATCCCGATTACATGGACTTTGGTGAGAGGTCGATTCCTCGACGTACACCCTACGACACAAAAAGAGTTGTGGAAGAAGAGTAGGTCTACGATCTATTTAGGTTGGTTAATTAATCTAGTGTGAGCGTAGCGAAGCGGTTGGGGGGAGAGTGTAGTTCGGTTTATTGTTGAGGCTGATCAAACAACACCAGGCTTTAGTAGAAGTCCTACGAGTCGATTCACGAGAAGGGAGATGCTTTTGATACTTTCGATTTTGTATGGCATTCGTTCTCGAGGATAGTTATTGGCAGGGGTTTAATTGATTCGTGAGGTTAGGCATTACTCGTTTCTGACCTTTTTGAAACACCATTTTTGTAGTGTTTTTATCATTTTGTATGCTCTCTCTTTCTTTCTTTCTTTCATTGCTAAGGGACTAGCAATGTGTGGATTAAAGGAGTGTGATTAGTGCTTTCGAAAAGTGATATTTTGAACCTTTGTTTATTTAAGGTTTGAACACTTTTTTGTTTACTAATCGACATAATTAACAGATTTTTCACATTAGGTCCTATTATTCTGATCGCATTTTGTGGCTAATTTTGTAGTTTCTTGAGATAATGTTCAAAATTATCGAAGTCGATTCAAAACACAGAAGAACTAGAGTTGAACTCATCGTTGCGTAGTAAGATCCCAAGGAAGAGAAAAAAGTGAAAGAAAGAAAATGGAGCATTGCGGGAATCTTCTACGATGACATTCATCCCTGACACTATTCACCCCTCCGATATGTTCACCTCTCTACGATTTGGCGTTGGCGACCTTTTGTTGAATTTTTGGTTTCTTCCCATTTATCCAGTAATAACTTTTGGTTTTGGTTTTTGTAATTTTCCCTTGCTCAGCATATAAGCTGATCAGCTAATTGTAAAACATATCCATCAATTAGCCAAATTTGAGGGAAAGCTTTTATTTCCCAGCTTCTTCTCTTACCTTCACTTTCTTTCATTTTTCTTTTCCATTTTGGGCAGCCAAACACCCTCGAGGATGACCTTTCGGAGGATAGAAGTAGCCAAACCCTTTCTCCTTGAAGACGAAGGGTATTAGGTGTTGGATCTACGAGGCGGGATGAGGAGTCCCATGTTTTCACGCGAACTCAGCGTAGTCTATTGTTCTCCTTTTAACTCTAGGTTTAGATCCCTTGATTCATGTTGAATGGTGAATTACTTGGTAATCTTTTAGTGCTCACTTGATGCTTATTACTGAATCTCATTGATATTCGTTGGTTATCATTTATTACCCATTTGTAATGTAGTCAGGGAGACTCATTTGAACTAACTTGAGAACGTGCGACCCGATGAATGCCATTTTCAAAGGGATTTGGCGAGTTGGATTTTTTATAGCTACATGAAGGTCGGTTCGGGAGATGGCTTGTAATTAAATCCCTCCCCCAATGAAAGGAAATGACCACAGGAAACCCTCGATTGCCCCAGGATCCCTAATCTAATATCCTGATACTTGAGAAATCTCTTTTATTATTTTTCTTATTTCCACTTGATTTATTTCCGGTTTTCCAGCATTAAAACACCACTTATTTTACAAAACCTTAAAATCAAATTGAGAATTCACCATTTTGGGCCTTATTGCAAATCATTTACGAAGAAAACCCGTCCACGTGTTCGGCCGAGCGGTATCACTACGAGTAGCTTTGCGCATGGCATTAGGAGAGCCACAGGATATAAATGTTGTTGATTCTCATTGCACACCTCTTTTGTAAGCGCGAATCAGTTGGTCTCTAAAGGAACCAGCGACGTCGCAGCACGGCTGTGGAGGGTGATGTCGCGACCTCGTTTGAGGAGTCGCGACCTCATTAAGTATGGTGAGCGTGTCGGGACCTCGTTTGTGGTTGCGACCTGGATTTGGGTCGCGACAGAGGCATGTTTCCTAGGCGTGTCGTGACCAACAAGCGCGCCATTGGCCTTGCGTGGTCTTATGATAAGAAGATTTGTGCTCGTGGTAGCGTCTTGAGCGGCCGCGCGATTACACGTGACTGGATTCTAGGTGTGCGCGTGCATACGACCCGAGTTTTGAGACGGTCTGCTTTATTTTGGGTCACTATTCGCGGGCACTTAGCATTTTACGGGGTTTCAAAAAAAATAGTACAAAAAAATATAATTTTTGTTTGTTTATGATTTAATAGATGGAATGTTTACCTTGCATTACCTATGAATGCATTGACGTGGTGTGTGAAATTTTTTTTTACGGTGTGTGAATAGTGTCTCGAGGCTGTATTTACACCCTTTGAGATACTTCATTAAAACTGACTTGTCCCGGGTGGCGTGTGTGGATGGCAAGTGGGACGTGAACTAGGAGTTGCCCTGAGGTGCTGGTCGAGCACCGCATTTCAGATCAGCCGGGCCTTTGTAAGAGGTCGTAGGGGCTGCGGCCTGCTTTACCATCATCTGACGAGTGCGGGGGGATGAGGAAGGATCGAGTGACCTTCAAGGGTTTCAGGCACATCATCCTCCGACATGCATAGGAGGAGGGACTCGATGTCGGGGCGGCGCAACCGTTGAAGAAGAAAATGGCCTCCCTGAGGCATCGGGATAGGGGTGCAGTATTAGAAGCGGGAGGATCGATCTTCTCTAACTTCGAGAAGAAGCGAAGACCCTTACGTTTTGCACGGATCTCGAGGACAAGGCCATGGCCACCAGGGCCAAGGCGAGATCGTCGTCAGGTGGAGAACACTTGGGGCTCCCAGCCGGTCGGACGGGGGAGCATGTTTCCAAACACACCATCTTGAACACTTTCGGCGGGATTGCCGTAGGCGGAGATCTGGAGTTGTGGGGCGTCTCGGTCCATCGTCTGCGGGACGAGCTAGGGTTGTCAACAGCCCGGACATATGAGGAAGGATTACCCTCAGAGGCAGGGATCCCAGGGTTTGGGGACAGTGTTGGCCCGATCCGGCTGTAGGACGGGGAGGCGGATACGGTTTGTTTCTCCCGCACCCCAGTATGGGTCGAGGAGGACTAGTATTAGTCCCGGGGTGCTGACGGCCGGTACCTTATGGGCGGGCTTCCCACGTAGGCGAGGGGTCGGGCCTTGGTCGAGGTCGAGACGGGACTTGAGGCCGGGGATGTGGAGACAGCGGGGCGGATGGGGGTGTTTCCATTGCCATCGGCTGGGCATATGGGGCAGTTGTCCCCAGGCGGAGGTCTCGTGATGCATGGTGAGCATGCAGGCGGTGGGATGTGCGGAGTCGTTCACCCTCTTGCACTTGTTGACTAGAGTAGCGTTTAAATTTGATGCATCATATTCATTCATGTAAGTTCTTAGAGGTTGCATCATGTATGAAAAGTGTGGGCTTAGAGGTTGAAACCTCGGAAAGGCCTTGTTATGTAAGTTCTTCCCTAAGACCTAGGGTGAGAGTTGACCTGATAGGTAGGGATTGTGAGTCGGGAGGATCTCGGAAGTTGCATCATGGTGGACCCGTATTAGATTTGGATGTCATTCTTGACATGGATTAGGTTGGCGGCTCATCGAGTTGTCGGAGAGTTGTGACTTTACCAAAGGTCATCGTTTGCACAAGCGGGAATTAGTGGTTCAGTGCCAGGGTTACATATGCACGTGGTTGGATGCGTATGTGCATGGATTTGGACCGAAATTCTTGGGGAGAATGAAACTTGGGAGAAAATCCAGATTTTTGAGGGAGGATAAAACGGTAATTTCGGTAGAAAATCCAGAATTTTTCTAAATCTCGAATGGCCAACGGACTTCATAGATTGGGATAGTCTAAGTGAAATCTATTTCTTGGCATTAGAATTCCCAAGAGCGGTCGAATTTCACGTTTTCGAGGGCATCGAGAGGGGTCGGGACACTTGGCGCATTGTGGGTGACTCGAGGGGTGCCACGTGTCATGTGCGAGGAAGGAGAGTCAAACATGAATCATAGAGACACATGGCATGATTCCATTGGAGGAAAAACCCTTGGTAGATGGATAAGGGATGAGTGTAATCTGAGGTGTGATAAGGGAATTAGACACTTGTGACGAGAGAACTTTTCTCTTAATCTTAACCTAGACTTGGCTTGGTTTGAGGAATGAAAGGAAAGAGAGAGAAAGAACAAGGCGAGAAGAAGAAAAAAAAGGAAAAGGAGAGAAAAAAAGGGGATTTTAAGAGGCGAAGCTACACTTCTTTGGAATTTATGAGTGGTCCCGATCGGCAAACCAAGGTGAGACGAAGCAAAAGTTGGTCTCTGGCTGCCAGGGCTACACATAGGTTCAGGTTTAGCTGGAGTTTCGACGACTCCAGAGATGTAAGGGGTTTTCTCCTACTTGCTTTATTCTTTGGTTAGAGCCATTTGAAAGGTTTGGATGGTGTGAGGCCATGAGTGGCTAGTTTGGCTGAATCGAAAACTTGGGACTAAATATTTGAAATTCACTGGACCCACTTTAGACAGGGCCGGGCCCGGTGCGACCCAGAAATAGTCCCTTGTGTGCTATGTTGTATGTTTTGCTTGATATTGAATAACATGCAAATTGTGTGTAGGAGGTATAACCATCCGTGAAGTGATTATGTTCCATATAGTTATAAATATTCATGTGACATGAAATAAATGCATTGGCACCATGCATTTGTATGCCGCAAAGAACAACATGACATTGGGTGTGAGTGAATGGGTGTGGGTCGGTCCCATGTTAGTGTCGACTTTAGTAAATCGGCAGGTGTTTGGTGTCGATAAATTGTCGTGGGGACATGAGTGAGATCGACATTAGTTGAATAATCGATGGTGGGCTGATGGCATGGGACATCATCAATGGCCACTTATGATTTTAAAGAAATCGGAAAATGTCTAGTGTTAAAATAAAAGTTTTATTGGGAATTGTCCACTATTCGGCGGTTGTCCAGTACTCGGAGGTTGTCCAGTGCTCGGAGGATGTCTAGTGCTCGGAGGTCATCCAGTGCTCAAAGGTTGTCCACTTCTTTGGGAGGGGTGTCAGTTCGAATCCCTCCATGGTTGGAGTATATCCCGAGGTTTTAGGAGAGTGTCTAAAGGATTTTAAATGTAAAACAAATATTTTTGTTTTGAAAATAATTTTCATACATGGCAAGTTGCGTGTTTGAGGAAGTCAATGAGGACTCGTGGCATTGTCGGGGCATGTAGACATTCGAGTAGGATCATCTGTTTGGTTGCCATCACATGTGCACTTAGGTGGGGAGTAACCCATGTAGGAGGAATTCAGCTACTAAGGCATTTGCTCACTGCAATCGAGGAAAAATTATTTGGAGTCTTGAGAGGGAGCAGGGATGGGGCGTAGAGGCCTTAGAGAGCGAAGAAATGGCCTAATATGGCCTTATTATGTATTTTGTGGAATTCTGAAGCGAGAAGACCCGGGTTTTGGATAATTTGTAATCAAATCAAATTGTAAATTTAAATTCTTTTTTGTATAAATATACATTTTGGTGAGTATGGATGTATGGGCAGGCGGTGGCCATTTTACTCACGTATGGGTCTCATGATATGAGACCGTAAGGTTCCGTGAGGTTGTGATGGTCAGCGGACCCACACACAGGAAGCGGGGTGTCACCGATGCTGGCGGGCAGCGCGATTATATGTGGTTCAAAGCATTTATGCAGTCTGCAATATCCATGTTATATTTTGATCCATTCTTAAGGCGTACTTTCCTCATTCATATTGGATCATCCATGTCATGTCGTTTTGTTAGTAATTAATAGTGCTTGACTTGTATGCATCTGATTTCTTTTATTCATGAATTAGGATGCGTCAATTAATCTAATTTCATGCCTATCGTTCACCTCGATAAATTCCCTAACAAAGGGTAATTGTGGGCAGAAAATTCGATTTTGGAAAAATGGTAAAATCGTAATTTCGGTCAAAACGAAATTTTCTGAATCTCGGATGATGAAGCCCAGTTTCACCGTTAGAATAGCCTCCTTGAGAAATCTAGCTAACACGTGGAGTTCGTCGAGATTGAGATAGTCGAATTTGCACGTTTTTCGAATCATAGGTATTGAATGCGAGTAAAACGAAATTTGATGTGACAAAGTCGCATATAAGCATTATCTTCATGTGATAAGTATTTGCATGAAGTAGAGATGATAAATGGATAAAACTGAGTGTGAAGCCAATGTGAAATAGTAACAAATAGGAGTTATGGATGGCGATTTTGAAGTTAATGAGGAAGAAAACAGATAGTAATAGTGACATATAAAGGAGTAAAAGAACAAAACGTGAAGAAGGGGAGGGAGATGCAGAAAGTGCAGGAAGTTAGGGCTTTTTGAGTTTAGAGAGAAGATTGCTCCGCTATACTCCTAGATTCAGGAGTTCGGACGGTCGGATTTGCCGGTAGAGAAGGAAAGTTGTTCTGAGGCGGCGCGTGAGCACCGGTTTTGGGGTTTTGACGGCTTCCGTGAGGTAGGGTTTTATCCTACATGAGTTACCGCTTTGTTTAAGAAGTGTTTTGTTGATGATTAGAGTTGATTGAGGCCCATGAGGGCCGTTTGTTCCGGTCGAAACTTGAACAATTGTTGGAATTATTAGAGCCCATTTGGCGGTTTAGTGACCGATCCTGGTGTTGTTTGGGCAATTAGTGGTATAATTTTATACAATAAATTGTGTTTTTATGGTGTGTATGAGGCCGAGTAATGGGCAATCGAATTTGAAGTGGAACCAAAATGTTGGATGGAGTGCTGGAATTTACCACTGAGACATTGTATTATTTTAGGAATTTATTAAAAGCAGTCATAGGTTGTATGATTTGGACAGCGTCCATGTGGTGTGTATGAAATTGTGTGAAATGCATGGCTTGAGTTGAGTGGAAATAGATAGGTTAATGCATAAGCTTGAGGTGTTAACATGATGTCACAATTATATGGAATATAATTGTGTGTGTAGGCCATTGGAGATGAGATTGTGAATTGCTCAAGTGAGTTAGTTTGGGTTATGATTGATATTGTTGAATTACATGTGGTGTGATTGTAAAATTGATAATATATGCATATTTGATGTATATTGGTATAAAAATGGTTGAAATGGCATAATGCATTTTCATATGCACCGGGTAACCTAGAAATTAGGTGTGAGTGCATGACATGAAAGCTTGAAAAGCGAGCGTAGTTGCGAAAGGGAATTTCGCGGGATGATTTTTCGGGAGAATATAGGGTTGGGACGGTTCAAGGATCATTTCATATAAGGGACCATGACTAATACGAAGTTCTCGGCACGTCGCCTCGGAGGTAGTCCAGTATTTTTCTTGACCTTTCGGTAGTGTATTTTTCGAGAACAGCAGGAATTTTGTTTTGAAAATTGTGTTTTCTCATACATGGCAGGCAAGTGTGAGAATTCGGTGAGGACTGAGACATGGGAACGAGCATTTGAACATTCAAATGGGGATCAACGTATTTACTTGAGTGTGTGTGTTTAATATTGGATGTTCATATGCACTTGAGTAGGGAGTAACAGATTTAAGTGATTAAGCTCTTGGGCGATAAACACAATACATCGAGGGAATATTATTTTAATTCTGGGGCGTTCAGAGGAAGGAAGCAGTATCTTAGAAGCGGAGTTTTTGAAGAAAGCCGGGTTGTGGCTTTGATGGTTTTTGGTGTAACATGTATTAGAATTTTAAAATTTTAATATATGTTTGTGATAAGAAAATGTGCATAACTCTTGAACCTCTTTTGGAATATAGTTGGTGTATATTTTGATGAGTATTGGTTCGTGGGCCAAGAGACCATTTTACTTTCGGATATGGGTCTCATGATACAAGCGTATAGATTCCATGGTTGTGGTAGTAAAGAACACACCAGGTTTGGGGCGTCACAGTAATGGTTTATAGAATTAACATGAGGAATGGGGAAAAGCGGGACTTGATTCCGCCTAGGCAAACTAAGGTGACAACATTATGAGGCAAAAGCGACCCTCGTGTTCTTGGTAGGCCCAGGCAATTTTAGGCTGGGTTCACCTAGGCGAGGAAGCTGCTTTCCGCTGGCGAAGAGATGGAAATTAGAAGAATACTGACCCTTGTACCGAGGTGAAGGACTCTTCGTTGAGGTGAAGGACTCTTTGCCTAGGCTTCATGGGAGCATCGGGCTTTGAACATAAGTGTGTTTTTTTTTCATAGGACCGATTTCAAATACGAAATGAGAGCAAGATCAAGCCAACACCAGCTGACTCAAACCATCAAAAACTTTGTTTTATGGAAAGAGAGTTAGGGTTTCTAACTGCGATTTACCTTGAAAGCTTGACCTAGCTTCCCTTTTCTTCATTTCTTATTTTCTTCCCTTTCCTTTCTTTTTCTTCCCTTTCGCAAGAACAAGTAGAACCCAAACAAAAGGAAAAAGCAAACAAAAGAACTTTCGGGTTCTTCTTCTCCAGCTGGATCACCCTAGCTCCCGAACATTAAAAAATCATTTTCTTAGCATTTTTTCTTTCTACAGTACTTTTGGATTCCGAACATGCTCTTATTTTTCTTTTCTTTTCTTTCCTTAGTACTTTCGAGTTGGAAAATCTCCAATGAGTTCACTAGTGGCCATTTGCAGAATCGAACGATGAGTTGAGTGTGTGACACCCCACCACTAGGTGGTTCATGACAGATGTTGTAAATGATAATTATTTGTAACTAACTTTTGTTTCTCCTCAGGCTAGGAAGGGAAGGAAGGAAGAAGGAAGCTTTTCAATTTGGAGCAGTAACTTTAAATGAAGTTTAAAGGCAGAACCTTCAGTTTTCAATCCTTGTATTCTCAAAACATTTTGAAGAACATAAAATAAATGTGGATAACAGCTTTGATCTTTAAAACTTCAAAACTTTCTGTGGCTAGAATATCTTTATGGAAAAAACGACTTGGCTTTAACTCGACATCTTCAACATTTTCCAAAACCAATCCATTGCTCTAGAAATGAAAGGCTAATCTTTAAGCAAAAAAAAACAAGGGAACCTTATCGAGGACATAGAAACCAATTAAGCCTCTTCGAACCATGTTAATGAAATCGAATTAATAAATATAATTTAAAAAAAAACAGCTCTTCTTGCCAAAAAATATGAAAAAATAGTATTTAAGAAAGCAAGTTCAGGCACCGATATTTTATTCTATGATAGAATGCTTTCTTTATACAAAACAATATGAAAAAGTTTATAAAAACCAAGGTCTTTTATGCAACAATTTAGAACCAAAAAGCAGTGGAATTAGAGCGGGATATATGAAACTATCATAATCGGGTGTTTAAGTTGTTTATATTAAGATTATGTAAATAATACATTTTATATGAAAAATACTTTAACTCATCCACAAATGATGGATCAAGAGATTTTAGAAAAATATATTTTTAACTAATAGTTAACAAATCCTAAAATTTTCACAAAAAATTAAAAACCATTTTACATTACATCTTTCAAACGAGCATTTTTGTAAATCTTTCTTTTGAAACCATTCGCTGTTTTTAACCAGTGGAACCATAGTCCTAACTTATCATCATGTCTATATAAACATAATTTAACTAATCCTAAACAAAAGGCATAATGGAAAATGACCCATCAAAATAGTTTTTATTTTATATTTTAGTAGATAGAGATTTTCCAATTTTTTATTTTAGAAACCTAGAAATAAAAATTATCTTGATGAAGAAACTCAAACCATGTTGCTCCATCGGAGGCAGACAACTAGATCAAATTTTTTAACCCAAAAAACTTTTGTAACCTCAGAAGAAGAAGATTTTATAAACCGGTTTAGGCGATTCACCAAAAATGTCTATCTCGATGATGATGCAAGCTTGTAGGAGAATGCAGATGATGAAAGTTATTTTTAATTTGGAGAATACGATGGAAGGATGAGACGATATCAAATCAAGCGGTATTCACTCTGCAAGGAAGCCCCTCGAAAGTCTCGTCGGTCCATAACAAGATTCATGCTTATGCAGAAAGTGATCAACAAAATGAGTCATACGTATCAAAATCACGGGAAGATTGCTTCAACCCTTGTAGATATTAATGTCGAATAGTGAAAGTATTAACTGTAAATAAAGTGTGATTATTGCTTTAGGGCGCTTGTTGATAGAGACCTGGCTGATGATTGACGAAAGAAGGTAGGGATATGTGGGTTTTTGTATTAGAAAGCAAGTATCGATCCTGATTTTGTGTGAAAGCTGATGTGAGATCTATCGTTCACCTTGAGAAACTGAAGTATCCACACTCTGGCATTTGCTATAGGTGACTCGCACTTTGGCTAGCATTCAACTGTGACGCCCCCAGGCCGGGGTGGGTTGACTGCCGTCGACACGCGGAATACAAGTGGAGTCGGGTTGCAGCGTCACTTTAGAAAATCGGGCGAGAGTCTCGCTTTGTGCGGGCTACGCCCCGAATACGCAGCTTTTGCATAGCACATCCCGAAGCGATCGATATATGCGTATATATCGACATGATAAAATTGCCTCTTGGGCTCATAAGCGATACTCACATAGATCAATTATCATAACTATTCTTGATTATCTCCCTGATAATTCAATGGTTGATTGCACTTTATCTGAGCATATATTAACATATATTGAAATACGATTAAATAAATGTATGTCGAAAACCATCAACCACTTAAAGCGGAAGCCCTTGAAATCAACCTCAAAAATGAGTTTGTCTCCTCGGCTCTTTGTGCACAAAAAATAAGGGAGATTACGGCCGGGAGCTAAAGCTCGTGGGAGAATGCATGCAAGAATTGGGGCACACTCACACACGCTAAGTGCGGTCACGATGCTCCCGAAGTAAACACACGCTCAGTAAATGTGGTCCTACTTGAATGTACGCATGATTACCCCATGTCACGAGTCCTCACTACTCACTCACACTTGCACAAAGAAGTATGTGAGAAAGTAATCATTTTCAAAACAAAACTTTTTGTTCTTGAAAATATCTTCTGCAATATTCGGTAAAATATGGATTCTTACTTAGGAATTGAAATTGGTTGGTGGAAACTTCAGAGCAGTGCGTAATTCATAAATCAGAAATGATCTGGCCCGTCTCGACCCGATTCTCAGGAATATCATCGCGTGAAATTCCTTCGCGACCATATCGTTTTACAAAAATACCTTGTCATGCACTTTCGGCGCTTTAATTCGATTCTGGTGGTCACGTATGAAAATGCGTATGACATTTTAATCGTTCTGTGATATGTGATATCGTATTTTCAATCAACTACAATTACACGCATGTATTCAACGCATCAATCATCATGATTTGCTTTCAATTGAGCAAATCATAATCATCTGATAGCTTACAGCATAATTTAATTCTATAATTGTCATTATTATTTAACACCTCGAAGCATTAACTAATAATTCTATGATCAGCTTGACTCTCAAATTAATTCCTACATACCAAGCCATTCAATTCTGCAATTTCAATGCCCGAAACACATGGACCTTTATGGCCATTTCACTAAACAGGGATGTTTTAACGATCCGAAACCAGCAGTGGCGTCACGGGCGGCAGCATGTCAACCTCAGTTTCAGCGCTTTTGGAGCCAATTTCTTACCATTTAGGTCTCTACTCACCAAAAATAAATTTAAAGCATAAATTCCCATGGGGAGCAGCCCACATCAGTCAGTTTAAGGCAATTTGCGGACGGAGTCCCCGATGTCCCCGAAAATATTTCATAATTCGGTCCCGTGTTTTGGGGCCAAATCAACGGCTCATTCATTTTCCATACAAATACATGATTTAAAGTAAAAATTCTGGAATTAAGGGTGAAACAGCCCCCTAATTTTAAATGCGGAGTCACGGCGAGAGAAAATCAGCTGAAAATTCCAACAATTCGAGTCCCGTGTTTGGGACCAGAATCCAACAACCTAAGGCCTCGAGCAATAAAAACATGGGAAAAACCATAAAAATGGGAATAAAACACAAGTAGGGAAAACCCCTACCTCTTTGGAGTTGTCAACTTCCATGAAGCCGAAGGGTCCACGCGTAGCCTACTCACGCGTCAAAACGTTTTACTTCTTGCTCGAAGTCACTTGACGATCGGATATTTCGAGATCTTCAAAGAAAGTTTACCAGCATTCTACCGAAAATGGTAGCTCTGGAAAAGGAATTCTGGTTCTTCCACGTTTTTGGAGTCTTTAAAGTGGGAAGAAAACTGGCCCAAAATTTTGTCATCTAGTGACTAAAAAATCAAATTCCATAATACCCATCATGTCCCTCTTTCTCAGATTTGATATTCGGCACTATCTCGGCCGTCCATTTTCATCATTTCTCTACTCATACCACTTATGGTACATGAGTACATGCTATTTGCACCTTTCGGTCGTCGAAAATCGATTGCGGCACCGGCCATGATACCTCGGCGTCTGAGCTCGAGTTGTCTCGACAAATTGCGAAATTTTACGTGCTAACTAGATTTCATGAAGGCGATTCAACCGGTGCCATCCAGTTTTGTCATCAGAGATACAGAAATTAATTACGGTTTAGCGGTAATTAAAATTTTGTAATCAAGTACGATTTTGCCCTTATTCCCGAGGTAGATTTCTCGGGTCTTACACTCTCCTCGCCAAAAGATTTTGGGTCGGGGAATTCTACGCACATACACATCGACCATGTGCGTATGGCAACCTTACACAACTCGAAGACCGTAGCCGGGTATGATGACGTTTGGAACCCATTCTGTCTTTTAGGTGGATTTGTCATCTCATCCCATGTCAAGCGACCTTCGACAAATATGTCTGCCACAAGGTCCACCACTCTTCCATTGCGTAACTCGACCTGAAAATCAAATCTCTCCACATCCCCAGGGAAGAATTTTTCCATCATATTTAGGCCTCATTCTCTAGTTGAAACGCTGACTAGTGCAATGTCCGGTCGCGTCGGTGTCTCGCCCAGCCTCACAACACTTTCTCGATCTGCATGAACCAATGGTCGGCCACCCGTGGGACCTCGCTCCCAGCGTGAGGTCGGAGGATAGTAAGTACTAAACCTACGAGAAGGTTCTTAGGATCTTCTGTCTATAACATGCCGAGCTGATGCTATAGCGTTGTTTGTGGCACCTACGACTCGACAAAGAGTACGCTAATCAAACAACTTGTTGATTGTGACTTTACGTACCGGAGTGGGCGCCATCTAACGTCCTATCTATAACCGTCACATATGTGAATGGCTACCGGATTCTTGTAATTTTCATTTTGGTCCTGGCTTAGCGATACGTCGCAATTCTTAATAAAACAACAATAGTGATGACTCGTTCATTTCCACAAGTGGCGCTAAGAATTCCAACCACCAGGTTAGGTATCCAAATCCCTGCAAGGTCGCCGGTCCCCAACCTTGGCATTCTCCATTTTCCTATACGCATCATACTATGCATATAACTTCCCTCTACATAGCTAAGCCTTGATCATAATTTCAGACCCGGTAGTTAAATCCAATACAGTATCTCTAAGGCATAACCACGGCCAGAGACACTAATCATACACACCACTCGATTAATATGCTGTGATCAATTCGCGTTTAAAATATTGTTTTTCAACAAAATTTTTATTTTCGAAATTTATTTTTGAAAATTTTATTTTAAAATTTTATCAAATTTTATTTGATTTTATTTTATTTTAATTAAATTTAAAATATATTTTTTTTTAAATTTTTTTTTTTGTAATGGGCAGGTGTTCGTTTAGTGACTCGAACGATCTTGAGTCAAGCAAGACAGCGAGGTCGAGTGCCTGAAAACCCCAACACGACCCATTAAGCACCTGGTGCGCCTTGGTACGCCAGTGGCGCCCCGCGCGCCCACTTTTCTTTAGCGTGCGCCCGCGGCGTCGTCTTTGTCCATGGCAGCGCTGCTTTGCGCGCTCGCCCGGCTGCGCGCGTCACTTTGCCGCCTTCCGTGACTGCGCGCTTCTGGCGCCCAGTACTGCGGCGCCCGCGCGTAGCCACCGCGCGCGCCCAGCGCCTACCCTTACGCGCTCGCGGCGCTGTCATGGCGCCAGCGCCCACGCCTACAGCGCCCGGTGTTGGCGCTTTACTGCGCGCCCGGCCCGACAAGCTCAATTGGCGTAGCGAATCGAGTTACGCACATTTTCATTTCTTTCGACCTTTGAATACCAAAAATATATTTATTTATTTTTCTTTCATTTTCCGATTACACCCGATAAATTTATTAAAATTTATTTCATCCATATTATTATTATTATTATTTTTTCATCTCTCGACAAACCAAATAAATTGCTTAAATTCATTTTGTTTATTTCTTGTTCAGTTTACGCATTGTAAAAGCTAAAGGTTTGTTTGGCGTCTGCAATGTCTTTATCTACTGAACACACGAACGTTCACATACATCTGACCATTTCATCAATCCGCTATGATCGGCGCGCAAAAAGCAGCGGCGTGCGGGTGTCTGGTTTTGTTAGGTGCCTTTTCTAGGTAATCTCATACCTAAACTGGCATTGAATACTGGTGGTGATGTTGCTTATCTCTTAAGACTATGGCCTTAGCCCAGTCCTCGATCCATAGGTTTCCACATACCTAAGTTCACATTCTAAGACTAAGTAGCTCGACCCAAGTCCCTGAATTAGGTAATCGTATGTACCTAACATCGACACTAAGCTCTAGTATTTATAAACCTATGCTCAGATCTATGTGGCATTTGGCCCGAGAAACCGGGAATTAGTTGACTACACCGTCCGACTTCTGCGGAATCTGAGTGGAGGGTCGGGTTGCAGAGACGCCACTTTAGAAAATCGAGGCGGGAGTCTCCTTTGTGCGGGAGCTCTACTGAATCAGTAACTGCGTAACAATCCACAGAAACCATGATCCAATATATGCAATATATATCCAAACATGAGTAAAATTGCCTCTTGGGCTCATGAAGCCAATACTCATAAGATCGATTATCACTCTTATTCTTCAATTGCTCTCCCACGTAATTCCAATAGTTGATTGCCTTATACAAACATATATTAACATATAGTAAAATCTGATTCTATTACATGTTGTGTCGAAGCCATCAAACCCTGGTAGACTTCTTCCAAAATCAACCTCGAAATGAGTTGTGCTCTCTCGGCGGCTTCTTTGTGCGCGAAAAATAAAGGGGGGGTCCCACGACGAGGTGAGCTAAAGCCGATGGAATCGCCACAAGTGGGCTACTCACCACCTAAGTGCGGAGTCTGTTAAATCTTCCGAAATGCTTAATTTCAGTAAATACATGATCTACACTTGAATATGCACGTGAATTCTACCGTATCCACGAGTCTCAGAGCTCACTCCACGCCACTATTAAATGTAAGGGAAAATAATCATTTCAAAACAAAACTTTTGTTCTTGAAAATATACTACAAATATTCGGTAAAATATGGGACCACCACCAGGAGTGAATTGGTTGGTGAAATTTCAGAAAGCAGTCATGGTCTCGAAACAAGAATGATCTGTTGGCCCATCTCTGACCGATTCTCAGGAATATCATCACGTGAAATTAAACATGTGTATAAGGTTTTACAAAATACCTTGCCATGCGCTCGCACCTGGTAGGTTACCAGTGCATATGAAAATACATTATACCATTTTCAAAATCATTTACCGCAAATATATTGATATCGTATTTTGTCCAGCTGCAGTACAGCGTGGCAATTGACGCGCCAATCGTCGCTGGTGGCTGATTGAGCAAATCGCAATCATCACCAATGGCTTCTGGCGCAATTTAATTACATATAATTGTGTCATTGTGTTAACACCTGAGCATTAACCTAATAATTCTATGATCAACCGCTCTCAAATTAATTCCTACACATACCAAGCCATTCAATTCACTGATTTCAATACGAAAACACGCGGACCTTATGGCCATTTCACCTGAAACCGGGGCTGTGCGGTCAGAAATAACGTTAAGGTACATGCAGGCGACCCACATGTCTGACTCCCTCGGTTTCACCTTTTAGGCAGAATTTCTTTCCATTCCGTTCCTACTTCCTTGAAATAAATTTAAAGCATAAATTCCCATAGAACAGCCCACTTCAGTTTTTGGGCATTCACGGACAGTCCCGAATGTCAATATTTATAATTCGATTGCATGTTTTGGGGCCGTCAACCGGCTCCCATTCTAGAGCATTTTAGCCTAAATACGTGATTTAAAGTAAAAATTACGGAATTAAAAGACGAAAGCAGCCTAATTTTAAGAGGTCACGACCCTGAAAAATGCGAGAAAGTTACATGATTCGATTACATGTTTTGGGGACCAGGTCAAACGACTTCGACCTCAAACCCAGCCGGCTGTGGAAAAAGCCATAAAAATGGGAATAAAGCAGTAGGGAGGGCGCATGCTTGGAGTTGTCAAAACTTCATGAGAACCAGAGGTCAAAGCGCGTGCTTTCTTTCCGCGTGAGACGTTTTCCCCTTCTTGCTCTAGAAGTCATGACCCAGTGGTCGGATCGCTCGGGATCTTAAAGAGAAGTTTCTCTCTCTAAAGCATCTCTCAAAAATGGCCACTGCAAGGAAGAATTCTGGTTCTTGTTTTTGGGTCTTTAAAAATTGGGGGAGAAAGGCCCATTTAAAATTTTGTCGTCTAGTGACTAAAATCAAATTCCGTAATACCCGTCATGTCCACTCTTTCTGTGTTTGATATTGATGCTTATACGTGGTAGTTTCATAATTTCTCTACTCATAGCATAGTGCGTAGTGCATCTTGTTGTCTTGGCTTTCGTCGCGTCGAAAATCGATTTACGGCTTTTGGCGCGATCTTGAAAAGCGTCCCAGGCTCAAGCTATCTCGACAAATTGCGAAATTTTACGTCTTGCTTTAGATTTCGCGACCAGTCGACGGTCACCAATCAGTTTTGTCGTCAAGATCACAGAGAAATTAATTACGGGATTTACAACCGTAGTGGAATTTTGTAATCAAAATTACGATTTTGCCATATTCCGAGAAGTGGATTCTGAAGTTAACTTCTACGTTCGCTGCGGACGCTTTAGGGCGGGTGGCAGTCTCCCACTCTTGCCGAGCTGCGAGGTGAAGCATAAATGAGATTGGGCGGTGCTCGATCCATAGAAGGGCTTGAAACTGACGCGCCGCAGGCGACTTAAGGACATGAAGTGTGAAGCAGCGAAGATGGATCATTCTGGGGCGGGTATTGACACGATTGGTATGTGGGCCAGGAAGCAAGTTGATTTTTCGGAAGGGTAAGATGGTCGTTGATAAAAATACGAAAGTGCACAGATACCAGGATAAGCGAACACGTCTTTGGAATCGTCTGCGTAAAATCTAGCCTCTGCGTCGAATTTCGTCCGGTCAGGCGGTCGAGATTTCGGCGTTTTCGGCGCGGGGTGTCGGGTGCCTTTAAAGCGGGTGAGGCGTATGATGTGACGAGTCGCTCGCTACGTGCTCTTCTTGCAGAAAAAGTATTTGCGAATTAGAGATGATGGAAATGGGCCCGGCAGATGAGTGGAAGTGTCGAAAATGCAGAAGGAAATGGCGATTATGAGATTTTAAAGATGTTTAATGATAATGAGGCAGATGAGCAGGTATTTCATCTTCTTGATCACAAAAACAAAAAAAATATGAGGAAATTTAGAAATGGGGATGCGATAAATTTGGATATTTGATTTTTAGAGAGAGAAAGGCATTCTCTAGATTTCCGACCAATCGGATCGTCGATTCGACGGAGTAAGAAAGTAAAGTTCTTTCATGGCGGGGGCTAAACGTGAAGCGCCAGTTTAGTGGAGTTAGGCAACTCGAGAGGTGAGGATCTTTTTCACCTACTTTGATTTATTATTTGAGTGGGCGTAGCAAATGGTTAGAAATGTTCGAGGCTTTATTTTAGTAGTAAGCTTCGATCTCAAAAGCTTTGGTAATTTGGAGAAAAATTCCCTATTTATTGGCGTGACAGTAACTTAGGGTTTCTTGTTCACATGAATAGTGACACATAAATTTTTGGTGTGAAAATGTGTTGGTTGAGTGATTGAAAATGAGTACTAGTGTTTGTTAATTTAGCCCATGTGGCCCAATTTTGGTGTAATTGATTGTGAATTTGCATAACATGTTTTTATGTGATTTAGTATGTTAATATATCGTGAATATATTAGCGTGAATGTGTTGGAATTGGCATCATGGAGTGCATGCCCAGCTGGGGCACCAGAACATTAGGAGTGAGTCGTGACATGAAATTGAAGAAAAGCAGCGTTTTGAAAGGAATTTGAGAAGATTTTAAGTACGCACCTTAGAGGGACGTCAAGCGGTCACGCGGATGAGGACCATGGCATTTGAGGGTATCGGCCAATTCTCCTCGAAGGGCCAGTCAGTATTTTTGCCAAGAAATTCCGATAATGAGTTTTAGAAACGAAAAAGCTTTTGTTTTGAAAGCGTGATTTACTGCCCATTGGCTTAGGCATATGTGGCATAATTAGGTGGGGGCTTCGAGTTTGTGGGATTGGTCATGTAGGCGTTCGAGGAGTGGGTCGTGAAGTATGAATGCGATTGTTCTGCGGTAATGCGCCGGTGGGGGATGCCGCGTCAGCAGAAATTATCAGCTAACGGGCTTTGCTCACCGTGTCGGATCACCATTCGGTACGGGGTGTACTGCGAAGGGCGGCTACTAAGAGCGCGGCGTATAGAAGAAAGCTAGGGTTGTGGTTTTAAGTATTGATTTTTATATAACATGTATTAGAATGTTGTAATTTCCCCAATATATGTTGAATTAAGAAGTGAATTATTAACTCTTGAACTATGGTATATGGTTGGTGTATTTTGATGATGCGATGTATGGGCCCAGTGGCCGTGTTTACTCATGTGCGTGTCTCGTAAAGTTGATGTTGGGACGGCTTGTAGATTTTGGTAGAGCTCCGTCTGAAGAACTCCCGGCCACCGTGAAGTCAACCGAGGTTACGAACATTGTGGCTATTCGGGTTAACTCAGGTTGTCAATGGACACCCGATTTTGAGGCGTCCTGGCTAGCAACTTGACACAACTCCAAAAATCGGATAAAGCCCGGTAATAACGTTCGCGAAAGCTTGGTGGCGACCTTGGGTGGCTAAGAATTGTGATAAGGTTGGAGATGTCTGGGGTACCACATACCTCCCACGTCGAAAAGACGGAGTTCCCCAATAATGAGTGTTAGCTTTTGTATGAAGTCTAGTGTAACGCCCGCTTCCCTGTCTTGAGCGAGAGGAGCCTTAAAAGCTCGACGAGACTGTTAACTGAATTTCTAAGCATTTTTGTGACCTTTTCAGAAGCCATAGATTCATAATTGATACAAACTTGTTTCAAAACCCGAAAATTAAGAAAATTCTATGCTACGAGAATCATAACTTGTGGAGCTACCCACTCTGATGGTGTTTAAAATGTCACTATCTGGAAATATGTTTGAGTGCAGCTTGACAACTTATCGGCACCACAAGTTTTGCTATAACAAAATGATACATTTACATTTTACTGTTATAAAATATATGGGGCGGGGACCCACATAAAGGGAACACACAGGTTGTGTTGGCCCTTCTTGGAGTCACGAGATTTCCTTGGCGACTTCTTGAGAACCCTACCGCGGATGAAACACGTGCTAAGCATATAACTTAGTGGGAAAAGCGAGATAACATATATATATATATATATATATATATATATATATGAAGGACTGAACAGGGTTTCGCTTTTCCTAACTTCGGGGGACCACTCCAGGCACTCCTACCCAGTTAGGAAAAAAAAAAGAACCTTTCATTTCTTTTAAACCTTTTTAAAAATAAATCCATGGAGCGAACCTATTTATACAGTTACGTTTTCCATTAAAAATCTTATGAAACATGGTGGGACAAATTTTTTTTTTTTTTTAAACATTAAACTCTTTATAGAAAATCGAAGCGAGTTTCCTACATTTTTCGGACATGTCCCCGATTTACTACACTGTAATAAAACAATTTAATTTACTCCCACATCCCGGCATTGGGACATCAAAGTCCGCCTGACCAATTTCGAATCAAACTTTAAAATTATTTTATGAATACTATAGATATATAAACAATCTTTTTTAAAACTTATATACATTACAAAATAAAAGGTGCACAAGTAGTTGTTATAACAAAAAACTATACATTTCAAAAAGGTGGTCGTCACATGGGGCGGTGTCATGGCAGAGGGGATGCTCGAGCTGCTGCGGTCACAAAGGGGTACCCGGTGGGGAGTACGGGTTCATAGGAAAATAATATTTCAGGATATAGTTCAAATCTGATTGTATAGAGATCTCTCATTTCCATAAGCTTATTTACTTTGCATTCTTTTCCTTTCTATTCAAATACAACGTGTAAAACAATTGTATAGAGATCTTATTTCTATAAACATTTACTTTACTTTCATTTCCATATAGTTCAAATACAATGTGTAAAACAATTGTATAAACATATCCTTTCCATAAACATTTGCTTTACTTTCTTTTCATATAGATCAATCTGATGGCTATTAAAAATTGTATGGCATATCTTTCGATATAATTTCTTTTCCTTTTTGAATCCATCATATCCAATGGAACCCGCCTACCGTTAACCACCATTGGTCCATGAAAGAACCTCCGAGTAAACAGTCTTACGATCACCGATGGCCCAAAAAGGAACCTCCGAGAAATCGTGCCCTACCGTTAACCATCGCCACCCATGAAAGAACTCCACGAGGAAACAAAGCCTTTACGATCACCGATGGCCCAAAAAGGAACCTCCGATAAATCGTGCCTTTCTTTTAAATAACATTGCACTATGGAATAAATCACATTATGCGTTGGTAAACTTTTCATACTTTTCACATGCATGACAATATGCATCACTCTTCCCTTCCCTCTATAAAAAAAATCCTAACCCTTTCCCATGTACCATGCACGCGTAAAGTACTTTAGTTGACTTTCCTCTAAACTTTATCTTTGTAACATAGGGTAACCATGGATTCAAACATTTTCATACAAACATGTATATATAAAATATACATTCATAAACATTTCATTTCATATGGAAACCATAAATCATACTTTTATAAAACTATGGAAACTATAATCATTTCATATTTTCAACATAATTTAAGTCAAGAAAACCACATTTCTTTTTTTTTTCATTTGAACATTTATAACATAGATGGTGACAACATATACATTGGTAAATAACATATTATATATATATATATATATATAAATAATATAGTATATATAGTATATATATATATATATATATATTCATAAACATTTACATTTTCTTCACCTTAATTATTTAAGCCATTTTTCCTCCCTTAAACAAAACTTTCCACCTCCACCTCTGTCCTTTACCACCTTCCCTCCTACAAGTCACATTATCCATAAAATCCATTAACATCCATAATCTTAATCATGTTCAATTAAACCATTAACTATAATATACTTTCCAGCAACCCTTAAACATTTAATCACTTCCAATTGATTAAAATCAATTGAACTCAACCCTTTTGTTCTCATTCTTTCTTATGCTAACTCATGGAAATTACTAACTCGCCATTAACATGCCAAGTGAAAATGGTCATGCCAAACCCAAATATTCACATCGACATGCAACTACAACTCCGCACACTTGGTGCAAATTTTCAGCCACATTCTGGATCATCCCCGTCCTCTGCTATGAATATATGGATAACTGACTCCAATGGGCTTCCATAGAGTCCAAGAACACCTAAAACTGAGTTCTGACAAATGCTTACGGCTCTTCGAAATCGATGCCACGACCACATACCCCTAATTAATGGCCACAGATTTTCGAATTTAATTTCGAGTCCCAAAGTGCTCGAATTTGATGTACCTATTTCACGAAGATATGTTCTCCTATCAATCTAGTTTATCCATCAATTTGAATCACTCAATTTGAATGAGTAATGGACAAGTTATGGCCAAAATACAAATATGGGTCTCAAAATGCATCAGGAAAACCTGTCTTAACATATTTCATTACCGCATTGAAGTCCAAATGGCCTTAATTTGGATAGACCTATTCTCAAGGAGATATGTTCTATCACCAAGTTTACTTAGCAATTTGAATCACTTAATTTGCTGGACAGCCGACGATCGCTTACGCTCCAAAATACTCATGGGGTCAAGAAAAAACTCGGGACAAAGATCTCTCGACACACACACGACTGCTAGGACAGAATTAACCTTAAATAGAGAAAACCTTACCTCAAATGTATGGTTTCGAGACACGCTCTTTTCAATTCTTCGTGGAAAACCCGAACTTTGAACTCGCGAAATCTTATGATTCGATACTCCACGCGTAGCCTCTCGTCAGATGTGAGCAACTTTAACTTCGACCTAAAGAGATCCGACCACGAAATTGTGGAATCGAAGCAGAGAAGCATTGCTTTTCTCTCTCTCTCTCTCTTACGGCTCGCTAAGACCAATGGAGATATTTTCATTTTTAGTGACTATTTATAGTGGACAACGTGGCCCACATCGTACTGGGCGTGTCACACTTTTCTGCCTGCCACTCAAACAATTTATTTCATTCCGATTTCATTCCATTTATCTTAAATAGACATTCTTAAATATTTGATATTTTCGGGATTTTTCTAAAATCTCGCTGGGTCCATTAGACGTTTGTCTTCGACTTTGCGAAAATTGACTGTCTTCGACCAACGAAATTCGAATAAGAACTAGATTGCAGATTAATTCAACTAAGTGAAGTCCGTTTCATCATCCGAGATCTAGAAAATTTCGCATTTTCTTTGGCCACTGCTTCGCCTCAGTTAAAAACAAAGATTTTCACCCTACGATATTTCTTAATTCTTACTTAACTTCTTAGGCTCAATACATTATTATGAACATTTTTTTTTATTTTCAGGCTTGTTTTTTCGAAAATTACTATTCATTTGACTGTTTCCAATCAAATACATAACTAATCAAAAACGAAATTTACTATTCATGAAAAATCAGGAATTGGGGTCTTACAATATATATACAGAGAGAGTATATATATATATATATATATATATATATATATATATATATATAGTACAACATAAATGATATGTATAACTAATTACATTAATCTTAATTTAAGTATAAGCACTTATAATTATTTCACATATCATATTATTCATCTCTCCTATGTATACTTATCATAAATAAATTTACAATAGAAGTGTACTGGGTACACTACAAGACTAATGTAGATACGCCTTAAGATCCGACTGATTACATTTCAGGTTCACATTATTCATTATTCAAATGCACATCATATAAGTATTTGTTTGCATAGACCAAAGAATAATTAATGAGAGGATCGAAGACAATAGGTACCAAGGCATGCATCAGACAAATCAGAGTGTCAGCACTCGAACAGACGTGTTCAGAATACTAAACAGGAGTGTCGTAGCACTATGTAGGGAGTGTCAGAAGATCAACAAACATGCTCATTACATGAAATGTAATGCTTGCAAGACTAGACAGGAGCCGCCGGCACTAAACATGTGTCCATTCATTCACTATTCTGGCCTTGTAGCGCATACACAATTATATATGGTTCAAAGCATTTCATACTGATCTTACCAATATCCATGTTATACACTTGGTCAATTCTTAAGACTGTACTTTCCTCATTCATATTGAATGGTCCATGTCACGAACGTTTTATTTAATAATTAATAACATATAACTTGTATACATGTAACTAATTTTCATTCACTGTTACATCAAGCACTAATCTAATTTCATGCCTATCGTACACCTCAATCGAAGTCCCAACAAAGGAGCAATGGGTTTATAGAACTGAACATAAGGGGGGAAACGGACTTCGGGCTCGCCTAAAGAACCTAAGCAACGATCTTCCATGCCAACGCTCACCGATGTGAGATTAAAGACTAGCAATTTTAGGCTTGGTCCTAGGTGAGCCTCCCTTCGCTAGGCGAAGAGGTGGAAATAAGAAAGAATACCATTCTTCGCCTAGGCGAAGGACTCCTTCGCCAGGCATGTGGCACTAGCCCGAACAAGTGTCACATTTTGACCTTTTCACCGTATTACCTCAAACCCAAAATGAAACAAGATCAAAACTAACCTCAAACCCAACCAAAAACACATTTATGGAAAGAGTCAAGGTTTTTCCTAACCTTGGATTACCTTGAAAGCTTCAACCTAGCTTCCCTTTTCTTTCTTTTCTTCTCTTCTTCCTTTCCTTCCTTTTCCTCTCTTTACAAGAACAAGTAGAACCCAAACAAAAGGAGAAAATCAAACCAAAAGAACTCGGTTCTTCTTCTCGAACCGGATGCCCTAGCTCCTAAAGCCAAAATGAGAATTCTCTAAAAGACACAATATGTTGTCTTAATGTACTCGCTCAATTTTTCCTTTTTGGCATTTTAGTCCTTTCCTTTATTCACTTTGCAGCAACTTATCAAAATTCTACCATAACATATAATCTTCTTGTTTTATGTCTGTCCTTTACTAGAAATTTACCAGTTTATCCTTTTTCATACTTAGCACTTAAATTTTCGGAAAATATAAATTTGATTTCTATTATACCCTAAACTATTGGATTTTTCTATACAAGCAAGTCCAAGTTGTTTAAAACACTAAATGGGTTCACATGGACTAGTCTCTAAGGTGGAGCCCAACATGTTACATTCTGTGGTTTGTACTCTATGTTAGAAGATAATACAACCCTAGATCTGGAAAAAAATATGAATTAGTTTTAGAGAATAGCAGAGTAAAAGAATCCTTTCTTAGTGATTCAAGTGGCCCACACGCGCTCCATCACTCCTCATGATAGTTTGAAGATCTCAAGGTTTATGTGCATATTTCTCTACAAATCTACAAGGTACGATCCGATCGATTATATTAGTTTAGTAATTTTAATTGAATATTCTAAATTCATGATGATTCTTGTTTTCGCTAATTATTCCTACAATTGCACGAGCCTTCGTGGTGATTAAATTTTCACTTGATCTAAACAATTTCATGTATTTTATGTTTGGATTAGCAATATGGCAATCTAGGTTTTCTATATTTGTTGATTCGCATGTTTGCATGTTTAATATGATTTTTGTTTATGGATGGTTATCATCAATTGTGGTTCGCCTTCAATCCATGGTGTAGTTTTCTCTATATTTCATCTGCTTAGGCTATAAGACCATATGATTAGGTTTCCTTCTTGATTTATTTTCTCCATCATCTAGAATTCTTGTACACCCTTTCATTGTGGTAGGATTATTTTTTTGTAAAATTTTGAAGACTAATGAAGAAACATAAGTAAGAAGAAGAAGAACCCGCTGAGAAAACCTGCACACGCGATCGCTGCGCTAGTCAAAGTATGGTTACAGACATTTTAAATGACAAACGCCACCGAGGTTAGGAAGCGCTAAGGAAGAGACCCACGCCGCGCACAAATCCCAGGCCTAACCACTCAATGAATGCTCCCCACGCGGCCCCCACAAGCGGCTGGGCGCAGGGGCTTCACACCTCCACTGTGCCAAGCGTGAGAGCGGGCGGTTTTCGCCACCGGATTTTGCGTATCTCCTCCTCCAAACGCCGCGCTTCTACGGGTGGCTCCGTCGTGGCAACACACGATAATGGCTGATTGGCTAGGTTTCATGTCGTATGTTTGTGAGTTTCGTTTTAACTCAAATCTCTTCAATTTTAGGCCTCCAAGCCCAGGTAAATTGAACCCAAATGGATCAAGGTCGGGACCAAAGTCGACAGATTAATAAATGAAGGGCCTATGTTATCAAGTTTTGTGCTTTTTTTCTTTCTTAGGAAACCATGTGATCAGGGGCTTTTATATTTATTCATATATTTTTTTTTATTCATGGATGATTAAATTATTTGGTAACATGTTTTAGTTGTGATAACATGACATATAGACTAGTGGTGCCATATTATTCTAAGATCAATATATGTGAATAATTAAATTTTGATTTTTTAAATCTAGATAAATATAATTATGAAAAAAATCCTTTAATTTTTGTGGGTCCAAATAATAAAATAGTCATTCAAGCCCCATCTGACAATCATGATCCAAGTTTTTATCGATTAAACCTAAATAATTTAAAATCTTAATTAGATTGGACTGTCTCGCCACCGCAAGAATCCTTAGAGATTAAGAGAATTTTAAAATTAAACAAGGATTCAAAAACCACGATAATTTTCTTAACCTCCCAACGAGGCTCTAATAATATTATTATGGGCCATATGACCTAATTAGGTTTAAAAAATAGGCGCGCATGCCCACTCCCCAAGTCCAAGAAGCAGGATTAAAAGAAGACTTATAAGCGTGCCCAAGAAACAAATTCTCGCCTAACAAGAAGTCTAAACTGGGAGCCTGGGGCTCATCCATCCCATATCGATAACACTGAAGCCCAAAGAGCCCATATCTTATAAATCGAATCAAATCTCCACCAATAAGGGAAGTAGAATAATTCCCAATAACTGCTTTCTAATTATCCCTTATTAATCTGACTGCGATAAGGAAAGAAAATCTCCCATCCAATAAGAGAAAGTCCTTATCACCATCCAATTGGGAAAATCACCCACTATAAATATCAAATAATCCCAACTGGGTGAAATGTACAAAAAACTGATCCCCAAAGTGCTAGTCTTCCTCCCACCTGAAACCGACTTAGTGACTGAGAGGCAATCCAAGAGCCCCGCGATCCTTTCTATTTCTGTTTTAGCAGTAGAGTCTGGACATCCAAGAGCGCAGACCAAATTTCAAAGATCCCACATCGCCTAGTCTACTTCCATAGGCAAGAGATCATCAATAAGCCACCTCACCATGCCTTTACAAATAAAGTTAATCTCTCAAGAATCGACATGGTATCAACTCTAATGCAAGGTGAGCCACGCCTAATCCCCAAGAATGCAAGACCAGCAAGGCAACGTAGATAGCTGACCTCCTGCAGGCGCGCTGGAAACTATACACGATAACACAAACAAGATGGAGGCACTTCGTCTCACCCAACCGCTTGATAAGTGGAATTCAGCAATTCACCGTATTGCATGCAACGCCTCGGCGAGAAGCGACAGGCCCAAGATAAGCCACAAGCATCAATTCTCAGAAGAACAACCACACTTCTGGCCCCGAGAGGCGTAATAGCGTAATCCAACCGAGCCAAGGCACGAGCCTCACCTAACCCACAGAGAGGAGCGCAACGAAGAAGACGTGGAACATCTGAACGATGAACCAACCCCTCCTCGCAAGGGAAATGGGGAGCATCAAGGAGCGTAGGTTTAAGGGCATCTAACAGAGCTCAAATTCCATACGTAAGGAAGTTGTAAAGTGGCCGAGCTCCAAACTTGGCTGACACCGGTGCAAAGAACCGAGTCCTGCTTCATTACTAGGTGCTACATTTCCTTCCAAAGAAGTTCAGGATGCCGCGAATAGAAGCGTCAGCAACTGTATGATCCCGTGACCATCTTAATACTTATAAGAACCAGATAGCCGCATGGATATCACATCTTCAGACAGCGCGTAGCCTTTCGCATCAAGCTAAAAGGTTCCGCATTGGTTGCTTAACAGTTCCCACCATCGTCAGCCTCTTCATTTGTAGAGTTCTCCATCGCATTCGCTTCCACTCTTATCGAGCCAAGACATACAGGAAGTCGAGTTATCACTTGCTGTCCATCAAGCAGAACCCACAAGAAAGCATGAGGTCTTATGTCCAAAGGTTCAACGCCAAGTCATTAAAGGTAGATGTTCCAGACGAGAAGTTCGCCATCACCGCCTCTCATCCACTGGTCGGGAGGCCAAATAAAAGACTTCACTGTTTTCCATCTCAAAGAATCTCGTGCAAGTACGGCCAGTGTTCGCTGAAGCAGAAGCACATTAATCTGTGAAGAAGCCTCATATCCACAGAAAGCCTTCAACCCACAAGGAGAAAAGCAGATCGACAAGCAATGGAGCTAAGACCTGAGACAAAAGACCGAGAGATCCCAAGAAGCGGACAGAGAATCCACCCCTGGAAGAGGTAGGAGCGTCAAAGACCGGCCTGATCATCTCACCCAGCTACGGCAACAATATTCACTTCTAGCTCACCTCCTCAAGGCCACAAAGATCACGTGTCTCGCGAGGTACAACATGAAAAATTTTTGAGATGGCCATCCCAGATGAGGACGGGCCAAACCAAAAGATATAACACCAGGTATTATGAGTTCCATAGGGACCACGGGCATAGAACTGACGACAGATACAAATTTCGTGAAGGAAATAGAATACTTGATTCAATCTGGGTGGTTCACAAGCATAGCCTTCCGAAGGTCGATCAAGAATTACCACCACTCCTCAAGAGCCAACCCCCAACTCAATGACCAACAAATTTTGGGGAAATCCATGTGATCTCAGGAGGATTTGCAGGAGGTGGGGAGTCCAGCTCAGCTAGGAAGGCTCATTTGCATAATATCATGTCAGGAGAGGTAATGGGGGTACAAGTAGTGTCCAAACTCCCTCGACTTGACACCGCCATAACCTTCTCGGATTCAGACCTGGAGGGATGTCAACACCTCACACGCACCCTTTGCGATATGGGCAACAGGGCTAACAAAACAATCCACCAGGTCTTTGTCGACAATGGGAGCTCACGACATCATTCAGATAAGCTTGACAAGACGGGCATCGAAAAGCGAGAAGTTTAACCGGGCCAACACACACCGCGAGGATTCTTCCTCGGAGGAAAAGTATACCTCGGGGTCAATACAGCGAGTGCTACTTGGGAGACCCCCGCGCCAGCAACAACGACGCAAGATTTCATAAGAGATGCCCCCCCACTATAACGCAGCACAGCAGTCCTCTCAACGCCATAAAGGTCATCCTTCCGCTTATCACATGGTGATCAAGTTCCCCACCACAAACCGGAGTGAATTGTTCGAGAGACCAAATACAAGGGCCAAGGAATGTTACCTTGCGATCAATGAAGCAAAGCGGCCGAGAACATATACGTGGATCTAACTCGACACGCGAGACGAGGTAAACGACCGACCTAAGTCCTCTAAGAGCTGGAGCCTATACAATCGACGATCACCTCGAACACCTCGCCACGTCGTTCTAAGCTAGCTTAAGACCTCGTGGCTTCCTTATCCGCTCAAATAGAACAGGATGTTTTCGCTGCGGGGTTAGAGGACACGGGAGTGGATCGACCGCACAATCACCACGATCAAACGTCGCTCCATCCTTCAAACCAAGCCAAGCAAAGAAGAAGCTACCATAAAGACAAAGAGATGACACGAGGCTCAAGCTCCCTCCAAGTAGAGCGACGTGAGAAGTGGAATACCCCTCGAATGGTTGGCCAACGTCAGACTTCACAAAAAGCGAATGGTAATGGCGACTCAAGATCGATTTCACTCGACGCCAACCGAGCATGCCCTAAAGATAGTTTCACCTGATCGAGACTTACAGACGCCTACACGGCCATGAACTCCCGCCATGGATGCTTTCTCCCATTACAACCAGATCAAAGATGGGATCCCGACGACCAAGAGAAGACCTCATTTGTCACCGGGCAAGGAACCTATTGTTATCGGGTAATGCCCTTCGGACTGAAAAACGCAGGAGCCACCTACCAAAGGTTGGTGAACAGGATGTTCCTGCAAACAAATAGGACATATATGAAGGTATATATGCATCGACATGTTACAAAATCAACTACTACCGAGCCCATATAGCTCATCTGACCGAGGCATTCCAGATCCTGAAAGAATACAACATGAAGTTGAATCCAGCTAAATGCGCTTTTGGAGTCTCAATCGAAAAATTCATGGGTTTTTTAGTCAACAACCGAGGAATAGAGGCAAACCTAGACAAGATAAAATATGTGCTCGACATGCCGCCATCATCAAACATAAAAGAAGTCCAACGCCTAATCGAGTTAATAGTCATGCTTAAGCCGTTTGCGGTCCAAGGCCGCCGATAAGTGTGCCCTCTTCCGTGCCCGAAAAAGATTTCTAATGGGATGCACAATCGCAAGAAGCATTCACAACGCAAAACCTATCTCGAGCTCTCCCCATTCCTCGTAAGTCCCTCCATGGAGCCCTTACCTGCACCGGGCCGCTTCGCATTTCTCAACTACCGCCGCCTCCGGGTCGTGAGACAAAGACATAGTGCAGCACCTAGTCTACTATTGCAGTCGAGCTCTGAGAGGAGCAGAGGAAAGGTACCCAAAGATAGAGAAATTAATCCTGGCATTGGTAACCACAACCCGAAAACTCCGCCCTTACTTCCAAGCTCATACCATTGAAATCCCAATAGAATACCCAATGAAGCAAGTGCTACACAAACCGTAGACCTCAGCATTGGATGCATGGCCATGAGTTTAGCTTAGTTCGACATCGATACAAAACCAAAAACCGTAATAGCGATAGATTCTGTAGACTTCATTCATGGAATTCACCCCAAGAGCTTGTCGGCTTACTCAATCGACGTCCGACCTCCCTATTTGAGGTCAGTTCAGACATTAGGCCGCCAATGCTCAAGGAAGTGGTGTCGGGCCCACTAATTCTCCATGAAATAGATATCGAGCATGCGCTTAAGATTTAGTTCCGAGCCTCCAATAACGAGGCCAAGTATGAGGCGTCATAGCCGGGCTTAATCCTCGCCATTCCATGGAAGTTGATCAACCAGAGGTATGCAATGATCTCACCAAGTAGTAAAACAAATAGAAGACTCACGGCCGTAGGCTTAAAATGATCCTATACCTCAAGAAGGTACGGGAATTACTTAAGAAGTTCGTACGAGTTCAGATCAGACACATACCAAGAGCAAAGAATTCGAGAGCAGATGCCTTAGCAAAACTGGCAACAGCCTCCCCGAGAAGACCTCAATAGACTGACACCTGCATCCTCGCAGCCTCCTAGTCTCGCTAAATAACCAGGATATCTCTCCCTTTGTCATGTCCGAGCCGAGCTAGATGGACCCCATTTAGGACTACTTAATGGAAGGACTACTACCAAATGACCCGAAATAGGCATCTAAGCTTAGGTCGAGGTCTGTCAGGTTTACTATTCATCGGGGAACCCTTTATAAGCGAGGTTTTTTCACACCCATCCTCAAGTGCATTGAAAGGGAAGACGCCGACTACGTGCTTAGGGAAGTACATGAAGGCGTATGTGGAAATACATCGAGCCTGCACCGCGGAAAGCCCGAGGGCAAGTACCATTGCCCACAATACCGTGGTAGACCTAATAGAACCAATACAAAGTGCAAAGTTTGTCAAGAGCACGCCAAAATCTCTCACCTCCCATCCGACACTAACGCCGCTATAGCAAGCCCTCGCCTTTCAAAGAATGGGTTAGACATATCGGGACCCCTACCCATTGGAAAGGGCCAATGCAAATTTATCGTCATATAAAGGATTATTTCACCAAATAAGGTATCGGTACCTTACTACTATCACGTAACGTAAAGGTACGCAACTCGTCAGTATCTCCATAAGATGCGTGTTTGGTATCCCGAGAGCCCTAGTGTCGATACCGGGAACAATTAGACAACTTAAGTTCGGGATTTCGCGCCGAGTCTGGGATCGTGAACTACTACTCGTCCCCAAACATCCAATAAAGGAAAATGGGTCACCTCCGAGGTGTTACGGCATGCCGTAACTACATGCAAGTCAAGAACTCAGAGACCCCATTCGCCGCAACTGGGCACCGAGGCTATAGCTCGCCGAGATCGTGGATTAAAATCCCCAAGGATTGAATTGGAAAGCGTAGAACATAACAAAGAGGCTCTTCGCCTAAACCTAGACCTTCTAGATGAAAAGCGTGATCAGGTCCTGAAACGCACAGAAGACTACCAAAGGAAGACAACAAGGTACTACGACCAAAAGGTCAAACCCAGGAGTTATAAGCCTAGCGACCTAGTTTTAAAAAAGCTTTTGCCAACGAGGAAAGATCCTACACATGGAAAGCTAGGACCCAACTGGGAAGGCCCTTATATCGGTCACTTCTGGGTCGCAATCACTAACTCCGTGATCAAGAAGGAAAAATTCTACCTCACTCTTGAACGCTCGAGACCTCAAACGATTCTGCGTACATAGACCTTGGATTGTAATCTTTAATAAAGTATCATCGCCTTCTCGATAACACCGTGTGTTCATCGACACTGCTTAATATCCTATGAATCAAAAAAGCAAGTCATATCTAAGAAAGAAAAGGTGCACTACAAAAACGCCCGAGAAAAATTACATAAGGCACCTCAAAATACGAAAATTTATGCTTCAAAAAAAAAATTGTTCTTTATTTCAAAGAAGAAACAATTGATTCAAAGAAGTTACAATCAAGAAGGCTATCCCT
Organism: Tetrastigma voinierianum; assembly: GCA_016808115.1. Lineage (NCBI taxonomy): Eukaryota > Viridiplantae > Streptophyta > Magnoliopsida > Vitales > Vitaceae > Tetrastigma > Tetrastigma voinierianum. Next base: position 555,205 of record JAEQBH010002692.1, on the reverse strand, counting down.
TACATCTCTGGGAAACGAACAAGACAAGGTCAAAAAAGAAAAAAATTCAAGAAAGAGAAAGGGAAAGGAAAGAGAAGAAGAGAGAGTGCGAATCTGGAGGGAAAAGGAGAAGGGAAAGTGGGAAGAAAGAAGAGAAAGGGAAAAAGAAGAGAAGAAAAAAGAGGAAAAAATGGAGAGAGCTGGGACTAAAAGTTCTTTGAGCACACCGCCTCCTGGATACATTCCTTAGCACCTACCACATCTAGTGTGAGCTAGGGAATAACATAACTCCCACAAGGGAGGAACTAGGGAAAAACACAACTCCTACAAGTAGAAGACCATCGGATCCAAACGCCAGCTCAAGACCTCCAGGCAAACCTCCTGCAATGACGACCAAGCCTTGACACTTCATCATGCGCGAATTCCAATTACGCCTAAAAAAGGGAAGAAGGTTCAAAGCATGAGCACCATCACAGAGGAGTCAAAGTATTTGTGGTGGGAAGTCTGGGCGGCCAGAAGTCGCACTGTCTCCAACTCTCCATAAAGCCGTATTAAAAGCCACCCCGCCTGCCAGGCAACAACCCGCCACGTGAACACTGGACCACGTCGCCCAAGAGCCCAGTAGCTCAGCCTGAACAAACAGCCACTGGGCCAAGGCCCCAAGAGCCTCGCAGCCCCGGGGCCAGTCACGCAATCCGCTCCACTTCTCCATAAAGCCGCATTAAAGCTACCGAGCCTTTCCAAGAGAAGGAAGTCAAATTGGCCATGTAGCCACGGGGCCACGTCGCCCAGGAGCACAACAGCTCGGCTTTCAAGAGCTCAACTGCTCAACTAAGGCCTTGTAGCCCATGAGCCAATCTCACTTAGCAGATGAACGACTGAGCTCAGCAGCCTCGCTTTCAAAGAGCTCAACCGCTTCAACTACACCAGAGCCGAGGAGACGTCACCAGTGACAGCCCACTGAGCCTCTGCCAGCCAATTTTCAAGAGCTCAACTCGGCTCAAAAGGCCATATAGTCGCGAGCTGGCTCACCAGCATATTAGCCCACCCGAGCCTCAGCCAGCCTCGGGCTCAAGAGCTCGCACGGCTTCAACCCGTGCCTCAGGAACCCAAGAGCCGGTCACAGGGGGCGCGAGGCCCACTGCAGCCTCAAAGAATCAAGCCAAGAGCTCAACTACTCAACAAAAGGCCATATAGCCGCTGAGTTAGTCTAATCCCACTAGATTAGACCACTTGAGCCTCAGCTGCCAGAGCTCAACTACTCAACCAAGGCTCAGAGCCTGGGGGAGCTAGTTCGGGGCCAAGGGGGATCCAGAGCTCACCCAGCCTTAGCAGCCGCTCGGCAGAGCCCCAACCGCTCAACAAAGGCCATAGCCGCGAGAGCCTCAATGGGCCGGGGCCGAGAGCCCACCAACCAAGGCCTCAGAGAGCCCAGAGCTAGTTCATCTCAGCATTAGGGCCCATGGGAGCCTCAGTTAGCCAGCTTTCAAGAGCCTAATCGCTTATGGGGCCATAGTCATGAGCCGTCAGCCAGCATATTAGGCCCACAAAGCCTCGCAGCTGGCCAAGAGCTTAATTGCTCAACAAAAGGCCATATAGCCACGGAGCGCTTCAGCTCAGTGGCTTAGCCTACGTGAGCCTCAAGAATCTGCTTTGAGAGCTCAACTGCTCAACCAAAGGCCATATAGCCACGGAGCCAATTCGGGGCCTAAATTTATTAGTCCACGTAGCCTCAAAGCAGCCACTTTCGGCGATCACCGCCTCAACAAAGGCCATACAGCCGTGGAGCCGTCACCAGCACTAGCCCATTGAGCCCCGCAGCCTGGCCAAGAGCTCAATTGCTTAACAAAAGGTCATATAGCAACGTGAGGCGCTCACCAGCAGACAGGGCCCACGAGCCTCAACAAACACTTTTCAAGAGCTCGACCGTCAACCACCAGAGCCCAGAGCCAGCTTCACTCCTGTGCAGATTAGCCCCATGGAGCCTCGCATCACTGGTGAGCTCAATCGCTCACCAAGGCCTCAGAGCCCAGAGCGCCCGCCAGTGCAGATTAGCCCACGTGAGCCTCAAGAAATTGGCCAAGAGCTCAACCCACTCAACTAAGGGCCTTGCAGCCCGTGACGCCAGGCTCAGAAGATTAGCCCACTTGAGCTCAATAGCTCACTTTCAAGAGCTCGACCGGCCGACTCACCAACTCAGCCTCAGAGCTCCGGTGGAGCAAGTTCAGCCTTCAGATTAGCCTCACTGAGCTCCGCAGCTCGGCCTCGAGAGCTCAACTCGTCAACTAAGGCCAGAGTCGAGCTAGTTCGGGCCAAGCGTATTCAGCCCACCTGAGCCTCGCAGCCGCTTCGAAGAGCTCAACGCCTCGTCCAAGGCCTTTGTAGTCATGAGCGCTTCACCAGCATTTAGTCCACTCGATTCGGGCAGCCTTAGTTTTCAACCCAACCAACTAAGGCCTCAGAATCTCAGTGATGTCGCCTGCAGAAAGGAAGACAGTGAACTAATTAGGGGTAGTGCCAGAGGATAGAAAATTGGGTATTCATTAAGTGTCAAAGCCAAGAATGACATTACATACATCCCGAGTTCAAAGCCCAAAGTTGACAAAAAAACAAGTAAAATTGTACAAGGAGGTCGAGATCGTCAGGATTTGTAGAGCAAGATATAAAGGAAGGAGCCAGCCCCAACTAAGGCCGCCTCCCAGCGCCGCGAAAAGGACTTTCTCGCCTCCTCGTCATTGAATATCAAAATTAAGGTCCAAGCTCGAGCAAGTAGCAACCCTCCTAGAAAGCAACATCCGTAAGCCCACTGAAAGGCCTCGTCCCTTAAACTTATGCATTCGGCCTCATTCCTTGAACAACCCAGAGCTTCTCGCTCAAAGGTCCCCCAACGCATGACACTCATCGATCAAGCTTCAACAGCTCACTAAGCTTCAAGAATGGCCTCGGTCCAAAGAAGACTGCTTATTATAGCCATCTCTAAGAAATCTTGCGCTCCCGCACCACCCGTAGGCTCATTTTGGAATGTCTCGCAGCCTCTTCCCGACCACGTGAAGTCTATTCTGGGGCAAATTACACTCCCATCCCTACCACCCACAGCCATTCTAGTACCAAGGCACCCATCCCCACCTCCCGGCCGCCCTAAGAACCTCTTAAGCCATCTCGGCCTTCTCTTCTCTACCTCGACCAAGGCCACATCGAAGTATGCCTTGTGTTAGACTTGAGCTTCACGGCCTCCATCATATAGATCCGAGCTCGCACCACCGCCGAGGTAAGAGAAGCCACCTAGTTCAGAGTTATGATGCTGACATGACCTCGTCAGCTGGGCCCTTTACCAAACTCTTCGGGATAGCCATACCCAACATAGAGTCAATACGCAACTCAAAACCAAGATAAAGGCAGACAAATAAAGACACGAGAACTTACGTAGGCGACCCTGAGGAGGCCAGGAGCCAAAGCTCCTCTCAACAGAAGCGGCACCCGACCTCTGAGACTTAATCCCTAAGGATGGATGAGATCGCGCCAACAAGCTCTCGCATCGAGAGCAAGGAATCTCATCTCCACGCCTTCGGCTCTTCCTCCCCAAGTCTTCCGCTATCAAAGGAGGAGGCTCAGCACTCTGCGCAGAAGGACTCCAAACTGAGATGGGCATAACCTCTAACCCGAGGCTCACAGCCTCCCGAGGAATCTGGGCCTTACAACATAAAGCAGAGGAGGTCAGCGAACTCTGGCCACTCGAACCTTGGTCGAGATGGCGCAATACTTGCCCCCGCACTTATTACGGGCAAGTAGGTGATGAAGAAGACGTCCCCAACCTCAGTGGCTTCACCCCAGCCTGACGGCTCTCAGTGAGTCCCAGACTTCGTCACACTTCGAGACCTCCTGGACAACGTCTCCACCTGAGCTTGAAGCTCTCCCTTAGTGGGCTTGACAACGGGAGGCCTCTCGTGGGAGAACTTCATAACAGATGGAGGTGAAGGCCTCGGAGTAAAAGGTCGAGAAGACTTCGAACCGTAAGACCCTCTCGGAATGTCAACTCCATGAGTTTCGAGTAAGCACGCCAAGGCACTCGCCAACTTCCGCTTCACCGCCCCCTCGCTCGCTGTGCGCTAAGAGATCGTGGCGAATACCGAAGAGCGATGCGCCAATGGAAAGTTAGGGATACTTTATAATAGGTAAAGACTAGACCAAACTAAAGCAAAGCAAAGCTCACATAGATTCTCGGGAGTGGTCCGCATGATCCTGAACGCCTGCTGTGTCTTCCTAGTCACCGGATCATACCTAAACGGCCGCCACCGACAAAAGTAGCGTTCATTCCATTGCCTGTGGGAAGACGGGAGATCCGAGATGATCAACTGAGCGCCTGAACGCTTAGATAACAAAGAAAGCCTCTCACGCTTCTTCACGCCGAAGAGTGTCCAGTGAACATAGCTATACTGGGAACACCTGCCCTTATCCCTAAAGACAACTAGCAGCCCAATCGAATACCCTGGCTACGGTGTCGAGAGGGGCAAACGTTGAAAATGCCGCAAAACCTTTTATAAAGGATGTAGAGAGGAAAATCCGAGGCCATTCCTCAAAGGCCACCTCGAAAAGCACACCATCTGCACTTGAACAACATAGGAGGTCAATACGTCAGGAGACCAAACCTGAACACCAAACGGGGGCCTATATCGTCTTGCGAAGACTTCCCATATAAAGGCTCAACCTTGCTGGGGGACTCCACGCTGCATGCTTCTTCACTTGGCCGACTCCCGATATCTCGACTCCCACAAGGTATTTAATCTCACTAACTTTGGCCCGCTTTACCCAGTGGGGAAGGAGGTTCCCGCATCTCATAGAACAACCGCAGGTCGAACGATTGACTCCCACCAATCTGCCCGCCCGAACCAGATTCCGCGGAGGAGTCACCCCCATACGCAAAGAAGAGGAACGACCCGGACCCATGGGTTCTGCAATGGCCAGACAAAAACCCAAATCAAAGCAGCCCTAACGCCTCACAACACCTCTGGAAAAGATAAAGAAGGAAAAAGACGTACCGGTCCTAGGAACATAACGAAAGAGACGACCCTAAGCGGGGTATTACGAAACACCGAAAGAAGTTCTGAACAATGATTAGATGAGTTTCAAGAAAAAAGAAGCCGGAACTCACAGAGAAGGAAAAAGCTTCAATATCAGGGGAACACAATGCTAACGGTCAGAGGATGTTCTCAAAAGAAACTAAAAGAACTAGAGGAAATAAGCGCGAAAGTCAAAAAGTCATCATTACCACAGGACATTTGATAGCGACAAAGCCCTAACCAAACCAGCCCTGAGCAACCACATGGAAAGCCGCACCGATTCAATAGGTAAACGATACGTACTCTCGCCCCATGCTCGTAGAACCAAGGGATTAGCAACCTGACAAGTTTAAAAAATAAAAGGTATATTTTTACACTTTACCACTATGTAAGTGTGAGTGATGGATCGTAAACATCAACACAAATTAATAGCGCATACCTACGACTATTATCTGTCCCCTCAAAGAATAACGCCGGTATGAAACTCGCTTTGTTATATTTCTTGCAATTATACTCGATTAAAACGGTTTCCTTAAGAGGAGATAAATTTCTTCTAATTTTGATCCATGATTCTCGCAAGTATGTTTAATACAAGTAATAAAATGGATTTAAGTCCGTATATCGATCCTAATGTGAGATCTCAAGAATTTTCAATCAAATACCCCGACTACTCAAGTTCTATACTATTTGACTAGGATTTGCACTGATATATCCCCAGCAACCTTTAAAATAATGAAAGAATAAAGATATGTAAACTAAGAACAAAATGAAATAATGCTTATACTAAAATAAAAATTAAAGAAATAGATCGGGACAATAGTTTTTAAAGGAGCATTGAAAATACAACTCAAGTTGTGGAAACATCAATTCCCGCAGATAACTTGTAACTTTGCTTTTATGAACCTCGATGAATCCATTCAAGGAAGAAGGTACGCCATGTGGATCTCTCCTAATGACACATTTCATCATCTAATCTTCCCTGCTTCTCTTTCGAATGCGCAGGATTGTGATAACTACTTTAATCCGAGTTGCCCTGCTCTAGGTATTTTTCTTTTTCAATACTTCATACCTAAAATACTGACCGTAAAACTCCAGCTCCCAAGACATAGGCAAGCGGTTTACACTATACCGGTTTCTCATCCTCAAAATTGGAACAGCTTCATTCTTTCCTTGGATTAGATCCTTGCTAACACGGATTGAAACTTACTGCTCTAATCGAGGCGAACTCTCGCTCACTTTAATTGATAAGTCATTCAACTCATTCTCAGTTTCAAGTGAGAAGAAGATTTATCGATTAGAATCATTAAAGCTCCATTAGACCCCAATATTAGGTTCGCATACCCTCGAGATATTGTTCAATACTCCGTGAATGCCTTCCTCGTGTCACTCGCAGGGCCTCCCGAAATCGTAGCATGAAATAACTTCTATTGGCTAGTATAGACACCAATATTTGGATCGATACAACAATAAACAAACCAGCAAGGTATTCAAGATCCACTCAAGAGACTCGATAAATTTCTCGCAGAGCATAAATTCTAACAACAGAGTAAATTCAATGGAAGCTGGGTTTCTAAATTACTTCATTACACTAATCTGTAGCTCTCGATCAAAAGAACCACTGTAGATCTGAAACCTGAAATTCAATTCCAAATTTGTTTGGACTTCAAACGAACTTCAAAGAATTTGAAGAAAATAACATTCGTATTCAGCTTCAACTTCAACAACTAACATCCGCATCCGTAAATTCAATGAAAAACAACACCATTCTAATCTAATCTAAAATAACAACAAAACAAAGAAAACAAAGAAAAAGAAACATAAAATTAAAATACACGAGCCTTTAGCTACTCAGACTTCTCTTTCTGAGCCGCCAAGAGCTGCTTTCCTTTTAGTAGCAAATTTCACAGATTTATAGGTTTTGGAAGTTGGCCCTAACTCGATGCACCTATTTGTGGATTTCCAAAATAATCGCCCATCGTTTGTTCATGTCGCGACTCCATTTGTTTGTCGCGACCTTGACTTGATGTCGCAACCTCTCTTTCACGTCGCGACTTCATTGTTCTACTTATTGAGCTGTTCTGATGTCGCGACTTCAATCATACGTCGCGACTTCACCTTTCTGCATTGTGATCTATTTTGAGGTCGCGCGATTCAATCTTACTCGCGATTTCGCTTTTTCCGCTCTTCCGTGAGCGTAAACTTTATCTGGTCGCGACTTGCCTTTGTATCACCCATCGATCCGATGTCGCGACCGCTAAATGATGTCGCTAATTATAATACTGCAGTTCGATGCGTCGCTAATTACTAAATGACGCCGCGATCACCTTCTATTGTGAGCTCTTTTGATATCGCGGATTTCACTCATATCGCCGCGATCAATGTTATGCTTTATGAGCTCTTTTTGATGTCGCGGAAGCTTCTTTGATTTGACTTGTCTTCGCATCTCGATAGGTGTCGCGACAGTCGTATCGTCGATGTCACACTCCATTTCTTTACACCGATGTCGCGATTATCAAGGATGTCGCGACCTTCTTTCCTTGTAATCGATGTCACGACTTAACCGATGTCGCGACTTCATAATATTTCATAAATGATGTCGCGCGATTTAACCGATGTCGCGACTCATAATACCTTGCACCGATCTCGCGATATCTTCTCGATTCAGTTTTGATATCTCTAGTCGCTCTAACTGCCGCGACCTATATGTTCACCTTTGAAAATCTTTGGTCGCAGAATCCCTATTCAAAGGTCACGACCTCCATGTCTACATCGCTTAAGCCTTCACCTTTGTCGCGACTCGAAGTGGTGTCGCGTATATCATGTCCGCTTCATTAATTCTTTGGTCGTCCGACTTGGAGTTTCTCAAGGCGACTCGTGTTATTCTTCATTACCGTCAAGGTCGCTGCATAACAAGTCCTTCTTCTCAAAATTAGTTGCGACTTCTTTTACTCGAAGGTCGTTTCAGGGTTTCGTAGACAGCCCTCGTCGCGACCATGGTGGTGTCACGACATCATTTATTCTTGGTGTCGCGACATCGCAATGATGTCGACATGAACTTTCATTTGATCGCTTTGAATCCACTGATCGTTCCATCATCTCGTCAACGATTCATCTTCGTCATTTCAACGCGCCACCCGGTCCATAACATCGGATTTGAATCCAAATGAATCATCCGCTGTCGCCATCAGTTCCGCGCTCTGCTCCATTCCACTCGCAGCCGACTTTTGGGGGATTTTTGTTACAAATTTGATTTCCAACGTGATTTTCCCAATTTGGAATTTGATTCAATTATCGCTTCGCAACAATTCAACGTTATTCTCATTATAAACTCAAAAAATGGATTAAAAATCTCATGAGTTTTTGACTCATCAAGCAGCCCACTCCCAAGTCCAAGAAGTGGATTAAAAGAAGACTTATGCAGTCTGAAGAAATGTACCCAGCCTTCCGGCGCGTGCCTAAAACGGAGCCCAGCCATCCATCCATAAGGCCGTGGAGCAACACTCTGAAAAAGCCCAAAGAGCCCATATCTTATAATGAATCAAATCTCCACCAATAAGGGTATGAGAATAATTTCCTAATAATCATTTAATTATCCCTTATTAATCTGACTGCGATAAGGAAAGAAAATCTCTCATCCAATAAGAAAGAGTCCTTATCACCATCCAATTGGGAAAATCACCCACTATAAATACCAAGCCACCCCAACGGTGAAAGGTACGCAAAAAACTTCATCCCCTAAAGCAATTAGTCTTCCCTCCCACCGGAAAAAAACTGACTTAGGCATCGGAGAGGCAACGGGCGAGCCCCCGCCGATCCTTTATGTTTCTTGTTTTTGCAGAGGAGTCCGACATCCAAAGCCAAAGCATCGCCCAAGAATTCTAACTTCCACCCGCTTCCGTTGAAAAGGCATCATCATGAACAATGATTAAAATGAAAGTGTATTATCTAGGAAGGTTCTATATAAGAAGATTGGGATGTATAGTCCTGCAAGGACTTCAATTTTTTTTTGACTGACTTGGGCTGGGGATACTATTCATTTTATGATCAAGTTTTAGTTTTTTATAAATGTCTTATTATGGAAACTAAATTATTGTTTACAATAAACAGCAAATATATTTTTGTTTTGGATTTACTAAATATATGTTTATTGTATAATATACGAGTTAATATTAGTGTGCACAAAGTATAAATTTTTTTCAGAAAATGGCATCTTTCAACCCTCTAGCTATGATTTTGAATCGAAAAACCATTGGATGGAAATAACTTTGAAGATTGGAAAATGAACTTATACATCGCTCGATTATGAGAAAAATCAAGTTTGTCCTAGATACCTTGCTACCATTCCTGCTGATAATGTGATATAACAAAAACAAAGCATATGCGATTTCAGGGAGAATGCAAACACTTCACTCGGCTATATTCTTACAATGCTGTGGGTCATTTGCGGCAAGAATAACACTTCGACAAAGGGAGTAGAAAATGTCTGCATTCCTAAGGATGTTTGCTAAAAGTACTATGTAACGCCCCAAAAATACCCTAGAATTCTTATAATAATTTTATTATATATTTTGGGTGTGAATTGAGTCAAACTTGGGTTTTTCCGGGAAATTTGATAAATTATAAAATGTAAATTGGGATGCAGAGCATAAGGGATTGAATATTATATGCAAATTGAGAAAGTGATTGAACCTTAAATAACCTAAGTGAAAAAGTGGCAAATGTGGAATTTGTACAAGGAGGACCTAAGGGTCAATTTACAGTAAAGAATAAATGTCTAGAGAACTTATGATAAAATGAATGACAAAGTAAATAATAGGAGATTTAAAATGGAAATGGGATTAATTGGTGGCTAAACAAGGTCTGCATGGAGAATAAGACTTAAGACTAAAAAGGAGAAAAATGAGAAATGAGACTGCGTAGCCAAAACATGGCCTTACACTTAAGAGAGATTTAAAAGAATTCAAACTGGTCTTTAGATGCTCACAGAGCAAATCACATTTTTAGGAAGAGAAGAGAGGAGAAGTGAGAGAAAGCTAGGTTTCCAGGCAAGAAGGAATGATTTCGTGGATTGCTTCCCATTTCTTCCACTCCATGGATCAAGCAACCTACAAGAGGAGCTTGAAGAGACATAAAAGAAAATCAACCCAATTTCTTTTATGATCTGATTTAGGAAAAGCCCCTAACCTAAGAGAAAAGGGTTTTTTTTTATTGATTCTCAAACTACCTTGAGCCATTTTAGTGATTCCACGGTGGATTTATAAGGGATTAATCGAGGAGGTTTATTGAAGAAAATGGGTGAAAATGCCAAAATTCAATATCATCAAAATTACTAGATGGTACGTACCAAAAGTGGTACCGTACCCATGATGCAAGGGGCGCGGTACCGGCATCCATCAGCAAGGAGTGACTAGTACCTGCATTCGTACCAAAGTGGTATCGGTACCATCGCTTTCCAAAGAGCCCTCGCTTTTATTTTTGCACCGTTAAGCTTTGTATTTGTATACCAATTGTCTAAGGACCCTAAGAAACGATTAATGGGGGTTCAAATAAGAATGAGACTATGGAAAATCAGATCGCACTACCAATTCCCACAAGTTTCGCCAAAGAATATTCGTTAGTATGATTATTTAAGCTAAATCACTATGAGCAAAGAATTTGTATTTGACTGTAAAAAGGGAAGTAAGGATTTATAACTCGACCTAGGATCGTATCAAAACAGAAAGGGAATCGATACCTCGGGTTTGTTCCCTTCTAAATTGTTCTTATTCTCCGTTTGTCTGCCATTCGTTCTTTATTCTCAGCTTGTTCTTTGTTCTATTTGTGAAATATACATATATATCGATTTGAATTATTAGTATTTGAAATGTTTGTCAAATATCTGCATGATGCAGTATTGAACTATAAAGAATCATTGCATAAAAGTAAATTGATTTGAAAATGTAATATTGAGACTAACAAATACGACGATTCACCAACCGAATTCATCATGAAGGCAACCAGAATTGTTGATGTGAAATCACATTGCTACCGAATACAAATATATTGGTGATTCACCAACTGAATCTATCGTGTGAATGCCTAATTTCTATAGCCATGTGGAGATGTAAATATTGAATGTGAAGCCACATTGCTACTCACGACAAATAGGACAGATTCACTAACCGATCTGCCGCGAATGCGACTCTATAGCCATATATGTGAGACGGTATTATTGAATGTGAAGCCACACGTTACTGAATGATAAATACACAGATTCACCAACTAACTGCTGAATGTTGACTCTATAGCTATATGTGAAATCACAAACCGAAAAGCAAAAAATGGTATTAAAAAGTGTATGTGATAAGTATCTTTACATTACACAAATATTGTATAAAGGCATTATTTTGATAAATGGCTGATTTATATTGAACTAAAATGGAATAGAGAATCAGAGTAGAACCACTTGGCATGAAAATGCTTAGCGATGTTTTATCAATGCGTAGGGTACCGAGTGATAGACAAGTGAAGCAAGACTCAAGGTCGAGGAACTCAGAGTCATAGAGAAAGAATCTGCGGAGCATGTCTACTATGTATCTTACCCCATTTCTTTCGAACATTGATATTTTGTAAAACAATTTGAACTCTGAACTTCTATTTTGTAAATGCATTTTGTTAAATGTAAATGTTTATGGGTTTGCCCAAAATGAAGTGCTTCCGCGTAATTAAAAAGTCTAAAATGGAATAACACAAACAAAATGTTTTGAGAAGATAATTGAAAAATGTCGAATCGGTTCGTTCGGATTCGCAACCGGTCGGTCAGATTCGGTCACGATATTTTAAACCAAAATTTAATAAAACGATACAATAAAGAATTAAACGCGCGCCCTCGGATCGCGAAAGGTAATTCGCTAAATGATTTGATTAATGGCTTCGTCGCATATTCCGGGTTTCGTTCGAATTCTTAACCTAGTCGGGTCGGGCTCGGGGTCGCTTAAGATACGCTTCTCGGAGATGTCGCTATCATCGACGGATTAACACATCGGCGACCGTGGGCAAGATTATTGTTTGGCAATGATTTCACAACACTGAATAAGCCAAAGGATAGTGGGCAAAACTAAAAGGAGATGAAGATGATCTCATCTGCAATCACCGCCAAACATTTCAACCGCCCAAAGTCACTTCATAACATGCATAAGATGGATCCGACTCCAGCCGGAACTGATGCATGAGGCTGAGTGTTTAACGCCCTAAAAGAGTCAGCAAAGATCAATTTTACTGAGGGGTTATGTTAAACCCATAAAATCTAGTGTGGGGAAACAAGAACAAGAAAGAAGGCGTTGATACCGCTACCAACCGTGACGCACAGTCGGTGGCTAAGTAAGCGCTTTCCAAGTGAGGATAGAAAGGATAATCGAAACATAATTGCCCAAAGGCTACCAAAAAGCCGTGTAATGGGTGATTTACTTATTGTCGAGGCTTGTTTAGTGGTGAATTTAATGATAAATGGATCATTGATTCGTAGAGCTACTTAGTCATGTTTTGTTACTCTTGCAAAAGGGTTCAAAGAAGTAGCACGCCTGGCGTGCAATACAAAGATACTTAAAACCTGGGAACTGGGAAATAACTTACGAAGCGCCATGTGACCAGCTTGTTTTATTTTTCGAGAATAATAGACTTTATGTTTAGAAGATTGTTTATTTGCTCGATTTCAAGAGTAATTTGGTTTCGCTGTTTCTAAATTTCGAACACTCGCTTTATTAAAGACAATAATTCCTTGTTTTCAATAAGAAGTAAATCTTATTTTATTTGTTCCTTGGATCTTATGAATAATCTTTATTTTTAGTTCTCATCCATGATATAAAATGCCATTGAAATTGCTGAAAATGAACATAATCAATTTTGCCAAGAAAAGGAAAGTATCAAAATGAAACTTACCTTGGCATTTGGCGATTAGGGTCATGGTTCGTGAAAGTGGATTTTAATTCTAGCATTTGAACCTATACTAATGTGTGAACTTCTATTCGGGAAGGTAAACACCAAGAGGCCCTTCAAGGCCAAAGGATATCGCCCAACCAAAATCATTGAACTGGCGGCACCGATGCATGCGGCCCAACGCAGTTCAAACTGAACACCGAAATGAGCGCAAAGGGAGGAAATGTAATCCCTGCATACGGTGAGATCGATGCTTAGTTCTTCATCTCTACCTATTTCGGTTTCTTTGGGATACGCCAGAGATCGCATACTTGGTTGAACTTGATTCCTTCTAAGTCGGTTTCTAAGACACCCACCGACTATGGAACGGTGCAAGCCTAGTTTAAAACTATATTCGTATCCGGGGGGTGCTCCGTGGTATGCTGTCTTGAGAAAGGAACCACATAAGTCGAAACTCGTGACAAGCATGTTTGTTTATTTATACCCTAAATGAACGAAAGGTGGACTTTTTATAGTTCCTAAAAGAAAGTTATAGTGAGCACTAATGCAAAATTTTGTGAGGAAGATCATGTAAACAATTTCAAGCTCCAAGAGGCAAGGTAATCTTGAGGAGCTTGACTCGACTCAAGAATCACCTAAACTAATTCGACCTGGACCTATCAAAGGCCATTGTTTCCAAGTATGGTTCAATGGGGAAATGAAAATATACTTGAAGGTGAACAAGCATGAGTGGAACCAATAGTAGAACAACAGGTAGATATACAAGTGGAACCAGAACAACCAGAAAATCAAATTCAAAGTGGAACCAGAACAACCAAAAAATCAAATTTAAAATGATCAAGAGGATCTTCCTGTAGAATCACAACAACCAGTAGAGCTTCGGCGTAGTGGAGAATGACACGCAAGCCATCGAGATATCTCTTTGTCAGCGACCGCACTGCCATAACCATTGATATTAAGAGGATCTCATACCAAAGAAGCACTGAGGATGTTGATGCAATGTGGAGTGGCTCAAAGCCATGGACCGTGAGACGGAGTCTATGTATTCTAACTCACCGTCTTCAGAGAGGCACCCAAAGGAGTAAACCTATAGTAAGTGGATCTACAAAAGAAAAAGACGACTACAAGGGGGGAAGGTAGAAACCTTCAAAGCCAGACTGGTGGCAAAAAGGTTATACCTAAAAGAGGGATAGATTATGAAGAAACCTTTCGCCAGTAGCCATGCTTAAATCCATCCGGACTTTTAAACAGAAATTGCAAGTCTAGATTACGAGATTTAACATATGGATGTCAAAAAACAGCATTTTTAAATGGCAATTCTAGGAAGAGGACATCTACATGCAAAGAACTGTAAGGGTTCATATCTGTGAGGGCAAGAACACATGGCATGTAAGTTGCAAAGGTCCATTTACGGATCAAAGCAAGTATCCGTAACATGGAACATTAGGTTTGATCAAGCCATAATTTTATACGGCCGTAATGAACTCTCAGGTTTACAAAAGGATCTACAAGAAAGTAGTTTTCCTAGTCCTTTACGATGACATTTTACTAATCGAAACGACATAGAGGTGTTATCAAGTGTAAAAGGATGGCCGTAAAGCAATTTGATATGAAAGATTGGGAGAAGCCAACTATATTCGAATCAAACTTCTGTAAGACCGGAAGAATAAGGTGCTGGGTACTATCTCGTTTTTATATATAGATAAAATTTTAGCTAGGTTCAAAGATGGAAAATTCCAAGAAGTGGAACTTTCTAAGGAGCAATCACCAAAAAGTCTTAAGGTAAAGAACATATGAGTGGATACCTTTGCTTCGTAGTAGGTAGTCCTACGTATGCCATGTTACGATCAAAGCGATATTCGCTACGCAAAGGAATAGTTAGTCGGCATCAATCCGATCCAGAGAAGAACATTGATTGCGCTGAAGCATAATCTCAAATATCTAAGGAGAACAAGAGATTATATGCTAGTATATTCTAGCCGAGTCCTGGAAACTATTGGTTATACATACTGACATTTCCAAGGATATCATCTTAAAATTTAGCATACCCATTTACAAAGACACTACCTCGCTCGAAGCCGGTGAAACATAGGATTATATGGGTGTTAAGAGTTTACGAGACTTGTTTTAAGGCAAGTGGGAGTTTATTTGTGTTTTTTTAGAATAAGACAAATGTGTTATTATATTTTCTGAGTTTAATTTAATACACATGCAGGTATTCTCATATTACTGCAAGTACACCGATATTTCGCGTATAAGGTCCTGATTAATTGTAGAGTATATGATCATATGAATACGCTCATAGAAGACATAATCATAGGCTCTCATAATTAACAGAATAGCATCACAATCATTAAAACAAAGTCGGGCGCTTTATTTGTGATCGCACATTTTACGAAATAATCATTTCGTTATTATAAAATATCTGCGGCAAATTATGCTTATAGCGATAGATCAAAGTGAGATTTATTTAAAGTTAAATTTCGTTAAAGAAAAATATTAAATCTCAAGCAATATTTCATTATTATTCTTCTCTCAATCCCGAGTTTTTTATGTATAGGTATATAAATATTGTTCTCGAGTTGTCACAAGTGAGGTCTATTTTGACTACTTAATATCTTGATGATTTAGGAGCAAGATTATTTAATTTCGTATTTATGAAATAAACAATATAGAATTTGTATGAAATATCATTTTAATATGTTTCGCATTGGATGTTATGAAGTCACCGCTGCATTTTATCCATTGCGTAACCGAGCAATCAAGAGAATAAATAATTGATTGATTGATGTAAAATCTTATCAATTAATTATTGATATTTTACAAAGGAGAAAATAATATTAATATTTAATATTATTAATCTCGAGTTCACTCGGTTTTAGTGGAATAGCACCGGATTATAATTGCTTCGCAAATTATAAGGAGCCTTGATTAATGATAACCGCAGATCCCCAAACTAGCTCAGATAAAACGATGGACATAATGATATCACAAGCCATAAGAAAGAACCCGCACTGCTTTTATAGCAAGTGGAAGATTGTCGATTTGCTATACAAGCAAGTCTAAGTTGTTTAAAACACTAAATGGGCTCATGATGATGGACTCGGGGCCTCATAAAAGGAGCCCACGGCTATTAAATATTCTAGAGTTTGTACTCTATAAATAGAGAAAGATAATACAACCCTAGATCTAAATCTGAATTAGTTTTAGAGAATAGACAGAGAAAAAGAAATCATTTCTTAGTTATTCAAGCGCCCACACGTTGCTCCATCACCTCGAGGATAATTTGGAAGATCTGTGATTCTTGTGTGCATACTTCTCTGTAAATCCACAAGGTACGATCTGACTGGTTATATTAGTTTAGTAATTAAATTGAATATTCTAAATCACATGATGATTCTTGCTTCCACTGATTATTCCTACATAAACATGTCATAAAACTATTAGGGTATAATTCAGGGTATTACACTCCAGTCTTATTGCGCCCATTCCTCAGAGTCCGCCGCTGACACAACCTGGCTAACCCTGAATACTGTGGATGCTCTGGTAACCCGACACTACTATAGAAAATCAAGTAGTCTCCTTTGTACGGGGAGCCGGCACCCAAGGTACAAAACATGTCCTAACAATTTACAATGACCACACAGGGTCCACATGCGAGTAAAATAATGGCCACTTGGGCCCCTGCATTAATACTCACAAAATGCATCAACTATATATAATAGTTCAAGAGTTAATAAATTACTCTTTACTATCAAAATTTAGAGTTTTAATACATGTTATACAAAACGAATACCAAAGCCACAACCCCGCTTTCTTCTAAACGCAACCCCAGCGAGCCGTCCCTCCCGTACACCCTATACCTTAAATAAGGATCCTCGACAGCATGGAAGAAACAAGAGGCCGAGCATCACTCCTACACTGCTACTCCCCACCTAAGTGCACATGTCATGGCAAATAATCACATCCAAGCAATTACATGAACCTACTCGAATGTCTATATGCCCAATCTCATGTATTGAGTCCTCACCGACTCCCTCACATATGCCTAATCCGAATGTGAGTAAAATATCCAGTTTTCAAAACAAAAACTTTTTGTTCTCGAAAACTTACTACCGAGATTCTGGCAAATATATCGACAACCCCGTAGCGACCTACATAACCTCCAAACAATTCACGGGTCCCTACGATGTGAATTGTTGGACAATCTTCCAACACGATTCCTCCCCAAAATCTCCGTCGAAATCTTTCACAAACATTTTCGCTTTTGTTTTCTTCTCATGTCATGCACTCACTCCCACATTCTGTGGTGCCCCGCTGCATATGGAATGCATTATGCCAATCCCAACAAACTCATGCTAATATATAAAACATGTATATACTAACATAATTAATCCACATAAATCATGTTATTAAATTTGCATCAATAACACCAAAATTAGCTCACATGGGCTAATTAACAAACACAAGCAATTCATTTTGAATCACTCAACAACATAAAAATTCACACCAAAAATCACGTAACTATTTATGTGAACAGTGAAACCATCGGGTTGGCAATCGCTCACTTTTCACAACAATGGGGATTTTCTACTGATTCAAATGTTTTCGAGATTCCAAAAACACCCGCTTAATTCAAGCTCAAAACATCCCTAACCATTTTACATGGTTTCCAAATGCAAAAGAATAACACAAGTAGGAAAAGATCCCTACCTCTCGGAGTCAGTTTTAACTCCAACAAATCTGTCCACGTGCAAATTTCGCGCCGCAGATTGATTCTGCCGTCCGTCGAGAAACTGACTGGTCCGAACGCTGTACCATATAGCATATTTCCTCTCCTCCTCTCTAAAACTCAAATCCCAAATTTCTACCGCACCTTCTTCCGATTTTGTGTCAGCCTGAGAAGACAAACTATTTGCTTTTTGTCTCATACATTTAACATTTCCATTAATTCCCAATGTGTCCCTTTTCTTGATTTTTGACACTTGGCACAATCTCAAATGTATTCATTTCCATCATCTCTCTAATCACTTAAACATGTGTCACATGGCGATACGTAGCAGCGACTCATTACGTCACATGCCTTTCACTAGCCGCTTTACTTCAAGACCCGACACCCGGGATGCTCGAAAAAGTCGTGAGAAATTCGACCGTTCTCAATTCCACAATTCAACGTGGTAGCTAGATTTCTCTGAGACGATTCCACCCGTGAAAACCGCTTTCACATCCAATATCTAAAAAAAATTGATTTCACGAAATTACCGTTTTAATTTTTAGAAAATTTGAATTTCTCTGCTTTTATATCTTCCCTTTTTAAAAAGAATTTCGCCCCAAATTCCTTGCATACAATCACAACAACTCACATGCATATGCAACGCGCACTATATCCTCGCATGCAAACTAGTCATTTATATTAAACGATTAAACCACGCACCTTCATCCCTAAACAAGAAGCGGAGCAGTGCCTCGCACGCGTCCTCTCGCGCCTCCCACGCGACCACCCACCCGCCGCCATAGCACCTCACTAGCCTCGCGCCCCGCCGCAAAACCCGGATCCCGACATTCATAACGCACACCTGGCCCCAGCCTCGAAGGTCCCATCGCGTCAACCCCAATCTCTCCCCAATCCACTAAGCATGAGTCGATCCGGAGCGCATCCGCTACGGAGACGTGAAATACCTCGTGGACACCGACATGCCGGGCTGGTAATGCCAACCAGATCGCCATCGTACCTACCCTATCGAGTATCTCGAAGGGCCCAATAAACCCGGGCCGATAGCTTCTCAAGGTCACGAACCACCACTCCTCTGTGCATCACCTTCAAGAAGACATGATCTCCAACCTCAAACTCTAAGGGTCGACGTCGTACATCAAGATAGCTTCGTCGGGCTCGAGCCGTGAGAAGACACTATAGCATCAAGCCTTACCCCTTTCCCGTAGGTGTCTCTAATCAAAATCGGGGACTAATGATGGAGCTTATCTCCCACTCTTGGCTTAACATATCATGATCCGCATGGCCTCATACAATGCCTCATATGGTGTCATCATCTATATACCGCCGATAACTCGTTGTTATAGGCGCAATTCCACTAAGGGCAAGTTCTCTCCCAACTACTCTTATGATGCGTGACATGCTCGGGCAAAGATGTCCCTCTAACACCCGTGACGGTCCTCTCCGACTCCACCATCCGTCCGTGGATGGAAAGTTGTACCATGGTCAACAGGTCGCATACCTCTTTGGAAATCCTTCAAAGTGCATCGTAAACTCCTGGTCCCTATCCGACACTATGGATGGTCACCATGTAGCCGGACTATCTCTCGAATGTACAACCGGCAGAATCTCTCCAATGTGAAGGTCATCCGCACGGCTAGAAAATGTGCCGACTTCGTGAGCCGGTCCACTATCACCCATACCGTATCATGTCCCCGCGGTGTCCGTGGCAAGTGGGTTACAAAATCCATCGTGACGTGCTCCCACTCCACCTACCACCTTTAATGGCTTCTGGGCGGTTCTACCGGCTTCCGTGCTCCACTTAACCTCGCCGACACGTGAGACATCACGAACAAAGTCCCCACGTGTCTCTTCATCCCGCCCGCAGCATTCGGGCGACTTAAGATCTGCATCTCAGCACTGATGCACCCAAGAAATCGGTGGCAAAGTGAAACTCCCCAGAATCTCCTCTCTCAACGGCCAACTGGGAACCACTACCCGTCCTCTATACCGGCGACTATCCACCACGTGTGGGATTCGCCCGCACTTCGCTTCACATGTACTCCGATCAGACCATCCCTAATGGACACTATCTCCGCTTCCTGTCCCCGGGACTCTGAATGCTTCCGCTTCAGAGACTCCGTAGCTACTTAAACTCCCCAATGTACTCAGCCTACTCAACAGATCAGAGCCCCAAACCGTCCGTACAGCCTGCATCCACTCCGTGGAAGTTTGCATTTCAGCCAATGCCCCCGCAGACTTCCGACGAAAGTGCATCAGCCACCGCATTCGCTTTTACTGTGGTGGTAATGTAAGTGAAGTCATAATCCTCTAGGAACTCCATCCATCTGCGTTGCCTCATGTTGAGGTCCCCGCTGCTTGAAAATATACTTCAAACTTTTATGGTCTAAGTACACCTCGAACTATTCGCCCTATAAGTAGTGGCGCCAAATCTTCAAGGCAAAGACTATGGCCGCCAACTCCATGTCGTGTGTGAGGTAATTCTGCTAATGATTCTTCAACTGACGGGAACCATAAGCTACTACCCTCCCGGACTGCATCAAAACACACATCCCGGGCCCCGTCCCCCGAGGCATCAATACTTTGTGTACCCTTGTCCCCTGTCCGACTATCAAGATAGGAGCAGTAGTAAGTCTCCTCTTCAACTCCTAGAATGCCTCCTCGCATTAGTCATCCTAATCAAACTTGACCTCCTTCCGAGAGCTGCCAATCGGGAGAAATCCTCAATGAATCTCCTATGGGCACTCCAAATTAATCCCAAGAAACCCACGATTCAAGACCCACGCCTCCCAACTCATCATGGCCTCGACTCCTTCTCTCGGTCCAATCGACACTTAACGCCGACACCACGTGTCCTTAAAATTCCCACCTCAAGAAGCCAAACTGTGACTTACCGACCTGTATGCAGACACCATGGTCTCAACAATTGTAATACAATCCTCAAATGATACTCATGCTCCCACTCTGACTGGGAGTAGATCAAAATGTCATCCAGAAGACTACTTAATAAACTCGATCTAGATAGGGTCAGAATACCCTATGCATGAGGTCCATGAATGCGCCATGATCATTAATCCAAAGGGCATCACCAGAACTCAAAGTGCCGGCACGCTATTCCTAAATCGTTGTCTTAGGGATATCTGCCTCCTTAACCTCACCGATGGTAACCAAGGCGGCGTCTATCTGAGTAGACTCCACGCTCTCAACCGATCAAACAAGTCATCAATCCGTACGGGTACCGATTCCTGATCGAACTCGCTCAACCTGCTTCCATAGCCAATGCACAAATAAGGGTCTTGTCTTTCTTCTTTGCAAAGTAGAACCCAGCGCCCATGGTGAAGTGCTCTGGCTTCCATCGAACCCTGGCCCGCAGCTCTCGTGAGTCGACTCAGTTTCAACTCAACCGGTGCCATCCTATACCTGAGTCATAGAGATGGGCGGCACAGGCGTAACTCGACACCGAAGTCTACAACCCTACGAGGAGGCAACCTTGCAGCTCATCCGTAAAAAACATCCTCACTGAATCACTGCAACCTAAGTCCTGGTTCCCACCTCTGGCCTCAGGTAAGGCTTCGCTTAGCCAAGCCACTAACTCGTCCATGACACCTGGACTCAGATAATCGTCTGGGACAAAATATCATGCTTCGTCTCCTAATACAACTCAGCATCGCCCCTGTAGCAAGAACCTCCTACGCTCACAATCGATAACGACTCTGTAAGCTGTTAGCCAATCCATCCTCAGGATGACATCGAACTCTGATATGTCCATGATCCTCAAGTCCACTGTGAGTAGAGTCCCCGAGATCTCTAACTCGCAACCACGACATATCATCCCTATCCTCGCCCTAACCCCTAAGGGAGAACTCACATACAAGGGCTCCTCCAAGGCCTCAACCTCTAAGCCTAACTTTATCGCAACCGACGCGGACACAAATGAATGCTACAACGACCAACAACACTCGCCCATGGCTTAGATAGCAAAACTACCTCAGATAACTGGTTGATCCACTGACTTCGCCGGCAGATAACGGCAGACACGCCCATATCCCCTCGATGTCTCGTCTCGTGGCCTCGGGTCCCCGCCGGCTCCATAGTCCGGCCCTTCCCTCCGGCCCGCCCTCGCAACGAGAGGTGCCCGTAGCCCCGAGATCAAACGGCCTTCCGGCTCACCGGGCTGTGGAGGAATATATTGTATCCTCTCCTATCCCATCGACCGACTCCGCCGTCCCAAACTGGATCCTTGTCTCGGGGCAACCTCACTGATATCGACCACTGGGTACTGGTGAACATTAACATTCGCCCGGT
Organism: Tetrastigma voinierianum; assembly: GCA_016808115.1. Classification (NCBI taxonomy): domain Eukaryota; kingdom Viridiplantae; phylum Streptophyta; class Magnoliopsida; order Vitales; family Vitaceae; genus Tetrastigma; species Tetrastigma voinierianum. Next base: position 533,218 of record JAEQBH010002692.1, on the reverse strand, counting down.
ACCGACCGGCAACCCCGATCTGTCCATGGCTCCTGATGGCCTCAACCTTAACCCACGTGAACTCGGGCCTGCCTTCCAACTAAAAGCAAGACTGACTCTCCTTCCTCTTGCTACTAACACTCGCATCTCGAGTGCTCCGAGCATCCTCGATCTCTCTCTTTCTATGGTCATGGAAATCCTAACCATAGAGTCCATGTCCGGGTAGGCGGTCCCACAATCCCCCGCCTCGAATGGACAACTTCGCACCCATTCTCGAATCTCCTAGCTTTGTCCGTGGCCACGTAGTCATCAGCAAAACGGGCTAGCTCCATGAATCTAGCCACATACTCCATCACGCCATCATCCCCCGTTTCAAATGAGAACTCTGAACCTTCACGCGACAGCAATGTTCGGTACAGCTACCATGAACACCTCCCAATCCCCGCCTACGCACATTTCATAGTCTCTAGAGTTCCTGCCTGGCCTACCATACTTTGGGGTCTTCACTCTCTTCACTGGAACAACACAATGGTTTAACTCGGTCGTGTCAAAGGTAATCTCCATAGCCCTTAACACCTTCTTGACCGTACAACCAATGGTCCGCACCACCTGATCTCCTAACCCGTGAGAATGTCTGGAGGCACATGCGCCCGAACCTCTCGAAGGTTACTCTGACCTCCCCGGGTTACCCGTCGCACTACCACAAGAAAGAAATTGCTAATACCTACGCCCCGCAGTGCTCGCCGGGTCAAAATCGCGATGTCACTAGCACTTCATGGACGCCCTATACGTCCTCGCCCTCGACTAGTCATCTACATGTCAAATGGCAAGTTAAATTCTAATGCAGTATCTCTAAGGTGTAAACAAAGCCTCGACACTATTCATATACAGAAAACATTTATTTCATACACTATGTCCCTGCATTCTTAGGTAATGCAAGACAATTATTTCATATATTAAATCATATGCAACAAAAAAAAAATATTTTATTTCATTTAAAATATATATATATATATATATATATATATATATATATATATATATATATATATATATATATATATATATTTTTTTTTTTTTTTTTTTTTTTTTTTTCAAAACCTCGTGAACAAAGGTTCATGAATAAATAAGTTCTAAACAAAGGACTGTAATGTTGTCCCAGTCAAAACCGGGGCCGAGTGCACAAGCAGACCTCACCCGGCCCGTACCGCTGGCACACCGCGTGCCGGGCCGACCGCGTCTCAAGCCTCGTCCCGCCGTGTCGCAAGCTCGATACCAGGTCGCAGCCCCGCCTACGGCTACTCGCCCCTCGCTCTCTGCAGATCGCGCGCCGTGTCACACGCGCGCCCACTCGCATTACGTGTCGTGTGTGGTTGCAGCATTGTATCAGCAGCCGGGCGCTGGGCCAGACAAGATGCCAAGCTTCGCTCTCCCGCCACAATACAAAGGATTGTATCGCCGGCACACACCCGCTAGCAGCCACCCGCGCTGCGGCCGATCGTGGCGCACGCTCGCCGTGTCGCGGGCCTAGCCCCGATCGTATCGCGGCCATCCCCGCGCGCCCATGATGCTACGCCACGGCTACTGGCCAGAGCCCGCGGACTAAGCCCGGAATTGGGCAAAGAGTCTATCCTGGGCCTTCTTTAAAAAAAAAAAAATTTCATCATTTTTTTTTCTTTTTTTTTTCATTCTACTCCACTCTGAAACCACCAAAAAATTTTCTATGTGCTATTCACTAAGCACATAATCACACAACATACCACACACAATTCATACACAACAATTCTTGTTATGCACACCCAATCACACATAAAACACCATGCATGCAGTGTTCTAATCATGTCCCATGACTGCCTAGGTAATCACATACCTAAGCTCTACACCCACCGAGCTCCCAAGGTAATCGTTTACCTGGGCCTCCGATACTGCCGTGACGCCCCATTCCCTCGGTCCGTTGACAACCCGTCAACCTCGTAACAGCCGTGATGCTCCGCAACCGACACCACCTACGCAGCACCCGCAGTCCCTTCAGCAGAGTTTCACCCAAGGTACAAAATTTGTCCCAACAATTTACAATGACCACACAGGGTCCACATGCGAGTAAAATCACAAAATGCATCAACTATATACAATAGTTCAAGAGTTAATAAATTACTCTTTACCAAACATATATCAAAATTTAGAGTTTTAATACATGTTATACAAAACGAATACCCAAAGCCACAACCCCGCTTTCTTCTAAACGTCCCAGCGCCGCTCCCGCACACTCCCCGTAGATTAAATAGTGATCCCCGACAGGTGAGCAAAGCCTAAGAAGGATAATTTCCGCTACGTTACTCCCACCTAAGTGCACATGTTATGGCAAAATAATCACATCTAAGTACTACATGAACCTACTCGGACGTTCACATGCCCAATCCCATGTCCCAGTCCTCACCGACTCCCTCACATACGCCACCGAACGCGAAGAAAATCCAAGCCAAAACAAAACTTTTGTTCTCGAAACTTACTACCGATTCGTAAATATATCGACAACCTCCGAGGCTAACTCATTGATAACCCTCCTAAACATTTCAGGGCCCTCTCGACATGGTGAATTGGTCAGACAATCTCCCACCAAGACTTCTCCTGGAAAATCCTTCCGTCGAAATTCCTTTCACAAACTTTTTTGTTTTTGTTTCTTCACGCTACGCACTCACTCCTAATATTCTACAGTGCGCCCAACAGATACTTTTAACGCATTACGCCAATCCCAACAAATTCATGCTAATATATAAAAACAGCAAGTATATCAACATAATTAATCCACATAAATCATGTTAAATTTGCATCAATAACACCAAAATTAGCTCATACGGGCTAATTAACAAACATGCTAATTCATTTCAATCACTCCAACATCATGTACCACCAAAAATCACGAACTATTCACGTGAATGTGAAACCTCGAGTCAATCGCTCACGCCCACAACAACGGGATTTTCTTCTCCACTGATTCAAAACGTTGGTGATCGAAAAACACCGCCAATTCAAGCCTCAAAACATCTCAACCATTTAGCACTATTCTACCAAAGAATAACACAAGTAAGTGAAAGACTCTACCCTCTGAGTTGTCTAACTCCGTACACCAAATCGCTGTCCACGCCATGAGCCCTCGCCAAGTAGTCAGAGATCGACTTCGTTTACTCCGTCAAGAACCGATCATCTGGACTACCGAAATCTAGAGATAATGAGCTCTCTCTCTCTCTAAAACTCAAATCCCAACCCCTACTGCACCTTCTTCCAATTTTGTGTCATTTGGAGAAGATGAACTATTTGCTTTTTTGTCTCATACATTTAACATTTCCATTAATCTAATGCCATTCTTTTCTTCGATCACACTCATAATCTCGCCATTCATTCCCATCATCTCTTTAATCACGCAAATACGCGCTTACACAGCATACGTAGCGCGACTTTTTCACGTCACACTGCCTTTCACGAAACAAGCGATCAAGACTCGACACCCCATTGGCTTCGAAAACACAAATTTCGATCGTTTAATCGACGAAATTCGACTTATAGATTTAGATTTCGCGAGACGATTCCAACGCGGCTCCTCATTTCACATCTAAGATCTGTAAAATTTTCGACTTTTACCAAAATTACCGCTTTTACTCCTTTGTGTAAATTCAATTTTCTCGGCTTACACTTATACTAATAGCATGAATCGAAGAATTTCAAAACTAGTCTTTAGTTTTAACCTATTACTGTTACCTATTTTGCACTGCCATCAAGATTGGCGAGACTTCATCTAATCGCGAGTAAGATCCTTTCGACACGGTCGATATTTTAAAATTTAAAATTTAATTAATTTCTATCTAAACCTTTTTATCACTTGAGCCAAATCTCGCGACAAATAATCTTTATTTTAAAGCTTTTGAATATTTGTAGAGGTTTATTATAAATTATTCACAAAATATAATAATTACGAAAGTAATGCCATAATGTCCAGTCATTTTTTCCAAATTTAATATAAATATTATTTTATTTTTATATTAAAGTCTCTTTTATGATACAACTTCCCACTTGTTAGGCGTGACTTTCAATTTTTGTTTTTTTTTTTGGCTTTAATACGAATGGGGGTTCCAAGTGACCTCGCTAACAAAGAATTTTTAGTTCTTGCATGATTCCCATACCATCTATGAAAAGCCACAACTATTGACATTACATATACTTAGAAATTGTTTATTTTATTGACTATAATAATAATAATAATATTATTATTATTAAATTCACTTTGGAATATTTCAATGTTCACTGTTGGCAACAACTTAAAATTTTGACAGGTGGAGCTCAAAGATTCTCCCATTAATTTTTTTTTTTTTCTCTTTTTGTTTTTAAAATTTTAATTATTCGACTTCACATCAATATTATTCTTTTCGAGTTAAAAAAATATTAAAGTTATGTTTGGAAGTGGGAAAATACTAGTGAAAGGAAAAATATATACTAGAATTCGAAAAATACTAAACAAAAACTAGAAAGAAAATTGAAATATATATATATATATATATATATATATATATATATATATATATATATATATATATATATATATATATATATATATATATATATAAACTAATAAATTAATTTTATATGTTTATTCAAGCTCATTTTATTTATTTATATCTATTTTATAAAGACTAAGAAATTTAAAATATGTAAAATTTTGATTATATTTTTCTTTTCTTTTATAATTTTCTATGTCAAATGGTAACATGTTAAAATCATTTTCCATGCTCTGTGTCGTAACCTAGAAAATAAAGGAGGAAAAGCGAAAGGAAAGAGAATTTATGGAAAATAAAATAAGTGCTTAAACTTAATAAATTAATTATATATTGCTTTATTCAAACTCATTTTATCTCTGTTTTCTGACCAGCAAATTTAAAAATCTATAAAATTTTAAGAAATTTTAATTATAGTTGAATTTCTTTTATATTTTCCGTCGTTGGACCAAACATGAAAAACTCATTTTTCTTAGCATTTTTTTTCTTTCCTAAGACTTTTCCAAACGCACCTTAGTGTTTTTCTTTTTCTTTTCTTTCCTTAAGACTTTCGAATGCAAATTCTCAATGTGAGTTCACTAATTATTATTTAATTAAACCAATTGAACGATGAGTTGAAATTACAATATCGAATTCTACCACTAGAGACCCATTTAAGGCATGATATTTGTAAATGAAATAATTATTTGTAACTAACTTTTGTTTCTCCTCCAAAGCTAAAACTTTTCAATTGGAACCGTAACTTTAAATGAAATTTTAAACCCGAACCTTCAATTTCAATCCTTGTATTCTCAAAACATTTTCGTTAACATAAAATAATTGCGGATGACCTTTGGTCTTTAAAACTTCAAAACTTTCCTAACAAAAACTTAGAATATGCTTATGGAAAACAATCTCAGCTTTAACCCAACATCTTCAACATTTGCAAAACCAATTCGTTACTTTAGAAACCGAAAAATTTCAAATGCTTAAAAACCAAAAAAAGCAAGAGAGCCTTATCAAGGAATTAGAAACCAAATTAGCCTCTTCAAACCATGTTAATGAAATCCTTAATTAATAAATGGTACTAAAAACTCATTCTTCTTACAAAAACAATATGAAAACTAGTAGTTAAAAACCAATCTCATACCTGATATTTATTCTAAGTGATAGAGTCTCTCTCTTTATACAAAAACAATATGAAAAAGTTTATAAACCAAAGTCTTTATATCAATTTAGAACCAAAACAAAGGGAATTAGAACCTATATATGACTTTATCATAATCCCGAATTGTTTTTCGTTGTTTACATTGTTTATGTAAATATGTCTATTTTAGATGAAAATACTTGAACTCATCCTTGAAATAATGGATCAAAGAACTTTTGAAAATATATCTTAACTAGTAGTTAACAAATCCCTAAGAATTTCCTAAAAATTAAAAACCATTTTAGCTCATCTTTTCAAACCGAGCATTTTCAGAGATCTTTCAAACCATTCCGCCGGCTTTCAAAACCGACGGAATCATAGTCCTTACTTATCATCATGTCTATATAAATATAACAAAGAACCTTAATCCCTAAACAAAACCATAATGGAAAAACACTCACAAATGATTTTCCTCTTATATTTTAGTAGATATGGAGATTTTCAAATTTTTTATTTTAGAAACACAAGAAATAAAAAAAAATTATCTTATTGAAGAAACTCAAACCATGTACATCTAGAGAATCGAACCTTTAGATCAAATTTTTAACTTAAAACTTCAGAATCCTGTAATAAGATTTTATAAACCACTGGGGCACCCACCAAAACTGTCCTATCTCGATGATGATGCAAGCTTCTGGGAGAATCTAGATGATTATAGTTATTTTAATTTGGATAATGCAATAGAAAGATAAAGACGATATCAAATCAAGCAACTGTGATTCACTCGCAGTTGCTCTCGAAAGTCTCATCATCATAACCAAATTCATGCTTATCTAGAAAGTGATCACCAAAAGGAGTCATATCAGATCAAAATGCGTTAAGATCACTTCAACCCTTGTAGATATTAATGTCAAGAATAGTGAAAGTATTAACTTTGTAAATAAAGTGTAGTGTACTTTGGGACACTTGTTGATAGGACCTCAAGCCTAATTGGAGAGCCCAACCCAAAAGATCGAGCTAATAGGTGGGAGAACCTATCAAGCTTAAGTATCATTCCATACCTATGGAAACTGGATGCAGAGATCATATATCATTCTGCTACCCTTTCGAGAAATCAAATGTCCGCAGACTAAGATTCACTCTAGGTGGCTCACACTTTGTCTAGCATTCACTCTGGACCCACCTTTGGGGCACCGGGTAGCCCTCTCTCGCTACACACCCGCTCTCAATGAAAGCACAAATGATAGGGCGGTGCTCGTCCATAGAGGGCTTGAAAAACAACCTTCCCACGAAACAACTTAAGGACATAAATGTGAAACATGGGATGGATGCGACTACCGACAGGTAGCGCAACACGATTAGCAACTTGGCCAATATGCTCCAAATCGGATAAGGACCATAATAACGTTTGCAAAGTCTAGGGCGGTGGACCTGTGACAAAAAGCGACGATAAGGTTAGATGTACCGCATTACACTCTCCAACGTCAAAAGACAATTTTCGACAATGACAAGTAGTTTTGCATATGTCCTAGTGTAACACCCTTCCCGTCCTTCAACAAGTGAGAGGACACCATACATAGAACCGACCCGTTAACCCGAATTTCGCATTGACCTTTCAAGCATAGATTCATAATTGATACAAACTTTTTTAAAAGCCAAAATTATGAAAATTCTGGGATCACAAATCCTGTAACTTCAGTTGAACTACCACTACAACGGTGTTTAAAATGTCCTGTACAAATATGCTTGAGTCTCTGACAACTTATCTACTTACAAGTTTTGCTATAACAAAATATTACATTTACATTTACTATTACAAAAGATATAGGGCAAGGGACCCACATAAAGGAGACACTTAAGGTTGTGTTGACCTTGCCAAGTGCAAGATGTCCCTGACGACTTCTTTAGAACCTATACGGATGAAACACCCGTGCTAAGCATATAGCTTAGTGGGAAAAACAAGATAACATATATATATATAACATGTATGACATAAATGACATGTATAACCGCACATCCTCAATTTCAAAGATATAAGCACATATAATTATTTCCACATATCATATTATTCATCTCTCCCATAGGAGTACTTATCAGAAATTTCATAACATAAGGTACTCATTGGTACACTATAGTACAGAACAAAGATCTGCCTTAGCATCCAAGTTGATTACATTTGTGTTCATATTATTCATTATTCAAATGCACATCATATAAGTATTTGTCTCGTGATGTGATGCGAATAATGAATGAGAGTACGTAGCACAATAGTGTAATTGAAGGTACAAGAGGTATTTAACAAGTGCTGGCACTCCAACATACGTGCTCGCAACACGAAACAGAGTGTTGTAGCATCGAAAAACGTAAGCTTATCACACAACAAAGTGCTTGATACAAGATAGATGCGAGGTCAAAGCACGAAATGTGATGTGCTTTATTCATCACTATCCGCCTAGGCAGCACACAATTATGTTTGTTCAGAGCATTTCGAACTGATCTTACCAATATCCATGTTATACACTTGGTCAATTCTTAAGACTGCATTTCTCTCGCTCATATTGAATCGCCCATGTCATGCACGCTTATTAGTAATTAATAACGATAACTTATATACATGTACGAACCCTTTCATTCACTTTTAGATCACTAATTAATCTTAATTTCATGCCTTATCATTCCACCTTAACCCAGTCCTAACAAAGGAGTAATGGTTTCTAAAATTAACAGAAGGAAGGAGGAAAAACGAGACTTCAGGTTCGTCTAAGCGAACCTATGCGACGACCTTCTCCAAGGCGAAGCAACGTTTGCCAATGCAAGACAAAGACTGGGCAATTTTAGGCTTTGGGTTCCAGTTAAACTCTCTTCGCTTAAAGTAAAAGAGGTAAACTGCAAAATACCTCTACCCTCTTCACGAGGCGGACTCACGAGGCGATGACTCTTCACGCAGCCATAGGCGTCTGCCTAACATAAGTGTCAAGATTTTTCCATTTTCCTTGATAATTTCAACTCAAAATGAAACAAGATCAAAACTAACATCAAACCAACCAAAAACACATTTATGGAAAAAGTTAGGGTTTTTCCTAGCCTTAGATTTCCTTGAAAGCTTCAACCTAGCTTCCCTTTTCTTCATTTTCTTCTTTTCTTCCTTTCCTTCCTTTTCCTCTCTTTACGCGAACAAAGTAGTAACTCCAACAAAATGAAAACAAACCAAAAGAACTCAGAAACCCCGAGAAACCAAATCTCTTCAAAATGGTAAAATGGTAATTTCGCCAAAACCGGGTAAATTTTATAGATCTCTTGATGATAAACTGACTTCACCTTGTAATCATCCTCGCGAAATTCACACCACGCCGACCCTCGTCGAATTCGAGACAAATAAAAATTTCACGCTTTTCATGCAATAGCAGAAGGCGGAACACTTCGCACACATTTTGAGTGGCTCAAGAGGTGCCATGTCAGCGCGCAGAAAGTTAGTCAAACATATTCGGGCGCAATGGTGGACATGGTAGCGACGCCACGGGAGGGCAAATCCCAAAGTGTAGAGATAAGTGGATAAGAATCCGCCAACCAACGACACTGGATGGGCACTCGAGGACAAGTCCTTAACTCAAGCTCTCCCATCCGATTTTCGGAAAGGAAGAGTTTTCTGAAAGAAAAATGATTTTAGAGAGAGAGAATTAACTTTCTAGATTTCCTGCTCTGACCGTCTGGCTCGCCTGAGCAAGAGGAGAAGTTATTCATACAAGGGCTACGCGTGGACACCGGTTTCAGGAGTTTCGATAACCCGATAAGTAGGGGCTTCTCCTACTGGGTTTATTTTCTACGAAGAGCCATTTAAAAATGAATGATGGTACGAGGCCGTGAGTGGCCGCTTCACTACCTCAAAATCGGGCGCCATTGCCGGGAATTCTTGGGACCTCGCTTTACAGCCCGACTGATCTCGAACTCGAAATTGGTCCTCGTGGTTCTTATATATGTGTTACATTCAGTATTATCGTCAGATATTCAATACGCAAAATCTGTGGTTTTAGGTGCTGCGAGGTCGAAATGGCTATTTATTTCTGCCTGAAAGAATCGGGAACCAAGGTTGATTTAGGAAGCGGCCGTCCATGGACACCACATTGTTTTTTCGGGACTCGCAAAATAGTCCCGATAGCGCCATTTGAACAAAACGCCCACGCGAATTTGTTCACCGATGGCATGGATTGTGTGGAAATGACATGTCGATGCCTACTAAATTGATGTGTGTTAACATGAGGTCAATTATACGAAATATAATTGCGCGCTGAGCCATCGGAATTGATAAATTTTGCTAGTGTATGCATGATTAATGGCTAATACGACCAGTTGTGAAACTAAGATATCGCATTTCATACGCACCTGGGCAACCTAACACAGCGTGGAGTGCAATGATACGAGTTAAAAAATAAAAAGAAAAAATGGTTGTGAAAGGAATTTCAAAGGAAGATTTTCCAAAGAATTGCCTTGGAGAGTTGTCCAACAATTCACGTCGGAGGGGCCCATGAATTTTTTCGGAGAATTACCCAACAAATTCACCCTGAGAATATTCACTGTGATTTTACCGAACTTAAGATGATGCTTTCGTTAATAAAACTTGTTTTGAAAATGTTATTTCTCACTCTGCCAGTAATGCGCGATGAAACAACAATGGCGCTCGAGACACGGGAGTGGGATGGTCACGCTCATCCATATTATGCGTACATTCGGTCGACTCAGATGTTTTACTCGAATGTGTTTAGCTGCCATTACATGCACTTAGCGGAGTAACCCATGCAAGATAATTCAACCACGCATCGCCACCATCAAGGAAAATTATTTCGCACAAGTGAAAGATTCGGGAAGACATTTTACGCCACTAGAGTCGTTTAAGAAGAGTTTGACAGCCATATATATATTTTGTAAACATGATTAATTCTTAATTTTAATATATATTTGTATAAGAGCATTTAACAACTTCGAACTATCATTACATAACTGGATATATTTTTGCGAGTATGTTGTATGTGCCAATGCTACATTATTTTTTACTGATGTGATGGCTCAATATAGCATGGTATATAGGCTTTTTCTGCAGGTTGACGATGGTCAACGGGACACCCCGGGATTTGGGGTGTCACAAACTCTGTTCTTCTTCTCGAACCGAATGCCTTAGCTCCCAAAGCCAAAATGAGAATTCCCCTTCTAAAAGACAATATGTCATTTTAGCAATTGCTAAATTTTCCTTTTTGCATTTTAAATTTCCTTTTTATTCAATTTGCAAAGCAACTTATCAAAATTCTACCATAACATATAAGCTTCTTGTTTTATGTCTTTTGGATCCTTAATTAGAAATTTACCGGTTTATCATTTTTTATACGTAGCATTTAAATTTTCAGAAAATACAAATTTGATTTCCATTATACTCTAAACATGTCATAAAACGACTATGGTATAATTTTGGATGTCACACCAAGTCTTATACTATATTATGAACTAAGAATTTCAAAACTAAAGTCTTTAATTTTAACTCACACTGCTACCCGCTTTAGCCCAAGAATGTGCAGATTGGCGAGACTTTTATCCGACGGATACATCCTTGATACAAAGTGATGTTTTAAAATTTAAAATTTAATTAATTTCCATCCGACCTTTTGTATCACTGAAACAAATCTCGCCACAAGACGTAACTTTATTTTAGCCACTAATATTTGTAGAGGTTTATTATAAATTATTCACAAAATATAATAATTCTGAAAGTAATGCCATAATGTCCAGTCAATTTTTCCAAATTTAATATAAATATTATTTTATTTTTATATTAAAGTCGCTTTCATGAAACAACTTCTCACTTGTTAGATGTTACTTCAAAAAAAAAATTGGTTTTTTTAATAATAAATGGGGATTTAAGTGGACCCCACACAAGTACTTTTAGTTCTTGTATGACTTATGCCATCTATGAAAAGCCACAATTATTGACATTACATATATTTAGAAATTGTTGTTTATTTTATTGATCATAATAATAATAATGATAATATTATTGTTATTATTAAATTCACTTTGGAATATTTCAATGTCTAATGCTGCTAACAACTTAAATTTTTGAGAGATCTCTTCACTATTTGGTTTTTTTCTTTTGTTTTTAAAAATTTAATTATTCGACTTCACATCAATATTATTCCTTCGAAAGTTAAAAAATATTAAAGCTATGTTTAGAAGTGGGAAAATACTAGCGAGTTAAAAAATATTAAGGCTCAGAACAAAATACTAAAAAATAAAAAGAAAAAAGTAAAAGAAAGAAAATTTGAAAAAAATAAAAATATATGTTTAAACCTAATAAATTAATTTATATGTTTATTCAAAATCATTTTATTTGTTTCTTTTTATTTTATAAGAACTAAGAAATTTAAAAGTATGTAAAATTTTGATAATAATTTATTTTCTTTTATAATTTTCATGCTGAAACTAAACATAAGAAAATCATTTTCCCAAGCATCACGTCGAACCTTAAATACATTTAAAAAATAAGGAGTAAAAAGTTGAAGGTAAGAGAATTTGGAAGAAAATAAAAACAGGTTTAAACTAATAAATTAATTATATATGTTTCTATTTAAACTCATTTTATTTGTTTCAATAAGAAATTTAAAATTCTGTAAAATTTTAAGAAATTTTGATTATATTTGAATTTATTTATATTTTCCAATCGTGGGACCAAACATAAAAACATTTTTCTTAACATTTTTTCCTTTCTAATACTTTCCTGATTCCAAACACGCTTCAGTATTTTCTTTCTTTTCTGGGCATTTCTGTGAGTTAGAAAATCTCAATGAGTTCACTAATTATTTAACTAAAACCGGATCGAACGATTGAAATTACAACAATGACTCTACTCATTGTGAAACCCGTTAAAATTCAATTTTCCGGTAGGGCGGCAAAACAAAGAATTTCAAATTTAAAATCTGAAATTTTTTCTGTATCTCAATCTATCAAACTGACCACTTTCTTTAATCGGCTCTCACTAAATCTAAAGAATCATCGACTCGTCACCTCGGCATACCAAAATTTCACGCTATTCAGCATCAAGTGGTAGTAACGGGCACTTTAACATGTAGAGGGTCGACACCGCGCTGCTACGCCGGGCGTGTTGTCAAACAAAGAGCTCAAGTAGACCTATAGCATACGCGCCAACACACGATCGGAAAGAATCCGACTGATAAAAGGAGTAAGCAGAATCTTGTTCCAAATGAGGTATTGACATGTGGCAAAAAAGCACTTCCAACTCGACTTTTAATTCAAACAATCTCTAGAGTAAGAGCATGAATGCACGAGCGGAAAAGTGGAGAGAAGAAGAAAGCAGAGAGAGGTTCTACCTTCTAGATTTTCCAACGACGGACCGGGCTGCCTCAGCCGATAGCAAAAGTGCTTCCTCGCAAGAAAGAGTTTCTAGTAAAGACCGGAAACGAGGAGTTTCGACTAAACCTGCGAGGTGTGTCTTCTCCTACTTTCTTGCTACCTTCTACCCTAAGGGTCAGGTAGGTGTCTCGTCTCTGGGCGGAATGTTTCCTTCATTAAGATTTTGAACCATGGGAAGCTGCCATTTTGATCATACGCATTATCCCACTTTAGGACTGGCTTGGGTGGGAAATAAAGGAATCCTCATAAATGAGCCTTCAGTAAATCAGAGCCACGTCAATGAACTCGATGTTGTGCTAATCTCTCCATTCGCACCTCCGTACCTCAAGCGTGGTCCGCTTACTTTGAATTCCAGAAAGACTCCGCCAGCCGGCCGTCTACGAGTCACCTGCATAGATCGCCAAATTAAGAGCCGGGCCTGTAGTCGGGCCAGCCAAGAGTCACCGGAAGAGCTACCGCCAGTCACCATTAGGTTCATGTGGGAGGCCTCCAACTTCCGACTCCACATATAATCTCTTCGCCCAAACTCCGTTTGAAGGCTCATGGATTCTATGGCGTTCACTACCGAGTCAAGATTTCGGCCGCCAGTTCCTCGTGGAGGACACGGGCAATCAGCAGCGTAGGTTGGCCGTTAATGGCCTTCCGCTAGGTTGGCCTGGGCTAGCTGTACCCTAGCTAGATCAAGAAGGTCACGTGACCTCCAACTTCGAATCCGGCCATAACTTTCATCCAAAAATATGAGCCGGGCGTTCACTCTACAGCCACTCCATCGAGTCAAGATCCTCAGCCATGTTCCCAGGACATTTGGGCACCTGGGCCCACCTGTGCTCGTTTGCCATACGTCGCCCAGGGATTAGGTAACCATGCGTGACCTCCAACTTCGGAAGGTCATAACTTCTTCGTCCGAACTCTGTTTTGGGTGTTCTTTGACTCTATGGAAACCCCATTGAGTCAAGATTTTATCCATATTCCTGTGGAGGACATTGGGCAAACTGGCCGGATAGGGTGGGCCGGTTAGGGCTGGCCGGCTAGGATTGGCTAGTCATGTGAGACCTCTAATTTCGGAAGGTCATAACTTCTTCGTCCGAACTCCATTTCTGGTCTTCTTGGACTCTATGGAAAGCCCATTGAGTCAAGATTCTATCCATATGCCTGTGGATGACAGTGGGTGAGCATAACCTGCTGAAATCTGTGTTTTCCCAGGGCTACTGGATGGCTAGTCACAAATGCTGTATCGGATATTCCACGATGCCCAACTGACGGCCATAACTTCTTTCGGCCCAAACCCGATTCGCAGTTATCGACACTCATGAAAAGATCATGGAGTCAAGAATCTAGCATAATCCATTCACTGGAAATAGGTGCTCACATTTGTGCCGAAAAACTAAGTGTTTCACTAAGTGTACTAATTGCTATCAATATGGGTGGTTCAAACACATCATTGTAATATCAGGCTAGAACATGTCATTTCTTGGCATGTAGCAAGTCAGACTAACATACTATGTCTCAACCTAGAATATGAATTATGGCACTACTTGCCTAAGTAATGGTAGGAATTTATGTTAATACATGCTTGAAATGAACTCGAATGATGTAAGATGTAGTGTATGCTATGTGATGTAACACTGAATGTGTGGAATATTAACATGACTGCATGTATGTCGATGTCGACTGAATCTACAATTGTCAGGTGCATTAGACATGAGTGTTCATGGCACAATACATACGGTACGGTGTGTATCCATGTACGTGTCTTCATACATCGGCCACGGGCTGAAAGGCACAAGACAAACTACATTGTATCAGGAAGCAGAATACCGCATTACATGGGTGTCTCAGACATGATAATCGACGCAGCACTCGTGTTTGGTGTTGAATTGTGTGGGCTTCGAATGGGATGAAGTCCAATTGAGAGCCACATTGTTAAATGAAAGGAAACAAATAAGGTTTCATGTAGCAAGTGTGATAGACACTCCCTCAAAGTTGAAACCCAAAACCCGGGTTAGACAGATCCATCTGAAAGCCTAAAATGCCTGAGGTAAGAGACCCGCTGAGACCCCTGGAATTGGCGCTCAAAAGACAAAAAGATTTATTAAATAAACATCACATACTACTGTCAGAGATGAGCTCTGGACCGACGCAAGATTGATTTCCCATCGACACTTTCAGATTGCGGTGGGTCTGGCGTTGACTCCGGCATGATGTGACAAAGATGTCCGCACGGATCAGGTTGTCTCAGGTGACTTGAAATGATCATCAGACAGCGCACTCAGTGCGAGGTTCTTTGCAGATTTATCTCTACCGGGAGTTAGATCACCCCGTCAGCGGACCCCTTCGTGTAATGTGACAAAAAGTGTGCGCACAACGCTCTAGAGACCGAGTTTATGAAGCAATGACCGTGGCCTTGATTCCATGTTTTGGTGTATATATTAGAAATCAACTAGTTTTAATATATGTTTCTGTATTAAGAGTGATGTAATAACTCTTATCCATAGAAATTTATGGTTTTGTAACTCAGATGGATCAGTATGGATAATAGGTCTCTGCTTGGTCATTTTACTCATGATGTCTCATGACATGAGACACACAAAGTTGACTGCGGTCACAGACTCCTTCGGATAGGGGCGCTACATTAGTAGCGAGGTTGTTTCACAACATATTTCACATATATGTTTATAAGAATACATAGCTATAATTTCCAAAATCTTTTAGTAATTACATAAATAATGAGAATAATCTCAATGATTTTACTAATTATTATTTAATTAAACCCAAATCGAAATGATGAGTTGAAATTACAACAATGACCCTACTCATTAGTAGTCAGGGGTTGTTTCTTCAACATATTACCATATGTTTAAAGAATATATAGCTATAATTGCCAAAATCTTTTGGTAATTACATAAACAATGAGAATAATCTCAATGATTTTACTAATTATTATTTAATTAAACCCGAATCGAAACAATGAGTTGAAATTACAACATCAATTCTACTCATTAGTAGTGAGAGGCTGTTTCTTTCAACATACACGATGTTTACAAGAATACATAGCTATAATTTCAAAAATCTTTTGATAATTACATAAACAATGAGAATAATCTCATTGATTTTACTAATTATTATTTAATTAAACTCAAATAGGAATGATGAGTTGAAATTACAACATTGACCCTACTCATTAGTAGTGAGAGGTTGTTTCTTCAACATATTACCGTATGTTTACAAGAATACATAGTATAATTGCCAAAATCTTTTGTGTAATTACATAAACAATGAGAATAATCTCAATGATTTTACTAATTATTATTTAATTAAACCCGAATCGGAACAATGAGTTGAAATTATGTCAATGACCCTAGCTTCATTAGTAGTGAGAGGTTTCTTCAACATATTACCATATGTTTACAAGAATACATAGCTATAATTGCATAATTAGCAGAGTCAATCTCAACGGGTTTACTAATTATTATTTAATTAATCAACCTAATCCATGAGTTAAAATTATTAACAATGACCCTACTCATTCAGAGAGAGGTTGTTTCTTCAACATATTACCATATGTTTACAAGAATACATAGCTATAATTACATAAATAGTGAGAATAATCTCAATGAGTTTACTAATTATAAGTGAGAGGTTGTTGCTTCTAACATTTTTGATACAAATCATAAATAAAGAAACAAATGGATGCAAAGATCAAAACCTTTATGTATCTAATGATCATTGGTGTCCATTAGTTGTCGCGGTACGCACGTGATCAGAACCGTAGTTACTTTGGTAAATTCATGCCTTGTAGGTACGAGAAGATTTAATGCTCCGTTTGGAACCCAGAAAGTACTAGGGAAATAAAATAGAGATGAAAAATGGAAAGAAAATGCTCGAACCTGTCCCGCCAAAATCCCAATAAGCATAATCCCATACCCGGGAATCTGAAAAAACCCAACCCAGCAAGGCAGGTATCATAAGCTTTATATGTCAGAAGTTGCAAGTCGAATAATTAGTTACCACACGCCTAACTCAGCAGGATAGCCAACGTTTGAAAAAGATAAATACGGAGGAAAAGTGGTTGTAACTAAAGCTCATTTAATATCAAAAAATACAAGGTACTCGTGAGTTATTCGAGCTCGACACATAGAATACTCGACCCGACCTAAGTTAAATCAAGTCAACCTGAGTCTCTGAGGCCTTTGTCGAGTGAACAATCTGAGATATTCACTAGATGAGTTACAAACTAAAGTCGAGGGCACTCCACCCAAAAACCTTAAAGGCTAATACCTGACATAAGGCTATAAGTCGCAGCCATATTTATGCAATCAGACCCGACACGCTTGATCAGATAGATGACACATAAATATGCAGCACATTGAATACAACTGCATCCAATTCTACTTATTTTTTTTTTTGGGTTGGTTTATATGGTTCTAAGCTGTTAATGGAACCTTTCTCCGGGTTGTTGATGTCCCTGTCCAAGATCGGGCCATGGTTTCACCAAAGAAATCGAAAAACTCCGTCTCATTTTAATCCTTCCATGTATGGCCTGCCCGTGTCCCGCATTGGCACTCCAACCCATGTTCAACTCCAAACACTTGTATACTCCCTGTATACTTTTTTTGGAGAATGCAATGGAAGGATAAAGACGATATCAAATCAAGTAACGATATTAACTCTGCAAAGAAGCCCTCGAAAGTCTCATCAGTCATAACCAAATTCATGCTTATCTAGAAAGTGATCAAAAAAAGGAGTCATATTTATCAAATTGCAGAAGACCACTTTAGTCTTGTAGAGAGTTAATGTCAAGAACAGTGAAAGTATTAACTGAAACAAAGTGTAAGGCATTTCAGACACTCTATGATAGCCACAAGCCTAATCTCCGAGAGCTTCCAACCCAAAAGACCGAAATGACATGGGAGTAATCCCATCGTTTCACATCATTCCACAATTTTGAGCGAAACTGATGAATCAGATCGGCCCCATACCCTTTGAAAACCTGGACGGCCCGGCACTAATTCACTCTAGGTGGCTCTGGCATTTTGGCTAGCATTCACTCCACCACCCGGGAACCAGCCTCTCCCGCTACGCGCAGACCGGCTCTGGGGCCTGAGCCACAAATGATAGGGCTAGCTCCTTCCATGTAGGGCTTGAAAACAACCTTCCTACCTAAAAAACAACTTAAGGACATAAATGTGAAACATGGGATGAATGCGACTACCAAAGGGTAGCCCAACGCGATCGCAACTCGCAAATACGCCCAACCTGATAAGGACCATAATAACGTTTGCAAAGCTTGTGGTGGCGACCTTGGGTGACAGAAAGTTAACGATAAGGTTTGAGATGTACCAATACCACACCTCCCACGTCAAAAGACGCTCGAAAATGAGTGTTGCTTGTATTAAGCTCCCAGCTTGTACCCCTTCCCCCCGTCTTCAACAACAAGTGAGAGGACGCCACATAGAACTGAGACCTATAACCTGAATTTCTAGCATTTTTGGAGACCTTTTCAATTATAGATTCATAATTGATACAAACTTGTTTCAAAAGCCAGAATTATGAAAATTCTAGACTATGGTTGAGTTTACTGACAAACTTATCTACTTACAGTTTGCTTATAACTAAATATTACATTTACATTTACTATTACAAAAGATATAAGCAAATCTACATAAAGGAGACACCTACAATGTGTTGGCCTTGCTAGGTGCAAGATGTCCCAACGACTTTTCCAACCCAGATGAACACCATGCTAAGCAAATAGTTTAATGGAAAACAAAAGATATGTAAGACATGAGAAAACCTAGAAATTTGAATTTTCTAAGAAGGGCAAAATGGTAATTTTTCAGATATGAACGAATCTCACCATGTTGAATCATCTCATGGAAACTAGTCACACCTGTGCGACTTTGTTAGACCCCAAGACAACTTGATTTTCACTAATTTCAAGGTGACGAGCCGAGGATCTTCAAAACTGATTAGAAAAAAATCCCGAAATGTCAAATATTTAAAAAAGTCCATTTAAGATAGATGAAACCAAATCTTTATTTAAACAAACTGCTGAGACGAGAACTAACCAAGAAGGTGACACGGAGCGACGTGATCCACGTGTCCACACTATAAATATCAAAAATGATCTAACATGAGAGAAGAGATCTCATTTGGCTCCAGAGAAAAACTGGATGTAGAGAGAGAGAGAGAGAGGGAGAATCAAACCTTCTCCGACGATTTCATGTTGGTGCTAGTTTGAACTCGACATGTTGAGAGTTAAAGCCAGCTTCACGCGACAAGAGCACGGGTACTAGAATCACAAGTGATTTCAAGTTTTCATGTAATCAAGAAAAGTGCGATAGTCCTGGAAATCAAGTAAATTGGTAGGCTTTATCCTACTCCGGTTTAATTTCTATCTATGGCATGTGTGTGTCAAAAGTGAGGAATTTGTCCAGCTTTTTTCCTCTAATTCATGACTGAAGTTTCACATAATCTCATAGCAAATATCTGAATTGTGATTCACTTTGGGTAAAACTAGACTTTATAGAATAATATATTTCCTCAGTCAGTTTCATCCAAATTCGCACTTCCTTTTGACTCAAAATGCATTCAAAGATATACCAGGCAAAGCCTGCTCGCTTTTAGATCCCTTTGATCGGTTTGGCCATAATCGTCACTCATCTAAATGAAAGGATTCAAATTTGGTAAACTAGATTTATAGGGAGAAACATATTTCCTTGAAATAGGTCTCATCCAATCAAACTCGACTTTAAATGCATTTAAAGTGGAGCTATGTTCTATTAGCTTCTGCTTTGTCTGAACTTAGTAGGCTCCGTTGTTTAGGACATATCTTAAGTTTTTGATCCACCTGGGTGTGATTCCAGTCGAGAAGAATCCTTAGAACCGTATCTTCAAATGAGGTAAAGAACCAAAGGTCAAACATGATCAAGACCCCGAATCGGGTATCACATCGTTTCAGCAGGCAAGAAAACTAACCCGTTTGAATAAAAAGTCATAACTTCTCTGTCCGAACTCGTTGAGTGTTATCGACTCATGGAAAGCCCATCGAAGTCAAGAACCTATCCATATTCCTGTGGAGGGTAATTGGTATCCACAACCTTGCTGAAAGTTGGTGTTTGTACCAAGTGTATAGGTGGGACACAGGGGTCATTTCCTGTTTTGTTTGCCTCCAACTTCGAACAACCATATCTTTCGTGTCCGAACTCCGTTTGGGGTGTTCTTAGACTCTATGGAAAGACCATTGAATCAATATTCTTTACATGTTCCTGTGGAAGGCATTGGGTGTCCACAACCATGCTAAAATCTATGTTTTTCACCAAGTGTGCAAATATTTAAGAAGTCGATGTGAAGAATGTTTGACAATGATCTACGCATGGCATGTCAGAAAGGTCAGACGGGGGTATGGAATTTCCATGAGTCGGGTCTAAGGAAGGCTATATGACATTACTTGTTTAGTCATGTATTGATGAATGCTATGCATGATACTACGAAATCTATAAAGATTGGCATGAAATGTATGGAACTCCATATGCTTACGATATATGTTGTACGGCATTTGGACATGAAGTAAAATTGATTAATGTTTCATGTAAAGGTGCACTATACATGTAACATGAGAATTTCTAATGATTAAGAGTGACTGTACATGCACAGGACATCAACATATTAGGTGTGTGTGCATGGATATGGTCATCCATCATCATTATTGATGAATGGGTAGTGAGTTCGTACTTTGGACGACGTCTAATAAATGTCTCACAATTTAAAACATAAAAAGAATATAAATAAGGTGTGTTGGGCGAGCAAGAAGGGGACCATTAACCCTTAAAGAAAAGCCTAACATGGGCCAGAAGAGACCGCAGATCCAAAATTCAGAAATATGGGTGTAGACTCCACTGCATGATCCGAAAAGTCTCATGTCTAAAGAAGACACATAGTCACATGGTTATCACATAGACTTCTCGAGTCAGGTGATAGAAGTCGGGATTATTTCGGATTGGGCCGTCTATCAAGCACTTCAAAGTATTGGGTACCGTGACGTATGACTCAATATATGTGTGTCATTGGTACCACTAGTGACTCGCGTCACACCCGCATATATGTGCGAGGAGTCTGCGGGCCGACGTGATACGCCGCATTAGTTATCCTGCACATGACATACGACATTCATGTACATTTTCACTTTTGATGTGTATCGTCAGCTTTGATCATTGTATGAGCACTCAGGCGTGAGTAACCCTCGTGAGGAGATTATCATCATCATTACCACTCCTCTTTATCGCGGACTTCTTTCAGCATGTGTCAAGTGTGCATCGACCGCATTCGACCACACATATGAAGAAAGCTCTGATGTGATTTGTAATTCATATTTTGTATATGTATATGAACAATCGCTTTAATATATCATTTTATATAAGAGTGTATAATTGAACTTGTAAACATATCACCAAGCATAGTTAAATGTGGATAGGTATCTCGTGGTACGGTCGAATTCAAATGATCGGGTCGCATGACTCAAGAATGACTCGTGGGTATATCGAGTCCTACGGGTCATGTGATACAGCCATACAAGCTCAGATTTCGATGTGGAAATTTTCCGCATGGCGAGCTTCAACCGATTTTTTTGAAAGAATTATAGACCTCGATAAATGTGATTACGATGATGTATGCCGGTTACCTGACATCCACAAGCCTCCATAGGTCGACGCAAGTTGTCAATGGGACCCCTCGGATAGGGTGTCACAAGATAACATATATACGTAATATGTGGCGACATAAATGACATGTATAACTCGCTACATTAATCCTCACTTCGTGATATAAGCACATATAATTATTTCCACATATCATATTATTCATCTTTCATAGAGTACTTATCGTAAATTTCATAAATGTATGTACTCATGGGTACACTTCAAGATAAAAATAATTATATGGTTCATCATCCAAGTCGATTACATTTTGTAGTTCATATCATTCATTATTCAGATGCACATCATATAAGTATTTGTCTGCATAGACCAGTAACAATGAATGAGATGAACGTAGCACAATAGTATCCAAAGGTACAAAGACAAGATTTAAACAGAAGGCGCTGGAGCACTTTAACAGATGTGCTCGCACACGGTAAGCATGAGTGTCGTGAAAGACCGAACAAACGTGCTCGTCACACGACACAAAAAGCCGTGGCACTAGGGATAGAGTGCCGGCACTGGGGCCAGATGTTTATTCATTCACTATCCGGTCTTAGGCAGGCACACAATTATATGCGGTTCAAAGCATTTTGTACTAATCTTACCAATATCCATGTTATACACTAGGTCAATTCTTTAGACTGTACTTTCCTTATTCATATTGAATCGTCCATGTCACGTACGTTTTAGTTAATAATTAATAACGTATAACTTGTATACATGTACGGACCCTTTCATTCACTTGTTAGGATCGTCAATTAATCTAATTTCATGCCTATCTTTCACCTCAATCGGAGTCCTAACAAAGGAGTAATGGTTTCTAAAATTGTTGTATGAGGAGGAAAACGAGACTGAGCCTTTCGCCCAGGTGAAGGACTCTTCACCTGTGCATGTATGCCTACCGAATGTATGTCACATTTGGCCCGACTGCATAATTTCAAACCAAATGAAAAACAGCATCAAAACTAACCTCAAACACAACCAAAACACATTTATGAAAGAGTCAAGGTTTTTCATAACTTTATCACTCAAAGCTTCCAACCCAGCTCCTTTTCTCTTTTTATTTTCTTCTCTCTTCTTCCTTTCCTTCCTTTTCCTCTCTTTACAAGAACAAGTAGAACCCAAACAAAAGGACAAAAGCAAAGCCGAAATGAGAATTCCCCTTCTAAAAAACAATGTGTTGTCTTAAGGTAATTTGGCTCAATTTTTCCTTTTTTGCATTTTAGTCCTTCCTTTTTATTCAATTTGGTAAAGGAACGACAAAATTCTACCATACGATATAATCTTCTTGTTTATGTCTTTTGGGTCCTTAATTAGAAATTTACCTACTTATCATTTTTCACACTATGCTAAATTTTGGAAAATACAAATTTGATTTTTATTATCTGCTTGTGACATAAAACTCACATGGTATAATTTGGGATGTTTTAGTCTTATCTTATGTTACGAGATTAAAATTTGGCCCAAGTGCTTTAATTTTAGCTGGATTCACGCGTTCACGTTTTGGCTAGAGAGAATAGGCATGTGAAGGAGACTTTTATCTGATCGGATGGGGGTTTATCCTTTTGACATGAAATGACATTTTAAAATTTAGAATTAATTAATTTTAATTTGTCCTTTTATCAGCCAAGGCCAAATCTCAAAGACGGCAAGAGGTAACTTTATTTTAAAGGTTTTGAATATTTGTAGAGGTTTATTATAAATTATTCACAAAATATAATAATTATGAAAGTAATGTCATATATAATGTAAAGTCATTTTCAAATTTAATATAAATATTATTTTATTTTTATATTAAAGTCACTTTCTTGAAACAACTTCCCACTCGTTAACAAGTGTGACTTTCAATTTTTTATTTTTTTTTAATAGTAAATGGGAATCCAAGTGGACCCCACACAAAGCACTTTTAGTTCTTGTATGACTTATGCCATTTATGAAAAGCCACAATTATTGACATTACATATACTTTAGAAATTGTTGTTTATTTTATTGATCATAATAATAATAATGATAATAATATTATTGTTATTATTAAATTCACTTTGGAATAATATTATACCAACTACTTAAAATTTTGAGAGGTGGAGCTCAAAGATTCTCCCATTATTTGTTTTTTTTTTCTCTTTTTGTTTTTAAAAATTTAATTATTCAACTTCACATCAATATTATTCCTTCGAGTTAAAAAAATATTAAAGCTATGTTTGGAAGTGAGAAAATACTAGGAAAAGAAAAAAAATATTAAGGCTCAGAATTCGAAAAGTAGTAAAAAAATAAAGAGAAAAGGTAAAAAGAAAGAAAAATTGAAGAAAAATAAAATATTTGTTTAAACCTAATAAATTAATTTTATATGTATATTTAAACTCATTTTATTTATTTTTCTTTATTTTATAAACTAGAAATTTAAAAATATGTAAGAATTTTGATTATAATTTATTTTCTTTTATAATTTCCATGTTGAAACTAAACATAAGAAAATCATTTTCCTTAAAGCCATGTTTGGAACCGAGAAAATACTAAAGAAAAAAAATAATGAGAAAAAGTTGAAGGAAGAGGAATTTGAAGGAAAATAAAAAATGAGTTTAAAGCAATAAATTAATTATATATCTTTATTCAAACTCATTTTATTTGTTTCTCGGACTAAGAAAATTAAAAATGCAATAAAAATTTACAAGAATTTTGATTATATTTAATTTCTTTTATATTTTCGCGTTGGACCAAGCGTGAAAATTCGTTTCTTGGCATTTTTCTTTTCCCTAGTGCTTTTTCCAAGTTCCAAACTTGCTCTTAGTATTTTCTTTTCTTTCTTTCATAGTACTTTAGATTAGAAAATCTTAATGAGTTCACTAATTATTATTTAAATTAAAGCGAATCAAAATGATGAGTTGAAATTACAATATTAATTCTACTCACTAGATTGGTTAAGCAAATAAATATTTGTAAATGAAATAATTATTTGGCTAACTTTTCTCCTCCAAAACTAAAACTTTTAATTTGGAACCGTAACTAAGTGAAGTTTTAAACCGAACACTTGATTTCAATCAGCCTTATTCTCAGCATTTTTGAAGAAACGTAAAATAATTGTAGGATAACCTTTGGTCTTTAAAACTTCAAAACTTTCCTAACAAAAAATTAGGAACTATGCTTATGGAAAACGATCGACTTTAACCTTTATATTCAACATTTGCATAACAATTAAGATTTGCTTAGAAACGAAAAATTTCAAATGCTTAAAAACCGAAAAGCAAAGAGAACATATCAAAGGAATTAGAAACCGAATTAGCCTCTTCGAACCATGTTATGAAATCGAATTAATAAATATAATTTAAAAAAAATCGGCTCTTCTTGCCAAATAATATGAAAAACTAGTAGTTAAAAACAAGTTCATACCTGATATTTATTCTATGATAGAGTCTTTCTTTATACAAAAACAATATGAAAAATTTTATTAAAACCGAAGTCTTTTATATCAACAATTTAGAACCAAAAACAGTGGAATTAGAACCGGATATATGACTTATCATAATCCTGAATTGTTTTTCGTTGTTTACATTGCTTATGTAAATATGTCTATTTCAGATGAAAAATACTTTGAAATCATCCCTGAAACGAGGGATCAAGGAATTTTGAAAAATATATTTTTAACTAGTAGTTAACAAATCCCTAAGAATTTTCCTGAAAAATTAAAAACGATTTTAGTCTATCTTTTTCAAACCGAGCATTTTGTAAATCTTTCTTTCGAAACTAATCCACCTGTTTTCAAAACCGATGGAACCATAGTCCCTGCTTATCATCATGCCTATATGAAACATAACAAGAAATAAAAAAAATTATCTTATTGAAGAAACTCAAACCATGTCCATCTGGAGAACTGAACCTTTAGATCCAATTTACTGCAACTAAAATTCACATAACCTCCGAAGAAGAAGATTTATAAACCAGCTTTGGGCAGATTCACCAAAAATGTCATATCTCGGTGATGATGCAAGCTTCTAGGAGAATCTAGATGATGAAAGTTATTTTAATTTGGAGAATGCAATGGAAGGATAAAGACAATATCAAATCAAGAAACGGTATTCACTCTGCAAAGAAGCCCTCGAAAGTCTCATCAATCATAACCAAATTCATGCTCATCTAGAAAGTAATCAACAAAAGGAGTCATACATATCAAAATGAGGAGAAGATCACTTCAACCCTTGTAGATATTAATGTCGAGAATAGTGAAAGTATTAACTTTGTAAATAAAGTGTTGTGTACTTAGGGACACTTGTTGATAGGACCTCAAGCCTAATCGGAGAGCCCAACCCAAAAAACCGAGCTGATAGGTGGGAGAACCTAACAAGCTTAAGTATCATTCCAAAATTTTGTGTGAAACTGATGTGAGATCGTATCATTCCATACCCCTTGAGAAACCGAATGTCCGCAGACTGCATTCACTCTAGTTGTCTCACACTTTGGCTAGCATTCACTCTGGACCCACCTTTGGGGCACCGAGTAGCCCTCTCCCGCTACGCACCAGCTCTCAATGAAAGCACAAATAATATGGCTATGCTTGTCCATAGAGGGCTTGAAAAACAACCTTCCCATGGAACAAATTACGGACATAAATGTGAAACACGAGATGGATGCGACTACCAACGGGTAGCCCAACACAATTGGCAACTTCGCCAATACGCTCAAACATCGGATAAAAACCATAATAACGTTTGCAAAGCTTGTGGTGGCGACCTTGGGTGACAAAAAGTTGACAATAAGGTTGGAGATGTACCAGTACCATACCTCCCACGTCAAAAGACAATTCCCGACAATGAGTGTTAGCTTTTGTATTAAGTCTTAGTGTAACGCCCCTTCCCTGTCTTCAACAAGCGAGAGGACGCCACATAAAACTAAGACATGTTAACCTGAATTTCTGGCATTTTTAGAGACCTTTTCAAGCATAGATTTATAATTGATACAAACTTGTTTCAAAAGCCAGAATTATGAAAATTCTAGACTACAAATCGTAACTTGTGGAACTACCACTACATTGGTGTTTAAAATGTCATGTACAAATATGCTTGAGTCTCTGACAACTTATCTACTTACAAGTTTTGCTATAACAAAATATTAC
Organism: Tetrastigma voinierianum; assembly: GCA_016808115.1. Taxonomy (NCBI): domain Eukaryota; kingdom Viridiplantae; phylum Streptophyta; class Magnoliopsida; order Vitales; family Vitaceae; genus Tetrastigma; species Tetrastigma voinierianum. The sequence goes on along the minus strand of JAEQBH010002692.1, from coordinate 506,350 downwards.
ATTTACATTTACTATTACAAGATGTCCCTAACGACTTCTTCAGAACCTACACGGATGAAACACCCGTGCTAAGCATATAGCTTAGTGGGAAAAACAAGATAACATATATATATATATATATATATATATATATAACATGTATGACATAAATGACATGTATAACCACTTACATTAATCCTCAATTTCAGTATATAAGCACATATAATTATTTGCAAATACCATATTATTCATCTCTCCTTAGGAGTACTTATCATAAATTTCATAGAAGGTACTTGTGGAGTGCTTCTGATCTGAACAAAGATATGTCTTAGTATCCGAGCGGATTACATTTGTGTTCATATTATTCATTTTTCAAATGCACATCATATAAGTATTTGTCTATATAGACTAGTAACAATTAATGAGAGGGATGTAGCACAATGGGTACCCGAAGGTACAATACAATACTGAACAGAAGTGTCAAAGCACTAAACAGACGTGTCTGCAACATGAAACAAAAGTGCTTGGTAGCACTAGACAAGAGTGCCAAAGCACTAAATAGATGTGCCTATTCATTCACTACCCGATCTTAGGTAGACACACAGTTATATGCAGTTCAAAGCATTTTTCACTGATCTTACCAACATCCATGTTATACACTTGGTCAATTCTTAAGACTGTACTCTCCTCATTCATATTGAATGGTCCATGTCATGTATTTAGTAATTAATACGTAATTAATAACGTATAACTTGTATGCATGTACAGACCCTTTCATTCACTTGTTAGGATCGTCAATTAATCCAATTTCATGCCTATCGTTCACCTCAATCGGAGTCCTCACAAAGGAGTAATGGTTTCTAGAATTAACAAAAGGAAGGGGGAAAAACAGGACTTCAAGTTCACCTAGGCGACGACCTTCTCCAAGGCGAAGCAACGTTCGTCGATGCGAGACAGAGACTAGGCAATTTTAGGCTTTGAGTTCGCCTAGGCGAAGCTCTTCTTAGCTTAGGCGAAGAGGCGAAAATCAGAAAGAATACCCCTACTCTTCGCCTAGGCATAGGGCGTCGGGCCTGAACATAAGTGTCACATTTTGCCTTTTTTCACCGGACAATTTCAAACCCAAAATGAAACAAGATCAAATCTAACATCAAACCAACCAAAAACACATTTATGGAAAAAGTTAGGGTTTTTCCTAACCTTAGATTTCCTTGAAAGCTTCAACCTAGCTTCCCTTTTCTTCATTTTCTTCTTTTCTTCCTTTCCTTCCTTTTCCTCTCTTTACAGGAACAAGTAGAACCCAAACAAAATGAGAAAAGCAAACCAAAAGAACTCGGTTCTTCTTCTCCAACCGGATGCCCTAGCTCCCAAAGCCAAAATGAGAATTCCCCTTCTAAAAGACAATATGTTGTCTTAAGGTAATTTGGCTAAATTTTTCTTTTTTTGCATTTTAGTCCTTCCTTTTTATTCAATTTGTATATGGCTGCTCAAGAACCTATATAGCAATATAATCACTTCTTATTTTTATGTCTTTGGTCCACTAATTAGAAATTTACCAATTTACCCTTTTTCACACTTAGAACTTCAATTTCCGGAAAATACAAATTTCATTTCCATTATACCCTAAATATGTCATAAAACTATTATGGTATATTTTTGGGTGTTACACCTAGTCTTATACTATGTTCTGAATTAAGAATTTGAAAAACTAGAGTCTTAAGTTTTAACTCATTACATGTTACCCGTTTTAGCCGAAGAATAGGCGTTTGAAACTTATACGATCGGATGGGGTTTATCGGCTTTGTGAAGTGATATTTAAATTATAAATTTTAATTAATTGCATCCAAATGTTTTAACTGAGTCAAATCACCGAGGACGACTAAGATGTATTTATTTTAAGGTTTTGAATATTTGTGAGATTTATTATAAATTATTCTAAAATATAATAATTATGAAAGTAATGCCATAATGTCCGGTCATTTTCCATTTAATATAAATATTTTATTTTATATTAAAGTCACTCATTAAATAACTTCCACTTGTTGGTATGACATAATTTTTTTTTTTTTTGGTTTAATAATAAATGGGAATCTAAGTGGACCCCACAAAGCACTTTGTTCTTGTATGACTTATGCCATTTATGAAAAGCCACAATTATTGACCTTACATATACTTTAGAAATTATTTGTTTATTTATTGACCATAATAATAATAATAATAATAATATTATTATTATTATTATTATTATTATTATTATTATTAAATTCACTTTGGAATATTTCAATGTCTACCAAGTTGCCAACAACTTAAAATTTTGAGAGGTGGAGCTCAAAGATTCTCCCATTATTTGTTTTTTATTTTTTTTCTCTTTTTGTTTTTAAAATTTTAATTATTCGACTTCACATCAATATTATTCCTTCAAGTTAAAAAAATATTAAAGTTATATTTGGAAGTGGGAAAATACTACGAAAAGAAAAAAATATTAAGGCTTAGAAATCGAAAAGTATTAAAAATATTAAAGAGAAAAAGTAAAAAGAAAGAAATTTTGAAAAAAAAATAAAAAATATGCTTAAACCTAATAAATTAATTTTATATATTTATTCAAACTCATTTATTTCTTTTTCTTTATTTTATAGAATTAAGAAATTTAAAATTATGTAAATTTTGATTATAATTGATTTTCTTTATAATTTCGAGTGCTGTGACCCAAGCATGGAAAATCGGTTTCTTAGAGCATCTCAAAGACTCCCGATAAATCCCCTCATGCTTATTTTGGTGAAACTATCATTAAAATTATTAACTCCAACGGCACTTGGTATTTTCTTGCTCCCAATTTCCCTAGCCTTCATTTCCCTGTACATCTAGCGAGGCCATCTCCTACGCCCTGACCAAGCTTCTGATTTTCATCAGGCTCTTTCTCATCCCTCCTCCTTACTCCTTGGATACCATCTGGGTTCAAATCATTTCAATTTTCTTTGCCTTCTCTTCTCAAGCCCTGCTGTTTGGTAACCTCTAGTTAAAAGAATTTTGTTTTTTCTAGGTTATTTTCTTGGTTTGGTTGATGAAATTTGCTATTTGATCTACTAAACTGTTAAAAGGGTTTCCCAACCAGCCCGAGGAAGGGAACTGTTGGATGCATTGAAGGATATTGAGGATCATTTCATTAGGGCTTATGATTCTGGAAAGGATGTCTCCAGGATGTTAGAGGCCAGTAGAGTTCATATGCTCTCTGGTTTGGAGGAAATAAAAACATTTTCCTTACACTTTTGAACAAAGATTCACATAACCAAGCACCTTGCTGTTTTCTGCAGATTGTTTGGAAAAATTTTGTTTAAAAAAAAAATATATTTCCTGATTTTCACTGATACAATGATGAATTTGTAGTTTTATTGCAAATATTTATTTATTTGTTCATACCTTTCCTCCATTCAATTTTGTCTTCATATAATTATAACTTAATTTCACTACGGCAATCAAGTTTATATGGTATTTAAATAGTTTCTTCATATTGGAGTTTTATTTTGGGTTGCAATTGAATTTATGAGATATTATGCAACTACAGTTGGAAGGAACATAAATTAGTGGTTATAACTTTACTTCACCATTTTGTTTGGTTCTTTGAGTAAATGTGCTAAAAGAAAATAAAGGTTAAAAACCTGAGGCATAAGATGCGAAAATTACCTTCTCCTTGGTTTCTCGACAATAAGCAGATGTCGGTCCCTATCAAATCCTAATGTTTCGGTTTTATGGTTTCATACCTCTTGTTTGCTTATGAGCTTGTAATTCATTAGTTGACTTCTTACGCATTCATTTTAAGAAATGTTCAAACTTTTCGCCATCTTAATATGAATTGTTGCTTGAATCTTAAGCTCTCATTTTTGTATGTATTACACAAATGAAGCTCCTAATTTTCTTGTGGGAAACTCGCTTTCTTGAACTAATTAAGAGGTGGGTCATTGAAATTTCTTTCAGTTTATTTTTCTGTTCGATTTTCGGGTTGTCCTCTATGTTAGAAACTTTCTTGAATTCCTTGAACATTATAAGTATGTGCCCTGATCTTTGTGGTCAATTGTTTTTTACATTATAGGCATCATCTATATTTGCAAAGCACAAACTGCCCATCTCATGGATCCATTCCGTCATGGGCGTCACTCCCTAAATGCATGATGGAATACATTTAAATGATGAGGTTATAGATCAATCTTCACCAATATCTCTAGTAGACTCCACCACCAAAAACAACAAGGTGGCAATTTTACATCGAGAGGAAGACAATTATGATAATCACAAAGTAGTGGCTTAATATTAGTTTGGATGTTGTGCAAGGAAATGAGCACAAATCTAAGACATATTGGCAAAGGGTTTGTGAGTTCTTCCACGAATACAAACCTAAGTCATGCCCTATTCGTAGTCAAAATTCTTTGATGAATCATTGGTCGGCAATTCAGCTAGCCACCAACAAATTTTATGGGTGCTTTTACGAGATGAAAGACAATCAAAGTGGTTTGACAAAAAAAAGAGGAAAGACAAGGGTTTGAGTTAATATTTTCTTAAATGGATTTATCTTTTAATGACATGGTAATGAGTTTTTTGTTGTAAATTTTGGTCGTGATACCCAAGAACTTGTACAGGAACTCTATAAATCTTCTTTTCCGTTTGAACATTGTTGGAATGAGTTAAGGTATCAACCAAAATGGATGGAGGATTCTCAAGCAAAGAAACAAAAATCAAAACATAATGCTACTCCTGGTAGCTCCGTGCCTTCTACACCGGAATCCATAAATTTAGGAGATGACGATGGGTCCCATGGATCCTTAGACAGACCATCGGGTAGGAAAGCTGAGAAAGCGCGACTCCGAATCCAGAGCAAGAAAATTTGGAGGTGATCTGAAAAATGTCCAAACTCATTGTCTGTTAGCAATTGTTATGCGGGAAGAAAAAGTGAATGAGAAAAAATTTGAAATGATGGAAAAATGTTATCTTAAAACTGGCAACGTCTACTACACGAGGAGCAACGTCTACTACAAGAGAAAGAGAAAATGAAAATGGAGCATATGAAAGAGGAAGATCGAATAATGTCTATGGATACGAGTTGCATGCCTCAGTTGCAAGTTGAATATTATCAACGCCACCAAATGGAAATATTGGGAAAGAAGATGTAATTTTTTTTTATTAATAGACAAACAAATTTAGATAGTAGTAATCATGGTACAGAATCTTTGTAATAACATTTGCTTAAGAAATGGTGCCTAGTAATTTCCATGCATATTCCACTTATGCTTTCGACTAGATACACTTCCAGGTTTGAATGTTTCTTTGTCTCTAATACAATGTTGGTATTAATAAATTGAAGTAGCTCTGAACTCCGGATTCGGGTATATTTATTAGCGGAGTGGGACTCTCTCATCCATTGTATCATAAGTGAGTCCAACTCATTAGCGTTCGGCTCTCACCGTGATCATGTTATGTAATATTATGCATGCCTTCATAATATCTTTAGCACTTCAAGTTTCCATAAACGTGCTGGTCCACGCACTATAGCAAATCGAGATTGGAGCACTCCGAATGCTCGCTCGACATCCTTTCTTGCTGACTCTTGAGATTTTGCAAAATGTATTTGTTTATTGCCTTTTGGAGATGAAATTGTTTTGACAAATGTTGCCCATTTTGGATATATACCATCAGCAAGGTAATACCCCATTGTATAATCGTTTCCGTTGACTGAGAAATTGGGTACGGAGGGCGAGCCGAAAGAGAGCAAAAAACGAAAGAGCGTTCTGAGTACGTTGATATCATTATGAGATCGGAGTAGCAAAGGCATCTCGAATCCACAAATCATATGAAGCGACCGCTTCCAAAATAGTGTTAGTTCCATGGGCGTGACGAGAATACATACCTTTCCATGTTGTTGGACAATTTAGCCCATTTCAATGCATACAATCGTATTACCCAAACATCGGGAAACCCGATTGGTACCCATTGCTAATAATCTAACTGATGTCAACATTGGTGACTGAGATATTCATTGGAAAAAATTGCTACTACTGCCCTCACAAATCTTTTTAAACTTTCGATTGTAGTGCTTTCGTCAATCCTCACATAATCATCAATAGCATCTACTGCAACTCCATAAGCAAGCATCCTTATGGCGTTGTCATGCTTTTGAAGGAAAGGCGAGCACAGTAATTCCAATGACATTTTTGTTTTGGACAAAATATGAATCATAATTTTCCACAAGATAGAATCACGAAGGAAGGGTTCGATCCATTCGAAACCTTCTTCGAAATAAATTTGGGGGATAGATAGGCGGTTCAATAAAATAATCACGATACAGCCTCTCGTGTCCTTGAACTCGATTGCGAAAAATAACTGAATGACCTTGAATGGAACCACGACGTACACCAGAGCTTTCCTCACTATTGTGTTTGTTCATTTGATAACAAGCCCATTACCATCTCCAATTCGTCATGGTCGAGTCGTTAGAATCATCTTCATTCTGGGATGGCGAGCCATAACAATAGAGTGTATGACAATAGAGATGAAAGATCCTATTTATATATCCAAAAATATGACCATTGCAAATATGAGCGTACTAAAATATGACCGTTACAAATATAATGGATTATAATATAAATACGTTGCACATATTACTGTTGAAAAATTCAAATTTTAAATTTTTTTATTTCGTGATCGTTGTAAATAAGATCATTATTAAAAAAATAAAAAAAATAAATATTTTGATGACGTGGCTTAACACATCAACATGTGATGTCATCAATATGGTGATGACATGGCATACTATATAGTATTTTAGATTTTATTATTGAAAGTTAGTTAAAGTTAGTTGAAGTGGATAGCTAAAATAGATAGCGTTGTTGGAGTGACTTTGAAAAAGTGGTTAGTTAAAATAGATAATACAATATTTTAATATATTTTGAGTAGCTATTTTAGATAGTCTTGTTGGAGATGCTCTTAAGGCTACGTTTGGAACCCAGAAAATACTAAGAAAAAAAAATAGTGAGAAAAAGTTGAAGGAAAGAGAAATTGAAGAAAAATAAAAAATAAGTTTAAACTTAATATGTGGCCTTGAATCAAGGTGTCAGTTGATAACCGAATCAACTGCGGAATACTAATGGATGTTGGGTGACGAACTTCCTCCATATCGAGCGGGAGATCTCCTTTGTACGGGAGCTCTACCCAAAGTACAAACTGTCCAACAAGTTTGCAATGACCACCACGAGATTACACAGTAAGTAAAATAATGGCCACTTGGGCCCCTGGATCAATACCCACAAAATATATATCTCAACCAAATGTATTACATGGTTCAAGAGTTTTTACATTACTCTTAATTCAACATATATTAAAATTTACAATTCTAATACATGTTATACAAAATCAATACCAAAGCCACAATCTGGCTTTCTTCTAAAAGAGCTCAGCGGCGAATCTCGTGCACACTCTCTGTACTTGAAATAGTAATCCCTCGACAGGGTGAGCAAAGCCCAATTGTGATAATTTCCTACATGGGTTACTCCACACCTAAGTGCACATGCATGGCAAACAATCACATTCAAGCAATTTCATGAACCTACTCGAATGTCTACATGACTGATCCATGTCAGAGTCTCGCGACTCCCTCACATATACCTAAGTCGAATGCGAGTTAAATCACAGTTTTCAAAACAAAAGTTTTTTGTTCTCGAAAACTCGCTACCGAATTTCGGTAAATACATTGGACTACCCTCAGGAAATGAATTCTTCCGGATAACGCTCAGCTTGAGTCATGGTCCTGCGTAGGAAATTGATACGTTTAGACTGACTCTCAAGCGATTCTTTGGAAAATCTTCCTTGAAATTCATTTCACAAACATTTTCATTTTTGTGTTTCTTTTCATGTCATGCACTCACTCCTAATGTTCTAGGGTGCCCCAATGCATATGGAATGCGTAGTGCGATCGAAACATTCGTACTAATATATTCACATGCATATATATTAACGTAATTAAATCGCGTAAAGCATGTTATTGAATTTCCACGATCAATTACACCAAAATTAGCTCACATGGGGTAATTAACAAATACAGAGCAATTCATTTTGAATCTTTCGACCAAACACATTTTTCCCACCAAAATTTACGTGTCACTATTCACGTGAGCAGTGAAACCATGGAAACTCTTGTTCCACGACCTAAATAGGAATTTTCTCCACTCGGTTGAAAGCTTTTAGGCTAGGGTTCCCGACTAAAACAAGCCTCGAGCGTTCCTAACCAGCTTTACATATTTCCAGTAGATTATGGTAGGAAAGATCCCACACCTCTTGGAGTTGTGAACTCCACCAAATCGATGTCCATGCGCGTAGCCTCGCTGCGTAGAGCAGGCTTTGCTGCTGGCTCCGTCGAGTAGAGCGCGAATGGCGAAAATCTAGAGAGAATGAGCTAAAAAATGAAATCAAGCCTCTTTGCACCTCAAGACAGTATTTGCCCGTTTCTACCATTTTACTCTAAATGAAGACAACAACATTCACGTTTTGTCTTATCATTAACAATTCAAAAATTCCAATCATGTCCCTTCTTAGATTTTTGACCTTTGGCCCATTATCTGGCGAGTCCGTTTCCATCATCTCTCTAATCTTACAACATGTCATAAAATTTTATGTAATAGGTGACTTTGTCACATCACATGTCTCAAACCAGTTCCTGACACCAGGCACCGGTCTTATCAGCGTGAGGAAATTATTTGTCTCGAAATTCGACATGGCAGCTAGATTTCGCGAGACGATTCCAACAATGAAATCCATTTCGTCATCTGAAATCTAGAAAAATTTCGAGTTTCTACCAAAATGACTATTTTTGCCCTTTTTAAGAAAATTGGAATTTTTTTGGGTCTTATATAATAAATTAATTATATATGTTTCATTGAGCTCATTTTATTGTTTCTCGGTGAAATTTAAAAATCTATAAAATTTTAAGAAATTTTGATTATATTTGAATTTCTTTTATATTTTCCACCATGAAACCAAATATGAAATAATCATTTTTCTTAACATTTTTTTCCTTTCTCTAATATTTTCCGGATTCCAAACAGACTCTTAGTATTTTTCTTTTCTTTTCTTAGTACTTTGCGAGTTGAAAAATCTCAATGAGTTCAATAATTATTATTTAATTAAACTGAATCGGAATGATGAGTTGAAATTACAACAATGACCTACTCATTAATAGGGAGAGGTTGTTTCTTCAACATATTACCATATGTTTACAAGAATACATAGCTATAATTGCCAAAATCTTTTGGTAATTACATAAACAATGAGAATAATCTCAATGATTTTACTAATTATTATTTAATTAAACTGAATAAGAACGATGAGTTGAAATTACAACATTGACCCTAATTAGTAGCGAGAGGTTGTTTCTTCAACATATTACCATATGTTTGCAAGAATACATAGCTATAATTACATAAACAGTGAGAATAATCTTAATGAGTTTATCAATTGTATTTAATTAAACCCGAATCGAAACGAAGAGTTGAAATTACAATATTGACCCTACTCGTTAGTAGCGAAAGGTTGTTTCTTCAACATATTACCATATGTTTACAAGAATACATAGCTATAATTACATAAAAGAATAATCTCAATGAGTTTACTAATTATTATTTAATTAAACTCGAATCGGAACGATGAGTTGAAATTACAACAATGACCCTACTCATTAGTAGTGAGAGGTTGTTTCTTCAACATATTACCATGTCTACAAGAATACATAGCTATAATTACATAAAAGAATAATCTCAATGAGTTTACTAATTATTATTTAATTAAACTCGAATCGGAACGATGAGTTGAAATTACAACAATGACCCTACTCATTAGTAGTGAGAGGTTATTTCTTCAACATATTACCATATGTTTGCAAAAATACATAGCTATAATTACATAAATAGTGAGAATAATCTCAATGAGTTTACTAATTTTTATTTAATTAAACCCGAATCGGAATGATGAGTTGAAATTACAACAATGACCCTATTCATTAGTAGTGAGAGGTTGTTTCTTCAACATATTACCATATGTTTACAAGAATACATAACTATAATTACACATAAACAGTGAGAATAATCTCTATGAGTTTACTAATTATTATTTAATTAAACCCGAATCGGAACGATGAGTTGAAATTACAACAATGACCCTACTCATTAGGAGTGAGGTTTGTTTCTTCTAACATTTTTGATACAAATCATAAATAAAAGAAACAAATGGATGCAAAGATCAAAACCTTTATGTATCTGAATGATCATTGGTGTCCATTAGTTGTTGTGTCCTGCATTGGTAGACGGGAACTGTAAGCATTTTGGTAAATTCATGCCTTGTAGGTACAAGAAGCTTTAATGCTCTATTTGAAACTCGGAAAGTACTAGAGAAATAAAATAGAGATGAAAAATGAAAAGAAAATGCTCGAACCCGTCCCGCCAAAAACCTGATAAGCATAATCCCATACCCGGGAATCGGAAAAATCCTAGCCCGGCAAGGCAGGTATCATAAGCTTTAGACATTTCTGTAAGTTAAGAGTTTTAAATAAATTGTTGTTACCCATCATGTCTAACTCATGTGGTAGAACGCTCAACGTTTGAAAAAGATAAGGCATACGGAGGAAAAGGGTACCTGGTTTGGGTCCCAATGGGAACAGTTTACTACATTGTAACTAAAGTGTTTAGCTGTCAAAAAAAAATACAAGCTACTCGTGAGCTATTCGATCTCGACTCGTAGAATGCTCAAATTCGACTCGAAGTTAATTGAGTCGAGCTCGAGCTCGAGTAGCTTGTTGAGTGAATGAATTTTGAGATATTCACTAGATGAGTTACAACAAGATGAGTGAGTGATTTTCTCATATTTGGTTTACCATGGAAAATATAAAAGAAAATCAAATATAATCAAAATTCCTCAAATTTTTACATATTTTTAAATTTCTTAGTCCGTATGTAACATAGAGAAACAAATAAAATGAGTTTGAATAAATATATATATATATATATAATTAATTTATTAAGTTTAAGCTTAGTCTTTATTTTCCTCCAAATTCTCTTTCCTTCAATTGTTCTTGTCTATTTTATTTCCTTAGTATTTTGCGGGTTCGTATAAAGGGTGGAAAACTTACCATATGGATGTGTGACTAATTCCGAGCCCATTGCAAGTAAGTATCATTCCTTTAAATCTGGTAAGATATTCCTGCAATTCAATGGAAAAACATCCCAAAAAATTAGTTTAAAAACATTTTACAAAACCTCATAAACGAATGGTTGGGCTTATGTCCAACCCGAAGGCCCGTGGTGTGACTTTTGTGAAAAGAAAATAATAGGTACCCAAGCCCAATAAAAGGGTTCAACCCAAAAGACCGGCCTGATAAGTAGGAGAAGAATCCTTCAAGATTAAGTACCACTCCACAACCTTATGTGAAGCCGATGTTGGATCGTATCATTGCGCACTCCTAGAGAAACCGGATGTTTGCGAACAACTCACACTCTGGATAGGATTCACTTTGGACCCACCTTTGGGGACCGAGTAGCTCTCTTCCAGGTAGCCCTTTCCCGCTACACACCGGTCTCAATAAAAGCATCAATGATAGGTACCCAAATTCAATTGGAAAGCCCAACCTAAAAGACAGGTCTGATAGGTGGGAGAACCCTTCAAGCTTAAGTAATACTTCACAACCTTATGTGGAATCGATGTGGAATCGTATTATTGCCCACCCCTAGAGAAGTTAGATGTCCGTAGACGACTCATACTCTAAATAGCATTCACTCCGGACCCACCTTTAAGGTATCAGGTAGCCCTCTTTTAAGTAGTCATTTACATTTACTTGCAGGCTCTCCAGGCTTATCGATGATGAGTACGGCGCGATAGAAAGTCCGACCAGAAAGATTCTGACCTAATGGTGGGAGAACTCTTGAGAGCAAGTACCACCCCACAACCTTATGTGAAGCCGATGTGGGATTGTATCAAAAAAAGTTAAGAAAAAAATAGGGATCTGTTATGGTAGTAGAGGGGCTAGACAAGCCCCCACGGTATACTAGGGTCTATTCTCTATTCCACTATACTCTATAATAATTCGCATATTCATAGAAAAGTTTTATCTTCTGCCCGTGGTTTTTTCCCGCAAAAGTTTCGTCATAAAATCCTAATGTTTTTCTTTGTTTTGGTATTTTATTATCGTGCCATTGATTTCAAGAGAATGTAAGACAAAACTTCTTACCCGCAAAGTGTACTTATCAATCTCATAGTTTCCGGTTAAATCATAGTCAAGCCGTTTAGCGGGATCACTCAACACTGCAAAATAATATGAAAATTAGTAAAATACAATGAACTCATGAACTACTAAATAAGAAATAATAGTTTTACCTAATGATGAAAATATCAGGAAACACGAATCTATCAAATGATACACATGGATATTTTGACAAAAATATCAATAAGACGTAAATTGTTCGATATTCATGAAAATACCTAAAAAAACTTCCAAAGAAAAAAATGATAAGATAGATCATGAAAAAAAATTTATCTTGAATCAAGATCTTTTAGCTCAACTTTATCCCAGTTTTTCCGTTTGCCGAGGGAGAAACCCTATTTTTCACCTCGAATGGGTCATAATATGCAGAATTTCTTACTTTTCTGTGGAGGATTAGATCCCGTAACTGGTGATCTATGGCTAAGTCTAACCGATATTGCAAACCATCATTTAACCTTCCCAATTCTTTTCACGATGCTTGAGTCACATATGAGACAGTTGGGGCATCGGTCATGGGCTAAAAGATATTTTAGAGGCTCGTAAAAGGTTATTTTTGTAAATGCAATTAAGGTCGGTTATTTGGCTAGCATGTAGCATACAAACTATTTGGGCTACCACAAAGCCAAAACAACGGAAGATTTAAAATTTTCATGAAAAACCCAGCCAAGAATCATCTAGAGGCATCAAAATCGGTTTAAAGAGTGCGGGTTTTATACCTCACGTCAGTAGAAAACTGTCCTGAAGGGCGAGGTAGATGTAACCAAAAGTCTATGGCTAACCGATATTGCAAACCATCATTTAACTATTGCAATTCTTTTCCTGATGGCAGGCCGATTAGGGCATTGGCCACGGGCTAAAAGATATTCTAGAGGCTCGTAAAAGGTTATTTTCGTAAATGCAATTAAGATCGGTTATTTTATAAATGCAATTAAGGTAGAATATTACCTTTATAAGCTTCATTGATCAGTTGAAATTTCCCGGTAACCGCATTGTCGTCCTTATGCTTGTCGGGATGCCACTTCTATGCACGAACAGCAATATCTTCATCAAATTTCCATTTATATTTTAAAGCAAGAACAACTTATAAGCAGCATTTAAGAAGCTACTAAAAAAAAAAGATCGATTTCTAACCAGAGCAAGCCTTCTATAATTTAACCTGATTTTCTCGTCGGTTGCGTCATAATCAAGCTCCAAAACTTTGTAGTAATCCTTGAAACAAGTTAAAAAAAAAAAAACCATGATCAGATTCTACATCGCAGTAGCTCAATTTCATCATAATATAAACATATGAAGAACAAGAAATGAAAAGTGTGGTTTGAGCAGCTGATAAATGGGTCAAGAAAAGAGATTTTGCATTATAGAAATTAATGCTATGTTTGGAACCCGGAAAATGCTAGGGAAAGGGAAAAAAAACTGCAAGGAAAATCATTTTCTCATGTTGTTCCAAACAGAGCCTAAGTGAACGAGATCATAGCAGGCTCCATTTGGAACCCGGAAAGTAGTAAGGAAAGAAAATGGAAAGGAAAGGAGGAAGGAAAAGAAAATTTGGAGGAAAATAAAAATAGGTCTAAACTTAATAAGTTAATTCTATATGTTTATTTAAACTCGTTTGATTTGTTTCTCTCTATAATATAAGGACTGAGAAATTTAAAAATGTATACAATTTTGAGGAATTTTGATTATATTCGGTTTTCTTTTGTATTTTCCACCGTGGAACCGGACAAGAGAATCATTTTTCTTAGCATTTTTTTTCCTTTCCCTAGCATTTTTTTTTTCCTTTCCGGGTTCCACACGGAACCTTAATGTTTAGAATCCGTGTTTCTTATTCATAGAATTCACACCCATAATATACTCACTGTTTCAGAAATGCAGTGTCGGAAAATGGTTAGAAAAAATGAAAATTGAGGAAAAATGGAAAATATGATGAACCTGGAGGATTTGGGAAAAAAAATAAAGTAATGGGCATAAAGAGTGCTTTTCTTTTTCCCAGGTTTGCCCTGACTTTCTTAGCAACCAAACAGATCTAAAATGTGAAAACACCAAGAAATCTGTTCCCTGTTTGTTCAGAAACCAGCAAAATCGTTATGCTTTCATAAGCACATCCCAAATTGTAACTTCCTTCACCTCACCTTTCTTGGAAACCAAACAGAAGGCAAATATGAGTGACCACAAACATATCCAATCCCCCTAAAAAGTCACATTTCCCGAAGTATATTCCAAATCCGGCTCCAGTTTTCCCGGAAAATTTTCTCACTGCATCTAAACCAACAAAAATTTTCCCCAGAAACTACAGCTCTAAATCTAACAATTCATTACCCAAACAACAAAAATCAATAATCGATGATAAACCCTAACAAAAAACTTCACTCCTCAATACGCAAGAATTCAAATATTCCAAGCAATGAATAATCGAAAACCCACAAATAAACTATTAATCGATGATAAACCCTAACAAAACTTCCACTCTCCTCAATACGCAAGAGTTCGAATATTCCAAACAATGAAGAATCGAAAACGCACAAATAAATCATCAATTACGAAATCGAAACTGAAAAAAACCAAATTGAATGGAGTCATGATTACTTGCAGCGGAAGAAAACAACATCACCAAGGAATAGAAGAGAAACACAGAGAGATGGTATGGAAAATTAGGTACCTTGTGGGTGGAACTATCATTGCTTTCCATTTGCCGCCAAAGCTACATACTTCATTGATAGAGAATATAGTGATTGAATCAGCTCTGATTGATGATATGTAAATGAAAATTCAAAATTCAACAGATTTTTTGTTTTCCTTTTCGAAATTTTGTTTGGACAAAAAGAAAATTAGGGTTTTTTGTGTGGTGAAGTGAGGGGAGGGGAGAGGAATAGAAACTCTGTGGGCCACAGGGATTCTGTCTGATCTGTTTTCCCTTTTTTTTTTTCTTTTTTTTTTTCTATGAGATATTATTTTTCCAGGAGATTTTCTTTATTTTTTTATTTAATTTTGTTTTATTACCACAAATAATGGTCGCAATTCGTGATAACATGTCGTGTTCGAGTCGTATCAATATACAAGTATACAATTATATTCATTAAACCGAACTCGATACGAATAATAATCGTATCAATTAATTTGGTCATTAAAATTAATATGAATTATTATTAATTAATCAATATTTAACACAAATAATATATTAAACGGGTTAACATGTATTAAAATTAATTTATATAATAATTAAACGGTTCGTTTCGAGTCAATTTCGTGTCACATAAATTGACTCAAATACGATTATATCCAACTAAAACATGCAAAAAAAAACGTATCAAGTTCGTGTCAAGTTCACAAATCGTGTAAAATTTTGTTAGGTCTAACCCAGGTGTTCGGACCAACTTACACGTACCTCGATTAATAGCAGAGTAAATTTCTAGTGGCCCTGAGGGGCCTCAAATAGATAACAATTGGGTTAAATCCCGAGGTGACCAACTGAGCTATCCCTCGACATCTTTTTCTCGAAAAATTTTATCGAGTGTGAGTGGATGGATGACTAAGATTTAAGAATCATTTAAAGAGATTCTTCAAAATTTTAAAATAATTTTAAAATTTTATCCAAATATTCCATGATTGTGTATAAAAAAAGTTTTTGAAATCCTTTCTTAAAAATTTTATACTTTTCTAAAATTATTTCCATAAATAAAACCCCTCGTGTTTTATAAAATATCTATTCTGAGATTCTGTCTTAAACTTTTTTATGTAAAAAAGAAGTTAGCACGTTTATTCTCGTAATGCATAAGTCTATTTAATCCCGAAATCCAAATTTTGTAAGAAAAATAAAATAAAAAAGCAAAAACTCGAGAAAAAAAAAAAAAACTCACTGGAAAGTGATAACCAGAGAAGATTAGAATCGAAATTGTGAATAAGCATAACATACCATGACGATGGTTAGAGGTGGTAATTCGAGCGGACAAATTAAGATGGGCTAGGTCAAGCCGGGCCAAGCCAAATTTAGCTCGACTTTTTTTGGTAAAAAATATAGCAGCAGCCTAGCCCAACACTAAATCTGGCCAAGCCATGCCAAATTACTTTATAAAGCCAAAAAAAAATTGAGAATCTTCCCAACCCACCAAAAATGGACTAATCAAAGCTTCCCAACCTAAGGATGAAAATATCAGTAAACACGGATATATCAGTACTTGGATTTTATGGATATATCGAAAATATCAGTAAAATATCAGTGGATATTTTACAAAAATATTGGTAATTAAAAATTATTCAAATATTTAATTTTTTTTTGAACAAGAATATACATACTAAAATTATTTTGATAAGTCATTTAACTTCTGGAAAAATATTTGAAATTCCTAAACTATATTTATATTTATTTATTAACAAATAAATTATTTTTATTTGATTGCTTCAATTATTTTTGTTAAAACGTATTTCATCAAATGTAAAATAAGAAATAAATTATTTTTATGATTTTTACAAAATATTTAATTTGTTAAAAATATTCATAATTGATATAAAAGAATATAGCAACATATTACACTCATAATTGATAGCAGTTATCATAGCCATGTAGAGAAGAGTTGTTAAAATCACGTTTTTTGGTAGGGTTCGAATCGACCTCCACCGATAACCGATATTGCACCGAAATATCGATCGATTTTTCTGATTTTTTGTTTCTTCGTTATGGCAAGGACTCAAGTGAGCTACGAAAGTAAACGTCATGGCCTCTTTAGAGCTAAAAATAGTTCGAGGTGTAAGTGAAATATTTGATCAAACACGAAGGGGACTTTTACACATTTACCTCCTTTTTTTATAACTTTGAGAATTGTCAGAGAGCAAATCTAATGTCCAACCAATCAAGTTATGCCTTAGGGCTGAAAATTTTTTATTTTTCCTAAAATTATTCCTAGATGTACTCCAATGTTGGTTTTAAATTTTGTGTGTATTATTGTGATTGATTTTATATATATATATATATATATATATATATATATATATATATATATATATATATATATTAAATTTTATTATTAAAAATTATTATTATTATTATTATTATTATTATTGTTATTATTATTATTACTATTATTGTGACTAATTTTATATTTTATTGATGAACACTTTATAAATTTATTTTATTTATAAAAATAATTTTAAAGGATATGTCAAGTTAAAAAAAAAAATTTGTGTATAATTATTCTTTGATGTAAGTTAGAGATGTCTAATTTTAATGTGAATTATATGTTCGTATCGATGTCCGATGTATGGATACATGTGTCGTCAGCCCAGCGCGACACGAATAATAGCGTTAATCGCGTTCATTTAGCACAAAATACGATGTTTATTATTCGGTGTTAGGCGGTCAGCGAATATAATCTATTTAATTTGATTATTTAAAATAATAAGAATTATAATTAATTACCCATGCATGTTTAACATAAATAACCTATTAAATTTAACATGTTTATTAATTTTATTATTTAAATTAATAGGAATTATAATTAATAATCCATATTTAACACAAATAAGCTTATTAAATAGGTTGGTAATTAATATAATAATTAAGCGGGTCGGTCGAATCAAATTAGGTATTAGCGAGGTTAACATGAATATGGCAGCGTTTATTAAGCGTGTTAGGCGGGTCGCCAGCGGTATGATTGAGCTGCAGTATACTCTCGACCAAAACCACTTAAAAGCCAGTGTTGGGTTCGTATTACGTTCACGTGTCGTGTCGAATTTTCTGAAATTACTGAGTCTGAAGCGTATTGATTTCCTTGCCGCAGAACCATTTTCCTTTACTGAAAATTCTTTCTTAAGTCATTTTGAAATAATTTAAAAAATAAAAAGTCCATGAATGACTTAACTCTCATAGAAAAAAGTTAAATAAATTAACCATTTTTTTTAATTAACTTAATTAGGTTATTAACCTAAGGGTATCTCTCATTAAGCTTTGATAATAACCAACACGGTTATTATTACTAATGTTTTATTTGAGATGAGTGACGGGTTGTAGAAAACAAGAATCGAGTTTAAGAAGACGAGAAATTAGGAATGCAAGTTCAAGCATCAAGCGAAGGCCTGTCGAGCTTAGACGTGCTCTTCGGGTTTTTTTTTTTTCTCACTTCCAAAAGGCTTGTTTGTCTAAATAAGCTCTCGGTCATCTGAATGAGGGAATTTCGGAAATTTATTGTTATGAGATTAATTGTATTAAAACCCTCAACTACCAGAATGTTATCTACCGTCGGTCCGTCGTATAGATATTATCATTTTAGATACGATAGGCGCCAGCGGTTTAAAAGCTTGTCGCCGTAGTTATATAATATAGGAAGTTCTGCCGTATCAGATATGGATGTAGCGGGACACCTCACGGCGTAGATGCGGTACGGGTGGCCTTGATAGGGTGAAGCGAGAAGCGGACTCGGAGCATCGGTCGGTGTCGGCGATATGCGTTTGTAACGTGGCCCGTCGTAGATGTTATCGTCTTGTGTTGAAGCGGATAAATATCTGCGTATGAACGGATCGTTACAAAATCTAACCGTTAAAAATCGGATGAGGCTGGTTGTCGTTAACTTTCCGGTCCTAGTTTAATCCGATTTGACTAACGGTTTGACCCCTTAAATTGTGAACCAGTAACTTTTTCGATTTAGTTACTAATCCGATTTTTAAAATATTGGTCAATTGTGAAAGACTTCGAATAAAAATTACTTGATGTGGATTTGTAATTAGGAGTATGTTGA
The DNA here is from genome assembly GCA_016808115.1 of Tetrastigma voinierianum. NCBI lineage: Eukaryota > Viridiplantae > Streptophyta > Magnoliopsida > Vitales > Vitaceae > Tetrastigma > Tetrastigma voinierianum. Next base: position 487,357 of record JAEQBH010002692.1, on the reverse strand, counting down.
AAGTAACCGGAATCCAAGTGTACAAGGAAAGAAGCTCGGTTTGGAGCTTAAATTTAATGGAACCTTCATTGCATAAACAGTTGAGGAGAACTGGACGTGGGTAAGGGTTTGTCAAATCATTATAAAACCGAGTTTGCATGTCTCTTCCCGTATCTCTTTAACATTTGCTATTTAAGTTACCCGAAATTTCTATTTGATTTGCAAAAGTTTTTGAAAACCTCGATTCGCAACTCCCGAGTTATTTGTTATTCTTTCAATTGGCATTATAGCTATACCTCGTGGTTTAAAGACTTAACCATCTAAGAGGGAAAATGGTAACACTTCTATCTCATTTTATAAAATATGATTCAAATTATATTAATAAAAAATTAAAAATTCCTAATATTTAAAGAAAAAAAATAGTGAAATTATATAAATTTCAATGGGTAGCTATTAAGATTATTTTCTTTTCCTTTTTTTTTTAATTTTTTCTTTTTTGAATAATTTTCTAATCCGAACACGAAAACACCCAAAACGAAAAGTTGTGAGTTGTGAATATAATATTTCCCATGTTTTTTTTTTTAAATAAATTTTTTTCATTTTATGTATTTATATTGTCTTCTAAAATAATGGGTTTTTTTTTTTAAAGAAAATAAGGAGGGTAGTTTTGTCAATATTAGGTTACAAATTGATGAAGGGTCAAATTTTTAAAATCGGGTTTTCAAAAGATCTTTTAATCAAACCACCCAAGATTATGTTGGTACTCGAAAATGTCAAGAAAGAAAATTAAAAGGAAAAATATGGCGTTTGAGGCCCGACTTAAGTGGTGGGAAAGGTTACAAGAAATCCCAAGCTTGTAAGAACAAAATACGATAATATAATATGTAAAATAAATAGAAATTAGAAAAAAAAAAAAGGAAAGAGTAAAAAAAAAATGTGATATAAATTTTTTCTTATTCTAAAAACATAAATATTCTTTTACATTCTCCTATCAAAATTCCCTTTTTTATCATTCTCCTAATTTACGTCTTATTTGTCCCGATTATTTTAAACGATAATTTATAATCGATTCTGGCCATTGATTCAATTATGATTAAGCCAATTGGCACTAAGTGACTAAGTAAACTATATATAAAATTTTAACTAGTTTTAATTATATTTTTTTAGTATTTTTTCAAAAATAATTAAATATAAGAAAATCATTTTCCCCTTAATTTTTTTACTTCTATGACAAGAATAAAATTGATATTTAGATCTGACTGACTTTTAAATTTTAATTTTTTATTTATTTTGTCAAACATGTATTTAATGCATATTTTATCATTAAAATGTTATACCTTGTTTGGATTAATAATAATATTAATAATAACAATATATATAAATATGAGGGAAAGCTTAATCGGTCTATTAGGTTCAACACGGACAATATCTACATAATCGGATCAATACAAATGGTATCAAAGTTTTGTCGTAGATCACAGGATTAGGCACTCTCTCGGCATAATTTAGATCTGATCGGTACAAGATCCTGGGATTGAGACCTCTCAGCAATTTGAATCCCGAGTCGGTACATATTTTTTAATTTTTTATTCCTTATATAATAAAAATAATCAAATAAAATGAGTTTGAATAGACATATATAATTAATTTATTAAATTTAAGCCCTATTTTTTATTTTCCTCCAAAAAAAATTTCCTTACTTTTAACCGGTACTTTCAGGAATTAAAGCAGACTTGTCAAAAAATTATTTTCTCATATTCGGTTTCACGGTGAAAAACATAAAAGAAAATCAAATATAATCAAAATTCCTCAAAATTTTCCATCTTTTTAAATTTCTTAGTCGAAACAAATAAAATCAATTTGAATAAAACATATAGAATTAATTTATTAAATTTAAACACACCTTTATTTTTTTGAAATTTTGCTTTCTGCCTTTCATAACATTTTTAACCATGTATCTTCGAGTCCCAAACGAATCCATAATCAAATCAACAAGAAGGAAAAAATAAAATGAACAATCTGTTTATGACTATCGAACTTATTAAGTTTAAACCTATTTTTTATTTTCCTTCAAATTTTTTTTTCCTTCCTCTTTTCCTCTCTATTTTCTTTCCTTAATACTTTCCCGAGTCCCAAACAAAGCTATAATCAAATCAACAAGAAGGAAAAATATAAAATGAACGATCTGTTTATGCACTTCAAACACACGCAAGCTATCGATTCTTTGTACTTTTATACTATTTTCTTTCTGTATCTTTCAGAGTCCCAAGCAAGCCATAATTAAATCAACAAAGGAAAAATAAAATGAACGCTCTGTTTATGCAGCTTCAAACATGCAAACTATCGAACTTATTAAGTTTTCCTTCCACTTTCCTCTCTATTTTCTTTCCTTAATACTTTCCCGAGTCCCAAACAAAGCCAAAATCAAATCTTGGAAAAAATAAAATGAACGATCTGTTTATGCAGATTTAAACATGCAGACTATCGAACTTATCAAGTTTAAACCTATTATTTCTTTTCCTTCAAATCTTCTTTCCTTCCACTTTTCCTCTCTATTTTATTTCCTTAATACTTTCCCGGGTTCCAAACAGAACCATAATAGCATTATTGAACAAATAAACAGAACAGAATCAATCTCCAAAGCAAATCACTGACAAAAACAACATCCTCACAGATTCAATTCAGAGCACTATGTTGTCTTTCAAAGTTCAAAATTCATCATCCATAATCAAGATTTAATTTGAAACTCAAAAATAAACTGAAAAATTCAACAAACAGAAGAAGAAAATCTCACATTGTAGCTTCAACTTCTGGATCTGTTTCTACTGGTTCTGAAGGGGAAGAACTATTTCCGCCTCTCAAGCGTGAAGATACGTTGTCAATGGCGGAATTGAGTTGCCCGATTTTCGCGTTCAACGTCTCCCTGGTTTTCTGTTTTTTCGAAAAATGAAGAAAAATAAAGAGTTTCGGACAAAAATAGGTTATTTAAAAAAAAAAAAAAAATTTACAAATATAAGTTGAAAATCAAAATAATATGCAGGCCCAGTGCGTTCGGACCAGTAGCAGGCATATACATAATGCTTAATACCGCAGTCACTAATATGTTAATGTCCCTGTCCTTCACTTCTGATATTGACTTTTAAAAAAAGTCGATCGCTAATCGATGGCTAGCGGCATTGGAAATTTTTTTAAATTAAAAGTCATAGTCACTTACTACAATATTGACTTTTTTTTAAAAAAAAATTATTGTTCAAACTAGTGCGTCTAGACCACATCAGCATATACATCAACAATACCGCAGGCACCAGCTACGACATTGAAATTTCTTAAGTGTGCAATCACTTATTTCTGACATTAAGCTACTTGGCGGTGGAAATTTTTTTAAGTTAAGCGTGAGTCATTGACATTACTTAAAGAATTTCTGATGTGTATGAGCTTATACTTCTGCCCATGAATGATAGTTTCTTTTCAAACTATTTTGGTAATTCTTTTTTTAAAAAATTGTATTAATTTGGGACAAGACTCTAAAGTAAATGCCAACATTCGATTAGTAGGAAAAGATACATTCAGAATCTAATAGTATCTGAATTACCCGTAGATATTATAGTCGCTATATTATCAAATTTGTAGGCTTTATACCAATTTATTATACTATTAACCCGGATAATGTTTCATCCTATATGGTTTTTAGTAATTTGTAGGAAAAGATACATTCAGAATCTAGTGGTATCCGAATCACCCATAGATATTTTAGTCGTTATATTATCAAATTTGTAAGCTTTATACCGATTTATTATACTATTAACCTGGATATTGTTTCATCATATATGGCTTTTAGCAATTTGTTGGAAAAGATACCTTCAGAATCTAGTATCTGAATCACCCGTAGATATTCTAGTCGCTATATTATCAAATTTGTAAGTTTTATACCGATTTATTATATCATTAACCCGGATATTATTTCATCCTATATGGTTTTTAGCAATTTGTATCGATTTATTGCAAGTTTGAATCAATAAAATTATTTTTCCTTTCAAAAAAAAAAAAAGTATCCGAATTACCTCTAAGCCTTCATCATAATACATTGGTCGTTTAGCTTTTCGGAACCCGTATTCGTCTTCATTCAGCAGGGATCTTCTGATCTGAATAGGCAGAGAATAGAGCAAACCAGGATCAAACCTCACACAGCATAAAGGCTCGGTTTGGAACCCAAAAAGTACTAGAGAAAGGAAAATAATTACTAAGGAAAATTATTTTCTCATGTTTGGTTTTACTGTGGAAAATGTAAAAGAAAATCAAATATAGTCAAACTTTTGCATATTTTTAAATTTCATGGTCCTTTTATAATAGAAAGAAACAAATAAAATTAGTTTGAATAAACATATAGAATTAATATTTTAAGTTTAAACCTTTTTTTTTTAATTTTCTTCCACTTTTCCTCACTATTTTCTTTCCTTAGTATTTTCCGGGTTCTGAACGGAACCAAACAAAAATCCAAAATAGGAATAAAGCAGAGAGTGAGCAAGATTCAAGCACAAAGGAAGAGGAATATAACATGCAAGCTCCAGTTGCCCGTTGTTAAACGACCGACTCTCCTAAAAGCTTAAGCTTGTAGGATTAAGGTTTAATATGAATATCATGCTTTTAACACTCTCCCTCGCGTGCAACCCCGAACCCGCACGTGGAGAGTCAAATAAATGAAATGGAGTCCTTCATGGACTTCAAATCAACAAATGGGATTCAAATGGAAGAGAGAGATCTCGAATGCAGGACCTCCTGCTAGACAAAGCTCTAATATCATTTATAACGATCAGAAGTGACAAACCATTGTAGATATTGTGCTGGGCCCGAAGGGCTCTCGGCTTTAAAACCGTCCTCTGAGTTGAGAGAAGCACAAATACTTGTAGTGTCGAGGAGAGTTTTGCCACTTTCATCCAGGTGTGGGATGTGACGATTGACAAACACTCATGCGGGCGCGCGTCGCCATTTATGTCCATGGATTGTGAAGGACGAAGCAGACAAATAACTCTAGCTGCTTGTGAGCTTAATCGAGTTTTACTATTTTATTAATCGAGTCGAACTCGAGTCAAGTCAAGTTTGAGTATAACTATTTATTATTATTTTTAATTGATTCGAGTTTTATCGAGTCGAATTCGAGTAACTCGACTATTTTCCGAGTCGAGTTTCAAACATGTGAAAAAAAAAAAAAAAGCTCGATCGAGTTCAAGCTTCGAGCTTTTTAATCAAGTCGAGCTCGAGTTTGACTCTATATCGACTTGATTACACCCCTAAAAGGAAACAGTTTTTAGCCTACGGTCCTCAACCAAAAAGCCAAATATATACTTGCATAAGGGAATTTCCAAAGTATTAAGAATAAAATATTAAATAATAAAGATGCAAACAAATCTACCATCCTCGGCGAACGCCAGAGTCGAGTCAAGTATCCTGATACCCAACTCATTTTGCTCGCAAAACAATCAGTCGAGTTAATTATAATTGTTATATCAATGTTTTGAATTGATTCGAACATATCGAGTCGAGTTCGAATGCTTCAGATATTTTAAGTATTAAGAACATAATATTATAAAGATCTGAAATAAATCTAAAACTAACTTTTATTAGACGAACACATATGCTAAAGCTCCAAAAACTGCACCTCCTAGAAGGAAACCAGCAACAAAATCACCACCTCCACCTCTATTACCATTTCTACATACATCAAATGAAAAGAAAAGGATGAGAGATAGCAATAAACCCGCTTCATTTACATGCTTAAGTTAAATGACCGACTCTCCTAAAAGCTCGAGCTTATAGGATTTGGATTTAATATGAATATCATGTTTCAAGACCCTCCGTCACGTGCAAGTGGCCCCATACCCATGCATGGGTAGAGTCAAAGTCCATTTATGGACTTTCAAATCAACAAATGGGGATCAAATATTCAAATTTGCAATGAGAGGGTTTGGACGAGACCGCCACGAAATCAAAGCTCGTCTGTGTTAAATGGCCATTTCTGTTATTCGAGCATAGGATTTTGATTTAATATAAATATCATGTTTCAAGACACCATCGCGTGCATGCGTATACCGCACCGTGGGAGCAAAATCCATTTATGAGCTTTTAGTCAACAGTAGAGGGATCAAATATTCATATTTGCAAGGAGAGGGTTCGAACCCGGGACTCAAATTTGCAATCGATTTTCGAACATATCTGATGAAAATATGTTACAACCACTTGAGTCGAACTCACCCAGTAAGAAGCCCGGTATTTATCGAGGAGGGGAGCCCGAGAAGGTTATAAACCCCTACCCCAGTAGTAACTTAGCGTTGTGGGACTCATAATGGGTCATAACAGATTCATCCCTCCTTGAGGCCGAGCATCCACAGCGGCGGGTGACTGCGGACTTACGGGTAGCATCCCTCCTGCCGACTCCGTGGTGACTTCGCGGATCCCATGGGTAGCAGCCCTCCTACAATTCCGGGACAAGGGCCATCTCAAGGAATGAACCACTCTGATACCACCGTTACAACCACTTGGGTAGAACTCACCATTAAAAACTAGCTATCAAGGTAAGGGAGCCCAAGAAGTTATAAACCCACCAAGCCAAACCGTAACTCAGCGATGTGGGACTCATAATGGGTCATAACAATATATTAGTGTTCCAAAGTTTTTCTCGGCTCATGATAATTTCTTTTTGCAACAAAAAACTTTCAAGACAGATTAATTTAAAGCGATATGCAGATTACTCTCGTAACTCATAGACGACATTTTCATTCTTTTTTCAAATTCAGGAACAAGGTTTATCTACCAATGTTTTAAACACAAACGGGGTTCAACATGTCTTACTTGTACTTTGCAGAAACAGATAATTTTCGAACATTTTTGTCTGATTTCCTTTGAATTGTCAGCCTCGGTGTTTTCCCGAATGAATTTGCCTTTTTCGACCAAAGTTCGTGTGCTTTCAAATGAGATCCACCTATATCAAAACACAAGCAGTTTTCGTGATATAAGAACCCTCTCTATTTTCTTTTTTTTTTATCGATAAAAAGAAATATATAAGAACCCTCTCTATAAGCATCGACAATGAAGTAAATAGAAAATATCTCACATAAAAAGTTATAAAATCTTTACAAAAACAAAACGAAATAATTAAGTTCTAAATTTGCATAGCTGGAATTTTGAAATAAATGAGTAACGAGATCTAATTAAGTAATTTTGAAATAAACTCCAAGACTTTACTTTTTACGATTGTAGAAGGGGGAAAATGGTTGAGAGTACTAAGTTATGGGTATTCGGTAGTACCCAAGGTTCACTAATATAGTACCCGGTTCACTACTGTAGTACTTATGCATGAGACGAACCAAAAACCGTAAGATTTGTAATGAAATTGACCACAAAGCTAAGGTACTTTGGATAGTTATCCAATTATCAGGAATTATCATTAACACTTCTACTTAACACCCATAATCCAAAATCGAGCTAAAACCAACATTTAACTAATTAAGTTCTAAATCTAATTAAGTAGTTTTCTAAAAGCGCATTCTATACCATTGAATCTTAGAAAACCTTAGCAGCTAAACTCCAAGACTTTACTTTGGGTGCTCCGCCCTCTTGCTAGATGCCGAAAATTCTAGTTCATCGAGATTATCACATCTACTTTTTACGATTGTAGAAGGGCGAAAAAGGTTGAGAGTACTAAGTTATGGGTATTAGGTAATACCCAAGGTTTACTAATATAGTACCCGGTTCATTACTGTAGTACCTATGCATGAGACAAACCAAAAACCGTAAGATTTGTAATGAAATTGACCACAAAGCTAAGGTACTTTGGATAGTTATCCAATTATCAGGAATTATCATTAACACTTTTGCTTAACATCCATAATCCAAAATCGAGCTAAAACCGACATTTGACTAATTAAGTTCTAAATCTAATTAAGTAATTTTCTAAAAGCGCATTCTATACCATTGAATCTTTAGAAAACCTTAGCAGCTAAACTCCAAGACTTTACTTTGGGTACTCCGCCCTCCGCTCATCGTGATTATAACATCTCTTTTCTATGATTTCATAAGGGGGAAGACTAAAATTGCTTTTCCTAATTTCAAATGATAGATATGAACAAAGCTTTGGATAAATGAAACACATTTCGGATCGAAAAAGTATACATGAGATGAACAGAAAACCGTAAGATTTGTAATGAAATTGACCATAATCGATCGATATAAAACATAATAGCAAAGAACGAAATCCCATCAATCAACCTATCAACCTTATGGATTCAATTATCAACAATTCTCATCAACACTTCTGCTTAACATCCATAATCCAAAATCGAGATAAATCCGACATTTGAGTAATTAGGTTCTGAATTTGCATAGCTGGAATTTTGAATTACTATGGGTATCATGTAAGATGACAACGCAGATCAATATATTTTATAACTTCAAAGGGTTTACGACTATATAAAACATATCAGCAAAGAAAGAAATTCCATCAATCAACCTATCAACCTCATGGATTCAATTATCAACAATTCTCATCAACGCTTTTGCTTAACATCCATAATCCAAAATCGAGCTAAATCCGACATTTGAGCAATTAAGTTCTGAATTTGCATAGCTGGAATTTTGAAATAAATGAGTAAGGAGTAATTAAGTAATTTTCAAAAAGCAAATTATATACCGTTGAATCTTAGAAAACCTTAGCCGAAATCTCTTGTTCATCATGATTATAACATCTCTTTTCCATGATTGAAAAAGGCGGAAAACTAAATTTGTGTTACCTAATATCAAATGATAGCTATGAACAAAGCTTTGGACAAATGAAACACATTTCGGATCGAAAATTTATACATGAGATGAACCGAAAACCGTAAGATTTGTAATGAAATTGACCATAATCGATCTATATAAAACATATTAGCAAAGAAAGAAATCCCATCAATCAATCTATCAACCATAGGTATCCAATTATCAACAATTCTCATCTACACTTCTGCTTAACATACAGAATCCAATATCGAGCTAAATCCAACATTTTAGTAATTAGGTTCTGAATTTGCATAGCTGGAATTTTGAATTACTGTTAAATTACACATGGGTTTCATGTAAGATGACAAAGCAGATCGATATATTCTATAACTTCAAAGGGTTTACAACTATATAAAACATATCAGCAAAGAAAGAAATCCCATCAATCAACCTTAGGGATCCAATTATCAACAATTCTCATTAACACTTCTGCTTAACATCCAGAATCAAATATCGAGCTAAAACCGACATTTGACTAATTAAGTTCTAAATTTGCATAGCTGGAATTTTGAAATAAATGAGTAAGGAGATCTAATTAAGTAATTTTCTAAAAGAAAATTCTCTACCGTTGAATCTTAGAAAACCTTAGCAACTAAACTCCAAGACTTTACTTCGGGTACTCCGCCCTCTAGCTAGATGCCGAAAATTCTAGTTCATCATGCTTATTACATCTGTTTTCTATGATTTCATAAGGGGAAAACTAAAATTGCTTTCCCTAATATCAAATGATAGATATGAACAAAGCTTTGGATAAATGAAACACGTTTCGGATCGAAAATTTATACATGAGATGAACCGAAGACCGTAAGATTTGTAATGAAATTGACCACAATTAATCTATATAAAACATATTAGCAAAGAAAGAAATCCCATCAATCAACCAATCAACCATAGGGATCCAATTATCAACAATTCTCATTAACACTTCTACTTAACATCCATAATCCAATATCGAGCTAAAACCGACATTTTACAAATTGATTTCTAAATTTTCATAGCTGGAATTTGAATTACTGTCAACACAGATCGACATTTTTTATAACTTCACCAAGAAAAATTGGGAATATCAAGAATCACAAAGCAAAAAGAGACAAATGACACAAATTATAGCCCGCCCAATATGTTTTTCCATGAAAACAAAAAATATTTTCTTAATCAAATTTCAGTACAATCAACACATACTTCTGGACAAGGTATCAAAGATCCGTACAACATGAATTGGATTTAATATTAGTTTTTTCTTTCTCCATATCCTTAATTCCGGCAATTTATTTAAAACAATAAAAAAAATAAAAACAGAGCGTCAGTTTGGTTGCTGAGAAAGGTAAGGAAAATAGAATTGGGGAAAGAAAATCACTTGGGCGAAGCGAAATAGTTCTAGTAGGCCTAGCGGGGTTGGAGGTTTCTGATTTCTTAGTTACCAAACCAAATAATGAATGGCAGGTATGTAATTTCTTTTATTTTTCTCGTATTTTCTCAGCAACCAAACAAAAGGATGTTTTATTCCTTCGATTTTTCTCACGTTTTTCTCAGAAACCAAACATAAAACAGCTTAAGAAAAAAAAAATTTGAGACATACCAGAGACCGGAACGGAAGCCAAAGAAGCCGCCATGAGAGAATTTTAGAGAGAGAAGGAGAGAGAGAGAGAGCTAAAGAACTGAGAAGTGGTTGTGATGGGGTTAGTCTCCATAAATAGTAAATATCCCAGTACTTGGCAAAAATTACCAAGATCATGTCAAATAGTAAAAAAAAAAATTAAAAGTAAAATATTCTAAAATATATATATATATATATATATATTATTTTATTCAATATATATATATATTGAATATGTGTTTTAAAATATATGTGTTTTAAAATATATATATTCAATATTCTAATATATGTGTTTTAAAATCGTAATGACCCCTTGAGGTTAAAATATAATATCGCGACGACGGATCGTGCCGTTATAAATCGTGATCAAAATCGATCCCCTATCTCGATACGATTTCTGCTCGCTTCCTGCTGTGAAGCTTTGTCTCGTTAGCTCCGTAATCCCACGACACAAATGGTGACATTGTGATCTCAGATGTGGCCACATATCCCATATCAAATATATTAATAAACCTCCCGACACTATATAAGAGTAAGCCAAGGGAGGTCCTCTGACGAAACCGAACAATATCTATACGGGGTTTGTACCAGCCTCTTACAAACGATATAATAACATATAATCAAATTTACTAAAAACCAATGTTTTAAATTGGTCGCAGTTCGCCCAATCGACAGTGGTCGAGCTACAGTTAGCGATGTATATCAAATATATTATTTATGTTTTATTAAATTTTAAAATATATAATTAATAATATTTAAAAATATTATTTATTACTTTTTATATAAATAAAGTATTTTAAAAATATGTATAATGTTTAAATATGAAAACATATTAAAATTAAATAAACTTATTAATATAAATATATATACTTAATTAGTAGTAATATATAATTTTGTTAATATCTAAAATAATCACAATGGCAGCAGAGTAATAAGTGGTTAAAGCGTAACTTCCTCCATGTTCGAATGCGAACATAGTATTTGATTGAATTTTTAACACAGTTCTGAAGTCTTGTAATAAGCAAAACAATGTCATTTTGATGCTTTTAACTTGAAAAAAAAAAATTTTGTGGGAGCGAATCGCTCGATTCGTTGAGAACATACGGTTCGAACGGTTCTCATCCGGTTTGATTCATAACCAGTTTTTTGCATTGAATCGGATTTGGTTTCATGGCGGTCAGTTCGGTTGAATCCGGTTTTCAGCATTCTTCATAGTGAAGATGAAACAATATTCAAGTTAATAACATAATGAATCAATTCAAAGCCGATACATTTAATAGTTGAGTCTACATATTTGATATTCTTGTGTGGTAGAATCTTATTTTATTCCGCTAGAGATGATGTGACCACATCGTACCAACACGATGACTAAAAGACAAAAAAAATAAATAAAAACCGAGATCTTGTGGAATACCCACTTTATCGATGAATAAAATGATGGAAAGAAGTTTAGTTTTGTGATTTCAGGTCGATAATGACCAAAAAAAATAAGTGTGTAAAAATAAAATATTTAGTTTAAATATGTTTTTTTTTTTTTTTATACATCTACTTCATATGAAAAAAAGGAAAAAATAATTGGTTTTTTTAAAAATCAAATTATGGGTTTTAAATACTACAAAATTAAAAATGACAAAATAAATTAGTTAAGGAGTAAATTGATAATTGATCCATAGTTGAGGGCTAAGTTATATTCGAGTTCATATATTTCATGTAGAGAGCATCAACCTGAGTTTTATAATTTCAGTTCGAGTCGAGCTCATCGAATTGAAAGTCGGGTTAAGTTATAACTCACCCAATCCAATAATTGCAATAATTTTTTTAACTCAATCCTATCCAACCCAACCAACATAAAATCAATCAGGCTGTTGAGTTTCATATTTTGGTTCAAGTCAAGCTCATCCCGGGTGGAAGTCGGGTTAAATTTATAGCTCACTGATCGATAATAATTTGATTATTTTTTGGCTAATTCGATCCAACTTGACCAACATAAATCAATTAGCTCCTTTTCAAGGTTTCGCAATTTCAATTCAAGTCGAGCTCATCAAGTTGAAAGTCGAGTCTAGTTATATTCGGATTCATATATTCCATGTAAAAAGCATCAACTTGAGTTTCATAATTTCAGTTCAAGTCGAGCTCATCGAGTTGGAAGCCGGGTTAAGTTATATTCGAGTTCATATATTTCATGCAAAGAACATCAACCCGAGTTTCTGTATTTAGATTCAAATCAAGCTCACTTGAGTTGGAAATTAAGTTAAGTTATAGCACCCAGTCAGCCCGATAGCGTAAAATTGTATGAGCTTCTGTAATGTCAGTTCAAGTCGAGCTCATAGAGTTGAAAGTCGGGTCTAGTTATATTCGGATTCATATATTCCATCTAGAGAGCATCAACTCGAGTTTCATAATTTCAGTTCAAGTCGAGGCTCATCAGTGGGCTTGAGTTAAGTTATATTGATTCGTATATTTCATCTGAAGAACATCAACGAGTTTCATAATTTTGAACCAAGCCCAGACTCAGCGAGGTTGGAAGTGCAGTTAAGAAGTTATAGCACACGATCTGACCAACCCGACATAAAATCAACATGAGCGTCATAATGTCAGTTCAAGTCAAGCTCATCGAGTTGAAAGTCGGGTCTAGTTATATTCGAGTTCATATATTTTATGCAAAGAACATCAACCCAAGTTTCATAATTTCAGTTCAAATCAAGCTCAACGAGTTGGAAGTCTGGTTAAGTTATATTCGAGTTCATATATTTCATGCAAAGAACAGCAACCCGAGTTTCATAATTTCAGTTCAAATCAAGCTCAATGGTTTGATGCAGATTTAAAAGTTATAACACACCCAATCAACCCGGCCCGACATAAAATCAACGCAGAACCGTAATGTCGAGTTCAAGTCAAGCTCATCAAGTTGGAAGTCGAGTTAAGTTACATTCGAGTTCATATATTCCATATAGAGAGCATCAACTCGAGTTTCATAATTTCAGTTCAAGTCGAGCTCATTGAGTTGGAAGTCAAGTTAAGTTACATTAGAGTTCATATATTCCATATGAGGCATCCTTGCGAGTTTCATAATTTCGGGTTCAAGTGAGCTCCTTCGGGGTTGGAAGTCGGGCTAAGTTATATTTGAGTTCATATATTTCATGCAAAGAACATCGCCCAGTTCCCGTAATTTCGAGTTCAAATTAAACTCAGCGGGTTGAAAGTTTGGATACAAATTATCTTTTAATACAACCCAACCAACATAAAATCAACATGAGCTTCATAATGTAAGTTCAAGTTGAGCTCATCGAGGTTAGAAAGAAATTCGAGATACACAGTTATATTAGTTCATATATTCCATCTAGAGAGCAACAACTCAAGTTCCTAATTTCAGTTCAAATCAAGCTCATCGAGTTGGAAGTCGGGTTAAGTTACATTCGGGTTCATATATTCCATATAGAGGCTTGTCAGCTGAGTTTCGTAATTCCAATTCAAGTCGAGCTCATGAGTTTGGAAGCAGTTAAGTTATATTCGAGTTCATATATTTCTTCCCAAAAGTCAATCCGAGTTTCATAATTTCAGTTCAAAATTATAAGCTCACTTGAGGTTTGAAAGTTTGGTTAGGGTCTCTTTACACCCAATACAACGGTAACATAAAATCAACATGAGCTTCATAATGTCAGTTCAAGTCGAGCTCATCGAGTTGAAAGTCGGGTCTAGTTATATTCGGATTCATATATTCCATCTAGAGAGCATCAACTCAAGTTCATAATTTCAGTTCAAATCGAGCTCATCGGCTGGGAAATTTGGAGCTAAGTTATATTCAAATTCATATATTTCGTAAGAACATCAGCCGAGTTTCACTAATTTTGATTTCAGAAATCAAGCTCCTTGATTGGAAGTCTAGTTAAGTTATAACACTCCCAATCCAACCCAACCAGCATAAAATCAGCATGAGCTTCATAATGTCAGTTCAAGTCGAGCTCATCGGCTTGGAAGTCGAGTTAAGTTACATTCAAGTTCATATATTCCATGTAGAGAGCATCAACTCAAGTTTCATAATTTCAGTTCAAGTCGAGCTCATCGAGTTGGAAGTCGGGTTAAGTTACATTCGAGTTCATATATTCCATATAGAGAGCATCAACTCGAGTTTCATAATTTCAGTTCAAGTCGAGCTCATCAAGTTGGAAGCCGGGTTAAGTTATATTCGAGTTCATATATTTCTTGCAAAGAACATCAACCCGAGTTTCATAATTTCAGTTCAAATCAAGCTCAACGAGTTGGAAGTCTAGTTAAGTTATAGCACACCCAATCCAACCCAACCAACATAAAATCAACATGAGCTTCATAATGTCAGTTCAAGTCTAGCTCATCAAGTTAGAAGTTGGGTTAAGTTACATTTGATTTCATATATTCCATGTAGAGAGCATCAACTCGAGTTTCATAATTTCAGTTCAAGTCGAGCTCATCAAGTTGGAAGTCGGGTTAAGTTATATTCGAATTCATATATTCTTACAAAAACGTGTTAGGGTTTCATAATTTCAATTCAAATCAGTTCAGCGAGTTGGAAATTGATTAAGCTATGGCACACCCGATCGACTGACCAACATAAAATCAAGCAGGCTTCATAGTAATCGGTTCAAGTCTAGCTCATCGAGTTGGAAGTTGGGTTAAGTTACATTCGATTTCATATATTCCATGTAGAGAGCATCAACTCGAGTTTCATAATTTCAGTTCAAGTCAAGCTCATCAAGTTGGAAGCCGGGTTAAGTTATATTCGAGTTCATATATTTCTTGCAAAGAACATCAACCCAAGTTTCATAATTTCGGTTCGTCGAATTTCAGCGGTGGAAGTCGATTAATTTATACTTTAATCAACTTCAGCCAACATAAAATCAACTTGAGCTTCATAATGTCAGTTCAAGTCTAGCTCATCGAGTTGGAAGTCGGGTTAAGTTACATTCGATTTCATACATTCCATGTAGAGCATCAACTTCGAGAGTTCGTAATTCCCGATTCAATCGAGCTCCTTAATTTGAAGTAGATTCAAGATTACATTTGAGTTCATATATTATATGAAACATATTCAGTTTCATAATTTCAGTTCAAATTAAGCTCAACGGGTTGAAAGTTTGGTTAAGTTATAGCACACCCAATACAACCCAACCAACATAAAATCAACATGAGCTTCATAATGTCAGTTCAAGTCAAGCTCATCGAGTTAAAAGTCGGGTCTAGTTATATTCGGATTCATATATTTCATAAAGAGAACATCAATAAAACGAGATAGGCGGGGATGGACAGACCCATCGCAAGTATCATCATCACCTATTAATAAGAACCCAATTATCCTAGAACCAGTAATTCATATATATATATATATATATATATATAATGATAATAACACAGCCAAAAATAGACCCCTAAAAAAACCAACAACACTTTGTTCTGGAAAATCCTCATGGCATTTGGAAACTGTGTCGGCTTTCGTCCTCTTTATATACAAACCGCCGTTACTATGCACTCAAATATATTTAAAAATAAAAAATAAACTGAGAAATAAAAGGGGAAAAAGGAAAAATTATTACTTGATCTTGTATGGGTTATATGAACAGATGGAAATAAGATTTATATGGTTTTTCTAACCGATTAGGGGGCAGCATATCATAATAATGTATACAGTGTTGCATCACCACGACGAAAACCGACAACTCTGTCTAACTGTCCGGGAAGCCTCTTCCGAACAGGAATACATTCGGCCGCCGTTCAGGGAGGAGCTGCTCGGTTCTCGGGACGGGTTTTGAGGCGGCCCGTTGTTGTTCCTTCTCCGGGATCGGGAAGGAAAGGGAAAGGGAAAGGGAACCTGCAGCAGCGTCGTCATCGTCTTCTTCTTCCTCCTTCATTGTCATCGTATCAGGAGGCGGTTTATGGTGGTGGTTGTTTTGTTCTGTTTTCTTGTCGAAACTGGCAAGATACCACGGCAGGATTCATGTGGGTTGGCAGTGGCGATAAGGGACGGCTTCTTTTGACCCCGAGGCGAGGCTGAGTTGACTCGTACGGCGGTGGCTTTCCGGAAACAAAATTCATTGTCGTCTCCTGGAGAAAGTTCATAACAGGACGAGAATCGACGGGGAAGAAGTACCTCTCAGGAACAGCTGCAACGGTCGCCGCCGCCGCCGCCGCAATCGTATCGTGCAACACCACATCACCATAAGCTTCGCCGCATCTTCTGTCATCATCGACCGGGGATGATCCGTCATAACTTCCGACGTAACTTCTCTTCAGTTTCTTGCTTTCTCTTTTTCCATCAACCGAAAACCTATCCCGAAAATTCCACGGCAGTTCCCGACTCGTACCGGTGGAGGAAGGCTGCGGCGCCATCTCGGTAGGATCGGGGTGCGGCCGTTTAGCATTGAATCGCACCCCACCGTCGTCAGCTTCTATGTCGATAAACCTGTCTTCTTCCATCAAGTCAATATCAAATTTTGTACGGTTTGCGCTGCTGCTCATTACATTCGGTAGTTTTTCCTCGCCGACGGGAAGAATCTTGAAAGGATGATGATGCAGATTATTATCCGGTTGATCATGCGACGCAGCCCGATGAACCGGCAATTTCTCGACCCGATTCGAACCGGTTCCTATCTTAGCTACTGTAACAGAAGGTTGAAGCTTTGGCTCCGGCTTGATATCTGGATCACTATGCTCTTTCTGCATAAAGAAACGATAACATTAACTTAAAGGAAGCAATGCTTCAAAAAACCGTTTCTAATTTCGGGAAATAAAGATGCTTATGCACATGTTTGGTTCCAATTTTTGAAAACACAAATAATACTATTTTAGTGTTCTCTGAAAATTGATCTTGTTCTTTAAATTTAGTGTTTTTGTGTTCTCCATTTTTTTTAGAACTAAAAAAATTAAGAATCAAACGTGTTTTCTGTGTTTTCGTTGTTTTACAGAACAAAAAACAGTTTTTTTTTTTAATTATAAACAAACGGGCCTTATATATGCATGCCCATGGAGATCAAGAAAAATATATCACAAAACAGAGAAGGTAAACAATCTTTTTTTTTTTAGACACTCTTCTAAGTGGGATATCCATACAACACAGGATTCAATATGGCATGCATGAAAGTTTTTTAATTATCAGATAATAATATCAATTAAAATCGAAATAACAGAATTGCTTTGTAAGGTTTCATCAGTAGTAAAAACCCCTTTTTGTCTCAAACATCAATGAAAAATTGTTTAACTATATTAATAATATCCATTAAACTCAAATTAACAGAAATTTAACCTTAGGGTTTCGTCCTGAATTTTTTTTTTTTTGACAACTAAGTACTTTGTTATAATGTAATAACTGTCTTCGGGACTTGAACCTAAGACCTCTCCTCTCTGGATGTCCTGCCTTTTTACCCCAAATTTTGAGCCTTCTCTCGCGAAATTTAAACGGGCATGTAAGACGGTTTCGTCCTAATAGAAACCCTTTTTGTCCCACTAAGCTCAACCAATGAAAATTTTTTTAATTATCAAACAATAATATCCATTAAACTTGTAATAACAAAAATTTAGTCTTAGGGTTTCGTTCTGAATTTTTTTTTTTTTTGACAACTAAACACATTTTTACAATATAATGGTGTCCACGAGACTCGACTTAAGACCACACTCCTCTTTGGATATGCCTTTTTAAAGCTTTTAGGCATTTCTACTGTGTTGAAACTGACCAATAATGGGCGGTTTCGTCCCTGATAGAAATCCTTTTTGTCCCACAAAGCTCATCCAATGAAAATTTTGTAATTATTAGACAATAATATCCATTAAACTCGAAATAACATAAATTTAGCCTTAGGGTTTCGTCCTGAATTTTTTTTTTTTTTTGACAACTAAGTACTTTTTTACAATATAGTAACTGTCCTCGAGACTTGAATCTAGGACCCCTCCCCTCCTTGGAAATCCTGCCTTTTTTAATTTTGAACACTCTACCAACTGAGCTAGACATGTGAACGGTTTCATCCTGATAGAAATCTTTTTTGTCCCACAGAGCTCATCCAATGAAAATTTTTTAAACTCGAAATAACAGAAATTTAGCCTAAGGGCACATTGTTACAATATAGTAATTGTCCTCGATACTCGAACCTAGGACCCCTCCCCTCCCTGGATGTCATACCTTTTTAAACTTTGAATATTCTATCAACTGAGCTAGGCATGTGGATGGTTCGTCCTGATAGAAACCCTTTTTGTCCCACAGAGCTCATCCAATGAAAATTGTTTTAATTATCAAACAATAATATCTTTTTTTTTATTACAACTAACACTTTGTTACAATATAGTAACTGTCCTTGGGACTTGAACCTAGGACCCCTCCTCTCCCTGGATGTCCTATCTTTTTAAACTTTAAATGCTCTAACAACTAATTTAGGCATGTGGACAGTTTCGTCCTGATAGAAACCCTTTTAGTCCCACATAGCTCATCCAATGAAATTTTTTTAATTATCAGACAATAATATCCATTAAACTCGAAATAACGGGGCGAAACGAAATATCCAGCAATTAATAGAGTTACGAATTAGGCAGTTGGCAGAAGTAGTAAAACATTACCAGGGAAGTGCTGGTGCATCTCGCTTCCGGGCACAACTGTGAACCCCCGGTTGGAATCCTGGAAAAGATCTGGACATCAAGTTTGGTCTCCTGCTGCTGCTGCTCCAATTTTGCTGGTGATGGTGATTCGGTATCGTGATTTCCATTTACAGTTTTAGATGATTGAAGAAATGGTAAGTTCACTGAGGGAGGAGGAGCCGAGGGTGACAGGTCTACTAGATGAAACGGTGAGTCCACTGAGGGCCGAGCCGTGGATGACAGGTCTACAAGCGGTGAGTCCACTGAGGGTCGAGCCGTGGATGACAGGTCTACATCGCATGATATATCAGATGTGTTTGCGTCCTTAGCCATTCGCTCAGGCGAGCATGTGTTCTCCGACGAAGTCATGGCAGTGCTGGGAATATCATCATCATCCTCGGGTACGGTATTCAAACTGGGAATACAGACAACCTTTGAAGAACCAGATGTCTGTTCCAAGCAATTCGATCTCCTTCCTTTGAAGACACCCCATAAGAAAAACATCATATTCCAACCTGTCAAAATAATGGAACATAAGTTTTGTCAGTTACAGATCCATTCGAAACCAGAACCGGGCGATCGATGAAAGTTCGTATTTCTGCATAATGGCATAATCACACAAATTTGAAACAAGTATGATACCTCAAAAAATAAATAAATAAATAAAATAACACACATAACTGGCATAGGAAAAACAAATGTATTACATGTTAACTATGTTTTTAACAGAATAGTTACAACTAAACCCTCGTCCTGTGCCATGCCAGTAGTGTCTTTTTCCCTCTTTTATGTTTCGTTGCCCTTGTTTTCTAGGGTTTCTTAATTTTTTTCTATGACTTGTTGGAGATCCAGTAGCTCCCACAAGTGTTTTGAGGTTTGTGGGACCAAAATCCATTTAGGTGTGGTGTTTTTCGTGGAAATGTGGTCATTTTCCTCGCAAGATCCTATTTTTCGGATTTTCAGAGGTTTGTTTGAGTTTCTTCTATGACTAACAAGAAACCCTAAGGAGGAGTTGTGTGTCACTATTGCCATGATCCAAGAAATGTACGCCATAATTGTAGAAAGTTGCAAAATAAAAATCGAAGATTTCAAATTGTTCATTATCAGAAATCACTCAAGTTTGCATTTAGTTCTATCACTTAAGTCAGGTAAAACCGATACTATAATAGTAAAGTTGTTGGGACCAATCTAACTCAAGCAAAATACTTTGGGAGGTAATGAGGTAGTAAAGCCCAAAAGTGAACACTAAATTTGGGTGGGTTTTGAGGAGGAAATCCTGAACCTGGCAAAAAGAATCAAGGCTAGTAGTTTCAACGGCAAAGGAAAAGGGTCGCAAGTGAAGACTAAATTTGAGAGGGAACTGAAAAAACCGGTGTGGAACATTAAGGAGAAAGAAGGAAAAAGTTTGGTTAGCCCAACAAAAGGGGTGAGGGTGTCTTATAAGGTGATTCAATGAAGCTTAAAATTCTATACTAGAATTTAAGGGGAGTTAATGATGAGTCGAAAAGAAAGGTTATTTAGGCCTTTTTAAAAACCCGAAAGGTTGATGTGGTTTGCTAGCAGGAAACGAATCTTACGAGCATATGTAGAGGTATAGTCAGAAATTTATCAATGGGTAGAAATGTAGATTGGGCTGTTTCCTATGCCGAAGGTGCATCCGAAGGTAAGGGTTCTCCAGCTGGAGAGTTCAAAGGAGAGCCAATTCACACTCATGCATATTCAAATTAGTTGAGGATAATTCTTTCTAGATTTTTACGGGTGTGTATGGCCATATGAGAAAGAATCAAAGGGAGGATTTGTGGGGGGAGCTGGGAGCAATTAGAGGGTTGTGGGAGGACCCTTGGTGCATAGGAGGGGATTTTAATGTTGTTAGATTTCCCACAAAAAGGAAGGGAGGTGGAACTTTATTAGGGGCCATGAGAAGATTTTCTCAGATGATAGAAAGGACTTGGCTCCCCAAGGTAGCCCTTTTACGTGGAAAGGGGGTCCAAGCAATGAAAGGCAAGCTAGACTAGACAAATTTTTGTTCACTGAAGAGTGGGACCTTTTGTGTGGGGGAATTGCTCAAACAATTCTTTTGAAGCCTACCTCAAACCATTACCCGATTTTACTTGTCACGGGATGCAGCTATGTGAGAGGGTCTATCCCTCTCAGATTTGAAAACATGTGGCTTAAGGAAGAGGGGTTCAAAGAGATGGTCAGAGATTGGTGGCATAGTGGTAGGGCTAGTGGAACCAACAGCTATGTAGTCATGGAAAAGTTAAAGACACTCAAATCTAATCTGAAACTCTGGATCAAAAATACTTTTGGGAGAGCGGAAGAAAGAAAGAAAGAAGCTCTTCAAAGGCTAGATCACTAGGACAAGCTCAAGAGTCATCTCTCACCGGAGATGAGTCAGGGGAGAAAGATGATGCTGCTAGAGTACAAAAAATTGGCTCTTTTCAAAGAAATCACTTGGAGACAAAAATCTAGAGAGATTTGGCTAAAGGAGAGTGATCGAAAATACAATTTTTTTTCACAAGATGGCCAACTATCACAATAAGAGAATTGAGATAAAGAGGATCAGAATCAACAGGACTTGGACCTCAGGGGCAGAGAATGTAAGGCAAGGTATAGTGGACGCTTTCAAAATTTGGTTGTCTATCCCAAGGGATTGGAGGGCAAGTCTGGAGGGGCTCAGTGTATCCAGGATCGATGAGAGAGAAGCTGCAAGACTAGAAGTTCCTTTCATAGAGGAGGAAGTGAGAAACGCTCTGAACGACTTGAATGGTGATAAAGCGCCAGGGTCGGATGGCTATACAGCTGCATTCTAGCAATCAAACTGGGAAATAGTAAAGGGGAACATCCTAAACATCTTTAAAGATTTCCACTCAACAGGAAAGTTTGTGAAAAGTTTGAATTCAACATTATTATAATGGGTACAAAAGAAAAGGAAGTAAGACTAAAGTTTAAAGTTTCCCAGACCCATCAGCCTGATGAACAATTTGTACAAGCTCTTAGCAAAAGTGTTAAAACAAACAGGCAAAAGAGAGTGATGAATTGCCTTGTAAACAAAGCTCATAATGCGTTTGTGGGAGGGAGACAGATTTAGGATGCTTCCTTGATTGCAAATGAAGTCATTGACTCTATGAAGAGAAGAAAGGAAAGGGGTGTGTTATGTAAACTAGATATAGAAAGCCTATGACCATATCAATTGGTCTTTCGTCCTAGCAACACTGAAAAAGATGGGGTTTGGAGGAAAATGGACTGCTTAGATAAATTGGTGAATATCTAC
This sequence comes from Tetrastigma voinierianum, assembly GCA_016808115.1. Lineage (NCBI taxonomy): Eukaryota > Viridiplantae > Streptophyta > Magnoliopsida > Vitales > Vitaceae > Tetrastigma > Tetrastigma voinierianum. The sequence goes on along the minus strand of JAEQBH010002692.1, from coordinate 465,104 downwards.
GACTACCTTCTCAATTTTAGTTAATGGAAATCCTTCAGGTTACTTTAGAAGCACTAGTGGTCTGAGACAAGGGGACCCTTTATCCCTTATTTGTTTTGGGTATGGAAGTGTTTTCAACCCTCATAGATAGAGCAGCAGTGGGGGGCTTCTTATTAGGTTATAAGGTGAGGGGAAGATATGGAGAGGAGCTAAATATTACTCACCTTCTGTTCGCGGATGATATGTTGGTCTTCTATCAAGATTCAACGGAGCAAATGATTTTTTTGAGGTGGATTTTAGTGTGGTATGAAGCTCTTTCAGGCCTCAAAATCAATTTGGACAAAAGCTCTATTCTTCTAGTGGGAGATGTGGAGAATGTGAAGACCTTGGAATGTGAGCTCGGGTGTAAAGTGGGGGAACCCCACGACCTATTTAGGGCTGCCTTTGGGGAAAGGGGGAAATGCAGCAAAGGTGTGGGATGGGGTTGAGGAAAACATTCGCAAAAAATTAGCCTAGTGGTAAAGTCACTATATTTTGAAAGGGGGTAGGCTAACTCTTATTAGAAGCACCCTATAAAACATACCCACTTACCTTATGTCTCTGTTTCATCTTCCTAGAGGCGTCAAGTTTCGTCTGGAAAAAAATTCAAAGGTATTTCCTTTGGGGAGCGGGAAGTTTGGAAAGGAAACTGCATTTGATTGATTGGAATACCGTCTGTGGGAGCCAAGAGAGTGGAGGTTTGGGGATTAGAGACCTTACTCTAATGAACAAAGCTTTGCTAGGAAAGTGGACTTGGAAGTTTGCAATGAAAGGTGACACAATCTGGATGAAACTCATCAGTTTAAAGTATGGTATGGAAGAAGGCACTGGTTTTCGAGAACTCCTAGAGGAAATCACGAAACAGGGCTATGGAAGGCCAAAAACAAAGAAGCTGCCCAAATGAAACAGTATTGCAGCTTTGATCTCGAGGATAGGAAAAGTATTAGGCTTTGGGAGGAAGTGTGGTATGGGGATGAGCCTCTAAATGAGGCTTTTCCTGGCCTCTATAGCATTGCTGATTCAAAAGGGGCTAAGGTAGCTGAAGTGTGGAAGATTGTAGGAGACTCAGGAGCTTGGAACCTGAAGTTCTTAAGATCGTTCAATGACTGGGAACTGGATACAATCCAGCAGCTCATAAGCTTATTAGCTAGCAAAAAACTCATGACTCAAAGAAGTGACAAACTCTTTTGGAAAGGAAGCTAGCAAGGAGAGTTCACAGTGAAAAAGTATTGTAGAAGTGAGGAACCATTTGACAGCCCTATTTAAACTCCTATGGAAACATATGTTCTTCAAAGTAGGCTTCAACCGCATGGGAAGCTTGGTGAGTTAAGGTCTTGACTATGGAACAATTGAAGAAAAGAGGGTTCCATTTGGCGAGCAGATGCCTTTTTGTGGAAAGAGTGAAAAAACGTTGGAGCATATCATGATTCACTGCCCTTTGATCTAGGATCTATGGGCTATTATTTTTTCCTCTTTTGATGCCATAGGGGTAAGGCCTTTCTTGGTTCGAGACCTCAGCAGCTGGGGGAACGGTCTTGGTAAAAAGCCCTTCAGGTTTTTGTGGAGGGCAGTGCCTCTGTGTCTCCTTTGGGCTACTTGGAAGGAAAGAAACAGAGTTGTGTTTGAGGATACCCCTTTCTCCCTAGTCAGATTGAAGCTTTTGTTCAACAGCACTTTATAGTCTTGGATTGGGCTGATTCCTAACGTAGATCTCACAGCTTTAAGAATTATGTTGTGTTTTCTTACTTCTATGCCTAGGAGCTAGCTCTGTTGGGGGGAGGTTTGTTTTTGTTTGCCCCCTCCTTTTTTTGGTTTGGTTGTTGGCTACCTCTGTATACTTCCAGTCTACCTTTGGGGTTTAGGCCTCTTCTTAATGAATTTCCTCCATTTGCCTATCAAAAAAAAAAGTTCACCAAAAAATTAAAAGAAAAAGGTAAGATTAGCATGTAGCTCACACCATTTGAGGCTTGTCTAAGTTTGGTATGCATTATTTAAAAAACTTTGGTTACATTCCACGAAGATAGACTGCTCACTAAGCTGGCATTTGTTTTTTGGCTTGTTGTTGAAAGCAATTTGCTTTTAGCATTTAACTTATTTGTTTTTTTATTTTTTCATGACTTATAGCTGAATTTTTGAATTTTTTGGCTGAATAGAAAAGGACAAAGCATTTGACTTTCTGACTTTTTCTTAATGCTTTTTTGGAATTTTTTTTTTCTATCAAGAAAGAACTAACATTCACATATGAGAAAATCATATATTTTATGATCCTATTGAAACTCTCATGATCCGTTTCATGTTAATTAAATAAAATCATATGATTTTTTAAATTTTTTTATTTAAAAGTTTATTGTCTCAAAATTTAGATAAAAATTAAAAAGTTTTTTTTTAGAAAAAACAAACAACTAAATACTTAATCCTATTAAGTACTATTCATCCTATTAAGTATTATTCAGAACAAAAGTTCTATTCAACATTAAATAAAAAAACAAATGTCACCTAAGTGTACGAAAAAGGATGATCTGATGATCCAAGAAAATTAAAACATGATTCGATAGAATAATCCTAATTGTAGGATTATAAAGAGAAGGGAATTCTGATGCCAAGATAAGTCATTATAGAAATGCTTCATTTAGTTGAATTGTGAACATTTAAATTGGGAACACAAATAAGGAGAACATTCAGAAAACATGAGTTACCTTCAAGTATGAAACATGGGCCACATGAATCCACATGAATTATGTTGCAAATTTCAAAAAGATTAAGCCTGGAAGACTGCATTTTTCTTAAACCGCATTTCAAAGCAAACCTTAACTAAGCCACAGATACATCCTAGAGCAGTGATTATAAGGAAAAAAACCGAGTTTGGTTTGAAATTCATTCTTACGCTGAGATTTATCAGGAAGCTGGTTAGATGGAAATATTAGGAGTTCGACACCATCCACGTTTCCTTTAAGAGCTAAATCATTCTTCATCATGCTCTCCAACAAACTCTTGTAGTTTCTCTCGTAACTGGATCACAGAAAATTTTTAAGAGAACAAGTAAAGTAGTACACATTAAAGAGTAAGAAAGTTATGATATGTTATAATTAACCTTTCAAGATCTTTAGCAAAAAAATAAAGCCCGATATTATCTTCTTTAACACCGCTTTCTTGAAATTGTGCTGGCCACATACTCAACCGAGGAACTTCATTTAAGAGAACCTTGTGGGGAAACTTATTTGCTGCTTCAAGAACTTTAAGTGTCGCACACGTTGATAAGTGTGCTTGCACTCCATCGCATAAGTCTGGCACTTTTCCACTTCTAAGGACTTCAAAACCGCCTCTGCATGTTAAATTTTTCAAGATGTTAGTATTTCCAAAGATGAATTCTCATGAAACTAACAGATTTTGTATATTTAAAAAGGATTTCTAATCTTTGATATGTACTTCAAATCCTATTTGATGAATATTGTTTCTGACAAATATATACATGTAAATGTATTCAGACAGGAAAAGTGAAAGAACCATACTGCCAAATATATTCATGCTCTGGAATGACAGGCATCTTCCGAAGAACATTAACCGAAGTGGAAGCATCACCAGAAATATCTCTCATAGAAGGCTTTGCATCAGTAGGGACAATCGAATCTGCTTCTCCCACTCTGGAAGAAACTACAGATCCAGTAGGGAGCACAGAAATCTGCTTCGAGTTGTTGACAGCTGATTGTTTGGAAGAGTCAACAGAATAACTCGGGAGTACTGCTTTCCCTTCATCCATTCCTTCTGCAAAAAAGATTGATAATTGATCTTGAAAAGCCATTTGATCATTCGGATCCGTGCTTGGCATAGAAGCCTCATCAGGTGGATCAAGAACTTTGTTCCTTTTGCATATTCCGGGTTTTTTAAGCATGGCTGCTTCAATTGCAGCTTTCAACTTATTACCCTTGTTCATCCATTCTTTTGGACCTTTTGCAGCTGATGCATCACCAGCAGAAGGCCGAGGACTGCTAGTTGTGCAAGATTGTGAAGCATGACCGATTTCTTTACATTTTTCGCAGGGAACATTTCTTCCACCAGCAGTGGTAATCTGCTTTGGACGGTTAACAGAAGTCTCTCTTGTTTTCTCACCCTGATTCGTTGATTCCCGAGACCAAGGGGACCCATCTTGCAGAGCTTCATTAGTATGAACAGGTTTCTCTGCATTCCACGAATTTGATGAAGGTTCGTCCTTCAAGTTGACATGGTTTGGCTTCTGTTCAGAAGAACTACATGTTCCATTGGTAGATGAAGAAGACTGCCTCTTAACTTCACCTACTGCAGATGGACAGCATTAGAAACTAAGTAAACACCAGAGACAAAAAAAAACAACGGGGATTCACAAATGAACAACTCAGATTTTTGTATGCACCTCTTTTTTGTATTTTTAAAATATAATTGATAGTAAATCCTAAATCAAATGTAAGAATTCTTAGAGACCTACCTTAAAAAAAAATAATGGCTTTCAAACTGGCTAAAAATTGAGATATTAAATATATTTTACCACCTCAAATTTTAAAAGCAATTCTTAAGGACCTAAGGTATGTTCATATTTTTAATACAAGAACTACTATATTTTATATAGAAGTTACAACTATTTTCTAATTCTGAGAAAGAGAACAGGAAGTACATCCAAACAAGCATTATGCTAATGCATAAAGAGATAAAAGGAAAAAACACATGGATTTATATCAATGTAGTACCACATACCTAAAGTAACTGGAATTTCTGAACCTTTACGACTTGGATGACAAGTTGGCTTGGAAGAAGTTAACTTCCCATCAGACTGCACAGACTTCGAGTCCCGGTTATTGCTTACAGAAGAAAGTGAAACAGATTCACCACGAGATGGAGGTTTTGGATCAAGCTTTGGTGTAGAGACACTAGAACCAGCCATTGCCGAACTACCCAATGTACGTTCTGTCTTAAACGAATTCTTCCTATCAAATGAGTTTCGGTCTATTGGCTGTTTTAATCCTTTTGGATTCTGAACATGAGAAAAACTAGGGGAGAGCATCTTAACTTTTGATTCAGTAGCATTTAAACGGCCTGAGGATTTAAATGACATGGATTTTGCCATCAGTTTACCAACACCCTCCTTCATATCAAGGGAAGCAGGGTCTCTAACTCGCTTCTGCTTTTCAGGAAGAACTTCCTCTACAGGTTTCACTTTTGGTTTTATGTTTGAAGTGCTGAAAGAATTAGACTTCAACAAAGCACCTGCAATAGATCACAAAAGTAGTGCTTAAAACGGGAAAAACATGGAAGTCAAGATAAACATCAAAATAAGCAGACAACAGCTTCCATCCAAGTAATATGTGATGAATTCTGATACGAATTATTCACATCAGCAAATGCAATTTCCAAGAAACTTACCACGAGGTGTAAGTCGTGGACCTGAAGTTGGAGATCGTGCAGTTTCTGGAATATCACTGGAGTGTGTGTTAGAAGACGTTTGATGGACCGGCCTAACTTTCCCCTTATCTGGATTCTTGAACGAACCATTCCGAGATAATACAGCTATTCTGCTAGGGCTAGATGACTTTGGTGAATTTAGTTCAACAGCCTGCCTTTTCACCACTGGACCAACTTCTGTATTCTCAGCATGTCTCTTACCAGATACCTGAGTACCTGAAACAACTTTGTGGGTACTGTTTCCCTCGACATCTGAATCTTTTGCATCCAACTTCACAACTACATCAGCATTTATAGCAGTGACTTGTCGAGACGGTTGATTTTTCTCAGTACCATCCATTTCAACTTTCACTTGTTTCTGATCTTCAATTTCCTTCTCAAACCTGCATTCTTCACACATCCAATTGCCTTCTGGAACTTTATCCACCATTTCTCGCATGCAATAGCTGATCAATAGCAATAAAAATGTTCAATACAAAAAATATAAACATTAATGACGAGAGAGAGAGGGAGAGGGAGAGAGAGGCGGGAGGAGGGAGGAGGGAGGCAAGTGGGAATATTGTCTTACGTATGCTCAGCGCCATCACTGCATCTACTACAAATAGCAAGTAAATCCTCCCGACCTGCATCTCCACAGATATCACAAACCTTGACCTGTTCAAAGCAGTAAAAAGAATTTACCGAGTTTATCCTTTTCTACTGGAAAATTAAGAGCACACACATAGACATCTAACAAAATGGTAGACAGCAATTTGGCAAGTACTATTTATGTGAACAATTTAACCACCAATGTTGTTATCTGGTAATGACCACTGAGAGAAACTGAAATACGTCAAGTTGAGATATACTAGTTGAAGTCTAGAAGCACTAAATGACAACCTTGGAATGTGAACAAAACAAGTGAACAGTCATAAAACCAGGAAAGAAAAGAAATTGACCTCATTTTTTTAATAAGTAAAATAGTAAACTTCCATTTAGAGAGTTAAAAAAGGGAAGCCGATTAAACAAGACTTACCATTCCTATTAGGGTAACACAGTCATCTTCCAACAAACAAATAGAGTTGACAACAAAAAAGGGAAATATGTGCATGAACGTATTAGGTGTTTTACACACAAAGGACCAGTCACCTACAGTTGTCTTCCCTCATCAGTCAATTCGGAACCCTACATCCCCACTAAGGTGGGTTTTTTTGCTTGGGAAGCTTCTTGGGGTAAGGTGTTAACGTTGGATCAGCTTGAACATAGGGGAAGAGTTCTAGTCAATAGGTGTTTCCTATGTGAAGAAGAGGAGGAGATAGTTGAGCATCTCTTAGTGCATTGCCCAAGGGCTAGGATGCTTTGAGAGCTTTTTCTAGCCATTTTTGGAGGAAGTTGGGTTTTCACATCAGACTCTTCTCTCTTGGCAATGTGCTTTCGTGGGTAAAATCGCAAAAAAGTGTGGTTGGCAGCCCCACTCTGCCTTTTTTGGACCATTTGGCGTGAAAGTAATAGGATGGCGTTTGAGAGTGAGGTCTTCTCTGCTCATAGAATGAAGTCAACCTTTATTAGTAATTTATGGTCCTGATCAAATCTGTACAGTGTTGATAGAACCAATTCTTTGCTGGATTTTTTGACTGGTTGGGCTGTAGATGAGGTTGTTGGGTGTAATTGAGGGCTGGTGGGTAATTGATAGCAGTTTCACCCTATAGAAGTGTCTATATAACCTGTGTCCTAGCAAAAGGAAAAGAAAAAGTTGCATTATAATATTTTAGTAATTCACATAGAGTAGTTTCCTCTAGTAGAAGAAATATCAACTAAGTGAAATCCAAAGGTCTAAACTTCACCACTGATTAGATATGATTATTTTCTCGGTGTCTTAAAATTAAACCAACTCCCTAGTCATGATCTCTCTTTTTTTTTTTTTTTTGATAGGTATAGTCTTGATCTCATATTAAAAGTTCAAGAATAAAGATGGGCTAGAACTTTAATCAAACAAAGAATTTATAACTTTTATGTTTATATGACATCGATTTTCCTAGAAAGTAATTTCAATGATATTTCCATCTTTTAGCTACAATAATACTTAGGGTTTTGATGAAGGGTATGTTTGACACTCATAAATGTTAATGAAGCAACTCTGTTTTCTTTTCTTTTTTTAACTATGAAATAGATTATTAGCAAAGAAAAATATAGAATGTAAAAGCAAGGACTGGCAGATACTTCAACCAGGTGGAGGTGGCACAACTCTTAAAGAGTAAAGATTATATTATTATTTCCTTTGCCATTTCTTATCTTTTTAAACTTATTTAGTTAAGAATGGGCAGGATCCCAACACTATGCCCCTGGAAAGCTTGCATCTGTGCCCTTAGAAACAATAGATTAAATTTATCCAGATTTTATTAATTGAATTTCTCCTATTGATGATAAAAAGTAATCTATTCTTCTTTGGGGAGGATCTATGGCAAAGAGATAAACCCTTATGCCATCTCCACCCCCATTTTGTTCTTTTATAAGATCAAGCGGTCTACTACTGCTAGGTTATACTTGCGTCTTCATGACTCCCCCTCTTAGGATCTTAGATTCTATAGAAGTATCTTATTTTTAGAAAATTCCCGTCTTTTTCTTTTTTTCTATATAATAAGATTTTAATAAATAAGCACCAGAAGAACAGCAAACTTAAGCACACAAGGTGTAGGCACATCCAATGAGAGGGGAAACAAAATTCAACTTCCCACACTCAACAAGAGCATAGTTGATAAACAAAACTGATTAAAAGCATAAAGCTTACATCCATAAACAGCTTCGGCTACATATAAAAGATTACTTAAGGAAACTTCACAAAGCATAATCTCATTGCTCCTTATTATGAAATGACCTCCTATTACATTTTTTCCACATTGCCCAAAAAATGCACAATGGAGGTCCCTCTCCAAACCATCAAGATTTTTTGGCCACAAGGAATTCATATCACCTCAAATGAATATCTTTGAACCACGAGATTGTAACTAAGAAACATCAACTATGCAAAAGACAACTACTAGAAGACCCATATCTTGGTACACCAAAGGATGTTGTGTATAATGGAATATGCTTCGACTTTGCAAAGGCAACATCTATTAGCTAACAACCGCCATCTCCCTTGAAATTGTCTAGGGTCAACACCTTCTCCAATTGGCTTCACATACTAAGAAACCAATACGATCCCACATCAGTTCCACACAAAAGTGTGGAGTGGTACCTAAACTTGATGGATACTCCCACCTAATAGGCTAGTCTTTTGGGTTAGGCTCTTCCATTGGAAGCCGGGTACCTATCGGTAACATTAGAGCCAGCCGTGCGTAGTGGGAAAGGGCTACACGGAAAGGCTGCCGGTGCACGAGTGGGCACAGGAGTGAATCTTGGTCGAGGTGTAGTACTTTGGTAGATGCAGGTCAAGCCAGGCGTCCGGTTTACTAAAAGTATGGAATGATCCGATCCACAATGGTTGTCTGAGAGTGTGAGTGGTCACTTTTAGGCGATGGGTTATCACTTTAATAAGGCTAGTCTTTAGGTTGAGAACTTCAGATTGAGGCAGGTACTATCGAAAGCTTACTTTAGACATACCCATGGATTCTAAATTACATCCACTGATAAAAGTATGGAAGCCCCTATTTCCATACAGCTCACAAAAACTTCATAAGAATCCCTTGGGAGGCATGACTTCATACTTTAGACAACTCCCAAAAGGAAAAATCCCTTTTGTTAATCCTGATATATGACTTTCCTAAAAGTGCTCGACAATGAACAGAAAATACATGAGTAGACTAGATAATGTGCTCCTAATCAATGTAAGCCTTCCCCCATTGGATATATATTATCTTTTTCCACATGGACAAACTTTGCAAAACTGTTCTTCCATCCCATCCCAAACAGCCATCAATCCAAAAGGATCACCCAGTGTCTAGCTATGTCCCATCCTATACGACCACCAATCTAAAAGGATCGCCTAGTGTCTAGGTAACACATGACACCACAAGCATTGCTCTTCAACACAAAGTCTGTAAGGTTTTTTTTTTTTTTTTCTTTTTTTTTTTGATAAATATAGAGTTTGTAAGTTCATAAGCTATAAAACTGCATCAAGAATCTTATTTTCAGTAAAGAAAAATTATATTGAAAGGAGCTACCAACATAGTGACTCAAAGTGTACAAGAAAAAACTATACCAACCCCCACACAGTTAAAGCTAACAAACTGCCAAAAAGGTACTACGAAAAACAATGCCTCTCCACACAAGAGTCTAACCAATCAATGAATCCAATTAACATCGAAGAACCATCCTTTATACGAAATTTGGTCTTCAACCATAGAAAAGAAACAAAATAAATTTAGGTTTTTGGATGGAAAGCACATCATCTTCAAAGGCGATTCTATTCCTTGCCTTCCAAACCATTCAAAAAAAAGGCATAAGGGTTTAGCTCTCCACACTTCCCTTCTCTTCTTACCCACAAAGGACCCGTCCCAACCCTCCACACGTCATCTCAAGAATTTGTTTTCCTATACAAAATCATTACAGAATTTGGACACCACTTGTTCCACCATCTCTTTTCCATAACTTTCTTTCGGATCTTACAAAAAACATCCACCAAGGTAATAGGCTTTAAGTTTTATAGACCCTATACACCTCCTTTCACTAAGATTAATCCTAGGTATAAAATTTCTCCTTCTATGAGCATTAGCTGTTTATGAAAGAACTTTGAGTTTCTTTTTCACTTTCCCTAAGGCTTCTTTCTGCAATCTAACCAAGGATTTGACTTTTTTTTATCGATCTAACCAAAGATTAGATTATCTTCCTCTCATCACCATCATTAGCCCCTCAACATTTTAAGATATCATTTTTTACCTCATCTACAAATTAGAGCAATGTCTTAACCTTCCCTGCCATTTCCTACCCATCTCTCCACCATTCCCTTATAACTCATAAAGCATTCTAGCATCTTAATGCTTTTTTCAAATTTTGAGGAGTTATGTCCTCCCTCCTCTTCTCAACCTCACTATCATTCACCTACTTTTTAGGCTTCATCTTTTAAGGGAGAGTCAAAATCTGAGTACCTAAAAGCCTTCTACCAACATTCCCTAGCCAAAATATAAGAAGACCATCTCTCAAAGGGACCTCCTCCCTTAAAGCCAACCATCCATCACCTTCTGTAGCCATTGCACACAACAGATCTTAAATTGAGATCACTTTTAACTTTGGAAACTACTCCAAGGTAACATCCATCAAACCAATCCTCAACAAGCCACTACCCTGACCCTAGGATGCTACATTAGAACACCCTGCATCCCTTAAGGAAAAGAGGAAGCTTCTAATGGAGACAAGTTGCAACCATCTTTGAAAGTTTATCACAATCGCAAGGGCTCCAAGGGTCAAACCTTAACTTGGCACTCTTTGGATGACAAAGAGCCTAGTTGGGATCTTATATAAGAGGTCGGTTGTCATTTTCCAAGGGTTCTGGTTTTCTATGATTGTCATTTTCCAATAGTATTTATGAGGTCCTAGAAGTCAAGTCAAAGTTGTTAGTAGTTCATTTACTAGATGGTAGTTCCAAGAGTAATGGGTTCCTAGAATCACCTATATATATGGTTGTATTCAATCTTGGTGAATCAATGAATGAAAAAAACCAGAATATTTCGACGACCACAAGTCTTTGTGTGATGCAAAGATCCCTATCAGGTCTGTCTCTAAAGTTTCTAAGGTGATTCTAGGAGTTGCTTTCAATCTCTTTGTGTGTCTGAGCCCGCAGTGTGAAGCCTCGGGTTTTGTAGGCGATTACTGATTATTTCAATCCTACTCTATTCTTCTAGAATTTTCCTTTCAGTGCCGCATCAGCTTCCCTTTTCCCTTAATGAATAATAGAGAGAGGAAGAGATCCTAGGAATTTCATCGCTTTTGACACAAGCTGCATCAATGATAATATATATATATATATATATACACACACACACACACTCTAGGGCTTAGCCCTTTTTTGTCAATATATTTCTCAACTTACTTATCAAAAAATATATAAATTTTTTTTTTTTATAGATAAAATAACATGTATTAATCACAAAAAACAGCACAGCTGCCCAAAAGTACATTGGGAGTATACAAAAGGGACATAGCCCGGAGAAGGACCAAAAACAACAAAAAAGTAGAACCCACCAAGTTTCAAAAAATATATAAATATATATATTCACTTAATGCCTAATTGGTTTTTCTCCTCCATCCCTTCTTCCAAGCCCTTTCGAAAAGTGGAGTCTCTTTCCTTCACCTACAGGCAAACTTAGGAAGAAACCACTACCCTGTAAGATTCAATCCTTTATTTGGTTTTGGGTAAAAGAAAGGTAACATTCATCATCTACTTTCAGTCAAAAATGCCCCATAAAGCCATTAGCCTCAATCACTATGTCTATACTTGAAGAATGAGGATTAGCCATATTCTTTCAGGATTGCAGGGATGAGAATATTCAAGCTTTGTTTAAGGAAGATTGTTTTGGGCTAGCTATTGAAATAGAAATGTTTGTCTTATTCAAAGGTCTCAAAACTACAAGAACATAAGGTTGCCACCAATTTACCATTGGAGGAGATTTATTGACATCTGTACCTTGGATGGTTAAAGGTTAAAGGTCTTATGGATACCACCAGCCAATACAAAAGATTAAGCGAGAGAACTGCTCTACTTATAGAACCTTAAAGCAGCTAATCAGGGAAGGCCGAGTTTGGTAATGGATGGCTCTCTTTTGTAGTTGATTTCATTGGGGCTTTCATACCCCATTCAGTTTATTAGTTTGTTTCCTTAAGGGTAAAAGGCCAAAGGTCATTTACCTTGGAGTTTTCTCATTTGTACACTCATGTGTCCCCTTTTTTTTTGGGATTTTCATGTTTGTTTTTTCTTTCACAAATTCTTTTTTTTTTTTTGCTCCAGGTAAAAAGCAATATAATTGATCAATAAAGAGCGAGAGGCTCGTAGAGTACAACTGAGGTATACAAAAGGGGACCCGACAAAAAAACCCTCAAACTCACCTATACCAAAACCACCAAAAATCCATCGAGAGTCAGTGTTATCAACACTATGAAGTTCTTACGAAGACAAAGTACGCCAAAAGTGATTTTCATTCTATGAGCAAAGGAGGGAATGTCCTCGAACACCACCCTATTTCTAGCTTGCCAAATTGTCCAAAATAAGCAAAGAGGAGCTGTCATCCAAATTCTCTTGCGTTTTCTGCCAACATTAACGTTTTGCCATGCAAGGAGGGTTTGGCGAACCGTACAAGGGAAGACCCAACTTGAACCAACAATGGCTAGAAAGAGCTCCCATAACATCTTAGCTCTTGAGCAATGGATGAGTAAATGGTGTGTTTCACTATTCCCTCTTACATGAAACATCATTTGCAAAATTACCCCTCTTTGCTTACGCTTGTCAAGGATGAGCACCTTACTCCAAGATGCTTCCCAAGCAAAAAAAACCAATCTTTCACAAATTCTTACTTGTTCTAATGCAAACCCAGATAATGATTCTTTTTTTTTGGGATAAGTAAAACCAGATATTGATTCTTACTGGGTTCACATATTTGGGAAATCATGACGTAAACCTACAAAGCAATAATAAGTGGAACACTTAAAGATTTATGCATCTGTGCATGTGTATCGGCAAACATATGACTAAGCATGCCCAGTCCACAATATTTTGATATACTTGACGTGCTATCCTATTTTGAATTTATTCTGATCTGGTAGAAAAATAATGATAGATAATTTATTTTTCTTACACTAATTGAAAAAGTGAAGACTTAAAATTAAAGTATATATGCAGGTTGAAGTCATATTACCAAATGATAGTGTGATATTACTTTACCATAAAATTTGGCAAATAAATTAAATCCTACTCAAGCTTATGGCATATTAAGCCATTGTGATTTTTTTAAAGAAAATAATAGATACCCTATTACTCTACACAGATAATCATCATCATAAAAGGAAAAGATTTCCTCTCTTTTTTTTCTCTTGTTTGGGAAATTTTTGTCCCCATGGGGACTTGAACCTCCCACAAACCCTCCCCCATCCATTTATCACTTGAGTCAGGCCTCAATTGCAAAGAAGATTTCCTGATTTTAGTAAAATGATAATAAATTAAGATAGAAACAAATGAAATTTGTGGTGAACTTATATCACAAGAATTCCAATGAGAAACTCAATAGATACTACTTCAGGATGAACAGGAAATACAAAACAAAAACTACATGAGAAGGTCTTAAATTAACAGATCTTATTCATTTATTTGTTTGCTTTTATCAAAAAAAAAACTAATCAAGTAGTAAGAAACCAGTATATATATATATATTTATTTTTTTTATTATGAGCAAGAAAAAAGCATCAATACTTACATCATGTTCCACAACATCTGATTCATCACTCTCATCCACAAGTTGAGATTGCAAAGGAGGTTTCTGCATATCAGGTAACTCAGGCAACTCATTGCACTTCTTGACCTCCTCATCTTGGTATATACACTTCAAAGCTTCAGTTGGATTGTCCTTACCATCCTTGTCAGTCCCTACTTCTAAGTCTGGGTGAACTTCAATTGAAGCTACAGAACTAACTCCAATAAAATTAGTTTTACTATTACCAATGATATCAGCAGAGTCATATCCAGCAGATTTCTCACCAGATACAACATTTAGTTCTGCCTCTTTTGGCAATGATGAATTCAAACATTCCATTGAGCATTCAGGCAATTCTTCATTCAGATGAGAAGAGGTATCCTCTTCAAAGTCCTTAACTTTTGGGTTGCAGGAAGGCAATCCACTACCCTGTGAGCCAGTGCCAATATCTATATCTTTTAAGGAAGGAACCTCTGACAGTGTTGATAAACTAGGAGGCACCTTCTCACTAGAATCTCGAGTATCAGAACTCAGTTGCCCCATGTTATTACAGATCTTCATATCATTGATATCATGACTGCCTGAGGCAGTTTGAAATTGAACATTCTTTCCAACTCCCTCTTGACAAACACTACTAACTGAACCTGCACTACCTTTTCTGTCTGCATTATAGCTGATCTTTTCATCTTTATTCTCAATAATACACGAGATGTTATCATCATGCATTTCTAAACCCTTTGGATCATCAAACTTATTTGAAAGGCTTCTTTGATCAGAAACACATTTTGGTTTGGAAGCAAGGTGATCCTCTACAATATTTTCACTTGGAAGCATCTCAACACCTTCAGATGCATCAAATGCTGCTTGACTATGAGCATTTTCAGAAAACGAATCATGACTTGAATTAGCACTGACCATATTACTTATCTCACTGGCAGTATTTTGTAAGTTATCACATGTCCTACTCTTAAAAGAAGGCAGTACATCATTAACAGAGTACTGACTAACAGCTTTTCCCCGGCAGTTTTCATCAGAAGATTCATCAGACTTTGACCCCATGAAAGCTTGATTCAAATGCATACAAGATGAGCAAGGAGTGGAGCACACGTTACAGGTGCCAGATTCTGCACTAGTAAAAACTTTCTGACTTCCTTTTTCAGCTGATGCCTGATAAATAGAAGCAGAAAATGAGTGAGGATGCAAAATAAACTAATACAAATGACAAGCTACACAAAACAATTTTTACCTTATTATTGAAATATCAGTGGTCATGATATGAAGAAAATTAGTCTTTTCAACTTTACTAATATGTAGAAAAGAAAAATTAAAGATGGGATAAGATAAAGACTAATACATATTGGCACTTAAGGAAGCTCCTTATGGATTCTTCATTAGGCAATACCATCTAACACATGTCCCCAACTCAAGTCCTCTCGTGCAAAAAGTTTTCAGTTAAACAATTTGCTCCAGTGTAACAACTCAAGTCCTAAATGTGCTCCAGTGTGCTTTAACCTAATCTCACCTAAATGAACGGACACTTTTTTTTTAATCAGAAAATGAATGAACACTTTAGTAAACTCAGCATTTCATCTACTACATGTCCTGCTTCAATTGTTTCAACATCTCCAATATAAATCAACAAGGGGAAAAATTTTCTCTTTCACTTATTCTTGTCAAAATACATGGTATTGTTCATCTTCAGCATCAATCATCATCCAAAAACAAAAAGATTTAACAGAACCAGCTAAAAGGATAGCATGTTTATATAATATCAGGCAAGTTTGTGTTGATTTGTTTTCAAAACTATTCTATACCATCCATCTTCACATCCTTACTTCAGCAAGCTTGTTTTTTGGAGGATTTTTCCTTGACCCAAGAAACAATGTATGCCTTATAGTTGTGTATCATAAAGCATTTTCTATGACTCAAGTTGCATTCAACAATGAAGAAGCACTGGACCACTTTTAACTCCAAAACTCATATAAATGAGCTAACAACATTTTGACAAAATCAAGTAATTACACTTTATTAAGAACTTATCATCACATTTTCTATAATTCATGATCTAGTAAAAACATAAATTTTGACGCATATTTAATAAAAATATAAATAATCATTATATCAGTAATTACAGAAAAGAATGTGTCACATTAAATGAACAAAAACAAAATTGGAAACATATCCTAGGCCCAAATTAAAAGGAAAAAACATGACTTGATCACTGCATGAGAAGAACATTTTGAAAATCAGTGGTACAAGATGTCTATCACGGAAACACGAGAATAAGCTTTCTATGAATAGACATGACCATTATTTTTCCTGATTTCAAAGTCCCATTCAGAAAGAAAAGCTTAAAAGCATTTCAACCACAACAACCAACAAAGTAAAAATAAAAAATAAATAAAAATATAGAAAAAGTCAGAATCCTACGGAAGTTGCTGGAGTAATTAGGATTCATTTGGCATAAATTTCAAACAATCACATTAATCAAATTAACAACAACCCTAAGGAGCATGCACAACTAATTTGGATTTCATTTGGTAAATTCAACCACTAGTCCAACCGTAGATAAAGAAAACCTTAAAAGCATATCAATCGCCAAAGAAAAACTCCCACGACTCTAAAGACCTTGCTGGAGTAATCAGCATTTCATGTGATATAAATGTTGAACACGCATCAAGTAAATAACTTACCTTCGCACGATTACATAAACTATTAAATCTTCAAGATGAGTGGTTTACAAAGAAGGATGAGAAATCCTTCCCCGAATGTAACCATGATCAAATGCAAGAAAAAACATGTATTCCAGATATCAATGAAAATGCACAACTAAAGGTGATTACAGCTGCAAGTGCAGATGAATACAATAAACCCAAAGAAATATTTAGAAGTTGCGGTGAATTCAATAATAAACCCAATGAAAGATACTGCAAATTACCCTGTTTTCTCACCGTATTGGTCTGAATATCATAATCCGTCTCATCCACAGGCCCTTGCATCCGACAGCTCCCTCTCAGAACTGGTGTGATCTAAAAAGCACATCAAAACCACATAAATCACTCTCCCAATAGCACTAGCGTTTTCAAAATCATTAGATCAACTTCCAAGCAAAATCACTCAACAATTTCCAACAAAACAAAATTAATCCAAACAATCAAATGAATCGGCAACCTATCCCCTCCCAAAATCATCAATTCAAAAAAAGAGAAAAATTCACCCCCAAAAAAAAAATCAAAACTTTCAAAATAACCCCGCACAATCAACAACCAAACTCAAATCGAGAAAACCCTAATTCAAAGTAAGGCAACATATTCCACATGCCTCTGGTTCCAAAATCAACTTCGTCCCATTATACAGCGCCTCCAGCGTCCGCTCCCTCCGCTTGGCCATCGCCGCCACCGACACGATCGATCACAATCAAGTTCTCCACAATCGCACATCAAAGTAGGGGGAAATTCCAATTGCGAACAACAAATCTCACACCTCTCTCTCTCTCTAGAACCTTCCTAAATTAAACCGACTCACACAACAAAATCAAAATCAAAATATTCCAAAAATTCCCAAACCGAAAATCAAAAATCAAAATCAAAATCAAAATCACTTCTCCTCTCCAAACCACTTCCTCTCCCTAAACAAAAAAGATCTGAAACAATTTTCTGATAGGAGATTGCAAGATACACTTCTTCTTCTTCTTCTTCTTCTTCCTCGTGTAGTTGTGTTCAGCCTTTGATATGCCCTCTCTTCTCTCTTTCCTTATTTCTATCTCTATATTTCTTTTATCTTTCTATATTTTCTCTCTCTAAAATGAGGAAAATAATTTTGATTTTTTTTTATTTATTTATTTTAATGTTTTCTTAGGTTCGATTTGTCGGAGAGTCTTCCAATGGGAAAAGCTGCGGAGGAAATAAGCGAGCGTGTGAGTTCGCACGCGTGCCTTGTGAAACACGTCCTGCACGATTCTGGATTCGCACGTGTCAGTGTATGAGACACGTGTGAGTAGGTGCGGCACGTGTGAGTTGATGATATCAATTTGAAATTTTTCTGTGAAGGATTATTTTCATTTTGGAAAAATTAGAAAATCTTGAAAAGGACGCTAATATAAATAGGGATTATTTGTCTAAAATACCCTTTGAAAGCTTAAAAACTAAATTTCAAAATCTAATTCTTCATCACTTTTTATCTCGTTTGGACAAAAATACTCTCGTTATTTTCTTATAACTTTTTAAAGATAAAAAGTAAATACTTGAAATAAAAAATGACATTTTTATCCCTAATAAAACACGTGTAAGTAGGTAAGGCACATCTGAGTTTATGATATCAATTTGAAAATTTTCTTGAAAAATTATATTTATTTTGAAGGTATAACATCTTAAAAGAGCATGAATGTAATAGGAAATATTTGTTTAAAATATGCACAGAAGAAATTTAAAAAACAGATTCGAAATACAATTAACGTCATTTTTTATCTCGTTTGGACAAAAATCATCGTTGTTTTAACATAACTTTTTAAAGATAAAAGTATAATCTTAAATGAAAAATTACATTTTTATCCTAATAAAGCAACGTGTGAGTAGGTGAAATGCATCTTAAAAGCATAAATATAAATAGGAAATATTTGTTTAAAATACCCTTTGAAAGCTAAAAAACTAAATTTCGGAAATCTAATTCTTCATCACTTTTTATCTCGTTTGGACAAAAATACCCTTATTATTTTCTTGTAACTTTTTAAAGATAAAAGTAAGTACCTTAAATGAAAAATTACATTTTTATCCCTAATAAAACACGTGTGAGTAGGTGAGGCACATCTTAAAAAGAACGCAAATATAAATAGGAAATATTTGTTTAAAATACCCTTTGAAAGCTAAAAAACTAAATTTCGGAAATCTAATTCTTCATCACTTTTTATCTCGTTTGGACAAAAATACCCTTATTATTTTCTTGTAACTTTTTAAAGATAAAAGTAAGTACCTTAAATGAAAAATGACATTTTTATCCCTAATAAAACACGTGTGAGTAGGTGAGGCACATCTGAGTTTATGATATCAATTTGGAAATTTTCTTAAAATTTATATTTATTTTGAAAAAATTATAACATCTTGAAAAGAACGGTAATATAAATAAGGAATATTTGTTTAAAAGACCCTTTGAGCTAAACTAATTCAAGTCTATTTTAACATTTTTTTATCTAGTTTTGATAAAAAATATCTCATGTTATTGTAAAATAATATTCTTAAATATAAAGATAATATATAAATAAAGTTTTGTCTATAACCAGACATGTGTGATGGTAGAAACTCTAGTTTATATACATTTGGAAATTTTCTTAAAAAATTATATTTATTTCGGAAAAATTATAACATCTTGAAAATGACCCTAATCTAAATAAGGAATATTTGTTTAAAAGACCCTTTGAAAGCTAAAAATCTAAATTTCGGAAATCTAATTCTTTAGTATTTTTTATCTCAGTTGGACAAAAATATCTTTATTACTTTCTTATAAAAATAATCCTTATTTTAAAAGATAAAAGTAAATACCTTCGTAGAAAAATGGATTTTTGTCCTATAAGACACGTATTGATGGTAGAGCACATCTGGAGTTGATATCAATTTGGAAATTTTCTTGAAGAACTATATTTATTTTGGAAAAATTAGAACATTTTTAAAATTATGGTAATATAAATAAGGAATATTTGTTTAAAAGACCCTTTGAAAGCTAAAAATCTAAATTTCGGAAATCTAATTGTTTAGTATTTTTTATCTCAGTTGGACAAAAATACCCTTATTATTTTCTTGTAAAAATAATCATTCTTTTAAAATATAAAAGTAAATACCTTAAATGAAAAATGGCTTTTTTGCCTATAATAAGACACGTGTGAGTAGGGGTGAGGCATCTCTGAGTTGATATCGATTTGGAAAATTTATTGAAAAACTATATTTATTTTGGAAAAATCAGAACATCTTGAAAATGATGGTAATATAAATAAGGAATATTTGTTTAAAAGACCCTTTGAAAGCTAAAAATCTAAATTTCAGAAATCTAATTTTTTAGTATTTTTTATCTCAGTTGGACAAAAATACCCTTATTATTTTATTGTAAAAATAATCCTTCTTTTAAAAGATAAAAGTAAATACTTTAAATGAAAAAGGGTTTTTTTTTGTTCATGATAAGACACGTGTGAGTAGGTGAGGCACTTCTGAATTGATATCGATTTGAAAATTTTCTTAAATAATTATATTTATTTTGGAAAACTTAGAACATCTTGAAAATGATGCTAATATAAATAACGGAAAAGACCCTTTGAAAGCTAGATTTTGAAAATCTAACATTTTATTAATTTTTGACATTTTTTTTGGATAAAAATACCCTTATTGTTTATTGTAAAAACAATATTTCCTTTTTAAAGACACATGTAAATACTTGAAATGAAAAATAACATATTTATCCATAACGAGACACGTGTGAGTGGATGAAACACGTGTGATTAAGTGAGGCACGTACGAGAGTTGATGATATCAATTTGGAAATTTTATTGAAGAATGATATTTATTTTGGAAATATTAGAACACCTTGAAAAGGACAATAATATAAATAATGTGTAACACGTTTTGCTTTTCTTACCATGATTTTATTTTTTCACTTTATTTTTTAAATAATCAATTTTTTTATATAAATAAATTTATCGATTCAAGTTAACGATAAAATACATAATTAAAACAAATTCAAGTTAATAGCAAAAATAATCGATTAAATACATATTGAATATTTCATTTATAGAATACCGAATATTTCATTTTTTATAATCCATAAATGCCTAGAATATCGAATATTCCATATATGTAGTGACAAACATGGTTTGATATGATGATTATGTCGGATCAAACTTTATAATCTTAACTGCCAACGAAAAAACCCACAAAGAAGTTTATCGTCAACGATACAAATACATCGCAACAGATCGACGATAAAAACACGAAAAAACAAAAGCAAATTCATATCGGTGTAGAATAAATCATTTTATTGGAAAATAAAAATTATATCAATCGAAGAAAACAATTGAATGAATGATTTCAAACCGATAATGACAAAAAAATCACTCCTCATTTATAACAAACAAGGGAACGACTTATGGTACATGTTATACATAGGTAGAATCAATTTTACTCGATTTGATATAAAATAAGCAATAATGTATAAGTAATATTAAAAATGCCTTGGTTTGGACAAAAATGCCCCTAAAAATATAAATGTAAATCCTCAAATAACATGATAACAAAATACCTAGGGTTATTTTGTCTAATCCCCCATATTTATAACTAAACCCTTAAGGGTATTTTTGTCAGAAAGTGTGTCATTTTATATTTGTGTTTGGATTTCAATTAAATATGTTAGTTTTGTAGTTTTTATTGGGATATGTTCATTTTAATCGATTACCCTTTTTATAAAATAGTTATACCAACTCTCCTAAAAGCCATTTCCAAAAAGTCAAACAAGGGATAACAATGGGACGGGTTTTTTCGGGTTCTCATCCCGCCCCTAATAGGACATGTATAGGTTAATACTAATTAGGTTTGGGATAGGGGCACCCCATCTTGAACCCGGAACATGTCCTGTTGTCATTCATGAGTTAAACAAACAAAATAGAGTCGAAATAAACAAATGAGAATTCAACTCACAAAGAGAGGTCTCGAACACAGAAAATCATGTTAAATAATAAGCTCTTCTAAAAACTCGATCTTGTAGGATTTGGATAAAAATATATGATAAAATATTTGCAAGTTGTTATATTTATGATACGGTAATGAATAATATATGATATAATTGATATCTAAAAGGTTTTAACTGATTTAATTACATGGATTGTTTAAAAAATATATATATCCTTAAAAGACCTAAAATAAGTTAAAATTTGTAAATCTAACACTCTCCATGTTATTTCTTGAAAATCGATTTATTGTAGACAAAAATGCCCTTTATCATTCATGTATTTACATGTATATTTGGAAATAAATTATTATTTTTATAAGAAAACAATGAAAGTATTTTTTTTCAAAATGAGGACAAAAATTGATAAAATGTTAGATTTTCGAAAAGGACTTTTAATTAAATCTTCCTTGTTAAAATAGAAAATGACATTTGAAAGAGTTCAAGATTTTTATTTTTTGAAAAAAAAAAATGTATTCATTTAGTATATGGCATATGGATTTAAAGTTCATATCTAATCAATTTGAAAAAATAAAATTATATTTTGATGTTTGGATAATTCATATATATATATATATATATATATATATTTATAAATACTCCAACTCTTTAAAACATTTGGACAATCAAATTTTCAAATATAATTTAAAAATAATTTAATAAATTTTTTTAGTTAAAGTATTCGGAGCGAATCCGTGCACACATAAATAGCGTATTTAACTCATATTATATCCAGATTAATCCCGATGAATTTGAATTGACCCACAAGGGCCAGTCGTCTATCGTATAACATATTTGCGTTTTATGACTGAACTCGTGCCAATAGATTAAGCTATAAGATACTTCAATCATCACACCGACATGTTAAGTGGTACGAATTTGACCCATGTTAATCGGTCTAATTATTATTAATTAACATTTAACATAGATTAACCCATTTAATATGTTATTTGTGTTAAATATAGATGAAATTGAATTGAATTGTAACATTTAATAGTTATGTTATAAATATTTGGTGAAAATTGAGCATGCTTTTATTACCATTGAAAGAAACATTTAGATTATATAAGGACTTTTCTTGAATACCATATCATGCATTAAATATTATTAAATCAACCAAATAAAGTATTTTATCATCCCTGTGATAAATATTTATGATTAATTTTAATATATTTATAAAAAAAATTATATTTCCATACATGAATGCATTTCTACATTATTAAGCAGAAGTGTGACTATTTCTTGATAAAAGTTGACTTTTATATCTTATAAATAGTTATCTATGGTTTGGCCATAAGACTTGACTCAAATGATAAATGGATGAGATTGGTTTACGGGAAATCTCATGTTCGAATCTAAGAATAAAGTATTACAACGATGCAATACACAGTGAATAAAAGTTAAAAAAAAAATGTTATCTATCGTTTTTTTTTTCGAGAATAGATAAATTTATTGATTCGATTTAGCAATATAATCGATAGAAACACAAAATCAAAAGTGCTAAAAACTTTAGAGGATGATACAACATCCAGACTAATAGAAAAAAATGATATGCTCAAGGTATACGTATTTGATAATAAAAAAAAAGTCTTGAATACCTAAGATTTCAGATCTGCAGCATATTGATGAACAAGATTTGATCTTATGACTGTGTCAGATCGAACTTTACCTTCTGAACTACCAATGCGAAAACCCACGAAGAAGTTAACTGTTGACGACGAAGGCAAACTTTGATCAATGTGGAATAAATCACTTTATTTGAATAAAAAAGTTAGATGTGTAGAAGAAAACGATGAAATTGATGATTTCAAACAAAAAAATGCCAAAAAAAGTGTGTTATCTATCGTTTTTAATTCATATAATTTTTTTTTGACAAAATAATATTTTTAGTTGTTATTACTCCAATAATGTGTTTTAAATATTTAACTTTCTATTTTACTATTATCAACATTTTTGTTTGTTTTTACAGGGGATAAGGTATATAAATGTGATAGATTTGAATCATACTAGCATCTATAGCGTGTTTTTCAGGTGTTTATGTAATCTAAATGCTAGTCACATCTATATTCCTAAAGATTACGCTAATACCTCATTTGTTTATATTTTGCACGATTAAAAGGAAAATCAAGCAAGAAAAGGGTCAAAAGCTAAGAAGGAAAAACTTGCTGATCAAATACGCTTCTCCATGGCGAGGAGGTTTGCCAAGCGAAGGAAAGGCTTTGCCACAGCGAAACCCAAGCAAGCAAAGAAGAGGCCTCGGGTTCACTAAGGCGAAGAGGTTTGTCAAGGTGAAGCTATCCTTTGCCTTGGCGAAGGAGGCATTATCAAAAGACAACCCTCGGGTTCACCGAGGCGAATGATGGCGGGTTGGACCAAAAAAATCTGACTTTTGAGCCCATCTTTGACCTATTTTCTAACCCCTATAAATATATGTATTGGAGACTTGTCTAGGGTTCGGTTTTTGGAGGGAGAACGCCCTCTTTAGGGTTTCTCCTATCTTCTTCTCGAATCACTTTAGGGTTTTTACATTTTCTTGAGTTTCAACTTGTTTTTGGAGTTGATTTTAAACTTTAATCTCTTTATTAATCTTTCATTATTATGTTTATGTTAAACATGGTTTTTTTGGATTTCTTGGTTGTAATGAGTGGCTAAACTCTCCTATAGGGTTGATTATCCAAGTTGATGCTTAATTTATATATCTTTTAGAATGGTTTTGTGAATTAATGCTTGTGTAGATGTTAGTTGGTGTAGTTCTTAGGATTATTATGGTTTTAATTAATTAATCCATATTGAGAGTTGGGTTTTCGATCCCCATACTAGGGCATCCTCTGTGACACTTGGATTACACCCTAAAACTTGGACCCGGGTCTCTTAAGGTATGATTTTGTTAATTGAAATACTAATTAACCTAATCAAAGAAGTCTAGGAAATTGAGAATGCCTAGTACTAGATAGATTTCATTAGGAGTAGCACTATCTCAGCATTATGTGATGATCGTATGGACCGAGGGGTGATCGATTCGAACATAGTCTGGGCAATCCTATCGTATGAACCGAGAGGTGACCAATAGGATTGTATCATTTCATGACCTAAATGGACCGAAAGGAGAATATAAAGTGGGTGTGAGAAATTAAGGGAAGACATGAAAATGTAAACCTCATACCGGTTTCCTTGGACAAACACAAGTATATTTTCATTCAACCGGGACTTCATGAATATAAATCAGAATTGCATAAATGGAAATAATCAACCATAGTTTCCTTCCCTACAGTTTTTCTTTAAAATCAACCAATTTGCTTACGAATCTTTGAAAATCAATTTTAGATTTATTTTGTTTTAGTTAGTTTATTTTAGATAATCAACATAAATCGCCATTGTATAAAATAATGAAATTCTTGAGTAGCGGGGTATTAGTCTCATTAAACCACACTTTCCATGTGGGATTGATATTCGGACTTTTGGTCAATTATATTACTTGTACGACCATTGCGTTTGAGGAAAATCGCTAACAAAATGCTTTCGAGTTTTGCACATATGTCCTATTTTTTCCCTAAATGATTTTCCAGTCCCAAGATACACATAATGTTTACTTTTGTACCTCAATCATGGCCCCCGTCATTAGAAAAGACAGCGCATGTTAAAGCCAGGTGTTTTACTGTCAGACCAATCTATATCTATGAGACCCCGAAGAATTCAATTTTAAAATGACAAAATCTTAATTTGGGTAAAAATAAAATTTTTTAGATCTCCGGATAATGAAACGACTTGGATTGGAATCGTCTGTGATCTAATTATCGTCGAATTTGTCGATTTCGAGACCGGTCGGAGGTACTACGCATTTTTCAAGGCACCGAGTGCAGGGTGTTTGTAAAGCGACGTATGATGTGACAAAAGTCGCGCATAGCGTTTAGTCTTGTGACACATGTTACAAGATTAGAGAGATGATGGAAACGGACTACCGAGATTGTGCACGTGTCAACATCTAAGAGAAGGGACATGGATGGTATTTTTGGAATTCTAAATGAGGAAAAGGACAAAATAGAGAATAGTGGTCATCTCCTACAATTGAAAAGGGGAAAAATGTGAAGGGAGGAGAAAACATTTACAGTGATCTTAGGTTTTCATTTTTAGAGAGAGAGGGAGTGACTTCTCTCTAAGATCCTGGGCGATCGGATCGTCGGATTTCTTCGGAACAAGAAGGAAAGTTGCTCTACGCGGAGAGGACTACGCGTGGGCACCAGTTTTAGGGAGTTTACTGAGCTCCGTGAGGTAGGGTTTATCTCGCGAGTTACACTTTGTTTTAAGTGTTTTGTTGATGATTGAGTTGATTGAGGCCTTGAATGACCGTTTGATCGGTCCCAAAACTTGGGACCGAATTGTTGGAATTTTTGGAGCCGGTTTGAACAGTCCACAGACTGTTTGGTCATCTTGAGTGATGATTTATGCAATAATTCATGTTTTGGTGTGTATGAGGCCGGGTGGGCGGCTGAATTTCAGGTTGTAAGAGTAGAACCGATGTTGGGTGATTGTCAGTGAGCGATGGCAAGGGGTTTCAACATTCCACGTGAATAATGTTAGCAGATCTTTTTGTGAGAAAATGTGCTTGGATGGGTAATTCAAATTAGATTTCTCATGTTTTATTAATTAGCCCATGAGCTAATTTTTGGTGTAATGGATTGTGTTGAATAGGAATTAGTAGGTTAATGCATGAGCGTTGTGTATTAACATGGGAGTCCGCAATTATATGGAATATAATTGTGTGTGTAGATCATTGGAGATGAGTTTGTGATTAGCTCAAGTGAGTTAATTTGGGTGATGGTTGGCCAAAATTTGTATATTGGTGTAAATTGTGTTGAAATTATAACATGTTGTATATGATTTAAATATCAATATATATATATATGTATGCGAATATATTAGCATAAGATAACGTAGAGTAAGCGTAATGCGTTACTCATATGCACCGGGTAACTATAAGATATAGGTGTGAGTGCGTGAATTTTACGAAAAATGAACATGGTTGCGAAGGAATTTCACGGGATGATTTTCAGATAGGGTTGGGAGGCGGTCTAACGGATCATTTGGATGAGGACCGGGACCATGAAGCTGACATTTCGGAAGTTCTCGACACATTACGCCTCGGAGGGTAATCCGTCTTTTCTAGAGATCTCGGTAGTGTATTTTGAGAACAACCAGTTTGTTTGAAAATGATATTTTCTCATACATGGCTTAAGCGAGTGTGAGGGGAGTCGGTGAGGACTGAGACATGGGAATGGAAGCGTTTGGAGCATTCAAGTGGATCATGAATTTACTTGGTGTGTGTTTTACATTGGATCATTGCGTATGCGCTTAGGTGGGGGAGTAACTCATTTAGGGTGGTGATTCCTTCTTGGCTGATAGCTCACTGCAATCGAGAATATTGGCTCGGTCACGGGGCGCGTTCGGGAGCGATTCATCTTAGGACCCGATTTTGAAAACCGGGTTGTGGCTTTGATGGTTTTGGGATAACATGTATTAGAATTAATTTTAATATGTGTTTGTATTAAAAAGTCATTATAACTCTTGAACTATTGGAATATAAGTTGGGTGTATGTTGTGAGTATTGATTTATGGGCCTAGAGGCCATTTGCTGGTGAGTCTTGCGATATGAGACGTGTAGATTTTCCACGGGTTGTCGGGTTGTCAAGGGGACCCTCGATTTTGGGCGTCGCGGCGTAGTGTCGAGCTGGGTTTATAAATCTGGGGCTTGGTATCGATAAGTTAGGTATACGATTACCTAGGGCTTGAGGGTATTGGGCTTAGGCCGTAGTCTTTAAGAGATAAGAACATCACCACTTGGTGACTTGATGTTAGAGTTAGGTATGTGGGTACCTAGACAATCACGGGATAAATATTAGAACACTGCATGCATGTGTTTTAGGTGATTGTTTGATGAGATTGATGAATTGTTGTGTGAATGTTGTGCATAACATGAATTGTTATGTGTTGAATGAATTAGGTGCTTAGGTAAATAGCACATAGTGTGTTGGAAATTTTTTTTTTTTGGAGTTTTACAGTGTGTAAAACTGGAAAGAGAAAATAAATGAGATAAATTTTAATAAATATATTTGGTTTATTGGATAATAAAATAAAATTTTTGGGTGTTCCAGAAAATATGTGTGAAACTAGAGAAAAATCAAATAAAATAAACTTTAATAAGTTTATTTGATGTACTGGAAAAAATGAAAACGGTCTGCGAGAAGCGAAGCGGGAAGTGAGTTGGAGCTCTTGCTTATTGTCTGTCTGATGAAATTGTATTGTGACATAGCAGGTTTTGGGAGTGCAGTGGGTTCAGTTGTATTGCAATATGGTGGGTTGGAAGAATTTGGTTGGCACAGGGAAGGAATTTGTAATCACGATCTGAGTACGTATGCGTGGTAGCTCTTGGCTAGGGAGAGGTATGTCACGATACAATTTAATGTCGTGACAAGGCTGGATCTGTGAAAGACTAGAAATTCGATTTATGGAATAAGGGCAAAATCGTAATTTCGATTCTGAAATTGTTATTTCGGTTTCTAAAAATCCATAATTTATTCTCTAGATCTCGGATGACGAAGCAGTTTCCACTAGTTGGAATGAGTCTTGTGAAATCTTCCTTGTAAATTTAGTCGAATTAGAGGCAGTCGAGATTAGTGGATTTTTTGAGGCATCGCGGTTGGTCTTAGTAAAGCGATTTAGTTGCCACGAAGTCACATATAACACGTACTATATTGCCATAAGTGGTATGAGTAGAAAATTGATGAAAATGGACGTAGAGATGATAGAATGTCAAAGCTGTGGAGAAAAGAAATTTAATTAATTTAATTTGATTCAAATGGACTAAAATAGCTCTGATTGTCTTCTCCACTTAACTAAGAGCAAAACGTGAAATGGGGGGAGGATGAGGCAGTGAGATGAAGAACCGATTTTTGGGAGAATTTATTTAGAGAGAGAAAAACTTCTCTCTAAAATATCGCGTGTCAGATGATCGGAGTCTTCGGAGACTGATAAGGAAAGGCTCTTTCTGCGCGGAAAGGCTTTGCTTGGGTACCCGGTTAGGGTTTCCTCAAACCACTGAGTGAGGTGAGTTTCTCCCTACTTGCATTTTATTCTGTTTTAGAGTACTTTACAAATGTTTGAGTCGAAGAGGCCGTTAGGGGCCATTTGATCGAGTCCCCGAACATGGGACCGAATTATTAAGAATTTTGGAATCCAATGGGCGAGATCCATCCTTGGGCCTTCTGTTGGGTGATTAATTGTGGTGTGAAATAAATTGTGCATTGATTGGAATGGGCCGAAATGGCCGTGAAACCGAGTTCAGTAAGTGAGCTAGATGATTTGTGATTTTTCGGGGCGAAGTAGCGAGTTTCCACTATTCGAAGCTTAGTGTTCTCAAAATATATTTTGTGAAAATAATATGTGTTTGGTCAGTGATTTAAATTAAATTGCTCGTGTTTGAATCATTAGCCAGTGAGCTAATTTTGATGTATGAAATGAGAATTTACATGACATGATTGTGTAGATTGAATTTTTGTAAATATGCATGTTTATATATTTACATGTGAATTAAATTGTATTGGAATTGACATACAGTGCATTCAACATGCCTTGGAACACCAGGACTATAGGGTGAGTGCGTGAGATGAAGTCTAGAAAATGGTTGGAGGGTTGTCTAAAGTATTAATTATCGGAGGAATTGAGTCAAATTAAAAATATCAATCGTCGGGCTAGCCCCAGTGATATTCATCGGAGGGTAGTCCACAGAGCAAATAATATATCAATCGTTGGAGACGGCCTAATTGATATATACATCGAGTTGTCCACTAACAAGCAATGAATTCTCATACGGGGGCTTAGGCGAGTGTGAGAGAATCAGTCGAGGGACTTCGGGATGAGTTAGTCATGTAGACATTAGTAGGATCATGCATTTGCAGATGTATGTTTATTTTGGAGCATTCTTATTTGCAGGTGGAGAGTAGCCCACTTGAGGCGATTCCACTGCGAGCATTAGCTCACCATGTGAGGGATGTTATTTCAGGTCTGAGGAGGCGTGCGAGGGGATGGCTAAGTCTTTGAGTTGAAGTTGGAAGAAAGCTGGGTTGTGGCTTTGGTTGATGATATATACATGTATTGAAATGTCTAATTTTAATATATGTATTGTATAAGAGTGAAAATATTGTAACTCTTGTAACTATTTGGTATATAGTTAGTATGTATTATGAGTATCGTTTGTGGGCCCAAGTGGCCGTATCACTCATGTGATTGGATATATTGGATATATTGCCCTGTTTGGGACAGGTATATACATGTTTTGTATTTGGGTAGAGCTCCTAGTTACAAAGGAGACTCGCGATTTAAGTAAGAAATGCGGGTCGCTGAGCATTCACGAG
Organism: Tetrastigma voinierianum; assembly: GCA_016808115.1. Classification (NCBI taxonomy): domain Eukaryota; kingdom Viridiplantae; phylum Streptophyta; class Magnoliopsida; order Vitales; family Vitaceae; genus Tetrastigma; species Tetrastigma voinierianum. Next base: position 435,169 of record JAEQBH010002692.1, on the reverse strand, counting down.
TGTTCAGCGGGTTGGCGGGTAATTGATGGACTAGGTTTGGGGGTGTCACAGCTTGGTATCGAGGATCTTAGGTATCACGAATACCTAGGGGCTCGGGTATGGGTAGCCATCACCACTTGGGTGGTTTGATGTTGTTGGTTTAGGTATAAGATTACCTAGGAAATCAGGAATGAAACAGTTGCATGCATGGTGTTTGATGTGTGATTAACGTGTATAACATGAGTTGTATGTTATGTGAATGATGTTATAACATGGTTTGTGATATGTTATGATGTTGTGTGCTTAGTGCTTAGCACATGGATGTGTTAGAAAATGATGGAGTTTTACAGTGGGTGAAAACTGGAACAAAGAGAAGAAATAAAATAAATTGGCATAAATTTATTTGGTTATTGAGAAATGAAATCAAATTTTAAGAAATTTGAGGTGGAACACTAGGGTTAGTGTTATATATGAAGGCTTTGAGGAAATTCTCGACCCTTTTCCAGAATTAAATGAAAAAAATAATAATAATAAACAAAATAAATTTTAAGCAATTTATTTGGTTTATTGAGAAATGAGAAATTTTTTTTATATATATCTATATATATATATAAGGTGGAGAAATTTTTTTTTTTCTTGTGTAAAAGCTGGAAAAAAGAAAGTAAAGAAAATAAATTTATAAATTTATTTTGGTTATAGATCAGAAAATAATTTTCTAATGTTTTACAAGTTGTAAAATTTAAGAAAATGGAGTAAAATAAATTTTATAAATTTATTTGAGTATTATGGAAAATGAAAAAAAATATATGTTGTATATTTTTATTTTCATAATTGAAAAAATAAAAAAATAAAATCAAATAAAATTAGATAAAATTTTGAAAAATAAAATTTTCAAAATAAAATTTTGTTGAAAACAATATTTTAAATCTGAAAATTAGTTGTTTTGCATTACGTGTAAATACGAGGGCGATGTGTATACGATGTATGTGTATGATTGATTAGTGTCTCGAGTTTTGTGTTTATGCCTTGGAATCATGTGTATATTGGTACGCCATGTTGATTATGTGAATTGGCTGTGGGCGAGGGCAGGGGTCGATCCACAGTATTTAGTCGGGCATCAGGCAATTTGACCAGTAGTCGGTATTTGATCGTGAGGCCTTTCTTGAGGGTGTAAGTGTTCGCGTAATTCTTCTCCTTGATAGCATGCGGTGGTCGGGGAGGCCTGGTAACCTCAGTTTAGGCGCCCACCCCAGACATTCACGGGGAGGGACGATAGTGGCGGACCATTGGTTTATGCAGGATCGAAGCGTCTTGGAGGCTATGGAGATCCTATCAATCTGACCCAGGATCGAGTTAGTGCATTCCAGCTAGAGGCGAGGAGCACAGGTATGGTGGAGATGGGTTAGGACTTCCAGAGACTTAGAGGTTATGACGTAGGCGAGTTTTAAGAATTTGTTCGTGGGTAAGTCTTCAGAGAGAGATTCGCGAAGGCTCAGGGGTTCTTAATTTGAAGCGAGACGTGAAACATGATGAATTGTGACTAGGTTCACAGAACTATACGATTGTTGATGTGCGTGGTCGTAGACTTGGTCGAGTTAGGAAGATTGAGAATGGTGAAGTTGTCCATTCGGGCCGGGGTTATGGGACTTCGCCTATAGGATGGACTCCATGGTTGGGACATCCACGACCATGGGCGAGGAAATAGAGGATGCTCGAGACACTCGGATGGTGTTAGTGCAGAGGAAGGAGAGTCAGTCTTCTTCTAGTATAGAGTTGGGTTTAGAGGTTGAGGCGCTAGAGGCCAGCTGTACGTGAGATTCCCCTTAGGGGCCCAGGCGAGACTAAGGATGATATGTTGAGGTTGCGGAGTTAGGATCTCGGGGACTCACTCCCACGGTGGACTGAGGATTATGGACATGTCGGGTTCGATGTCATCACAGGGATGGATGGTGGCTTGACTTACAAGGTCGTTATTGATTGTGAGCGTAGGAGAGTTATCAGCCCACTACGGGACGGTACTCGTGTGGTATTTGAGGGGACCGAACGCGATGTTTACTTACCCCAAGCAGAATTATCTGATCAGTGTTAGGGACGGTTAGCGGGTTAATTTGCTTGAGCCTACTGAAGGGCGGTGAGACGGACTTAGATCTACCTCTAGTGGTTTGCGAAGTATGCGGATGTTTTTCGGATAGTACACAGATTTCTCTCGCATAGGGATGTAGACCGGTATTGAGTTACACCTGGTACTTCACCCATCTCTATGACTCATAGGATGGCACAGTTGAGTTAGAACTCAAAGTCCCGATTACGAGCTATTAGACGAGGTTCGATAGGCCAGAGTACTTCACCATGGGGCGCTAGGTTATTTGGGAAGAAGAAGGGCCGAGACCCTTCGTCATTGATTACAGACAGGTTGAGCCCAGGGTTACGATCAGAATCGGTACCGATACAGAAGTTGGCCCGATTTTTTTAGTCAGTTGAGAGGGCGCGAGTCTGCTCTAAGATAGACCTTCGCATTGGTTACCATCGGCGGGGTTAGAGATAGATATCCTAGGATAAGCGGTTAGGATCGTTATGGGCACTTTGAGTTTGCAGGTGATGCCCTTTGGATTGTGAATGCGCGGCATTCATGGATCATCATCAGATATTCCATTTATCTAGATCAGTTTGTCGTGGTCTTCGTGGATGACATTTGATGCTCGTCAGTGGGAGCATGGTGTCGACGAGGATCGTTTCTGTTGTTGAGAGGCCGGCGGTTGTACGCGAGTTCGGTAAGTGCGGTTAAACTATGAGATGAGATTTTGGGACCGTGGTGTCGACATTAGGAGTGTCGGTCGACCCGGGGAGAAGGTCGAGGCCGGTGATGAGGTTGGGAGGCGGAAGTCGGCCTTCGAGGATCATTAGTTTCTTGGGATTGGTGGTGTCTGGGAGATTCATTGAAGTTCTCGGGATGCGTGTATATGGTAGGTTGACCTGGAAGGAGGTCGGGCAGTTAGATGGCCGATGCGGAGGCATTCGAGGTTGAAGGAGACTCCGCCGGCTCCGTCTTGATAGTTCAGAAGCGACAGAGTACACAGTGTATTGTGATGCCTTAAAGGATGGATTGGGATGTGTTTGATGCAGTCTGGGAGGGTAGTAGCTTATGGTTCTCGTCGGTTGAAGAATCACGGCCAGAATTACCGCGACATGGAGTTGGCGGCGTAGTCTTCGCCTTGAAGATTTGGGCGCCACTACTTGTCTGGCGGAGTTCGAGTGTACTCGGACCATAAAAGTCGAAGTATATTTTCCATATGTGGGACCTCGATATGACGCGAGATGGGGATGGAGTTCACAGAGGATTATGAAACCCCGGCTTTGCATTACCATCCGTTAAGGCAAATGTGATTAACTGATACACTTTCGATCGGAAGTCACGAAGCGTTGGCTAAGTATAACTTCGGGAGTAGGTTCTTTCGAGCTATGGGGCCGAGTTTGAGGCTACGATCTGACGGCGGACTTAGGGTACCTTGGGAGTTTAATTAGCTACATCGTGCGATGAAGCCAGTGATTGAGTCGGTGGCGGAGACGAGAGATAGTGTCGTGGGGACGAGTATAGTCGGTCTGGTGTGAAATTTGGACCGTTCACGTAGATGGTAGTCTTCGATATAGGGGACGGGTGAGTGGTTCCCCCAGGTTAAGTAGATTTGAGAGGAGATTCTCGGGGAGTTCCATTTGCTCGATTTGCAGGTGCATCCGAGGTGGCACGGCGGTCTTGCAGGATCTTCGGTCGCGGTACTATTGGAGTGGGATGAAGAGACACGTAGGGGACACGTTGTGATGTCTTACATGTCGGCGGGTTAAGTGAGCACCGAAGCCAGCGGGCTACTTGGCCGGTGGGGTGGGCGAGTGGAAATGGGAACCGCACGTCACGATGAACTTTGTGACCGCACGCGGGCCTTAGCGAAGCATGGCGCGGTATGGGTGATAGTGGGCCGGCTCACGTGGTCGGCACATTTTCTAACCCGTCGCGAATGACGCCGCTGTGAGATACGCGGTTATACATTGAAGATAGTCAGTATGATTTTGGTATCCATAGTGTCGGATAAGGACGAGGTTTATGGCGCGCTTTTAGAAGAGTTTCAAAGGTATGGGCACCGCGGTGACGATGAGTACAGTTCCACCCCTCGAGATAGATGAATTGATGCAGAGAGACTGCTCAGGTAGAGGACATGCTGAGCATGCGTCACGGATCGTAAGAGGCGTTGGGAGGAGCATTGCCGCTAGTGGAATTCGCTGAAGCAAGCGGTTACGAGGCGAATTATACGAGATATTGCCGTATGAGGCATTGTATGGGAGGCCGTGGTCCTTTATGTTGGAATGAGGATGGGAGAGAGCTCCATGTTTGGTCTATGATCGAATAGAGACACCTCAGGAAGATTGAGCGCGATCTGACGGTGTCTTCTCACGGTAGCTGGCCAAATGAAGAATTTATGCGGATGTGCGACGTCATTGCATAGAGTTCGAGGTTGGGATCGCGTCTTCTTGAAGGTGATGCTAAGAGGGAGTGGTCGAGTTCGCGAGAGTGTGGGAAGATATCGTCGGGTTCATTGGACCTTCCGAGATACTCGAGAGGGTAGGCGCAGATTGCGTCTCCGGTTAAGCGTTACCGCCCAGCATGTCAGGTGTCCATGAGGTATTTCACGTCTCCATGCTCCGAGTATACTCAGGATCCCGGCTCATGTGGTGGATTGGGGACCAAGTCGAGTTGACGGATGGGACCTTGAGGAGGGACCCGGTGTGCATTTGGATGGTCGTGATCATGTTTTGCGGCGCCAAGAGTGAAGCTAGTGAGTCTTGTAGGCGGCACTATGGAGTGGAGGTCGACGTGGGAGCGCGGGGACCGCGATGCGGGCCACCTATCCACTCTTGTTCGGGGATGAAGGTCGTGGTTTAGTCGTTTAAAGATTTAAATATTTGTTTAAATGCGTAGTAGAGTCTTGCTGTTGCGTGTATGTATTTGATTGTCGTTACGAATTTCGGAATGAAATTCGCTTAAGAGAGGAGAATGTAAGACTGAAATTCCAATTTATGGAATAAGGAGCAAAATCGTAATTCGATTCTAAAAATTATTTATTCGGTTATAAAAATCCACTCCAATTTATTCTCTGAATCTCGGATGGAGAAAGCGGTTTCTTGTTAAGGATCGATCTTGCGAAATCCTAAGCCCAGCACGTAAAATTCGATCAAATTCGGAGACGGTCGGAGTCGACAACGTTTTGGTATCGCGGTTCGGTGCCAGTAAAGCGATTTTCGTTGCGACGAAGTCACATATAACATGTACTCATGTCTGTAAGTGGTATGAGTAGAAATGATGAAAATGGATAGCCCCAGAGATAATCAGAATGTCAAGCGGAGAAAGAAGAGAGATTAATTAATTTAATTGATTAAATGGACTAAAAGTAATTTCTGATTTGTCTTTCCACTTAACTAAAATAGCATTGAAATGGGGAGGATGAGCGTGAGATGCGAGCGGAGTTTTGGGAGGAATTTCTTTAGAGAGAGAGAAACTTATGCAAATATCGTGTCCGGCCGTCGGCGATCTTCGAGGACAATAAGGAAAGCTGCTTTACGTGGAGAGGGCTTGGCGTGGTCTGGGATTTAGGGAGTTTATGGCTTCCAGTGAGGTAGGGGTTTACCTCTTTGCGTTTATTCTGTTTTAAGTCTTTCTAATTTGAGTCGAAAGAGGCCGTTAGGGGCCGTTTGATCGATCCCAAAACATGGGATCGAATTATTAGAAATTTTGGAATCCGTTGGCGAGTCCGTCCAGGCCTGCAATTTGTTGGGTGATTAATTGTGAAAAATTGCGAAATAAATTGTGCATTGATTGGAATGGGGCCGGAAGTAAGTAGAGTGAAGCAGGTTCACTAAGTGAGCGGAGTGATTTGTGATTTTTGGAGATAGTAGCAGGGTTTCACTATTCACGAAACGATCATTCTCAAAATATATTTGTGAAAATATGTGTTTGGTCAGTGATTTAAAAATTAGAATTGCTCGTGTTTGATCCCATTAGCTCAGTGAAACTAATTTTGATGTATGAAATGAGAATTTACATGACTTTGATTGTGTGAATTGAATTTTGTAAATATATGCATGTTATATATTTACGTGAATTGAATCTATGTGGAATTGGCATCTGTAAATTCAGTATCTGTCTCAGAAACAGAATTTATAGGAGTGAGTGCATGAGATGAGTCTAGAAAATGGTTGGAGGGTTGTCTAAAAATATTAATTATCGGGTAGTCAAATTAAAAATATCAATCGTCGGGTGACTGATTGATATTCATCCGGATGAATCATGAAGCAAATAATATATCGTCGTTCGGAGGCGGCACAATTGATATATATACGCCGGAGGATTGTCCACTAACAAAACAATAATTCTCATACGAGGCTTAGGCGAGTGTAGGGAGAGTCGGTGAGGACTCGGGATCGAGTTGGTCGTATAGACATTCAGTAGGATCATCGTTTGCTTGAATGTATATTTATTTACGGAACATTACTTGGCTACTTGACTTGGGTGGAGAAGTAAGCCACATGGGGCGATTCCACTGCGAGCATTAGCTCACCATGTCGAGGATATTATTTTGCAGTGCAGGGAGCGCGTGCGGGACGGCTCGTCCCAGGGATTGAGTTGGAAGAAGCGGGTTGTGGGCACAGTTTGATGATATATACGTGTATTGAAATGTCCCAATTTTAATATATGTATTGTATAAAGTGAAAATATTGTAACTCTTGTGGCTATTTGGTATATAGTTGGTATGTATTATGAGTATACGTTTGTGGAGCCCCAGTGGTAGGCGTACTCATGTGATTGGATATATTGGATATATTGCCTTTGTTGGGGACGGATATACATGTTTGTGTTGGGTAGAGCTCATAATCTGAGAAACTGCCGTTTCGTAGAAATGTCGGGTCACCCAGAGCATTCCTGAAGTGTTCAAGCGGGTTGTGGGTAGTCAACGGACCCCGGAGTTTGGGGTGTCACATTACGGCGTGCATTAAGGGGTGGGAGAGGTCCACGTCTGAGTTAGGTATGTATCGTGACGGGAGAAAGCAGAAATTTAATTTGGGGAAGGCTGGGTCACGATACAAACTTTGTATCGTGGCTGGGCGGCTGAAATGATTGGGTTTGTGTGATACCAAGTGTGTGACCGGTGGAGCTTGAGGCGAGGGGCATTGTATCGCGAAGTGAGCCACGACACGGCCATTTGTGGGCTTGCGATCTGGCCGTGTGGGCGCCACGACCACGACCAGTCTTGTGACTTTGTGAGCCTGAGTGAGCCGAGTGTGCACAATTTTTAGGCTGTTGGATTCAATACCTTTGTTTAAAGTCATTGTTGGGACACTGTTCAAAAATAATAATAATAATAATAATAATAAATAAAATAATAATAATAAAATAAAATAAAAAAATAAAAAAAATAGAAAAAAAATAAAATAAAATGAAATAAATCTTTTAAAAATGAAAATTTCTAAAAATAAAATTTTTATTTGTTGATTTGATTTAATATATGAAATTATAGTGCCGTACCATAGAATGCATAAGATTATGTATAAAATATTTTATATTTGAATAGTGTCTCGAGTGTGATTGTGCCTTAGAGATATTACGTTAGATTAGCGCCGTTTGAGCTTTGTGTAGATGGTTAGTCGAGGCGGGCATGGGGGCGTGCGAGGTGCGGTCAGAACCTTGGTATTTGATCGTATTTGGGCTTTGCGGGGGCTGTGGGTGGTGGGCGGCTCTTGTCGCATGGCGTGTGCGATAGTGAGCCGAGTGCAGATTGACGACCTCGGTTAGAAACACATCGTCCTCCCGAATTGTTAGAGGAGGAGTGGACTCGGGGTCGGAGACTGACTATGACCACGAGAGGGGAGAGGTAGATGACATCTGAGGCATCGAGATAGTGTTAGTGCCCCAAGAGGAAGGAAGATCAATTTTCTTCGACTCGGAAAGAAGCGAAGACACGTTTCGCAAGGATGGCGGGGCGGGGCAGGAGTCATCGGGACCCGAGGCCGGGATGGGACATTTAATTAATTAGGGTAGATGATGTGTTATCTCTGCTTGAAGCCAGCACAGGACACTTTCGACAGGATTGTCCACGGAGGTAGGAATCCCAAGGTTATGGGACACCTGGAGTCCGTCGTCGGTGAGAGCGAGTTAGGGTTCTTGGAGTGATATGGGCGGATGGTGTCTACCATTGCCATCGCCGGACATATGAGGAGGATTGCCCTCGGAGGTAGAGATCGAGGTTTGGGGGCGGTCTGATCTCATTCGATTTGAAGGATAGGAGGCGGATGCGGTTTGTTTCTCCGTACCACTGAGTATGGGTCGGAGGCCGGTGTCGGTGTGAGGGTGCCTCCTGAAGCTGTACTTCCAGCGAGACCGGGTCCACATAGGCCAGGGTCAGAGCGTAGGTCGAGGTCGACCACAGGATTCTGTGAAGTTGGTCCAATTTGGGCGGATGCGTGTTACATTCTTGCCGACTGGGCATATGAGGCGAGATTGTCTTAGGAGGCAGAGATCTCATGGTACAGAGACTGAGCGTTCAGATTAGCCGGATGAGTAGGGTAGGTTTTTACCCTTGCACTTGTTGACTAGAGTAGCGTTGAATTGGATGCATCATGTTCATTCATTAATGCATCTTGTGTGATAAGTTTGGGCTTAGAGGTTGAGGCCTTTAGATAAATGATGGGAAATTCTTCCCTAGGATGTAGGGTGAGAGCTGGTCAGATGTGTCGAGATCGTGAGTCAGGGGTCTCAGTGATTCTGCCCATGGTGGACCATAGGGTGGTAGACATATTGGGTGTTGATGTCATTCTTGACATGAATGAGTTGACAACCATCGGGTTGTCAGTAATTAGGACCTTAGTCGGGTTGTCATACCCAACACAGTCTTGGAGTTGGGTGAGGTTACATATGCACGTAGTTGGATGCGTATGTGCGTAGAATTTCAGGACAAAATTCTTTTTAAGGAGGGGAGAATGTGAGACCCCAGAAAATTCCAATTTTCTTAAAAAGGGCAAAATCGTAATTTCGATAAAAATTTGAAAAGTTTCTAAATCTCGGATGATGAAACGGACTTCACCGTTGGAATCGTCTTGCGAAATAAAGCTATCGTCGAATTTCGTCGGTCAGTGATCGAAATTTACGTTTTATTGTAGAGTATCGGGTGTCGTCAGCGACATATTGATGTGACAAAAGTCACCTATAACATGTACTCTTATGACAAATGTTACAAGATTAGAGAGATTATGGAAATGGACGGCCGAGATTGTGCCACGTGTCAAAATCCAAGAGAAGGGACATAAATGACATTTTTAGAATTCTAAATGAGGAAAAGGACAAAATAGAGAATAGTGGTCATCTCCTACAATTGAAAAGAGGCAAAACGTGAAGGGAGGAGAAAACATTTATAGTGATCTTAGGTTTTCATTTTTAGAGAGAGAGGGAGTGACTTTTCTCTAAGATCCCGAGCGATCGGACTGTCGGATTTCTTCGGGACAAAAAAGAAAGTTGCTCTACGTGTGAGGACTACGAGTAGAGGCGCGGTTTTAGGGAGTTCGACAAAGCACTAGTGAGGTAGGAGTTTTATCTTTGCGGGATGCAGCTGTTTAAGTGTTTTGTTGATGATTGAGTTGATTGGGGCCTTGAATGGCCGTTTGATGAGTCTGAAACTTGAGGCTAGAATTGGAATTTTTAGACGGTTTGAGCAGGTCCATGATTTGTTTAGTCATCTTAGGTGATGATCGTCGTGAATTCATGTTTGGTGTGTGTATGAGGCGGTTTGAGCCATGGATTCGGGTTTACAAAGTGGAGCCGATGTTGGGTGATTGGTTGTGAGCGATGGCAGGGGTTTCACTGTTCACGTGAATAGTGTTCATGAAATATTTTTTGTGAGAAAATGTGCTTGGATGGGTAATTCAAATTGAATTTCTCGTGTTTGTTAATTAGCCCATGTGAGCTAATTTTTAGTGTAATGGATTGAGTTGAATAGGAATTAGTAGGTTAATGCATGAACTTTGTGTATTAACATGAGGTCATAATTATATGGAATATAATTGTGTGTGTAGATCATTGGATATGAGTTTGTGATTAGCTCAAGTGAGTTAATTTGGGTGATGGTTGACCAAAATTTGTATATTGGTGTAAATTGTGTTGAAATTACATAACATGTTGTATGTGATTTAAATATGTTAATATATATATGTATGCGAATATATTAGCATGAATGACATGAAATGGCATAATGCATTCTCCTTATGCTAGGGTAACCTAGAAATTAGGTGTGAGTCTGAAGACACGAATTTTGAAAAATGAATATGGTTGTGAGGAGATTTCACGGGATGATTTTTCCGGAGGAATGGGGTTGGAGGCGGTCAAACATATCATTTGGATGAGGACCATGAAATTTGTTTGAGTTCTCTAGCACATTCGCCTCGGAGGGTAGTCCGTCTTTTCACCCAGAATCTCGGTAGTGTATTTCAAGAACAACAAGTTTGTTTTGAAAATGATATTTTCTCATACATGGCCAGAGCGAGTGTGGGGAGTCGGTGAGGACTCAAGACATAAGACGGACATTTAGGCGTTCAAGTAGGATCATGAATTTACTTGAAGGTGTGTATTTACATTGGATCATTGCATATGCACTTAGGTGATGGCTCATTTAGGAATTGATTTATTCTTAGCGATAAGCTCACCACCATCGAGAATATTATTTCAGGTACAAGGAGTGTTCGAGGAGACGGCTCATCTTAGAGGCCGATTTGGAAGAAAGCCGGGTCGTGGCTTTGATGGTTTTTGGTATAACATGTATTAGAATTGAAATTTTAATATGTGTTTGTATTAAGAGAGATGTTATAACTCTTGAACTATTGGAATATAGTTGGGTGTATATTTGATGAGTATTGGTTTATGGGCCCTAGAGGCCATTTTTACTCAGGTATGAGTCTCGCGATACAAGACGTGTAGATTTTCCGCGGGTTGACGGGTTGTCAACAAGACCCTCGGTTTTGGGGCGTCACAATATCGGTGACCTTTTCGATCTCGGTTTAATCCGGTTCCACCATCAATTCGACTCCTAAATCGTAAATTGGTAACTTTTTAGGTTTAGTCATAAGTTTAGTTTTTAAAACATTGGTTAAAACTCTCGTTAAACATCCCACACGTGTCAAAGTTTTTAATCTAGTTGTAACTTTTTTTAATGGGATAAGCATGGATAATTACGGAAGTAAATGTCGAGAGTATCTTGAGATCGAAAAAAAAGTTAAAGGGTAAATTGGCCCATACTCATAAAACTCAGGAGCATTTATTCACCTTATCTGGTTTTTATATCATTCGTGGACTTAGATGTGTGAAATGGTTGTTGTATTTTATGTCTTAGGTTTGGGAGGCATGACAACTCCTTAGCCTATTCGTGTATGATTTTTTATTTATTTTTAAAGTAAATAAGAATAAAAAATTTATATAGAATATAGAATATAAATGCATATTAAAATAAATACACAATTTAACATTTAATATTATTAAACACTATTTAGTTTTAATTCTTATTTAGAATTAAACAAAAAAAGGAAAAAAAAAAACTACCTTCATTTAAATCCAACATAAAAACATAAGCACCCAAAATACTAACCAAATAAATAAATAAAATAAGCTAATAAAATAGAAGTAATTACAATATCCTAAAATATCAAATAATAAAAGAAAAAAAATACAGTTGATAACTAAGTAAGCAAATAGAAATTAAAATTTTGCAATATATTACAAGATTAAATAATAAATTATGAATATAGAACTTAATAATAAGATTAACAGGTCTCAATCCCAATCCCATAAATTTGAACAAAACAAATTATCTATACATACATATAAATATATATATATATATATATATATATATACACACGGAAGACTAAAAATAAACTTTAGTGATTATATAATAAAATTTAGGATAATGAAGTATGTACTTAAATGTTATTGATATATTATTATTATTATTATTATTAAAATTTAAAAAATGGCAAACAAGCATAACCAATAAACCCTTTTTTCTTTGGAGTAAAATTTAATTAATTTCCTAAAATAGAATATCTTTTCCCATTTCTCTTGCACTTCCAAAAATGAAGAAAAGTTTCAATATAGAAAAGTTGGATTTGAAGCTTTTTTTTTTCTATTATCATAACCCCATTCCATAATCTACAAATCAATTATTTTTAATCTCAAAATAATGAATAATTAAAAATGATCATCTTCATCTCAATAATCATTGATTAGTACATAAAAAAAAAAATCCAATTTTTTTATTTTTCTTTGGTCAAATAAATCATTAATATTAAGAAGATTTTCGAGAAATACTAATTACTAACTACATTTTTTTTTTTGGTTAATAGATATAAAGTCAATTAAATACATAGACTCGTATTAAATGCACATATTGACTCATATTAAATTTACATTAAATATGAAAATATATTTTTAAGACTTATAGATATGTTTCAATAGATATTATACGGGGATAATAAAAGCCCTAACTTATAGTCATATGTTCAATTAAGCATTTGAGTTTTTTTTGATGTATGTGTCATGATGTTTGAGTGTCGTAAGCTCGTTAAATGCGCCTGTAGTGAGCTACTGATGGAGACTCATTGTCGCGAGAGCGTACTCATGCTCGTTCAGAGGAAGAAGATGATCAATTGGAAAGAAGCAATAAAAAAGTTCGAGCGGGAGACTCTATGCATGAACCTTTGCTTTGCGACGTCAAGATGTCTATTGCAAAACAAAGGGGAGTTTCCTTCCGTGACAAGCTACTAGGAAGACTGTAATGCTCACGGAGTTTAGATGAAGAAGTTATGGCTCATTAGAGGTCACCGTAGCCAAACTAAACAGTTGACTGTTGTGGTGACCTAACTGACTGGCGGCGACCTGGCTAGCTCACTACTACCCTCACAGGCACATGAAACAGGATCACTTGACTCCGATGGGTTTACTTAGAGTGAGAACATCGAGAAGCGAGGTGGATGAAGAAATTATGGCCTTTCAGTTGGAGGTTACCACGTAGTCCAACTAAGTAAAGGCGACCTTTGCGGTGACACTCTGCGGTGGCCTCTGGTGACGCCATAACGACTGCAGGCTAACCTCGCCGATTAGGCCCATTCGGGGGTAAAATTTATAACTTGGTCTCTGAGAGGTTGAATTGAAATTCAAGCTAACATCAAGTTCGAAGTGGATCTGATTTACACAGGACTTACTATCAAATTTCCTTTATTTTACCCAGTGGTTCTAAGTCAGGTTAATGTATACTACCACAATATGATAGCTTAAAGTAGTTTGAAAATACAACGAAACATTCCCCTTAGGGCAAGGCAACCACCCACCTGACCCTTAGGGTGAAAATAACCAAGGAGAATACCTACCTCTTGGGTTTGTTGAAACTCACAGATTACAGTATCTACTTGTAGGCTGCTTGTCGCGAGGAAAGACTTTCCCTCTTGCTGCTTGATGGAGTAATTAGATCGTCATAAAATCTAGAGAGAAGGTAGAACCTCTCTCTCTAACTCTTCTTCTCAAATTTGGTTTGCCTTCCTCTCTCATTTTTCTCTCTCTCCCAACTGGTTGGGAGAAGATAGAAGTCAGTGAGATCTTCTAAAGCTTGCCATACAATCGATTACCCAAGTGGCTCATTGGATTCTGCTATCGCGCTTATCATTCTTGTGGATTTCCCTCCAGATCATGTGTTGTCGCTGTGTCTCTTTTGGGTCCTTGAGCTATTTGTTTAGTAGCTTCCGGCAGCGCATATCTTTATCTTGAGCCACTCAAATGAGCGAGGTCACAGCGCTGCCTCGGTGCGCCAGCGTGAAATTCGGTGCTCTGGGGTCGGCGAGTCCCGGCGTAGTTACTAGATTCGCAAGGCGATTCCACGGTGAAATCGGGTTCGTCATCTGGGATCCCCAGAAAAATTAGTTTTGGCCAGAATTATTATTTATTTCTTGGAAATTCGAATTTTTATCCGGGGTTTCACAGGAGTAGCCTTTGTAGGGGACTTTCTCTTCTGGGTATTGCTCACCCGTTGTGGGACCACCCTTTCAGGTACACGAGAAGACAACGCTCCTTCGAGGCCGTGAGTATGAATAAGGCCTAGTTGTGGCCTTGAGAAGTATTTTTGTAAAATATAATGGAACATATAGTGTTAATATATTTTGGCATGTAAAAGTGTAAAAGAGTTGTACATCAAACTCTTATAAAATATCATAAGAATTTGCGTATTTGTAAGAAAAATATACAAGGATTCAAATGCCCTTGTAAAAAAAAAAAAAAAAAAAAATTGACCCCGGGATTTGAGGCGTTACACAAACAGAAGTGTATATTCATTCAACCAGGACTTCATGAATGTAAATCATAATTACATAAATGGAAACAATCAACCATGGTTCATTTTCTAAATTTTCTTTAAAATCAGCCCATTTGCTTACGAATATTTGAAAATCAATTTTAGATTTATTTTGTTTTAGATTAGTTTATTTTAAGATAATCGACACTCCAGGAAATCCACCCTTACATTTCGAATGGAAATTCTTGAGTAACTGGGTACTCAATCCTCGCTAAAACCACACTTTCCACGTGGGATCGATATCCGAACTTTTGGTCAATTATATTACTTGTACGACCCTTGCGCTTGAGGAAAATCGCTAACAAAATGCTTTCGAGTTTTGCACATATGTCTATTTTTTCTCTAGTGGTTTTAGTCCCCAGATACATGTGTTTACTTTTGTACCTCGTCGTAGCGCATCATTGAAAAAGACAAATGCACGTTAAAACCAGTGTTTTACAAACAGGACCAATCATATTGGTGACCTTTTCAATCCCGGTTTAATTTGGTTCCACCATCAGTTCGGCTCCTAAATCGTGAATTGATAACTTTTTAGGTTTAGTCATCAGTCCGATTTTTAAAACATTGGTTAAAACTCTCGTTAAACATCCCACACATGTCAAAGTTTTTAATCTAGTTGTAACTTTTTTTAAGGGGATGAGCATGGATAATTATGGAAGTAAATGTCGAAAGTATCTTAGGATCGAAAAAAAAGTTAAAGGGTAAATTGGTCCATACTCGTAAAACTCAAGAGCATTTATTCACCTTATCCGGTTTTTATATTATTCTTGGACTTGATGTGTGAAATGGTTGTTGTATTTTATGTCTTAGGTTTGGGAGGCATGACAACTCCTTACCCTATTATGTATGATTTTTTATTTATTTTTTAAAAGTAAATAAGAACAAAAAATTTATATAGAATATATAATATAAATACATATTAAAATAAATACACAATTTAACATTTAATATTACTAAGCAATATTTAGTTTTAATTCTTATTTAGAATTAAACCAAAAAGAAAAAAGAAAAAATAAACCTTCATTTAAATCCAATATAAAAACATAAGCACCCAAAATACTAACCAAAAAAATAAATAAAATAAGCTAATAAAATAGAAATAAATGCCATATCACACGAGATCCAAGAATAAAATTAATTAAGTACTCAATTGAGAATTAGCTAATAAATAGAAGTAATTACAATATCCTAAAATATCAAATAATAAAAGAAAAAAACAGTTGATAACTAAAATAAGCAAATAAAAATTAAAATTTTGCAATATATTACAGATTAAATAATAATTATGGAAATATATAACTTAATAAGATTGAAAGGTCTCAATCCAATCCCATAAATTTAGACAAAACAAATTATCTATATAGAGAGAAGACTAAATAAACTTTAGTGATTATATAATAAAAAATTTAGGATAATGAAGTATGTACTTAAATGTTATTGATATATTATTATTATTATTATTATTATTATTATTAATAAAATTTAAAATGGCAAACAAAGCATAACAATAACCCTTTTTTCTTTGGAGTAAAATTTAATTAATTTCCTAAAATAGAATATCTTTCCCATTTCACTTGCACTTCAAAATGAAGAAAAGTTTCCAATATCACTAAAGAAAATTAGGATTTTAAGCTTTTTTGTTTTTTCTAATATCATAACCCCATTCCATAATTTACAAATCAATTATTTTAATCTCAAAATAATGAATAATTAAAATGATCATCTTCATCTCAATAATTATTGGTTAGTACATAAAAAAAAATCCAATTTTTTTATTTTTCTTTAAAATAAGCTAATAAAATAGAAATAAATGCCATATCACACGAGATCCAAGAATAAGAATAATTAAGTACTCAATTGAAATTAGCTAATAAAATGAAGTATTACAACTTCTCCACAAAATATCAAATAATAAAGAAAAAAACAGTTGATAACTAAAATAAGCAATAAAATTAAATTTTGCAATATATTACAAGATTAAATATGGTATGAAATATATAACTTAATAATAAGATTGAAGATACCGATCCAATCCTTGAAATTTGAACAAAACAAATTATCATATATATATAGAGAGAGAGACTAAAAAATAAACTTTAGTGATTATATAATAAAAATTTAGGATAATGAGTATGTACTTAAATGTTGTGATATATTATTATTATTATTATTATTATTATTGTATTATTATTAAAATTTAAAATGGCAAACAGCATAACCAATAAACCCTTTTTTCTTTGGAGTAAAATTTAATTAATTTCCTAAAATAGAATATCTTTTCCCATTTCACTTGCACTTCCAAAAATGAAGAAAAGTTTCAATATCACACAAAAGAAAATTAAGTTTTAAGCTTTTGTTTTTTTCTATTATCATAACCCCATTCCATAATTTACAAATCAATTATTTTTAATCTCAAAATAATGAATAATTAAAAATGATCATCTTCATCTCAATAATTATTGATTAGTACATAAAAAAAAATCCAATTTTTTATTTTCTTTAGTCCAAATAAATCATCAATACTAAGAGATTTTCTAGAAATACTAATTACCTAACTACATGTTTTGGTTAATAGATATAAAGTCAACTAAATACATAGACTCGTATTAAATGTACATATTGACTCATTAAATTTACATTAAATATGAAAGATATTTTAAGACTTATAGATATGTCTCAATGGATATTATACGAGATAATAAATTCACCTGTATAGTCGTATGTTCAATTAAGTATTTGAGGTTTTTTGTTTTTTTTTTAGGTCCATATGTATCACGATGTTTAGTGTAAATGGCTAAATTCATCCTCTGTATGACTACTTGATAGGCTCAAAACATCGAGCGTCTTCATCTTTGTTCGGAGGAGGAAGAAGATGATCAATTGAAAAGAAGGAATAAAAAGGTTCGAGCGGGAGACTCCATGCAGGAACCTTCGCTCCTCGACGTCGAGATGATTATTGCAGAACAAAGGGGAGTGGATCTCTGCTGTAGGAAGAACTGCAATGCTCACTGCTGACGATCCGGAGGAGTGGATCTCTGATGAAGAGGAACAACCATAGACGAGGAGATGGACCTGGATTGCCTATTACGACTCTCAAAAGGAAGAGAAGGAAGGCAGATTCGTATGCCATGGAAGCAGACATTGATAGTCAAACTGTTAGGTCGGAATATCGGTTATCACTTACTTCTCAAGAAAATCAGGTACTTATGGAAATCAAAGGTAGTGCTGGACTTGATAGCTATGGACAACGGGTATTTTCTCGCCATGTTCTCTTCGGTCGAAGACTATAAATATACAAAGTATAGTGGCCCTGATTTGATTTTCAATCACTATTTAATGGTTAGACCGTGCCAACCAAACTTCTCTTGGGTCCGTATTCCATGCCTTCCCATCGAGTACTACGACCTCAACTTCCTTATGACTTATGAGGTTGGGTTCGAAAATTGGGAAACCTATCAAAATCAATGATGCTTCCAACGCTGTGTCCAAAGGTCACTTTTTACGTAACTGCGTGGAGCTAGACCTATCAAAGCCCTTAGTATATATCCAGTTCCAGACTTCGTCAGAAGGGTCCGAAGGTTCGAGTATATGGGAGTCCACCTCGTGTGTTTCGGGTGCGGAATGTATGGGCCGTGGAGACTGGAGAGAGAAGACTCAACGGTAGGTCCGGAAAAGTTGGAGGAAAACAGCGCCGATGGGATCCCTGCCATACAAGTCAACAACTAGATAAGGAAGGAGGAGATAACGATAAATCCAGAAATTGTAGAAAAATATGGGTCTTGGATGTTGGCCTCGCGAAGACCTCGAAGACACCGGAGTAAACCAAACGCACAAGGTTTGGAGGAGACGTTGCATGAAAAAGGGGATCAAAATGAACCCCACCGCCGAAATATTAGCTTTACCAAGCTAAAAGATTCATTTTTGAGATATGCTACCTTAGGTATGGAGAATGACGGGGAGATGGAGCAAGGATGGAGGTAGACTTGAGCACGTTTCATACTCAAGGTAGAGCCAAACCCCTCATGCAGAAGCACCCTAGTGGTTACTGCTTTGGAGAAGGAGAAAAGTACCCTACAGCCACCGTTAATTCCAGTCTAAGACCACATCAAGTGGCTGCGAGATGGAGCATGTGGTATTAATGCAGATTATTTATAGATAAGATAGCAATAGAAACGATTCTATCTTGAATCAAGTCTTGTGTCGGTTCAGTTCGGTGAAGCGCGGGCGTGTGTGGTGGGCAGCGTAGTAGAAATTTATTAGCAATGCGTGGTAGCTTTACGGAAACGTTTGGTAGAACTTTGTTAATTTATGGTATTTCGAGCGTGAAGCTTTGACGGCAAATCGGTGAGCGACGATTTAAAAAAAAAAGCAGGCATTTCATTAGGCTCGTTTTCCATATGAGCAATTTCGAGAACCTTGCCGAGTGGCCCGTCCGGCTATCTGAGTTTGTATTGTAATCCCGATCTCGAAACTCGGTCAGTATCTTTTTAAACTTTTGTAATCGATCGATAAATGAAATACGTGATTAAATAATTTTACATGGGATTTGTTTCTGTAGTTGATTTAGCGATTGATCTTAAAAATTTGTTAAAGTCCTTATCATGACATTTGTTTCCCTTTACGGATTACGCGAAATTCCGCTTCTTGAAGCATTCTTATTTGAAAAATTATGAAATAAATTTAAAACAAGTAGAAATTGCGAGTGAGAAGAAATAAGATGCACGAGGAAAATCATTGAATAAGAAACATGATTGGTTTTAATCGATTATCTAAATAAAGAAATAATATATCATTAGTCTGCCAAAATGAACTAGGTATGCTGTGAAACTATTTGGCGATATCTTTAGCACACTTGGTTTAAGTTGGCCACCGCCCCTCCTAACTACGAAGTTGCCTGATTAATTTCAAGACCCATAGCTTCACCCTTGCCGATTTGAAGTCAGTCGCCCACCATGTGAGCAGAATTCGGCCCAATTTTCATACGACGAGTTAGCGGTGGCACTCAGGCGTTACCGTCTGTGCAGCGTCCCGAGATCACGGCTCCGCATTTCCTATGAAGCCACCCCGCGTCGCCGCGATGCCTTTACCCGTACCACGCTTTAGATCTTATTTGGGTTAAGTCGATACCGGTATCGAAGGGCCGTACCACAGTTTGATTGGATCGCGCCGTCCGGTGGATTGATCGTGTCGGTGGGTCAGTGCATTTTGCCCTCAATCTTTCGGTCGGCAAACCCATTAAAGCGTAGCGTATATAGTTTACGGGAGGCGTCTGCCGTATTTGTGTCAGTTCTTGTACACGGGATCGGCCAGATCGACCAGTGGAGTGCACCAGCCGTCCATGTCCTTCCCGACGTCCGCTGCTTGAAGCAGATTTCTTCACGCTATCCACCTTTGGAACATGCGTCAGCGAAACATGACGTATCGTGGGTCGCCATTTAAACTGCAAGAGCGGATATGGAGATCTGGAGTGCAGTCCCCCGGTCGATGGCGTGGGATTCGCTCGAGCTCAGGCCGTCGCCGTCGTCGGCGCCTCATAACGGCCATTGAGGATTCACGCATTTTGCCATCGTGTCATTTGGATCCTAGAGCTTGAGGATCCATTACATTGATATCCGGGACACATGACCTGGGCATTTCACTCCGACGCGCCTGAGTTGGGATCGCACCGGTGAAGACCAGATCCTGCCGGCCGGAGACCGTAGGCGGAAGCCTCATTCCAACGACGGATGGGTCCCGGCGGCCCAAGCCGAGCTTTTTTTGAGCCGAGCCCGAGATTTATCAAGCCTAAATTAAGGCTCAACCTCGGCTTGTTTAGCTCCACGGTGAGCACGGCAGGCTTTTTGGTAGGGCAGGCGAGCAGAGTAGCTTGTCGTTGACTCCTAGCTTGAAATTTGGGTGCATCACTTGTGTGGGTGCCTCTTGGGACTGACCATTCTGAGATGGGTGTATTTATCTTATTTTAAAAGTCTTGTTCCCATCCAATGTGGGACACAAGCTTTTCCACAAGTTTAAACCTTTAATTACCATTTTCAAGGGGTGATATTTGGAGGTAATTTCTAATTCACTCTTTAATGGTTTTGAGCAACTCAATGTATAATTTTCATCTCCTCACGAAGGATAACACATTCCCATGTGGACCTATCGAAAAAGCTTTGTGGGACCCATTTTAATTTTAGCTCAATAGTAAGCTAATTTATTATTATTCAGACCCATTTTTGACAATAGGCTCATCCAGGCGAGGTCGAAGTGGGGTAATACACCAAATATTAAGGCAACCCGCTGATCTGAGCAACATCGATATGAACATCCTATTCTCAGGCATCACCACGACCCACGGGGAGGGATAGGCATAGGGCCAGAGAGCCGAGTCTTTGAAAACCCAGAGCCAAGCAAGTGAGAGCGAGGAATTCCGCTTGTTATTGAATAAAGTTTGTGTAGCAAGCCCGAGCTACTTGATTCTTAGGAAGGGGGACTTTAAGTGGATGCTTCCCCCTAAGTTTTATCTTTCTATATGTGATGATTAGTTAGCCTCATCCCGTGGGCGTGATGCCAGGACACATCCTCCTCATGGACATGATCATATGGAACTGTAACAGTACTGCATCAAGGAGTTTCCTTTGTACCTTAAAGGATGTTATCCATAGATACAAGCACAGGATCTTAGGGTTGAAACGAGTTAGCGGACAACGAGGGCGGATGATATTTGCGATAAGTGGTGTGGGTATCATGGGCCACGACTAGAGGTTCCCCTACTCGGTCGACCATTTCAAGAGCTGAAAGGGACTCGGCCAGAAAGCCGGCCAGGCCTAAGAGCGCTCGACCGATCCTCATAGGGTTTAGGCTGCAGGTCGGCTCAGGAACACCGGTCAATCCTCACTTGGGTGCCAGAACTGCCACACCCAGATGCTTATTTTTGAGTTAGCTCCACGATAGGCCTTGTGGAGCTCTTCATGTTACGAAGTGTAGGTTCTCCCGTAGACAGCCTCCCTGCTCTCTAGCAGAATAGGAGCTTCTTAGCGGCAGCCTTTTATCGGGAAGCGGTTATGTAAAGGAAGAATAAGTCGTCATTCGAAATAAAACCCTCCCCTGTCATGGGAAGAAATGGTCACACTCTCCAGGCGAGGCGAATCACACTTCTTCCATAAAGAGAAGCCCGGTCTTTATCCTGAATCATGCATGACCATGGAAGAAATTATATCGGCGGGCAGGAATAAGTTCTCTAGCGGAAGATAACATTCGAGCGCCTCATGGCCCATGTGATAACCACCAGTGTGAGTCAGTAGTGAAGGCTCATCCGAATAGAAGAGCAACCACAAGTGGATTGGGTTCGGGTAGAGGCACTGGGGTTCAGCGAAGGCATTTAGGTACTTTGGAAGGAACACTACCAACTTAACGTCTTCAAAACATACCCCCAGTTTATCCATATGCAAATTAAAAGTCAAGGAGGCTATTACCAACTCCTCATTGAGAAGGTTCCTATGGAGGGATCTCAATCAATATCTCATCAACAGCACCAACTAGCTAATAGTAGGGGACTTTGATTCAGTAACCAAGTTAGACGAGGTCTCAAATACCAAGAAAAATTGGACCAGGAAGATGTGTCACCTTCACGAGGTGGATTTTGAAAATGGACCTATAGACATGGATTCATAGACCAAAATTTACTTGGACCTAAGAGACAAAATATCTCACGATAATTACGGATATATCGATCTTGGATTTTTATGGATATATCGAAAATATCGTTGGATATTTTGATAAAAATATCGGTAAAGCGAAAATTAATAAAAATATTTTGAAATTCATAGAAATACTTTGTTAAACTATAAAAAAGACATAAATTAGCAAATATCTACTTATTAAAAACAATATTCATTATAATTTATCGAGAAATTACATTACAATAGTAATTTAAAGAAGCGAAATGAGGCGGAGTGTGACTTAATTACATTATTTGATGAGAAGGGATACCGTTTGATGAAGATAATATTCGCAATAAGATCTTTGAAAATATTGAGAATCATCACTTGAAAAAAATAAAAAATTTGAGTTAAATGAAGCTTGGATGTGTATAGATGAGTTTGTAAAGAGATTGCGCTGATTTTAAGGGTATTTATATAATTTTTTGGAGTCAAAATAGTAAATTCTGGAGTATTTCTTGATATTTCTGGAAGTATTTATCGATGTTTTCAGATATTTTTTTTAGAAATTCCAGCCTGAGTGAAGAAAGTGCTCTACGATCAGTGATTTTCTGGGTTTTTAACTGGCTTCTTGCGGTCTTAGGCCGAAGCGATTTTAGCGATATATCGGCCAAGAAAAAGCAGATTTTTTATCCCTGCTTGGACCAGGGGCAAATCATCTTCAACATTCAAAGGCGCATGCCTAGACAAAGCTTTATGTAACACAGACTAGCAGATTTTGTTTCCTCAAGCATCAGTCATCCACATCTCCAAGCTGAATTCAGATTATTCCTATTTATGTCATTAAATGATGGAACTTACAGGAACATCCTTATTAGAAAATACTCAGGCATTGCAACCGGCACTACAATGGAACCAAGAATGCTTTAGTATCCTCCAGAAAAAAAAAAGAAGACTATGGGCCAGATAAGCAGAATACAATCCCATATTGAACCAGGAGAATAACCGATTAATCAAACTTGAATGAAAGCTCCAAAAGAGCTTGACAATAATAACTTAAGGAGGAACTTCTTTGGTTCCAAAGATCCAGAGAGGAATGGATCAAATCTGGAGATACAAACACGAGATTCTACCATGCTTCTACTTAGATACGGAAAAGCAGGAATAAGGTGGAACTCTTAAAAATAACGATGGTGAGTGGATATCTGACCCCCTTGCCCTTGAGAATATGGTACTGACTTTTTATAAAAATTTATTTCAGGAGGAAGGCCTTAGCAACCAGCATGCCCCGATCTCCCATGGCTGCCCCAACAACTCAGTGGACCAGGTACAATTCCTAAGAAAACCCTTCTCCAGAGAAGAGATAAAGAAAGCCCTCTTTGATATGGCTCCCTTCAAGGCTCAGGAATAGATGACATCCATGCAAGTTTTTACCATAACACATGGGTTTAATGACACTCTACTAATCCTCATACCTAAGATAGAGCACCCAGAACAAACTGCACACCTTAGACCGACCAGTTTTTGCAATGTTTGCTACAAGGTGATAACTAAGACCCTCACCAACAGGTTGAAGGAGATAATGGGGAGCTTGGTAACTCCAAACCAGAGCAGCTTTGTCCTTGGCAGACAGATTGTGGATAACGTTATCATATACTAGGAAGCCTTGCACTCAATGCAAAAGAAAAACGCAGGAAAAGGGTACATGCTCATCAAAGTTGACTTAGAGAAGGCTTATGATCGCCTTTCATGGAGCTTCATTCGAGACACACTGGAAAAGACAGGACTTCTAAGGACTTGGATTTGCAACATAATGCATTGTGTGGAAACACCCAGATTGGCAATAAACTGGAAGGGGAAAAAGTTAGAGTGGTTTAAGCCCTCGAGGGGCATTCGACAGGGAGATGCAATATCCCTGATTCATGTGCAAGTAGGGTGGTTCGGAATCAACAAAATTTATACCTATACCTCCTACTGCTATAGTCTAGCTACTCTAGCATAGTGACTCTAGGGTCGAACACAGGGATGAGTTTTCTTTGTGTAGGTTACTTACAGTTGGTTCAAAATGGTGAATTCATTTTGGATTTGGGGCTTTTGTAAAAACAATGGATTTTGATGGTGGAAAACTGAAAATAAAGTGAAGTGAAATATAAAAGAGAACTCCACGAGCATTGGGTTTCTTGGGTTTGGGATCAAGGGTGAGGCGGGGTTCTTGGGTCCATTTATCGCGTTGGGGAACATGACTATGGTCGTTCACAAGCCGGATCTTGTTTATTATAAAACTAAGCGCAACAATTTTCCTTTTGAGAGATGACATTTATTGAGCATTAACGCTCTCAAACAGTGAAAACCTAACTCCTTGACCCATCTTACAGTGACTAATAAGTGGTAATTAACAAATCTCAGTGGATCTAGCAATAAGCATCCACTGAACCCTAAAAGATTGCTAAGTGCTGATCATTCAAGGTGCATCAAAGGGGTTTGAACCTAGTGTGAAAAACAGAGATATAAATGTCAATAAATGCAGCGTTAAAAACATGAGAACCCTTAGTTACCTCAGATCTGTAGCCCAATAGCCCTCATCTTCAAGGATAGAGGGGGTTAGCCACTCATCCTTTGAGTTGCCATCCTCAGAGGGTGTTTGGTAGCCCAGAAAGTGAGAGAAAATGTGTGCTGACCCCGGGCCAGGCAGGGCTTTGAATGCAGTGGAACCAAAACCCAGGGCCTTTAATTTTAATTCTTTTATTTTACATTTTATTAAGTTTTCTTTTTCAAAATGTGCGACCCGAATCCAGGCGGCAGAATGGCGAATCAGGGCAGACGGTTTACTCAAACGATTTTATTTATCTTATTAAGCGAGTTTAATTAATTTGTTTTAGTTCTTGACGGTTTCGATTTAGGCGGACGATCATACAATTTTCAAAGCAATTGGTAGGCCCATAAGCATTTACAAAATACATTTTACAAAGGCATTCTATGCCCTTTCAAATGATATACAAAAAAAAAAAATCAAGGTTCAATGTTTAAAAAACCTTTTTTTGTTTATAAATACCACTTGTTCAAAAAGAGATGATATGCAAATGAAGCCGGAATTATATGCATCGCCGTGCTATATATTTCTGTATTGCTTTGATCTTGTCTCCCTTCTTGTCTACCAGAAACTGCGCATAGTTAAAACTATCGCTAAGCATTTTCATGCTTAGTGGTTCTATCTGATTCTATCTGAGTTCTATTTCAATATTCAGTGTAACTCAACATGCATTTAACATTATTAAACCATGCATATTAATTCAACATATACTCATCTTATTTATTTTTAGCATGCTTTCAATTTCTAAATCATTTACCAAATCATCATACAATTTCAATGCAACAATTCATTTCACAATTCAATTTATGAGATTTAAGCATATACATAGAAATCTCATTTTATACTCGTCAATGTTAGTTTATTTCACCTTGACTATTCAATTCCTGGCGGATTCCGTTTGATGAATCCGCCCTTATTATTCGGTAATGTGCTTATACATTTAACAATTCATCTCCCATCATGACGGATGCGGGTTTGGTGCATCGGAAACCGTGGTATCACTTATTGGTCTCCCATCATGCGGATGCGTTTGGGTGCATCGACATGTGGTATTAATTAAATGCCATGCGGCCATCGCCAGCGGATGCCGATTGGTGCATCAGCCAAGTGGGACATTTCTTCAATGCCATACGCCATCGCGGCGGATCTTGGAATTGGTGCATCCTTAAATTAGGACATTGGATAATTCGGGTGCGCCGAGCCGGATGCCGATTAGTCATCCGTCGGCCCATTCGATTATGTCATTTAGTTCACAATTCCGACCAGTTAGTTTGATGAATCCGATCCTTATCATCATTCACTTTTCTTTCCCGGTTTGATTATCACATTCAATTTCATATTCCCACTTTCGTATTATCTTTTAAAGGTATACTCAATCTACGTGCTATATCCACATACTCATTCATGTGCTAGATTCATGTACTCATTAAGTAGTTAATTGGTAAACTACCATAATACTTGAATTAAGGATAGAAGTCGGAGAACAAACGTAAAAGCAGAAAGCGAGGGACAAAGTCGATAGAACAACCCAAAAATATTGCTGATTCCAATCCTTGGAATCTCAATCTCAGTTATTTTTCCTCTTCGTCGAGTCCTATTCCAAAACCATTAAGAACAATATTATTCATGTGTACTAGTAGTTTTGGTTAGGATTGATTTTCGAGTTTAATAAGATTTCCAAATTCAATAAGATATATATATATATATATATATATATATATATATATATATATATATATATATATATATATATATATATATATAGATGGATTCTTGAAGCTCAATGGGCACCATGAAGTCTAGAATACCGAATCAGATTCGGACGAAGGGTTATGACCTTCGAGTTGGAGGGGTCATGCGCCAGTCAAAATCTGAGCCGACAGGCTGACCTGACCTGGACAGAGCTCGATCTGTCACCTCAGTCAAAGATATTCTATCCTCCTTAGGCATATGAATGTATTCTTGACTCAATGGGCTCCATAGGAGTCAAGAATACCCGAATCGAGTTCCGGACGAAGGAGATATGCGACCTTCGAAGTTGGAGGTCGTGCGTGAGTCCCAGCCCGGACAGGCGACGCAGGCGACGAGGCTGGCTGACTTGGACGACGAGCTCGATATAACACCTTGGTCTGACATCCTAATATCTCCTCAGGAATATGAATGTATTCTTGACTCAATGGGCTTTCCATAGAGGTCAAGAACACCCAATCGGGTGAAACAGAGGAGATATGACCGAAGTTGGAGGTCATGCATGATCCTGATCTTGACGGTGACACATTGACAGTACTGAAGTGACGAGCTCAGTCTAACACCTCGGTCTGACATCTAATATCTTCCTTAGGCATATGGATGGGTTCTTGACTCAATGGGCTTTCCATAGAGTTCAAGAACACTCGAATCGGAGTTCAGACGAAGAAGTTATGACCTTCCGAAGTTGGAGGTCATGCGCAGTCAGTCTTGACGAATTTTGACTGAAGCGACGAGCTGCTAGTGACGAGCTCAGTCTAACATCTCCGGTCTGACATCTAATATCTTCCTCAGGCATATGGATGGATTCTTGACTCAATGGGCTCCATGAAGTCCAGAACACTCCAAATCGGAGTTCAGATGAAGAAGTTATGACTGTAGAGTTGGAGGTCATCGTCGATCTTGACATTGGCCCGGGTGACATTTACCTTTGAAGTGACGAGCTCAACTCTACAGGACGAGCTGAGCTCTTCAGGACGAGCTAAGCTCTACATGACGAGTTGAGCTCTGCATGACGAGTTGAGCTCTGTATGACGAGTTGAGCTCTTGGAGCGAGTGCGCTTGACCTACATTTGACAACCTCATGGTGACCCTTCTTATTTGACTGTTCAAAGTAAAAAAGACCATAACTTGGTCTACAGGGGTCAATTGAGAAATTCAAAGCTAACATCAAGTTCACGGACATTCACTTCCCTGAAGGACTTACTTCCAAATTTCCTTTATTTCTTACTCAAAACCCCGTTCTAAGGTCCGGCTAGTTGACTGGTGTTGCGAGCCGGCCCGACCAGATTGAGCTGGGCTGGCCTCCAGTAAAAGGACTATAACTTAGTCTATAGAGGTCAAATTGAGAAGATTAGCCCAACATCAAGTTCGTGCTGATGTGGCTACAACTTACCAGAAGGACTCACTACCCGATTCTCTTTGTTCTTACCCAAAATTCAACGGCTCTAAGGTCGGTACATCGCACTATCACAATGTGTGACTTAGGGTGAAAATGACCGTAGGGAAGACCACCCTCTTGGAGTTGTCGAAACTCCCAGTTGTCCTCCTTTTTCAGCTCTTGTCACGAGGAAGGACTTTCCTCTTGCTTCTCCTGGGACCTGTGGCCCGATGGTTGGGAAATCTGAGAGAAGTGAGAGCTTCTCCTCCTCCATTTTTCTCTTTTCTTTTCTTTATGGATCCTCTAAATCGTATTACAAAAGGAGGAAACTTCCTCCACACACTCTACATACACGCCTTTCATGTTTTTCTTCTTTCTTTATTTCTTTTTATATTTGAGTCCCTCCATTTCTCTGTTACTTTTCATTTTAAGTCTCTGTTTTCCACTTGAACATATAAACTTATTTACTGTAATTGACCCTTAGGTCTGGTACCAATTTCCATATTTTCTCTTTTCACTTGGGTTTATTTCAGTTAATAAATAATTTAATCAATATTCGTCTAACAATTCCCATAAAGAAATATTTGAAGTTGGCCCAATTATCTTGGAATATATAATAAATTTTATTACTCGAAAATTCAGTGGCACCACAAGTGTTACAAAATGAGAGAAACTCGGAGAAGCGGGAAAATCTCGCACAGCAGAAAAATGTATTAAAAAAAATTAAGAATTGCCTCTACAAGATGTGTGAGCTTATATACTGAGACAAGCCGTAAAAAACATCTGACTGCCCATTACATGAAGGGTAATTCGGAAAAATACAAAAAGTGGTCAAAGAGTCAGCCGATCAATGTGGTAGACAGGTTTGCGAAATTCACAACTGGAGACAGCAGATGTATTTCTGCACCTTTGCTGCTCCATTTATTTTTTGGTTTCTGCTTTCTTTTCTTTTAGTTTCTGACCTGTAGCTATGAATTCAATTTGCATTCTTTATGATCGAGCTGACTCAACAAATTTGGCGATGTTATCTTGCAAAAACTACAAAAATTGCCACAAAATGCGATCGGTAGTATAACAAGGACCTTAATGTGCCAATCGTGTTAATTAAGCTGATTAGTAAAAAGATGCTTTCAAAAACTTGCAATGAGCAGTGTTAAAAGCACTTTGGGTACTAATCTTCTAACGACACATTGCTAGTCCCTTAGCAATGAAAGAAAGAGAGCAAACAAAACAACATCAAAATTATGTTCTAAGATAGCATTTCGAAGAATGTGAATGAGTACTGAGCTTCAGTAAGACTCACTGAAACCACGTCGAAAACCATCTCGAGAGAGTGAGTGTCATACATAACCAAGCATAAAAAGAGTCCCATTCTCTCGATAATCAACCTGGAACTTCCACCAAAATCTAAGTGTTTATATGATCATTTTTCAACAATAAACTGCCAAACTGCGCTCTCCCCCCAACCTAGCTCGCATGACTTAGTTACCTGTGGGCACTAGGCAATTCAACGGGGACCGGCTCTTATTCCACAATTCATGGCGTTGTAGGGGTGCAATGTTGAGGAATCGACTTCACCAAGGTCCATGGAACGAGGATCCACCAATGATTCCCAACCAATTAAGGCATAAGGCGTCAAAGTCATGGGATCAACAGCCGCGAAACTCTGAGTTTCACGAACTTTGAATGATTCGAGACTCCGGCACCTGACCTACAACTTGCTAAACTCCACCCATCCACCATGAATCGAGCGCATAAAGTTCCTGACTTAACCAGCTGGCTTAAGGCAATTCGTGTTTTAAAGACTTTCGCCATATACCCCTGATCAGGTTTCTCTAAGCAAAGCAATTTTTCTTTTTCTTTTTCTTTTTCTTTTCACTTTTTTTTTTTTTGAAGACTCATCGCCTTCATTCATGGGGTCCTTAACCTATTAAAGGTGGTCAACAATCCAAGTTTCTTCTGTAAGGTTTAGAGGCTAGACGCTTTTTCAACTTATCATTGAAACCTAATGTATGAAGTGTGACTAGCTAGAGGTGGAAGAAAAAGGTTGAAAGCAACAAGAATTCAACTGATCGTCCACTCAATTAGGCATGAAACCAATCTAACATCAACAGAATTGGACAATGTTTCAATTTTCAAACTACAAGCTAGGCAAAACATAAAAAAAAAAAAGGGTGCAATTTTGAAATTGTAAGCTTGAGTTGTATGGTATATATAAAAAAGAGATATGACTCTATTTTCAGCTTTACAAAAAGAAACTAATAGCTAGCCACTGAGCAACACACAATGGGCTATCTCAAAATAGTAACACAAGCATAAATGTAAAAGCCACTTCCTTCGCTTAATCCCCCCCCAACTAATTGCCACATTGTCCCCAATGTGGGGCCCGATTGGAAAGTTAGAGAAGGAAGTATACTCCTTAGTGGTGTGCACCGGTGGAAAAGCATCTCATCTCCGGGTAGCCGAGGGGCTTGATGAAACGAGAGAGCACGGCCATCGCCGCCGGCCAGCCATCCAATGATGTCACTGGGAGCAGATGGTGGGCTCGCCGGCCTCACGAGGATGAACCAAGAGCCCAGAGTGACTGTGGAGTAGATCGAGGCAGCCCGTGTGACTCTGAATTGACGTAAGATGGCGTGGTTCCAGTGGCTGTACAAGGTGGTGGTTTGAGCGACGACGACCTCTGTGCATGTCATCCTCTCAACTAAGGCTGTATAGGCCGCCTTAAAAGATGTGGACGTGGCTGAGAAGGTGCAGACCGCATTCATAATAGTTAGAAACCCGAAGGGATGGCGGAGATATGCCGCAAAGGTGGTGTCAGACAAAGATCGGGTCCACCCGAGCCTGGAGGAGCCTGAGGGCACTGGAGGTGCGAGACGCGTGTGGATAGGTAATGGAGCAAGGATCAAGCAGAGCCGTAGTTGCTGGAACTGGGCTCCCAATATGCAATCGTAGGAGGTGGCTGGATCCCTTTCTTTGATCGTGATGGTCCTTTGGTCGGGCCGATCCCCGCCAAGTCCGTGGAGGTGATGCACGGGGCAAAGCCGCCGTTAACATTGAAATGGCCTCAGTCTCGACGGTGCTCTAGCCTGGCTCAAAGAAGAAACCAAGATGCTCCAACACCGACAAATAGTCACTTGAATAGGAGAGGAATGTGGACTCAGCCCGAGTCGTGGTCTCGCGGCGGACTCGTCCCCGGCAACAAGGAGGCGCGATGAGCTCGGCAGGTCATTGAACCAAAAGCCCTCGTGAGATGCGATGAAGCCCGTATCGGCCTTCCTTTGTACTAGATCGGAGTGAAAAGTTGGATCGAGTACGTATCGGCGCGGAGCAAAACCGAGAAAGTCAGCTTTTGGAATAGGATAGATCTTTTGATGTTTGGCCCATGGATAATAGTCGAACCATCTCCCGAGGCGAGGGGTAGGGCCGCTATCTATACACAGCAGAGTTGGTGAGGACAATTGGGAGATTGAATGTAGCTGCAATGTCACTGGTCTGCGTCTCCTCGCGCCATCAATAGAGAAGGATGGCAAGAGGGACGGGGGACAACCGGATGTCATAGCGATAGAACTCAATGACCACTGGGGTAGAAAACCAAATTTCGGGGTCATGAAAGGCTCTAGGTGGAGGCGCAAATAAGCCATAGAATCTCTAAACGGCATACTACAGCCAGGCGTCATAAAAGTCCCCGTCGTGCGCCTGGCACCGCAGAATCCAAATTTCCTACACGAATATGACTGAAGATAGGTCTTCTGCTAATCGGGGCGTGACAGATCCAGAGGTAAACGCCAGCCGGCCCCCAACAGGGGACTAAGGCTCAATAAGTAACTAGATGACTAACCCAGCCGTGGTTCGGGCCCTTTGGAGGCAGGCACTGGAAGCCACGTGAGAGATGAAAAGAGTGTCTCATCAGCTGCTCATGTTCAAGGTGGGGGTAGAGGCACAGTATACCAGCTGTGGGACGAGCAAAGAAAGCCCGAAGAAGCGCGTGGCATGCCCCGCGATTGAGGAGGCAGAGAACAATGCAACTAATAGCCGAAGTGTGGGCGAAAGAACTCCAGTGGTGAGGAGAGTATAGATCACCTGGGGCCCGTAGGAGGACTGCGCCCATCGCGGTCCTCGCCATGGCTTGATCAAAGGAGGAAGAAGAATGGAGGAGAAAAGTGTTTTTCCAGAGAACTTCTTTCAGAAATGGTTTGAAAGAAATAGAATGGAGGCTAGGATATTTATAGCTAAGGAAGGTGAGTGGCTCGGTAATTAACTTAATGTCCGCTGAATGGGCACTAAAACTATGTGCAGAAATTCTGATGATAATAATGGTAGGATGCACCGAAGAGTTGTCGAGACAAGGTGCAAGAAGACAAGAGATGTAGGTGGCAAAAAATTTAAGGTGTTGTAAAATAAGAACCCCAGAAATTTCACGCAAACTTTAACTCCGCTTCCAAAGCAAATTTACTCTACAAAAACAATAACACTAAAATTATAAATTTAAGTACAGAAAGTGAAAACTCGCAGATAGAATTAAACTACTATCTAAGGAAAATATGAGACAAATAAAATTCAAAACAAAATGAGTATATTTCGTCTCAAACAGATCAAGCCAACTTAGAGTAGCCTGTTGAACTTATGGAGGGTCAAGGAGAGGGAACTCCTCTTTGTCTGCAGTGAACTGTACTGCATAAGGCTTGAGCCTCTTGCCATTGACTTTGAATATCTTGTTGTCCTTGGAATTTAATAGGTCCACTGCTCCATTTGGATAAACTTGATGGATGAAGAATGGACCGGTCCATCTTGACTTGAGTCGCCCAGCAGTGCAGCTTCGAGCCACAGAGCAAAGACTTCGTCTCCTCGCTAAATTCTCGCGCTATCGCCAATCGTGCCACTTCTTTAATCCGTCCTTTGCAATTTTCGAGTTCAAATTGGCATCATTTCGCAGCTCTTCTAACTCACTGATATCAAGAAATATTTTAAGGCTAGCTCTTCCTAGGTCTAGGTTTAGCTTTTTGATTACCCACCATGCCTTATATTCAATCTCCACTAGCAGGAGGCATGCCTTGCTAAAAACCAGCGATAGGAGACATTCCAAGTATGGCTTCAGCGCTCGCCAGATCCCCACAAGGAGCTCCAGT
Organism: Tetrastigma voinierianum; assembly: GCA_016808115.1. Lineage (NCBI taxonomy): Eukaryota > Viridiplantae > Streptophyta > Magnoliopsida > Vitales > Vitaceae > Tetrastigma > Tetrastigma voinierianum. Next base: position 402,278 of record JAEQBH010002692.1, on the reverse strand, counting down.
GGGCTTATAGACCGCTTTTCCGCTGAGTTCACCACTTTCATCACAGGTCTTGATTTATCCGTCAAGCAAATTTCAACTTGGATCACTAGTCCGGGAGGAGCTCAACTTCAGCTGATGGCAGAATTGATTCGCTTGAACCAGCGGCGATCAAGGTCAGGTTTAAGCTCAAAGTTGTTAAATTTACAACAGTCATTCTGACCGCGAGTATTCTCGCTTGGATGACAGCTCTAGGAAATCCTCCATTGTATCTCAATTGGAGGCCTTTCTGTCATTGCTTGCCTAACCTGTCTGATCAATTCTTCACCCGCTATGGTTGCTTTTTCTCAAGCTCCGCTTACTTTCCTGTTTAAAGCGTTCTTTCCACTTAGAATCTACAGAAGCAAATCAATCTTGGCTTCCCCGTGCATTAATCAACCCCTGAATGGAGACATATTGAGATTAATCGTTCATGGTATCACAAATCATATATCCTTTAAATTCTTCAAAAGATCAAGAGCTTATGCACCATTGCTTCAGTCAAACTGCATGAGTATTTCTTACAAAGAAAGAAACAAAATTAGCATTTCTTTTGTCCGAATATTGATTTATTCAAATCCTTTCCAACAAGAATCCGCGCCTATAAAACTTGATTGTCTCTGTGAGAGATGGGGATTAAACCACCACTTAACACTATGCGTGAGCCTTACACTCCGCATTCATGTCAAGTTGAATAGAGTTGGGTACAGAAAAATACTCCGCTCGTTCTCGCTCCTCGTCCGCCTCCGCCTCCCCCCACAATGAATAAACTCTGATTTTATGTTCGAACACTATGAATGGGTTTAGTCTATGACACTCGCAAGTGCAACATGTCATACAAGTAGTAAAGAATGGATGTAAGTCGAGATATCATTCTACGTGAGATCGACGGATTCTAAAATCAACTAATTCCCAACTACTCAAGATCCATAATATCTGAACCTTAATGATAAAGTTTATCAACTAAAGATTAAAGATAATTGTCCTAAAGAGAACATCTACACCATAGGATATTAAAAATAAGCTCATTAAATCATATTAACTATAATGAGTCGAATCAATCAATTTCTATAATGACACTAATAAGAAAAATACTGAAACAGCCAATTTCTACATCAGATCCCATTTAAAATTCTGTCCCAAATCTGGGGTAGGAGTTGTCAAAGAGGCCTACTATTTCGCCTTGATTTCTCCTTTATTCTCACAAATTAGAAGACCCTGCTTTCAAGACAGGGTCTAACCAACTTACCAGATTCCGCACATTCTTCACAAGAATCGGGTATTTTTCTTTCACACATTTGCACCCATTTCGAGACTCCGCAGACTTACTTCCCAAGACAGGGGTATTTCAAGATTTCCACAACCTGATTGATGACTCAACCTTAAAATCTAATGAATATTCCTCTCTTCCCTCATTAAATCATCATAACACAGCACAAGAGTTTTCTTCCAACAGATTAGGGTGAAATCTCTGATGATTTAAATTGATAAATAATCCTCTCCAACATCAATTATGAGTGAATTGGGTATTTATCTAAGTGAACTCTCAGAGCTCAATAGTTCTTCAATAATGGTCCAACATGCCCGCAATTAGAATGTTCCTAACTCTCAGGAATCGCTATCTCTATGTCACTCAAAGGGCCTCCTGGAGATCAGAGTAGGATACAATCCTTGGACGGGTATTCGAAACTACTATTGGGAACAATTACATGAAAAATACATCAATCAAATAAATCCTCCCCAAATTCCAAGTAATTTCTTCAATTTATGCAGACCGTAACCAACAATAAATTCAAACTAAGCTGAAGCCGCGCTTCCTCGAAAAACTCGCATTACAATCGACAATGGAGCACTGATAAATTACACCCATTGCAAATGCAATAAACTGAGAAGAAACGATTTAATAACTATAGATTTCATTTAAACTGCATTAAATTGAAATATTACTTCCAAATTTTCTCGACATTCTAACAGCATCACGGTTCAGATCCAAAGAACGGTTAAAAGAAAAAAATCTATTTTAAAATATACAAGAGTTTTCTTTTTCCCCTTGTTCTAGGTTCCTAAAAAGAAAAGCTACTTACTAAAACTCAGACGCTATTATAATCTTGTACCAAGCCTAATTTTAAGGTTCTAGTGGATTTCTAAAATCAATGGCTCAATACCGCTTTGTGGTCGCAACTTCCAAGTTTGTCGCCACGTGAAAATCCTCGGGTTTGGTTTGTCAGTCCGCCGTGACTCGTGGAAATCGGTTGCAACTACTGTTTCAATTGTCGAACCAGACTCGATGTTCTCGCCGACCGTTTCTTCGCTTGCCTTTGATTAGTGGCTGCGCTACGAATTCTGTCGTGACCACGTAGTCACGAAGTGAGACCTTTGCTGCACCTCCTTCTTTGTTTCCGTGAATTGCGTCGCGATCTCAATTTATGTCCCGAATTTACTCTCTTCTTTCCTCTTACTTATTTCTTCGTGTCGCGGATTTCGATTCGATGCTCCAGACCCCAATGGCGTTGTCATCCCCTTTGCTTCTGGTCACAACTTCTCTTCATGCAGTACATCCTTCAATTGTCTTGAACTTTCGCGTGTCGTGACTCAAAATCGTTTGTTGTTTTCATTGAATGGAGGATGAACGTTAATGCAAGCATTTTCTTAATCATCAGAATACTTGTCGCGAATTTCAAAGTATGTCGCACCATCCTCTTCCATCCGGGCCGAACTTCATTTCGCCTCCCAATAGTTCCTCTAATTATTTCCTCGTTGCTACCGAATCGCTTCGCTCGTTGGGAACATATGTCGAGATTCCTCAATTGATGTCGCGATACCGGGCTCACAAATACGTCGATTAAGGCACTACGTTTTTCTCGACTTCAATAAATTCTTCTTTGTCACGACTTCGCCCATGTCGCGATCTGGCCGCTCTTTGCGACTTACTTCATTCTATGTCACGACCCCTCAAAAGCATGTCGCGACCTCATTTCTACGTTAGTCAACACCATCCGGTCCTAGCTCCCTTATGATGTTACAACTTAAAACTGAGGTCACCTAACGCCTCATTTAAATCTATGTCGTGATCTAAGTACGCGACATCAATTCCTCGCCCATCTAGTCGCAACCTCACTTCTTAGTCAAAACATTTTTAACTCAGATAACTCAGACACGCGACATGAATTTCGGGTCGCACCTAGATTTATTGTTTCTCCAACTTATATCTTTGTCGCAACCTGAAATTGCCTAGCAGAGACATTGTAAGTCCATTCAACATTACTTTCTAGTCACGACATTATTTCGCTACACCAACAATCTTAGTGTCGCGACCAAACAAAGGTCGCCACATTTTCATCTCTTTGAAGTCCTCCGCCTCGGGTCTCGCTAGTGCTCTTCTTCCTGGCCGCAACGTTTTGTCTGGGCTTACCATCACCTCTAAATGCGGACCTGCATCTTTGCGGATCTCCAAAACCGATGTGTTACTCAATTACTGTCACACCCTAAAAATCATTTGTAACCGTGACTTGTTCTCCTTTGGTGTTGCAACTCGAATGGTGTCGCGACATGAAATCCTTCCAAGCTCTTCTTCTGCCTTAGCAACTTCCTTGTCACGAACAACTTTTCATTCAGAAGATATAGTATGATCTCCGGTCGCGACTTTGATTCTCTGGCCGCGACCTCCGTGGCTATCGAACCGTTTTCACTTCGACCACGGAATTTTCTATTTTCTCGCTAATTATTTATGCAAAATAGAAATTTGCAATTAGTACATTTCTCGCATAAAAACAAGCAATTGGCATTATAAGAACAATAAGAAAATGGATCAAAAATTCAATGAGTTTTTTATCAACAATGGAACTCGCTTTAACCCACTTAGGATCAGAATTCGCCCCGAGTGTACAAAGTACATGTAACTAGTGTGATAAGATAAGAAACCCAGTGTGAATGCATTGGCGACAGATGAATATTGAAATGATAATTATGAATTGATTATAGATCAACAGTATAGTATCGATACGCTGAAATCACTAACGTATATTATATAGCGTTAGTTAATGTGAATGTCAAGAAGTATTGTATCCTTGTAATTACATGGTATAAAAAAATGATTATGGAATGTGAGAAGATAGGATGCCAAAAATTGAAATAAAATAAATCTGATTTGCAAAATTAAAAGGATTTGTGGCTGACTTAACGGGCAATTAAGGTATAAATGGACATAACGCTGACAGACAAACAAAGTCTAAACTCATTTTTTTATTCCCACAAAAGCTATACCACGTTTTGGAGAGCAAGTAGAAAAGAGTGCGAGAGTAAGAGGAAGCCAAGTATGAGAATGAGAAGTACAAACCAGCGATGTTTTGCCCTCAATCACTAAAAGTTTTACCCTCTGCTCTATCAGCGAACAGTTTCTGTCTGTGTTTCAAAGAGAATTCGTCCAAAGTCCCCATCTGCTGAGGCTTTGTAGGTTAAACCCCAATCGGTAAAAATAAACACTGAATCATCATATTTATATTGAGCTGATAAGACCACATCTTCATTTAATTCATGCATTTTCACCCCAGTATTTTTGTGCATTTAATTTCCAAATCACCAATTCAAGTGTTTGCGGTTTGCTTTGAGTTAGATTTACTGCTCGTAGCTGGCGATACGGAATACCAGAAAAAAGAGAACGCCGGCTTTTGTTTTAACGCCACAAAATTTTCAGAAACCCCGTTCGCTTTCGGACATATATTGCTTATAATCACACGCAAATCAATCGATTCCAATCAGTAAAGAACCATACAGATAAGTGATACAACGATGGCGACCAAGAGCAATCAGAGTTTCTAGCGTCCCAACACGGATCGAAATACGAATCTCGTGTAGCTCACCGATTATGCTCCTCTGGTTGGGTATGCATTTTAGCCATGTAATATAGTTTTAGCCACTCATCCAAATTGAGTGATTCAAAAAATTAATAAAAATAGAATTTCTAGGAATAAGTTATCTGAAGAAGTAAGCAAATTGTAATCCCAAAGTGCCCAGAAATTTTCCAAGTGGAGCTATGTGCAGATTCTGTTTGCGTCAATTTGAAAGAATCTGGGGACATAAATACAATAACTCGAAGCTGCGATCCAATCGCAAGTGATTCCAATCGAGAAGAAACCTAGAACCATAGCTTCAAATGAGTGAAGAAAATTTCCACTTATGGAGTTAAGATCCCAGAAACTGGTGGATAACAGTAGTGTATTAAGGAAGTTAACCAAATTGGCATAAAAACACGCTGTAACTTAGCATGTATTGGCGGCTTTAAGGAGTTTTAAATCAAAATTTGTTAGACGCTATCGATACAAAGGACTGATCTGGAGAGTTTCATAATTTTGAAGACCTTTGAATAATTTCTTTGTGCAAGAAGTCCACAGTATTGTCGGAAAAGGTCACAAAAATGAGTGGTTTTTTATTGTGGGTTTTTTTAAATACATGCAGAATTAATAATTTGGCTTTATATGAATGTTTGCAGGATCAAAGTTGACTGCACGTGGCATTATTTCTCTTACGCTATGCGATATTATTTCAACATTGTCGTATTCGTTGAGTGTAAAGCAAAAGAAATACAGAAAAGTAGCGAGTTGCGTCAAGCCGAACAAAGAGGAGTGTAAAACTGATTTTTGAAAATTGAGTTTTTAAGTTAAAAAACAAGATTTTTTAATGTTAAAATGAAGTTTAATGTAAATGTTTATATATGTATATTAAATATGTATGCATATGTTAAGGCATTTTATGAAAGTTTAAAAATGTGTAAAGAATGTTATACGTTGCTTTAATGATAAAGAAAGGATTTAAATGGATTTATAAATGTATTTTGAAGAAATGTTTTACTGATGACATTCCTAACCCCATATGACTTATGACTTATCAGCTGAGGTACCTTAAGCGCAAAAGTGATTTCAGAGGGAACACAATTAGGTTACTAATGGGTAGGAGGCAATAGATTTTTAGTGTGGGCTATCCTTACACGTGATAAGGTGTTATAATCGAACTCAAGTGCAAGGCGTGAGTTTCTCCGCAGCCGTAGCGGTTATGACTGAATGTGACTGCCCTCACCGCCGAGATTCGAAACTGCTCGTGTGTTTATCCCCCGGTTCCATAAGAAAGAAAGGTTAAGGCATAAAATGGATTTTTAATTGTATGGGTATTTATTACTTTGATATATACTGAAAATGTTATCTTAATGAAAATGTACACTCACTGGGCTTCTTTAGCTCATTCTTTTCCGTATGTTTCAAAAACATTTTCAGGACCTGAGACAGGTGTGTCGGTAGAGTACCCTCCTACGCAGTGAGTCGAGCCATCGAGGAGACGACGCATGTGACTGCATTGTATATATATTTTGCATATTGTATATGTTGAATATTTTGTCATGTATATATGTATATATGTATATATTTTGAAAAGGAACTAATGCGGCTTTGATCCTCAAGTGATCGAGGTATCGCAGGCGGTCGGCTTAAGTCCCATTAAGCTCAATCCTTTATAAAACTGTGCATGGAATTGGAAGAAGTTTTGAATGTTTTATTTATCAAGTAAATAAATGTATATGCGGTATATATTTTGCTTGATTGAGTCAGGAAAGACTGGGTTGTGGACGGTGAGTCCAAACGGAAGTTGAGAATCAAAGATTATAAGTGTTTTAAATGTTTCCTGTGTTTTTGTGAAATTCTGAAAAGTCCTAAAAAACAGAGTAAACTCCGTCGATTTTCAAAAATCTAAGTGTTTGAAAAAAAAAAAAAAATTTTTTTTTTACCACTTCACTTCCGCATTATTTTCTAAAGATATGTTAAGGATTGTAAAGGGGTTCGCTCCATGGATTTTATTTGATTGTTTAAGGAAAAGTTTATATATCCGTTGGAGTGCCAGGAGGTCCCCTCGGGTTCATGAGGTTGATCCGGGTCGGGATCCTTTAACGTGGTATCAGAGCCAAGGTTTTGAAAATGTTATAAAGATTTGAAAATTTTATTTTCATATGATTGTTTTAATGTTTTATTTTAAAATTGCATAAATTATTTATGTGATTTGCAAATCATATGCATTACATGACATATTAAAATTTTGAATTCACGAGAGAAAATGCGTCGGTGAAAGTAGACCCACCACTGGAAACTCTGAGGCATTAGTACCACCACAGGAACATGTTGATGAATGCACGTATGTTCCTCCACCCGCGATACATAGGCCCTATGCCTTCCAGAGCCACCGCAGAGGCAGGCGCCACCACCTCCGAGGTCGGTAGGAGGGGCGAGGAATACCTTTAGGCAGAGATGGCTTAGCTTTTAGCCCTTTGCATTACGGCTGACCAGGGGCGGTGGCTTCTAGAGGAGAGCGGCTAGGGAGCACGGAACTATGATGGATTGGGAGACCCGGAAAAGCCTCGTCATGGTTAGAGGGAAATGAACGGGTCTACCAGGTGATGCAGTGTACGGATGAGCAGATGGTCACTTTTACGCCTTTCTCCTGGACCGCGTTAGAGTGGTGGAGGGCGGGTTCGGAGGAGATGCCCGGAGGAGTGTCACGGGCACGATTCAAGAGAGTTCTGAGATAAGTTTGTTCCAGTCGATTCTGAGTGCGGTGAGGAGTTCTTTAAGTGGAGGCGGGGGATATAAAGTGACAGTTATGAGGCGGAGTTTTACGAGCTCGTCGGGCAATGTTCCATTTGCTCAGGGGATGATGAAGTTCCCCCGAGAAGACAGAGGTTTCTTGTAGGTCTTAGTCCGGTGATTAGGACCACCGTGCGCGTCGACTGACCCACACACGATCTGACCCGGGTAGTAGAACACGATTTAGGGTTGAGAGGAGCATGGGGTTGAAATCTGACTACGCTGGTCGGACCAAGCGAGTGGGTCGGCATGGGTTGGGAGGTTCGATGCGATCCAGAGAGGAGGAAAGACCTGATGGGCCCGTTAGCGGCGGGCCTAGTCGGGGAGACCGCAGTCTAGCGGGGGCCAGTGGGCCACGAGACCGGTAGCCCGAGGGTCCAAAGCGAGTGTGCCGATTGTGGGAAGAACGGTGGTGAGTGCGAGATTGGGCACGGTGATTGCTTTAAAGTGCGGGCCGGTAGGGACACTTCGCTATAGAGTGCCCCTGAATAGTTTACGGCGAGTGGATGTCGAGTGGGGCAGAGGCGGAATGAGCGATTGATCTTTGGTAGAGTCGGTCGAGTCGAGAGGCTCCGGGCGGAGGCCCCTTCGTTTACTGGGCACGGAGGACTAGCGGGTAGAGTCGACCATCCCGGAGGACGGAGGGACTGACCTCGGACACATGCTAGGGTGTTGCGGAGTCACCCAGTGACGGTCTTAGCACGGAGGTCATGACGGGTACTATCAAGTTTTTGATAGGGATGCTTATGTCTTGATAGATCAGGATGCTACTCTTTTCGTTTATTTCTCTTGCAAATTTATTGCCTGGTGAACATAGAATCTGACCCATAGATTGTAGTATGGTGATCTCCTTCCTCACAGGAGATTCACTTATAGCGAGATAGAGTATACATGGGTTGTTGGTGATTATTGAGGCCATGAGTTTAGGGCGATTTGGTATTGTTGGACATCCGGGACTTCGATGTGATCTTAGGGATGGTAGTTTGTCTCGATATCACGCGCCACCGTAGTTGCTTCGGGAAAGAAGTTAAGTTCGTAGGCTGGGGAACCCGAGATTACTTTGTGGGGTAAGGAAGATATTGTCCTCGAGTATGATGTGCACGTAATGATGGGTGGGAAGATGCTCAGAAAGTCGTATCAGGAATTATCCTAGCCTATGTAGTTGAGGTGAGAGAGGATGATGTGAGGCCCGGAAGACATTAGGTGGTCGGAGAATTTCGGATGTGTTTCAGGTAGTCTTCCCGGGATTACCCCGGATAGAGAGGTGATTTTTCGGATCGAGTTAGCCCACGAGACATAGCGTTTGAGGAGCGCCCTCTGAGGATGGCCCTGCGGAGGTGAAAGAGCTTAAGGTGCAGATGGAAGAAATAAGGTCAACAAGGGTTCGTCGGACGAGCAAGTCTCCTTGGGAGCAGATTTTATTGTGAAGAAAAGGGCGGAAGCGTACAATTCTGTAGTGATTCTGAGAGGGGGTTGAGCAGATATCTTGATACGTAATCGGTATCATTGGGGATTGATGATCTCTTTGATAGGATTCACAGGGAGCTAAGGTATTCTCAAGATTGATTTGAAGTCGGGCTATCATCGGGTTGAGAGTTCCGCGAGTAGGGATGTTTCGAGGCGGCGGTGAGGAACACGTGCGGGTATTTTGAGTTTTCTAATCATGCTGTTGGACTTCTGAATGCGACGCTTTTATGGATCTCATGAACAAGATTTTTAGGCCTTACTTAGATCGAGTTTGTTATACGTGTTTATTGATGATATATTGATCTATTCGAGGCGTGGAAGAACATGCAGGCACTTGAGGATAGTGAACATTGCGGGAGCAGCGGTTATAGCATGCCAAACTCAGTGGTGCCGGTTTTGGCTCGGCAGTGTCGCCTTTGGGACGCATAGTTTTTTGCGGAGGGGGTCTCGGTGGATCCGCGGAAGGTCGAAGCTATGCGGGTGGAGCCTCTACGAGTGTTCTGAGAGATAAAAAAAAGAGGGAGTTTGGGTTTTGACGGGTATTCTAGTGATAGGTGCTATAGCTTTAGGACATATGCAGGCGTGGGTTTCTCCGCATTTGTCAGTGGTTATGGCCAGAATGTATTGTCCCTCACGTTAGTACCGAAGCGTTCGGTGTGTTTATCCCTTGGGTTCCATCGGAAAGAAGGTTAAGACGCAAATGGATTTTTTAATTGTATGGAATTATTTATTGCTGATATATCTTGAAAATGTTATCTTAATGAAAATGTACACTCCTTTGGGCTCCTTTAGCTCACTCTTTTCCGTATGTTTCAAAAGCATTTTCCAGGACCGAGACGGTGTGTCGTAGAGTACCCTCTACGCGATGGTCGACCATCGAGGGAGCGACGCATGTATTGCATTGTATACATATTTTGCATATTGTATATGTTGAATATTTTGTCACGTATATGTATATGTATATATTTTGAAAAGAAACTACATTGGGCTTTGATCCTCAGTGGGCCAGTCGTAGGCGGTCGGCTTAAGTCGGCTTAAGCCCGATCCTTTACTCATGTGCATGGAATTGAAGAAGTTTTGAATGTTTGATGATTGAAGTAAATAAATGTATATGTATATATTTGCTTGATTGAGTTATTGTGCTTGGTGGGTTGTGGATGAAGAGTCCTAAAATGAAAGTTGAAATTGAAGATTATAAGTGTTTTTAAATGTTTTGCGGGTTTTGTAGAATTTGGAAAGTTCGAAAACGGAGAAACTACGAAGCCGATTTACGAAAAATCTAAGTGTTTGAAAAAAAAAAAGAAAGAAAAAAAAGAAAAAAAAATTTACCACTTCACTTTCGCATTATTTTCTAAAAGATATTAGAATTGTAGAGGTTCGCTCCATGGATTTTGTTGATTGTTTGGGAAAGTTTATATATCGGGTTTAGGTGCGGAGGTCCCTCGGGTTCATGAGAGGTTAATCGAGATTCGGGATCCTTCATAGACACATAGTCAATCCCCACCAATATGTATATGTATCCAAAAGAAGCAGGAAATGGCCCCATAAAGTCGATGCCCCAGACATCGAATAAATCAACTACCAAAATTGGGTTTAGAGGCATCATGTGATGGCGAGAGATCTTCCCAAGTCTTTGGCATTGTCGCATCCACGACATACGTTGTGGGCATCCTTGAAGAGGGAAGGCTAATAAAATCCAGATTGAAGCTCTTTCATGGCAGTTTTCTATGAAACAAAATGACCTACACACATGCCCTCATGAGTGGTAGAGTATTCCTCATTGCTCTTCCTCGATTTTATCTTTAATAATTTGATCAGCACAATATTTGAACAAGAAAGGTTCCTCCCAATAGTAGGAATGGATTTTTGCAAAGAAGAAATTCTTGTCCTATGCCTTCCACTCAACTGGTATTTCTCCTATTGCCAAGAAATTGGCAATGTGAGCATACCATGGGGCATTTTCCACTAGTAGCAGGGACTCCTCAGGAAAATCATCATTGATTGGAGGGTTGTGGGTGTTGTATGCTATTGTTAGTCTCGAAAGATGATCTGCCACAACATTCTCCACTCTCTTTTTATCTTTAATCCGCATGTTGAATTCTTGGAGCAGGAGGACCCATCTAATGAGTCTAGCCTTGGCATCTTGCTTGGTAAGGAGGTACTTCAAAGCTAAATAGTTTCACTATTTCTCGGGAATAGTGAAACCCTCGGTTACTATTCCCAGAAAAGCACCAATCGTCGGTTCACTTTGTGAACCCAAATTTCACGGCCATTACCGGCCCTATACATACCAAAGCACCATTTAATACATAATTTCCAACATACCCATCACAAATGGTCAGTAGGCTGCGAGCATCCATTGAGTTTCAAAAATTATATTGGTCGATCCATGTTTTGGGGACCAGATCAAAACAACTCCTCACGGCCTCATTAACTCAAACATTAACAAAGTACTTAAATAAAGAATACAAACCCAAGTAAAATTTTACCTCACGGAGTTGTGAAACTCCTTCATCAAGTACCGTAAAGCCCTCTCAGGTGTAGAGGCTTCCTTCTTGTCCCAGTATTGCCCAGACGGTCGGATCTCCCAGGAATTCCTAGAAGGGCCAGCTCTCTCCTGAGAAAAAATGAATCAGCTCTTAGTTTCCTCGCCGATTTTCTCCTTTTGCATTTTTGAGAAGACAAACACTATTAGTGTTTTGTCTTATTCTCTCGTTACAATCATTATCAATGACCATTTTGTCCTTCTTTTCTCAGTTTTGACATTCGGCACTATCTAAGGTAACCATTTTCATCATTTCTCTGCTCATCTGAAACATGTACGTAGTACGTGTTATATGTGACTTTCGTCGCATCGAAAATCGTTCTGGCACGACGCGATGCCTTGAAAAAACATGTAAATTCCGATTGTCTTGGAATTCGACGAAATTCGACATGCTAGCTAGATTTCGCGAGCGATTCAACGGTGAAGTCATTTAAATGCGTCCGAGATCCGGAGAATAGAATTTCGGATTTTAACGAAATTACAATTTTATAGCAGAAATTACAATTTGTAGCAGAAATTACGATTTTGCATTTTCCGAAATTGGAATTTCTCAGTCTTACGAGACCCACCAGAGTATACCTGAAATTTATCGAGCATGGAGCCGTTGCGGTAGTTCTTCTACATGGTAGTGTAGTTCCTTTGTGCCTCATTTAAAGTTTTGCTTGCATAGTAGACCACATAAGGTTTCCCATCTTCTCTTTACCCAAGAACTGCTCCTATGGCAAGATCACTTGCATCACACATAACCTCAAAAGGCAATTGCCAGTTAGGGGCCCTTCTTTATTAGTTCGGTGGGTAGTAGGTTTGAGCTCTCGACTCCTTTGTGATCTTCATCCCATCTGGGGTGGCATCCTTTTCAATAGTTTGTAAAGAGGCTTTCTGATCTTGAAAAGTCTTTGATGAACGCCGGTGAAGCTTGCATGTCAAGAATTGTCTCACAGTTTTCCACATTTGTAGGGACATAAGAGTTTGGAAATTAAACTCGATTTTGCCTTATCAACCTCAATTCCCTATTGGATATGATATGTCGGCACAATCCCTTGGTTGACCATAAAAGGCATTTTTCCTAGTTCAGCACCAAATTTTTCTCAATACACCTGTGCAGGATAGTTTCAAGGTTGATCAAGCATTCTTCAAAACTACCCCCATATACTGTAATGTCATCCATGTAGACCTCTATAATAAGCTCCACCAAATCACTGAAAATACTAAGCATGCATCTCTGGAATGTGGCAGGGGCATTGCATAGACCGAAGGGCATTCTTCTATAAGCATAAGTCTCAAATGGACAGGTGAAGGTAGTATTTTCTTGGTCCTCTGCTGAGATCTCAATATGGAAGTAGCCTGAATAGCCATCAAGCGGTAGAAGGGTGTTGAATTCTCTCAAGAGACTGATCCATAAAAGGTAATGGGAAGTGATATTTTCTTGTCACTTCATTCAGCCTCCTATAATCAATGCATACCCTCCAACCTATAGTAAAGCGGGTGGACACCTCTTATCCTTTCTCATTGCTCATAGTGGTCACCCTAGATTTTTGGCACAATACAAGTTGGACTTACCGAATTTTCTCGGATATAGGGTATATGATGCTAGCTTATAGCAGTTTAGAACTCTGCATGTACCACTTCTGCATATGAGAGTTTAGTCTCTCTGTGACAATTTGTCTCAACTGGTTTTGCCTCTTCTTCCAAATAGATATGATGGGTGCAAACTAAAGGAAACTAAAGGGCTGATTCCCTTCAAATCAGAAATTTTCCACCCAATAGCCTGTTTGTTCTTCAAGGACTTCTAGTAGACTGCTTTCTTGTGAGGCATTGAGCAATGAAGAGATAACAATTGGGCATCGGTTATTTTCTTCTAAATATGCATACTTTAATTCCACAGTGAGGCTTAGAGTCAAAATCTTGAGCTCATTAGTTCATGCTCCTTATCTTCCCTCGGTAAGTAGGCGAGTTTCTTCCTTTTTTTCTCCATAGTCCATATCTGACACATTTTCTTAGGTTTTCACGCAGCTCTTCGGACAACTCAGACAACTCCTCCATCAGCACATCATGTTGCTGCTGCTGCTCAGCCTGTTCTTCTAGAATAGTGTCAATTAAGCAAACCTCCTCTGGACCCTCTTCCACTGCATGCATATGCTTTTTGCTCAAATGGAAAATATTGAGCTCCAAAGTCATGTTCCTAAATGTAAGTTGCATAACTCCATTTCGACAATTGATGATCACATTGGAGGTGGCTAAGAATAGTCTTCCAAGGATTATAGGCACATAATTGAACCCTGCGCAACTAGTTATGCTCAGAGCACAACCAAAATCCTACGGGATAGTAAATTTGTCCACTTGTATCAACACATCCTCCATAGGTACGCCGGAGATTTTATGGATCACATGCTGTAGGAACTGATATGATGGTGATGGGCTTAAGCTCTCCCAGGCCAATTTGCTTGCCTGCTTCGGAATAAAATGACGGAGTTGACAACCCAGCTCCCAAGTCATGGGTGCCTTCTCTACACAAGTTCCCCCGATGTTCACGGAGATGGTAGGACAACCCGGGTCTTTGTATTTCACTGGGGTCTTGCATTGAATAATGACACTGACTTATTCTGTCAGGAAGGCCTTTTTATCAACATTTAACCCTTTTTTCACCATGCACAAGTCCTTTAAAAATTTTGCGTAAGTTGGAACCTGCTTGTTCATATCTAAGAGGGGGATGTTGACTTTCACCTGCCTCAGCACTTCTAGGATTTTAGCCTAGTTTATAGCCTTCTTCTTGCCTTTTAGTGCTTGAGGAAAATGTGGGGTGTGCTCTTCCTTCTTTGCATCTTCTTTTTATCACAATTTTCTACGGTTGACTTCCTTTTCCTGCGTACTTTTACTGGCAGGAATTTGGTATCAAAACCTCCATACCCTTCAGTGATTACGCTTGACTTCATCTATCACAGGAGGTGGTTCACTAGAAGAGCTGATTCGTGCACTCCTAGGATTGGGAGCGTAATGCAGGAGAATATTCATTTTTCTTACTTTGTTGCTGATTAATTCAACCTAGAAATTGAATCTTTGAGGTTGTGAATTTATGGGCAATATTAGGCGAGTTCTCAATCTTCTTATTCAGTGTGCTTTCTACTGTATCAATCCTTTGATTAGCTTGAGCATTCACTGCTTTTTGTTCCTCTACAAAACTACCCACCACCTTGCTCAAATTCATTATAGCTTACTCAACTGGAGATGAGGATGGTGGTGGTTGTAGATTTGAGATGAAGACCTGAACTCTTTGTGCCTTAGGGGGACATATCTTTGGAGCTTTGGTTTCGGAGAGGTTAGGATGGTTTCTCGGTGGGATTATATGTGTTGTTGTAGCTAAGGGCATTGGTTGGTGGCTTGTATTGGCCTAACGCATTGGCTTATTCGACCATCATATCCTATTGAAGGCAGTTTGGGTAGTGCTTTCCCTTGAGTGCTCGATGGCTGAAAATGAAACCTGGTTGCGGTGTGTTTCGGCTACTACTCGCCCTCATGTTGATTTCTCATTTCTAGCTCCTCCAACCTTCTATCTAAGGTGGATAGCTTCGCTTTCATTTCCATGTCCTCCGGGAGTGTGAGTACATGCCCCCCCCTCCCCCTTGCGTTGGTTGTAGGTCTCATTCTCTCTCGTTCCCTTGGGTTGGGTTCATCCCATGCTTTAGAAGTTTCTACCACGTAATTCAGGAAGTCCATGGCTTATTTTGGATTTTTACTCAGGAAGTCCCCTCCACACATAGTCTCCAGTAACTGCTTCATAGCAGGGGACATTCCATCATAAAAATGGTTGACTAGCAACCATGTGTTAAACCCATGGTGAGGACAAGCATTGATGGTTTCCAAGTACCTTTCCCAGCACTGGTAAAATTTCTCATTTTCATGGGCTACAAAGGTGTAAATTTGTCTCTTCAGACTGTTGGTTCTATGTGTGGAGAAAAATTTCTTCAAGAACTTAGCTTGCATTTCTGTCCAGTTTCAAATGGTCCTTGGTCTCAGAGAGTTGAGCCAAATCTTGGCCTTATCCTTCCAAGTTAGAGGAAAAAATTTCAGCCTCATCAAATCATATTGGTAGCATCCTCATGAAGTTGTGCATACTTCCTCAAGTCGGATATCGATAGGGTTCTCACTCTCCATACCATGGAAGGTGGGAAGTAGAGGCAGAATGTAGGGCCTAACAATCATGTCCTTTACTAGGGGCATAATACATGAGGGTGAACTCACCCTTGGGGGATGTATGTGGTCCCTCATGGACCTATATGCATTGGAATCCCTCTGTATCCCCTGTTGACTCCGTTGTTCCTCAGGTGGAGGCTCCATCGATCAACTGTTTAGCTCCTTCACGACATGACTCACGTGGGAGCGATTCTTTATAATCTGCCTTCTGTGTTCCTAACCACTGTCTTAAACCCTTATATGAACAAATAGAACACCAGCGGGAAAGCAAAAAACAAGGCTACCAAGGATTCATTAGTAAAACAAATTGTATATGGTCAGTAAAAGAATTGAATTAACTCAGCAGTGAACTGCTAGGAAAATTGAGAGATAAGAGTTCACCAATGCTTGTGATGAGGACCACAAGTTTAACAACTCATCACTTGCACTAAGGCACCCTCCCCGGTAACGACGCCATTTGATTTGTGTGCAAGTAGGGTGATCCGGAATCAACAAAATTTATACATGTACCTCCTACTGTTGTAGTCTAGCTACTACAGCATAGTGGCTCTAGGGTCGAACACAAGGATGAGTTTTCTTTGTGGAGGTGACTTACAGTTGGTTCAAAATGGTGAATTCATTTTGGATTTGGGGCTTTTGTAAAAACAGTGGATTTTGATGGTGGAAAACTAAAAATAAAGTGAAGTGAAATATAAAAGAGAACTCCCTGAAACATCAGGCTACTGGGTTTGGGATCCAAGGGTGACTGAGGGGTTCTCGGGTCCATTTCCTCGCGTTGGGGAGAATAACCTATAGTCATTTTCCGAACCGGATCTTCATTTAGCTATAAAACCTAAACCCTAACAATTTTCCTTTTGAGAGATGGCATTTATTGAGCATTAACGCTCTCAGACAGTGAAAACCTAACTCCCTGATCCATCTTACAGTGACTAATAAGTGGCAACTAACGAATCTCAGTGGATCTAGCAATAAGCATCCATGAGCCCAAAATATTGTCAATCTTGTCATTCAGGTGCATCAAAGGGTTTGAACCTAGTGTGAAAAACGAGAGACATAAATGTCAATAAATACGGCATTAAAAACGAGAACCCTTAGTTACCTCGGTCAGAAGTAGCCCGGTAGCCCTCGTCTTGAGGATGGGGGTTTAGCCACTCATCCTTTGAGTTTCCATCCTCAGAGGGTGTTTGGCAGCCCAGAAAGTGAGAAAAAATGAGAAAAACTCGGAGAAGGAAATTCTCCTGTGTGAGAAAAATGTATTAAAAGGTGGGAATCGCCTCTCTGAAGTCTTGTCTGAAGCATATCTTGCCGGAGACAGCGAAACAAAATTACCAAAACATACGAGCTACACTATTACTTGAAGGGTGGTCGGGAAAAATACAAAAAATGGTTAAAAGGTCAAACGGGTCATGGTAGACTAGCGAGGTTCACAGTCGCGGGTTGCAAAAATTTTCGCAACCACAGATTCACTCTTTTCTTTGCTCCATTTTCTTCTTGGTTTCTGCTTTCTTTTCTTCTAGTTTCTGACCTGCAGCTATGAATTCGATTTGAATTCTTTATGATCGAGTTGACTCAACAATTTTGGCGAGGTTAGCTTGCAAAAAAACTACAAAAATTGCCACAAAATGTGATCAGTAGTAGAGCAAGGACCTTAATGTGTCAATCGGGTTAATTAAGCTGATTAGTACACAAAAAATGCTCAACCTGCAATGAACAGAGTTCAAAATAGCATTTTTGGGTACTAATCAATCCCCCTACCTCTTTGTTCTCTGTGTGGAAAGATTAGGCCATATCATCCATCAAGCAGTTGAATTAGATACATGGAAGCCTATCAAGATTTCCGCGAATGATCTGCATATCCCACACATTTTCTGGTAGATGACCCTGATATATCACGAAGCAACGATGGAGCGGATGAGAATCGTATAGGTTGCCTTGACAGGTGCAATGGATCGGGCCCGAGTAAGCTTTCAAAGTATAGTATCTTATTTTTGAAGAATGTTAACACCATTGTAGCGGAGGAAATCTCCAACATCTCAGGGATCCTGTCCCCTTTGCTAACACAGGTACCCCCTCAAATTCATGGTCGAATGCAACCGAGGAGTTGTATCGAGTCTGGCTGGATCGAATCAGCTCCGGGTTGGAGAGGATGGAGAAAACCAAGCACCTCTCTCTCCCGGGAAGAAATGTCATTCCTCGGTCGGTATTGTCATCCATTACCTCTACTCACTACAATCGACTGCTACAAGGCCCTTTGCGGCTGGGGATAGACAGGGATGATCAGAACTTTACTTAGGGGGACTTAGATGAAAGAAATTTCACCTCGTGGCGGGAGCAAATCCTGCGCTTGAAAGAGCATGGAGAATTTGGGCTTAAAGCGACCCATGGCATGAATTGCATTCATGGCCAAAGTTAGTGGAGGCCCGATTGTTGAAGTCCAGAGTTTATAGGCGCAAGTGTTAACATGTAAGTATATCAAAGGCGATATCGACATCACAAAGCTAACAAATAAACCTGCGTCCTCCAATTTATGGAAAGGTGTTGCTTCAGCTGTTGATATCTTATTGAAGGGTACAAGGAGAAGGATCTATAATGGATTAAATGCCTTGATGCAGAAGACACACAGTTTGGGAGACAGCACATGAGATCTGATTTCTACCCGGCACAGATGCGCCATGGAAGAACCACGAATCAATTTAATGGAGAAAAATTGTAAATTACATACCTTTGGAATCCATGGATCTCTTGCCGTTGATGCGGAACCGATGAAGAAACGAATGAGAACCGATCTCAAGATCTCAAGATCTTCTCCCAAACAACCCTTTGTAAGCGCGCACATGAAGTTAGATCACCTCTCGGAAAAGCGTATGAAAGCTGAGATGTATTAGAAATGTAACCTTAGGGTTTGGGAGGGACTTGAGCTTTCCTTAAATAGAGTTAGACCAGGCCCTCTCATAACGGGCCGGGCGAACTCGGCCACACACCAGCCAGCTATATGATTTATTAGAAGCCCGATAACCTCCCTTAATTAGACCAATCTTAATTCGAGTTTTAATTCCAAATTAATGAAGCCCTTAATGAAAAACTTTACATTCTCAGCAGGCGTGTGGAGTGAAATAAGCTTTGTGTGCGTATACTATATTGGTCTAGAGATTTATTCTTAATAGTCAATCCGATCCTTAAAGTCTCGAACCTTTGAATGTAGGCATTAATTGCATGTACTCATGCAGCCCTTCCATGGTCACGAGTGCTTTCAACTTTCTTGATAATAGTTCAATATGGTAGTGTGTTTTAAATGGACAATACCTCATAATGAGTGATGCTTCATGTGTTATCCATTTTGTTAGTCAAATTCTCTCCTTAGAGTGTCCCTACCTACCTGAACCTAGTGTGTCACGAGAATATCCATTATGTTCAACGAACACAGTATATATATTGCCTTGATAGGTAACTTTACTTAATATTAATAACAAAAATATGCTAACGAGAATTAATGCAAGAATGCCCCCATAGCCTTTATTCGAAAGTTTACACAATGCCTTGATATTTTCATGATTATATTACTCAGCTTCGATAAACCTACATTCACAAATACCTTATTGAATGTAAAAAGTTGTCCTGTTAATTAATACAAAAAATGTAATGAAATTGAATTCAACCTTTATTGAAACAACTTAAAACTTAATAGCTCCACTAATTCTACAGTATCATGATACTCCCTAAGCCCATGTTAATGACATATCGTTCAAATACACAAGCGAAGGCCTTTCCCAGTTAAGCGGATGCAATCATATCATACGTTGATATGGCCAACCCTTTGCAGCGTCATAGTTTTGAACTTTTTTCCCCATGGTCGGGTATTTGACCTCCATGTTTAGACCCTTAAGGACCTCACATTTGTTGTTAATAAAGCAACTTAACACGATTCTTCTGAATACAAATTTGTATGGGCCTATCCACAAAATCAAACACGGTTAACTCCTTAATTAGGTTTGGTGGTGTGAGTAGTTCTTTGAAAGCATGCTACAAATAAAGCTTGCATGGTAGAGGATGCAATTAATTTGTTTCTCACTTTTCCATGATCTGCCTCACCGCTGCAAGATACAACCAGTTGTTGGCTTCTTTTCATCGACAACCCGGCCAAAGTGCGAATCGAATACCCGACTAATTTGTAGGTCACGAACATGTTTGTAAATCAACATACATAGTCTTTGTTCTCTTAAGTACCTCATAACCTTCTTGTGACATTGATGATCATGTCACAGGTTTAGTGATATCTGCCTAGAATCTGTTACAAAGCAATAACCAGGCCTAGTGCATACTGAGCATATAATACTCCCAAGTGCACTAGCATAAGGTACATTCTTCATTGGGCTTTCTACGCTTCTCGAATGAGGACATTGTGATAGACTCGACTTATACGCGCTACGAATGAGGGCAATTCTGGCTTACATAGTTGCATGTTGAATCTTTCTAAAAACCACGATCAACATATGCCCTCAAAGTCAGCCCAATGAGTGCGCAGGCGTCCCTATGAGTCTCGTACCAGAATGACGCCTCACTGAGGTCCTTCATATCGAGGATTGTTTTGACAACATCCGCTTTGTCTCATGCAGTAGACCAAGTCAACTCAGCACCAAAAATGAGGTATCATCCACATAAGAGTATTAGGAAAATGAATTTCCCTCCCGATCTTGCGGTATATACATTGATCTACTTTGTTCTCGACAAAACCATATGAAGCAACAACACTATGAAACTTCAAGTACCATTATGCAGAAGCTTGCTTGAGACCATAAATGGGCTTTAGTCTACATAAGTTTACTGAATCATTTGCCTAAAGCAACGGGTTGCATCATATAGACTTCTTCATTAAGGTCTCCATTGAGAAGAAGCGGTTTTAACATCCATGCGGTGTAACTCCATATCAAAATGAGCAACTAATGCCATGATCACTCTGAAAGAATCTTTAGAAGAGACTGGAGAAAAAGTTGATTCATAGTCTACTCCTTCTCTCTGAGTGAAACCTTTGGCTACCAGTCTGGCTTTAAACTTCTCAATCTTTCCTTTATGGTCCTTTTTAGTCTTATACACCCATTTGCAGCCAATGGGTCTATGACCCTCAGGTAATTCAATAAGTTCCCAAACTCCGTTATGCCCTCGTAGATTGAATTTAAATGCCATTCTGTG
This sequence comes from Tetrastigma voinierianum, assembly GCA_016808115.1. Taxonomy (NCBI): domain Eukaryota; kingdom Viridiplantae; phylum Streptophyta; class Magnoliopsida; order Vitales; family Vitaceae; genus Tetrastigma; species Tetrastigma voinierianum. The sequence goes on along the minus strand of JAEQBH010002692.1, from coordinate 381,251 downwards.
CAGCGAGTTCATTTGAGGACAAAAGCTTGACTTCCTCATAAGTTATTGGATCAGTCAGGCAAATGTCGTATTCTTGCTCTCCTATATAGACTAAATGGTCGGTGGTATAGGCGATCTCGTCTCTCCACTAGTGGATCTCATACTGGGTAGTAATAGCCACGATGCACTTTTGAGAGCCTTGATGAACTTCATTAGAATTTGTCTCGACAAACGGGATCTGAATCTCAACCGGGTTCAATATGGTATGTGGGAGTTTCCACAATTATTTGTATGGGAGGAGATACGAGATGTACTCTGCCGTACTATGTCTGATAGTGCGCTGACGGCTACTTTCTTCGAAGCCCATCAAACTCCAAAAAACTTAGGCATCTGTGATTCCAATTCTTTGCCTCCATTGGGATTATAGAACCGATATCCCTTTGAATGTTCGGGTAAGATACAAAAATAACGCACCTAGTGGTTAGGAGTCAACTTACTTAATGTTGGATTATATAACTTTACTTGCGGGACATCCCCGAGCCTTAAGATGGTTTAAGCTAGGCTTTCGCGTGCAACTTCGAGTCGATGGAGCATTTCGTGGGTACCACGATTCAAAATGTACCAAGCTGTTTTAAAACTCACCCATAGAAAACCGGAATTAAATTTGTCCTACTAATCCCATACTCCTTACCATTTCCATAAGAGTGCGATTCTGCGCCTTTCGGCCTATACCATTTTGCTCTCGGGCTCGGGCGCAGTAAGTGTGCCACTATCCCGAGTCCTCTAAGTATTTGGCGAATGGCCCTTTAAGGTACATCCGGCATCGCCATGTTTGCCCATAATACTCTCCACCTCGGTCAGATCTAACAACTAGCTATGACTTTCCCAATTGTTTCTCGACTTAGGTCCCAGAAAAATCTTGAACTTGTCAAAGAGACTCGAGACTTTTCTTTAATCAAGAGTACAAATAACCATATCGAGAATAGTCATCGATAAATGTGATGAAATAAAAATTTCTACACAAGGTTGCCACATAAGGTCCCACTTATATCGGTGTGAATGACTTCCAACAAGTCAGGCTACAATTCTGATTTTTCTTTCTTATCTTAGTCATTTTACCCTCTGACTGATCTCATATCTCTAAGTCATTTTAAGAAGCGGGTAGGATATTAGTCTTTATTAGCCTTTCTACTCTATCATGAGATATAGCGAGTGAATTTATGCCATAATGCATAAGACTCATCCTTAGGTAGTGGTCTTTTTGAAACAACCTTTTAAGCTGTATAAGCCACGTATATGTCATCGGGAGATAAACTTAATACATATAATCCGTTGGACGTATGACGATCGCTTGGCCCAGATTAAGAAATATTGGAAATATTGCTCTTAATTTCAAAAGAATAATCATATGAATCCAAACATGATAAAACTAGATTCCTTCTAAAAGAAGGTACATAAAATGTGTCTTTCAACATCAGCTTAAAACCGGAATCTAAAACTAAGATTACATCTCCCACAGAGACATGACTTGACCTTCGTTAATTTCCCACGGTGAGCTTTGATTCATCCTTGTTTGGCTTCCTCAGGTTTATGAATCCTGTATGGTAAATGCAACGTGATTAGTTGCTCCACTATCAACCTGGCCCGGATGGTGCTTGAGATAGGTTGGATTCACAAACAAGTATTAGAATCATTACCTGTAAGCCCACGCTTGGACATCCAAGCTTTGAATTTTGCACAGTCCTTCTTCATGTGACCTTTCTTCTTACAAAAGAAGCAGCGATCACCATCCTTTTCCAAGAATGTCTTCTTTGGACCCATATTGTCAGTTAATGATAGTTTCTTGAGCACCTTTTGAGTTCGACTTTTTGAACTTCTTATTCTTTCTCTTATAGGAACTAGCGACATATAAGGCCACATGCTCTTTATCCTTCTTAAAGCTTCTCTTCCTCTGCCACCACCCTTGCTATCAAGTCATTTACTGACCAAGTTTCATCTTGGGAATTGTAGTTTGTCTTTATAATCCCAAAATCAGGTGGAAGGGTGTTCAGGGCTTGATGCACAATGCAAGCATCAGGAATGGTAACATTAAGAGCTTGGAGCTTCGCCTTTAGGTCTACCATCCTGAGGACATAATCCCTAACCCCAGCTGTACCATCATACTTCATGTTGAAGAGCTTTTGGAGAAGTGTTCCAACCTCAGCATTGGACGAAACTCGATTTCTAGCCTCTATAGCTGCCATCATTTCCTTAGCAGTACAGTCTACTGGTAAACCACTTTTCAAGTGTTCTTGTATGGATTTCTTCATTGTCAACAAGCAAATCCTATTGCTCCTCTCCCGAACTAGCAAAGTCGAGTTTTCTCGGCTTGATCTTTGAGGATGTGATATCTGCTAGAAGCATCCATTGTAAAGCCATGTGAACGTGTGACTCCATTCAAACCAGGAAAGTCCTCTTTCCATTTCTTAAAAATTGTCAGTAAGGATCTACTGTGAAATGGAATTGCATTTCCCTTTGAAAATTGGTGAAAAATAAACAAGCGATCTGTCGGCATCATGTGAATACTCATAGAGGAATTTACATACATCATCATATAATCGCCTTTGGGCGGAAAAATATGACATGGAGTTGTATCTCCATGTGTGACCATGAACATATTCTAATCCTTCGTGAAATCTGCTTGGGTGTATGAACCCATATAGGTCAGTCATTTCTCATTGCATGCCATCATGTAACCCTCCGTGAACTAACACATGATCACCTCCTTTGGGAGTATGACCCACGTAATAAAACATGAGACATCCTGATATGGGAGGCGATATTTCTCAAGTATCAAGTGTGCCACTTTGCGGTCACGATGAAGTGAATCCTTGAAAATCACTCATACCAAGGATATAAACTTAATGTATCACATTCGATATATATAATGCCAATTATATTCGATTTATTAATGATCGATGCTTTTAGATTCTACGACCTTATGCGATGATATTCATGTTAGCTACCTTACATGTATTTCCAAGCCATAGAGAAATACCAAAAATCACATGAAAAATACCCTAATATCTTGGCATACATTGGGTTCTATACGCATTTTCATATCTTTAAAAGCTTACCGAATATCTTGAAGTCAATATACCAGATTATGAAATTCCCGATCTGAATCTGTAGGTATCAAAATTGTCCCAAAATTCCCTCCCACGCGCCCTCGCCACCAGAAGGATTGGCGCGTGTGGAAGCGCGTGGCAGCCAGCGTGCCGAGTGCGGGGTACATGTTGGCCAAGATCGGGTTTGTGGATTGACCGGTTGGCCAGATGGCCTGGTCGGGTTTATTGATGACCGGAGTTGAGTTGGCGAGATCGGGTTGACCCGTTGGCCCGGTTGTGGATTGGCCGGTCGGGTTGGTATTGACCGGGTTGGCCGTTGGCCGGGTGGGTTGGTGTGGCCGTTTGACCGGTTAATGGGTCGGGTTTGTGGGTCGCGGTTGTGCCGTTGGCCGAGATTGGTCGATATCCGGTCGGGTCTGGGTTGGGTGGCGCGTCGGCGGCCCGCGTCGTGACCCGCGTCGGCGACCCGCGTCGGTAGCTTCCTAATTGAGCCGGGTCAACAAATGGATCGGGCAGATCCGGTTTGGCCGGCCGATTCTTCGGCAGGTCATCGCGGCGTCATCAATGGCGTCCGACCGGGTGGTTGATCTGTGCGTGTCTTGCCGCGCGCCGTCGTCTTCAACGCGTGTGTGTGGCGTGAGGCTGACGTCTGCGGAGATTTCGGCTGACGTGCCGCTACCGTTATGTCGTCTCTTACATTGAGGATTCCAAATATGTAAAAATATTTAATTTTGGATGTATGGAAAAAACCGAAGCTGAATGAATGCTCGTTTTCGACAAAATTTTCTCAAATCTTATGTTTTGAGTTCTAATCCGTGGTTGGCTCGATACCAAGCGCAGGATCCCGATTTCTACCAACTGAATCATGTGGAAGAACACAAAGATCAATTTAATGGAGAAAAATTGTAAATTACATACCTTTGGAATCCATGGATCTCTTGCTTCGTTGATACGAACCGATGAAGCGTGAATGGGAGCCGATCTCAGAATCTCAAGATCTTCTCCCCGAACAACCCTTTGTAGCGGCGCCTTAAGGTGCCGGTCACCTCTCTCGGAAGCATTATGAGAAAGCTGAATGTGATAGAAATGCTTGTAGGGACTGGGAGGGACTTGAGCTTTCCTTAAATAGAGTTCCGACCACGGGCCTCATGTGGCGAGTAGAACTCAGCCCACACCGGCCAGCCCATTATGATTTATTAAAGCCCGATAACACCTCATAATTAGACCAATCTTAATTCGAGTTTTAATTAGATTAATGAAGCGCAATAGAAAAACTTCTGAGACACCTTTGCTCAATGTAGCCCTCCGAACCATCTCCTTAGTAGACTCCTACAAGACAGTCCATGAATACTGGACACCAAGTGAGGGTTGGAGGTGGAATTTGATTACCGGCTTGCTCCCCCCACATATAGAGGATCGGCTTAAGGCTGTATTAGTAAGACAGGACGCTGATAACAAAGATGGTACGTGTTGGGGTCTAACATCACATGGTTAGTTGATGGTAAGGACAACATATGCCCTCACAAAGCAAAATCATAACCACCCCCCAGACAAGGTTTGGAAGCTGGTTTACGAGAGAGCCAGGAGAGGTTTTACCAAGAATCCCCACTGCAAATGCTGCCCTAACAGCATAGGGGACCTAAATCATGTTTTTCGGCATTGCGGAGAGGCAAGGGTGTTCTGGTCTCGCATGGCAGGGAATGAAAAACTAACAGGACCCCAACAGTTAGACTTCCAAGGCTAGATATAATGGAATTTAAACTTGGCCGCATCTACAGAAACGAATGAAGATTGGAAGGATCATTTTGCTATATGCATCTGGTGGCTCTAGCGTTGGAGGAATGATCTCACATTCCACAATGAAGCAGAGCTATGGGCTCTAATACATGGCCTACGGCTTGCCTGGGACAACAATGCATAAACTAACTCCCTCCTTGTTTTCTAATGGACAACAATGCAAAATGCAGCAAACAATAGGCATTCTAGCCTCCTACAGGAGTGCAAGCAGTTATTGAGCAAAAACTGGATTGTGACCATTACCCACAATTATAGAGAGGGTAATCAGGTAGCAGATTTCTTAACAAAGATATCTCTAGAGCTTCAACCCCGGGAAATGAAAGTGTGGCAAACCCCCCCAAGGGGCATCGATCACCTCCTCCAACAGGACCTCATGGGTATCCTCTAGCCTAGGAGAATAATAGTTAAAGGTTGAGTGGTGTGCTTGTGTGTTGTTCCCCTCCCATCGATAAAAAAAATAAGGCGTTAAAACACCGTTAAGATGGAGTGCTACGTGGAAAGCTCCCGTTTGTTCATATGTGCAAGTTTGTGACGACGGAGACATGGATGAGTTATGACACTAAAGTTGAGGGCACCTGTGGACCAAAAAAAAAACTCAGGGACTAAATTGGACATACAAATATAAGTCAACGGCATTTATGCACATTATCTCAATATTATACGTATCTTTAATTGTTGTTAGTAATTTTATGCATTTTTTTACCTTTAGTAGCCAAAATTACCATAGTCTTACAATTAACCTTACTTATGAAGCTCATTCAATATTCTGTTGTTATAAAAAAACTATAGTATATTAAAAAGCGGTAACGGACGTTGGCAAATAAATGTTACACCGGATAAGGTGCATACATGCCCCCGATTTATAGTCATATGTCCAATTAGCCCCTGAGTTTTTTTCAGTCCATAAGTGCCTCGATGTTTAATGTCGTAGCTAATTCATGTCCCGTCGTCATGAACTTGCATAGATGGATAAGCAGTGTTAAAATGTAATTAAGTACATGTAAGTTCGTGATAGCAAAGGCATGGATGAGTTATGCCACTAAAGTCGAGGGCACCTGTGAACCGAAAAAAAAATTAGGGGCTAAATTGGGCATATATATAACTATAAGTTAGAGACATTTACGTACCTTATCCCAATGTTATACGCATCTTTAATGGTTGTTAGTAATTTTATGAACCTTTTTACCTTTTGTAGCCAAAATTACCATAGTCTTATGATTAACCTTACTTCTAACGCTCACGTTTAAAGAAAATGAGAGTCGTTGGTGCTATTGTAGATCATTACTCGCGTTTAATATTTGTTGCTATCGAAAAACTATAGTCTATTAAAAAAGCGGTAACGGATGTTGGAACTTAAATATTACATTGGATAAGGTGCATAAATTTCCTTGACTTATAGTCATATGTCCAATTAGCCCTTGAGTTTATAAGTGTCTTGATGTTTAATGTTGTAGCTAATTCATGCCCCTGCCATCACGAACTTGCACAGATGGACAAATGGGCTTTTAAACGCCGTTAAGATAGAGTGTCGCATGGATAGGCTGTTTGTGCATAAATGCGAGTTTGCAGCTGTTTCTGGGCATTGATATTTATAGCAGCTAAGAAATCAGAACTGTGGACTAAAAAAATCATGGGCTAAATTGGGCATATAGCTATAAGTGAGGGACATTTATGCACCTTATCTCAATGTTATGTGTATCTTTAATGGTTGTTAATAACTATATGCACTTTTTTACCTTCAGTAGCCAAAATTACCATAGTCTTATTATTAACCTTACTTTTGACACTCATTTTTAAAGAAAATTAGAGTAATCGGTGCTATTGCAGATCATTGCTCACATTTAATATTTTGTCGCTATCGAAAAACTATAGTCTATTAAAAAAGCGGTAATGGATGTTGGCGGTAACAGATGTCGGTAATCGGATACAATAATAAGTTTGAGGCATTTATGCACCTTATCCCAATATTATGCATATCTTTAATGGTTGTTAGTAATTTTATACATTGTTTTTTACCTTTCGTAGCCAAAATTACCATAGTCTTACGAGTAACCTTTTACTTTTGAGACTCATTTTAAAAGAAAATGAGAGTAATCTGTGCTATTGTAGATCATTGCTCACGTTTAATATTTTGTCGCTCTATAGTATATTAAAAAAGCGGTAACGGATGTTGGCATACCACATATGTCAATTATCATATACAACTATAAGTTGGAGGCATTTATGCACCTTATCCCAATATTTTGTGTATCTTTAATGGTTGTTAGTAATTATATGCACTTTTTTTTTACCTTTAGTAGCCAAAATTATCATAGTTTTACGATTAACCTTACTTCCGACGCTCATCTTAAAAGAAAATGAGAGTAATCGATGTTGTTGTAGATCATTGCTCACGTTTAATATTTTGTCGCTATCGAAAAGCTATAGTCTATTAAAAAAGTGGTAACGGATGTTGGGGGTAACAGATGTAGGTAATCGAATATGACTATAAGTTGGAGGCATTTATGCACTTTATCCCAATATTATGAGTATCTTTAATGATTGTTAGTAATTATATGCACTTTTCTTTTTACCTTTAGTAATCAAAATTACCATAGTTGTACGATTAACCTTTCACTAATGATGCTCATTTTAAAAGAAAATGAGAGTAATCGGTGCTATTGTAGATCATTGCTCATGTTTAATATTTTGTCGCTATCGAAAAACTATAGTCTATTAAAAAAGCGGTAACGTACATTGGCAATAACAGATGCCAGTAATTATATTATGCATATCTTTAATGGTTATTAGTAATTATATGCACTTTTTTTTTACCTTTAGTAGCCAAAATTACCATAGTTTTACGATTAACCTTACTTCTAACACTCAATTTTTAAGAAAATGAGAGTAATCGATGCTATTGTAGTTCATTGTTCGCGTTTAATATTTCGTCGCTATCGAAAAACTATAGTCTATTAAAAAAGCGGCAATGGATGTTGACAGTAACAAATGTTGATTTTTATATACGACTATAAGTTGGAGGCATTTATGCACCTTATCCCAATATTATGCGTATCTTTAATGGTTGTTAGTAATTATATGCACTTTTTTTTTACCTTTAGTAGCCAAAATTACCATAGTTTTACGATTAACCTTACTTTTAATGTTCATTTAAAAGAAAATGAGAGTAATCGATGCTGTTGTAGATCATTGTTCACGTTTAATATTTTGTCTCTATTGAAAAACTATAGTCTATTAAAAAAGCGGCAACAGATGTTGAGAGTAACAGATGTCGGTTTTTATATACGACTATAAGTTAGAGGCATTTATGCACCTTATCCCAATATTATGCGTATCTTGAATGGTTGTTAGTAATTATATGCACCTTTTTTTTTACCTCTAGTAGCCAAAATTACCATAGTTTTACGATTAACCTTACTTTTGACGCTCATTTTAAAAGAAAATGAGGAAATCGAATCTTTATTGTAGATCATTGTTCATATTTTAATATTTTAATCAGCTATCGAAAAACTATAGTCTATAAAAAGCGACAACGGATGTTGTGATAATAGATATCGATTTTTATATCACATTTATAAGTTTGAAGCGTTATCTGTTTATCTCAATATTATGCGTATCTTTAATGGTTGTTAGTAATTATATGCACTTTTTTTACCTTTAGCAATAAAAATTACCATAGTTTTATGATTAACCTTACTTTTGACGCTCATTTTAAAAGAAAATGAGAGTAATAGATGCTGTTGTAGATCATTGCTCACATTTAATATTTTGTCGCTACCGAAAAAACTATAGTCTATTAAAAAAGTGATAACAGATGTTAGCAATAACATATGTCGATAATCGGATACGACTATAAGTTTAAGGCATTTATGCACCTTATCCCAATATTATGAGTATCTTTAATGATTGTTAGTAATTATATACACCTTTTTTTTACCTTTAGTAGCCAAAATTACCTTAGTTTTACGATTAACCTTTCACTTATGATGCTCGTTTTAAAAGAAAATGAGAGTAATCGATGCTATTGTAGATCATTATTCATGTTTAATATTTTGTCGCTATCGAAAAACTATAGTCTATTAAAAAAGCGATAACAGATGTTGATGTTTTTTTAAATTCCTTGTCTACATCTACCACTAAATACTGAAACGTTTAACGGATTTAAGTACTTTAAAACTCATACTTATATTTTGTTCATCAATTTTTAAAATTCATAAAGGAAAAAAAAATCATAATACTAATTATTCTATTATCATTAGCTTAAATTAATGACCAAATAATTTTTAATTAATAAAATTTTGTCAATTTTTTTGCATTTCACCATCCCTCTATTTTTACTCAAACAAAACCAATCTACTATGCCTATATTAGGTTTTATTTTTTATTTTTTATATTATTAAAATTTTTACATTCATATTTTGAACCATATATTGATTTTCTATCCTCATACTATTTTTTTTTTCTTCTAATATTAGTACAAATTTTAGAATGTCGTTTTTTAATTTATTAATTGCAAAAAACATATTCGACGAAAAGTAATTTATTAGTATCAATCAACTTAATTAAAGTTGATATCGATAAGAACATATTATTTTCAGCCAAAATTTAAAAAAAAAAAAAAACAATCATCTTAACCTTTTGTCTTTAACAAAATAATTATATAAATTTTACTCTAAAATGCTAGAAAATTCCAACATTCATATTAGAAAGTTATTTATAGGAGTACTTTATAATTTAAAAAAAGATTCTCATTATTATTTATTCAACAAATATTAAGAATATTATCATTTAATGTTTTGTCAAACTTATTACTAAATATTATAACTATCAAATTAAAAGATGATCTACATATGGAGAGTTTAATAATGTATTAGATGTATAAAGTACTTGATTAAAGAACTTATTAGCTCATTAACATTATTATTACAAAAATTAATGAAATGTTATATATATATATATATATATATATATATATATATATATATATATATATTTCCTCTTTCAATGAATCCATGATTTTACCTTCATAGAAATCATAAATTATTTTTTTACTTTTTGACCAGGAAATGATTTATTTTTGACATATATTCACTATTTTTTTTTAAGTTTCTTGTTGGTATTTTTATGTTTTTCTTTCACAAATATAAAATAATAAATTCAAAGTTCGAGAATTCTACATAAATTGGTTTTAGTTTTAATAAAAAACATTGGTTTTAGTTTTAATTAAAGTTCGAGAATTATATATATGTGTGTGTTGGTTTTAGTTTTAATTAAAGTTCGAGAATTATATATATGTGTGTGTGTGTGTGAGGAAAATGAGTTAATTTTTGAAAATTTGAAAATATTGTGTGTGAGGAAAATGAGTTAATTTTTGAAAATTGGAAAATATTTAATACAAAAGCAAAAGAGTTGTTTATATAAGATGGATTTTCAATTTATTTTCCAAATGATATAAAATTTATAATTAAATAAAAATTCATTATTTTGTTTTCTTATGAATAAAAAAAAATTCACATTGCTTATCATAATAATAATAATAAGTGCAGAGAACATTTTATTACAATAAAATAAAAATATTTCAAAATTATTATCCACCACAATTTTTTTTTTCAAAATAAAAATTGAAAAAATTATTTTTATAGTTTAAAGCTTGTGAAATATTTTTTAATTAGTTTTTGAGAGATGTCCCAACCTATTTTTTTTTTTTAAATTTAAAAGTAATACATGTTTCAAAATAATACAAAATAAGTATATCCTTTTCACCTATCATCAAAGTCATAAAAACCGTAATCGGTAATTATAGTTTTTGATCATTTTAAAAAATTTAAATTGTTGTTATTAGTCAATAAGACCCGACTCAATAGTTAATGGTTTGACTAGACATAGGAAAGAGATAATATTTGAGTCTTCACCAGAATTAAAAACTACAACAATTTAATCTAAAGGACAATGTAAAAAACTCATAACTACTAACTATTGCTACATAATGAACGTTACATGATACACGTACTAATTTCTGTACATTATTTTCAAAAAATATATAATTTAAATTTTTCGAAAAACGTTATTTTGAGACATCATGATATGGGAGAATATTATTTAACCTGCTTTTCAAAACACTATAATATTATTTTCATTACATTCGAAAACTCGTTATCGCTTCCCGACTTTGGCATTTTCTATGTTCTTAGTGTTCTCCATAACAAAAAAAACCGGGAACCAAACGTATTATCCCTGTGTTTCATTTTTTTCAAAACATAAAACAATTTTAAACATCAAGAACCAAAATATGTGTTTTTTTTTTTAAAAAAAACATTATTTTGGACAACAATCTAAGGGGTATTTTGGTTTATGTTTTCGAAAACTGTTATTTATTTTAAAAATAAGAATAAAAACGTGTTAGATTTGAAGCTTGATTTTGAAAAACACACAAAACACATGAAAAAAACTAAAACGGTGTTACCGGTGTTTTCAAAAGCTATTTTTAAAAACAGTTTTAAAAACACAAGAAGTAAATGCTCCAATTTTTTTCTCCGGAACCGTAGGAAAACTGAGTGACAAAGAAATTGAGAGGTTCAGTCAAAACTATATTTACAATGCGGTGAAAAATGTGACGTTGGAAATTAAAAACGGTCTTCTCAAAATTAATCAAATCTAAACCCCCTTTTTTAAGAATAGTTAATCAACCCCCTAATTATTATTATTATTAATTTTTAAATTAATCAAACTCCTAATTATTATTATTATTTAAAAAAAAATCGAAAAATCTCTCCCTCAGTATAAATATATTCGGATTATAGAAGTGAGAGAGAAAGCGGAAAGGGAAAGAAAAAAGTATTTTTTCTAGAGAGAGAAAGTTGTGAGAGAAAGAGAAAGAGAGAGAGAGAGAGCTTTTTAAGATCTCACCAGCTATGGATGAAGGAGGAGGAGGAAGAGGTGGGGGGAGAAGAAGGAGGCTGTGGTTTTAGAGAGAGAAAGTAGTGAGGGATGCTAGAGAGAGAGAGAGTGAGGCGGGAGATTCTGCTGCTGTCTCTGTTGCGATCTTCTTCATGAGGAAACTGAAGTGCGAGAGGAGATCGATCGGTTTCCGGCGACTCTCCGGCTGCTTCCGCGACCGGTTTCCGGCGGTCTGATCGCCGATTCGGAGCTCAAGGTGATGAATTGTTGATTTTCTTTCGGATTTTTTTGTTTATTTTTGTTGATTTTGTCAGAATTCGGTGAATTAGAAGCTATGTTGTGTGATTTGTAGAGAGATTTTCCTGTGAACTGATCTCGTGGTTTCTTGCATAATTTGTGGAATTCGATTTTTGTTTTTCTGTTTTGATTTTTTTTTTTTTTTTTTTTTTTTTTTTTTTTTGGATTTGTGAGAATAAATGCACATATATATGAATTTCCGATGAGAAGATGTGTTTTCTCTTGGAGATTTCTGGAGTTTAGAGCCTTAATTGGTTTCAATTTTAATGTTTTTTTTTTCTTCTTTGGCTGGGAAATTTGAGTTTGAGAAATAGGATATCGAAGTTTTTGAGTCCTGGGAGGGAAATAGAGGAAAATCTTGCTTTAGATCTGTAAGAATAATATGAATCTTAAATTTTTTATTATTATTATTATTTTTTGAATAATAATTTCTGAAGTCTAAAAAGTATTTTTCCATTTTTGTAAAATCTTCATGCCTTTATTGTTTGGACTGTGCATTTCAAATTCTTTACTCTTTCTTTGGTTATTGGAATATTTAGTGAAGTGAAAAATTGGGCAAGTGAAAGGATGTCAGTTTGAATCATGAGAGTGGTGAGGGGCTTGAAATTTTAAAGTAAATGCTCATTTTTATATCTCTACAATGTTGCTTTGGAATGAAACTTTGTGTTGTTGCAATTGAAGGGGAACATTGTTTTGAATTTGTAACGACCAGGTCCAACCGTGTTGATATTGTCCGTTTTGGACCCAAGGGTCCTCACGGACTTTATAAAAATGCTTATTTTTATATCTCTACAATGTTGTTTTGGGGTGAAACTTTGTGTTGTTGCAATTGAAGGGGAACATTGTATTGAATTTGTAACTGTCCAGTCCAACCGTGTTGATATTGTCCTTTTCGGACCCAAGGGGCCCTCATGGCTTTATAACGCGTCTTCTAGGTTGAGAGGAGCCCATGTTTATATAGTATCAGAACCTGATGTGAGATTTGACAAACACCTTCCTATGCGCATGGCCAACGCCCTTGTCGCTGGCCATACGGACGTTGCGCCGAACTGACAAAACAACCCTACTGAGTCAACCGTACGTACGCTACATTGAGGCCTGGGATCAACTCGGAGCATCATTCAGAACGACTCGACCCAACTATATTGTCCGCTTCGTGCCCAAGGGGCCCTTATAGATTTAAAATGCGTTTACTAGGTTGAGAGGAGTTCAACCCATAGTTAAAAACTTCTTTCTCCTTATCCGACGGGAGACGGGATAAAAACACTTCTAGCGCGACACAACATTCTATTGTCCGCTTCGCCCTCACGCTTTAAACGCATTTACTAGGTTAAAAGGAGCCTCATACTTTTATGGCGCTTCTGGTGAACTTTCTCTATCCAATGCGGAGGTGACATACAAACTCCCGTCAGATTGGGTACAAACTAATTGCACTTCACATCGAGGTCGATCGATCGCTATCATTTATAACGACCCAACCCAACCATGTTGATCTTGTCCGCTTCGGACTTTCACGGCTTTAAAACGCGTCTACTAGGTTGAGAGGAACTCATACTTATATAATGCCAGAAACTTTCTTCCATATCCGATGTGGATGTGACAAAATTATGTCACACCCTAAAAATCGATCTCGAGGCATGACTGAATCAAAGTAGCAAAAATGCACACTATTGGATGTCAATTTGCTTTCCTTGATGTGGCTTGCATTTCAAAGCTATGAGGACTTGGTGTTGCCAAAAGTGTAGACAAAACTTAAGGAAGGATATTTATGAAATCTATGTGCTTGTTTAGTCTCAATGTTTCTAAAAAAGGAAAGTGATATACGTTATGAAGCAAGAAAAGCTGCATTAGTTAGTTCCTGGTTAACTCGAAACTCGATAAATGGCATTTTTATCTCTGTTTCTCTCTCTTCTTTTTTTTGAAGTTTTCTGTAGACAGTACATCTTTTTGTCTAAAAGTATTAGGTGATGTTTGTTTTTTTTTACTTAATACTGAATAGAATCTTTTTTCAGCTTAAGACTAAATAGTGCTTAATAGTATTAAGTATTAAGTATTAAGTTGTTTCCGTTTTTAATACTGGTATATGTCATAAATTTCTCCTCCTCATGACAAGGACAGCTGTTTTTTGTTTTCAGAAGATGATTTTTTTTAATAGAAAAAGCCAAATATTTTGGTTTTTTCTATTCAGATTTTTTTTGTAGGTTTATTGTCATGAAAGGCAAACAATATATAGAATGCTAAAGTTATTTACCTTTTCAGCAAAAAGTTTTCAAAAACTTAGTGTTTGTTGAGGAAGAAGTTGATACACATGTTGCTTGTTTTGTCGGTGAAATGATTTATCACATATTTCATGAAACAATGAAAATGCATGTGTGAGGAAATCAGAACGTTTACATTTAGGTGGTGCTATTGTTTTTTGACTTTTGTTGAAAAGCTAACAAATTTTCAAGATTCACATGCTTTGCTTTTTTTTAACTTTTCTACGACTTATAATCGAATTTTTTAAACTTTTATTGACATTTTTATTTTCAAATGTTTTTTTCTATTAAGATTCATGATATAATATGTTAAAATCATATTCTTACTATCCAATTAAATTTCCTCATATCCATTTCATACTTTAATGAAGAAAGCATATATATATATATATATATATATATATATATATATATATATATATATATATATATATATATGATATATATATATATATATATATATATATATTTACTTTTATTTATTTTATTTATTTCTTTTTTTTTTTTAGAAAAAACAAACGTCTAATTACTAAATGTCAGTTTTTGTTTACTTCACTAAATTACATCCAGAGAATCACTGCAAACTTTTGTCAAATATTTTCTAGATGCTCTTGAGGAGATGAAGATGAAGATTAAGATTTATTGGTCTGGCCACCGGCGGCCATGGTTGGTTTCCTGTGCCGTCTGCTTTCACACTCCCGGTTCCTTCGACGGAAACTTAAGCTTTCTGCTGAAGAATTGTTACTTTTTAGCATACATTCTATCGGCTAAACAGAATAATAACAACAACAAGATCAAAGAAGTTGGAGAAGACTTACTTAACAACAAGGATATGTATATTCCGAGTTTGTACTGTACAGAAGTAAAGAAAAAGAAACCTCTGATCAGAGTATGGGCAGGAGGAAATCATGGCGGTAACGCATCAGACGATAGTTTCCTCCCCGGTCTCAATACTGGCTTACGCGAGATGACGCTGGGAGCACAGCAGACCGAATAATTCAAACCCGCCGCCCTGAATATACAGTTCTGCTCACTGATCGACCGATATCTGCATGGCCCAGGCGTCGGCTCGGCACATCGAACACTGGGTTTATCTAGTTTTGTATTCCGCGACGCCATAAGCTTTCAATCCCGTAAGACAGCGATGGATGAGGCTACCGAGAATCCCGTATAATTTTAATGTTCACGTATGCAGACAAAGAGTCTCTGCTGGTAAGTACTGAACTTCAAAGCTGACAATTGTCCGGATTCGCGATCTGATGTATAGCTTGCTGACCCGGACTGGTCACAATGTCCCTCTGGATGAATCCACCTCTGTCTGTTTGGATCCAGTAGCTATGGGGAAACGCTGATCGTCGCAGGAGTTTACAAGAATGGCCTGTCTGATTTCCTGCTTGAGTCACAATCTGTTCGGACATGGATAACGCATCGGATGATGAACCCTACCATAAAATTATGTTCGGCTTTTCATGGACGGGAAGTTTTATGTTATATAAATGTTTCATACCGCATTGTTTAACTTAAGTGGAGAAGAGCATTTATATCTAGATTCCAGGACATGGCGAGGCGGAGGAACACAAACTGGACGGTTAACAAGGCCATAGTTTCCTCCGCGGCGGTCTCCTCCTTGATTGCGGTAGTAAATAATCAGCTCTATTCCAATAACAATCACTAACTGAGGCTAAAAGTACGACAAGGCGAGTAACTCGTGGAGGTCAAGTAAGAGATTACCGGTCAGGGCGGATTCCTTCAACGTTGGGGTTTAGCTTATGCTAAGTGGGATAGCTAATTGATCTGAGGACATAGAGGGCCCCGAAGGGGAAGATGTGCTGCATTTTGGAACCCGGAGGAGGACGTGTTCACTGAGCACTGGGAGGACCATCTGAATGCGTTTTCCGGCCCGAGAGAGCCACGCTTTCATCAACCTGTGCGGTAATGTGATAAAGAAGGCATTTTGGCTTCTTGCTGATTTATCCAAAAAAAAAAGCATTTGTTTTTGTTGTTATCTGTGAGAAAACCAAAATACCTTATTGGTTGCTAGCATCTCTTCTTTTCTCAGTATATTTATTGGGCATTTTTAATTTGGGCTTTCTTTAAAATCATTTATAGTTTTTTTTTTCTATCATACTTTAAAGGTCATTATAATGGAAACTTTAAAAAGTTTTAACATTGGAAACCTATTATTACTTAATTTGTTCTTGATCTTATTACTGGAAGGTTATACCTTAGGTGACCTTTATTTTTCTTTTTTTTACTTAATGCTAAATATAACTTTTTTTTTTAGTATTATTAAGTATTACAATGTTTGTTTTTTTAGTATTGCGTGAGTTTATTGACTTCAGCTGTCACACTTTTATTCTTTCATATTTCTTGAAAACTTATTTATGGTTTTTATTTTCATTCATCATGCTTGAAAGAGGTCATCATAATGGATCCTTAAAAGTTTAACATTGAAACTATTATTACTTGATTTGTTTGTTCTAGATCTGATTAGAATGTTGTTAGCATCTTGTTTTCGAAGTTTTTGACATATTTATGTAATTTAAAAATATTTACTAAAATAGTTTTGGACATAAAAATAACGTCCAAACTAAATGCCTTTCACTTAAATTTTGCTACTGATCATTGATCTAATTAAAAAACTAATGCTCATAGGTTTATTGTCATGCATTTACTTATTATTTTGATTTTCAACCTATGAAGATAATTTTTTTAAACCATTTTTAAAAACCAAAACTCCCTTACTTCTTATAATTATTAATAATAATTATGTTTTCAAAATCTCATTTATGGGTTTCTCTGATTTTTGAGGCTTCTTTTTTAAATAGGTCATAATGGAACTTAAAAGTTTAACATTGAAACTTATTATTACTTAGAGTTTTTGAGTTTTAGATCGAAATATTTTATTTGAAAAAAAAAATTATAACATTAGTTTGGAAACTAAATTAATGTCCAAAATAATGCGTAATTTTACTCACATGATAGATAAGAATGGATTAATAGTTAATGTCACTGTCAGATTAACGCGAATAATTTCTGTAATAATTTTAAACAGTGAAGAAACGTTAT
The DNA here is from genome assembly GCA_016808115.1 of Tetrastigma voinierianum. Taxonomy (NCBI): domain Eukaryota; kingdom Viridiplantae; phylum Streptophyta; class Magnoliopsida; order Vitales; family Vitaceae; genus Tetrastigma; species Tetrastigma voinierianum. The sequence continues at coordinate 363,847 of JAEQBH010002692.1, read as the reverse complement.
GAAGATATAGGAGGAAGCAAGACGATGTGAATAAAAGCACTTAAATACCGCGCTCAAGATACGTAATCACAAATTTAAAATCAACGCCGCTCTCGGAGTAATTCATTAACAATTAATCAAATTCAACCACAGCCGTTATTACGACATTCAACTTTGAATAAAACGCTTACAAGAATAACGACATTTGTCAAATACACTAACAGATACGTAATGAAAGATCTTTAAATCAATCATTTTTTTCCACAAACTTTATTCCTAATCCAAACTCTCGCTTGATCTTGTTATTGTAAGGTTATACCTTAGTTTTTTAAGCTTGCTCAACTAATTTTCCTATTAGAAAGAATGATATCATCTTATTTTCATGTTGTGATTCTCTTTTCATTTTCTGAACATAAGTTCTTTTCACTTTAGTAGAATTGAGTCGAAAAACTATCAAAGGGCATTCTTGTACTATACATAAAAATATGTTCGATTAAAGAGCAATGACATTCATATTTAACTCAAATCTTATAAAGTTCTTATGCTTGTGGATTACTGGTCGCTTAACACAGACGTGAAATCACACGAGAGGCTCAGCCTGTTAACTTCTTTGCACTGAGTCCTTATCATATTCAAAGTTTATGAACACTCTGCCATTGTTTTGACTGTAAGACGCGCAAAGATTTTTAGAAAGGGATAATGAGCTAGACCCACTTTGGCCCTGAGAAAATGGTGGCCCGATTAGAATTATGGTCTATTGGCCCAGCTCGAATAGGTCCACGTCTATTAGCAATGGGGCCGAAGCAAATTTATCGAGTAGGAGGGTTGGTCGTTTAAATACGACGCCTTGTGGTTTAAGTCATCTCTTCGCAATTTGAATCTTCTATTTGCTTATTCGGGTTCGAAACGCTCGATTTTGCCTGCTTAACTCTCCACTTTAGAGGCTTTGACAATGGGGCTTAGCCCACTTTGGCCCGTATTTTTTGAGAGTCGGTCAGAAATGATACCCAAATAACTAAGGCCTATCGTCTATATTCAGGTTCTTGTTCTCAAAAAACAGCGAGAACACTCTAAAAAACAGTGAAACATCTTTATCAATTATTATTTTTTTCCTAAAAAAACATTAAATTTAAAGAACAAAAAAGAGTTTTCAAAGAACACATTTTTTATGTTTTCTGTGTTTTCAAGAATAAGAATAGTTTTCAAAACCAAGAACCAAACATGCCCTTGGTTTCCTTCTTTTTGTTCTAAAAAACATAAAAAACACAAAAAAAACACTAAATTCAAATAACAAAAATGGTTTTCTAAAAAAACCACCAAAACGGTATTCTTTTTGTTTTCAAAATTCAAAAACCGTTCTTATGTTCTATGTGTTTTCAAGAACAATAACAATTTTCAAAAACATGAACCAAACATACCCTTAGTTTCCTTTTTTTGTTCTAAAAAACATAAAAAACACAAAAAACACTAAAATCAAATAACAAGAATAGTTTTCCAAAACTACCAAAACGATTTTTTACATTTCAAAATTCAAAAACCGTTTATGTTCTCTGTGGAGCCAAGAACACAACAAGCTAAAACATTAATCAAACATGCCCTTGGTTTCCTTTTTGTTCTTAAAACATAAAAATACTAAATTCAAATAACAAAATAGTTTCCAAAAAACCACCAAACGGTATTCTTTATATTATGGTAATTACTAATTATATGATAAGTCTAGAAAGATTTTATCAATAACAATTAAAACATTAACCAAACATGCCTTTGGTTTCTTTTTTTTTGTTCTAAAAAACATAAAAAAACATAAAAAACACTAAATTCAAATAACAATAATAGTTTTCAAAAAAACCACCAAAACGGTATTCTTTGTGTTTTCAAAATTCAAAAACCGTTCTTAATAACAAATTTCAAATACAGTAACCAATCCAAACCAAACAAACATGCCCTAATATTTCTCAAACAGTCTCTCCCACTATATCAAGAAATCAACCAAGATTCTTTCTAAGGTGAGTCATTTTCCAAGCCAGCTAAGCTTTGATCAAATATGAGACCTTTTTTTTTTTTCTTTTTTTTTTTTTTTTGAGGAATATTATCAGCCGTTTATTTATTTCTAAAGCACAGGAAGTCCTTGTTTTCTATTTTTTATTATTAAGAAAAAAATAATATAAAAAAGAATGTTTGGTTCTTATTTTATAAAACGTTTCTTGAAAACAATTTTGAAAACACAAAGGAGAACGCGAGTTTTTTTTTTTTTTTTTTTGTAACTAATCACTAATTACAGTCATGGATAAAAATATCGCGATATATCATGTATCGAAGTTAATTGATATGATATACAACATCAATAATCGATTGACATAAATATCAACAAAAAATCGACAATATATATATATGGCTAGAAAGGTGAACAAGACTTCATGAGTGGACTTACCCATCACGCAAGGCAAATAAAATAAGGAAGAGAGAATAAAATATAAGAAAGAAAGATATACGGAAAGTCTTTGTTTTCTATTTTTTATTATTAAATAAAATATATATAAAAAGGCATGTTTGGTTCTTAATATGTTGAAACGATTCTTGGAAATAGTTTGAAAAACGACAAAGAAAACTATTTTTTTCGTAACTAATCACTACTACAAACATGATAAAACATCAATATATCAAGTAGACGTTCAATCGATATGATATACAACATCAATAATCAATTGACATAAATATATGTAAAAAAATCTACAATATATGGCTAGAAAGGTGGACAAGACTCAAGAGTGGACTTACCCATCAAGCAAGGCAAATAAAATAAGGAAGAGAAAAAATTATAAGGAAGAAAGATACTTAAAGTCCTTGTTTTCTATTTTTATTATTAAAAATAATATAAAAAGGCATGTTTGGTTCTTATTTTTAAAAAGATTTTTGAAAGCAGGTTTTGGAAACATAAGCAGGAGGAACGAGTTTTTTTTTTTTCATAACCACTCTCTCCGTTTGAAAATAACTGATGTTTTAGAAAGTTTGTTTTGTTTTTATTTATATGTCGTTTTAAAAAATCAAGAAATAATTTATTATTTTTTTCCAATTTTATCCTTATTCTACTAAATTACCTCGTTAATTGATTTTTCAATTTTTTAAGTTATTTCAACAATTACGAAACATTTTTTACACCTTCCGAATATGGATTACTAATAATTTTTTTGGAAGAAGATAAAGAATAAATAAGAAAAAATATATATATAGTTTTTGGGAGAAGATAAAGAGTTAATGAGAAAAAAAAGAGAATAATTTAGTCTTTTTTTGGAGAGAGAGTGTATTTTAATAATTTCTTAATATGTGTGCAAAAACCTTAAACGACAATTATTTTCAAACGAATGGAGTAATCACTAATTACAGCCATGGATAAAAATATATATATCGACAATATATCATCGATATATCGTGTATCGGAATCATTGACATGATATCTGTGATAATGCGGTTAGCCAAAAATATCGCGATATGGCGATGTGTCGATTTTGAGAAAATTTTCAAAAAAAAAAATTTGAGGTGGGTGTCTCGTTATAGAGCAAAGAAATAGGAGATAAAGAGATGTGAGAGAAAAAATGAAAGTTTTTCCTTAATAACTAATATCACTTATTGCATGTCTTTTTTAATAATTACTATCATTAATTATTTATAGAAATAAGATATTATATATTCATTAATAATTGTTATTATTAATTATTACAAAAAATGGAAGGCCAAGAGACAATAGGAGAGAAGAATAGAAGATACCGTTTAAGTATCATTGAGCTAATTTTGATATATAAATTGAATATATATTTAAATTTTGAATAATTTACCAACTCTTTGTGATATATATTCGTAAAATCAAAGTCACCGGAAATATGTCAGTAAAGAAACCCGATATTTTTATCCTTGATTGCAGCATAGCATCTGTCCTCACTGGGAATCGAACTCTTGCTAGTGCCATGACACGAAATGCTCTGAACCAACTAAGTTACAGGTCGTTGGCAGGAGAACGCGAGTTTGTAATTGGGATAAGTGAATTCTTTTAGATCCATCCCTCGAAGGAACCGAACATGATAATTTTTCATCATCCGGCTCAGGCAAGAATTTAAAGATCCAAATGGATTTATATAAAAATCTATATGCTATCCATATCCACACATATATGAATGATTCAATGTAAAATAAAATTTCGAAATTTGTTTGTGAAAATCTAACTTGTCATTTAGTATTATGAACCTTATTAACCTTATCTAATTAATGTTTATGTGTTACATTGAACAAAAAAAGGAAACCAAATATATTTTTCTTGTTTTTTAGAACATAAAACAGTTTTAAAAAATAGAAACCAAATAAGCCCTACGGTTCTTCTTTCTTTTTTTTCCTTTTGTTTCCTTTTAGGGAAGAAAATTGAGAAAAAAAATTGAAATAAAAAATTTTGGAGGAAAAAAAAAAAGAAAAGTTTAATAATAATAAATTAATTCTATATGTTTATTCAAACTCATTTTATTTATTTATTTATTTATATTATTTAAGCTCATCATGCTTAGCTCATGCCATAAAATGTTTAACGTTTCAAAAAGGACGGACATCGAAAGGAAATGGGTCCCTTATTCCAGTATGGGAACAATTTACTATATTATAAATAAAATGTTTAACGGTTAAAAAAAGGATAAAAATTTTAAAAATAAATGGAAATTTTGATTTTTTTTTTTATATTTTCACAAAGTTAAATATGAGAAAATCATTTCCTTAAAATATTCTTTTCTTTCCCTACCTTCAGGTTCCAAACAAAGCCTTCATTTTCCCACTCATTTTCTTTCCTTGTTTCTGTCCTTAAACTTTAAAGATAAAAAAGAGCCAGAAATTGTGAAGTTTTGTCCCAAAATATTCATTTTTTCTTTTAAAGTTACGAATAGTTGAAGCCAGTAATCTTTAAACGAGTCTCAAATACGAGGCAACGTCGGAATACAACGTCATCGAAGCATTGTCAATTACTACATTTTGTTAATTGTTTAAGTTAAAATCACTTCAGCTTTAGACTTCTTCTTTTTTAAAAGTCACGATTTTAGACTTTTTAAAAAAAAGTCAAAACCACTGTATGTGATTGAGACTTTAACTTTAAAAAAAATAACAAGGCTAATTCTGCTTCTGACTTCTTGATGTGTACATCCCCAGCGTGGGCTGGGCGTCTTAGTTTAGACGTTATTACAAGTTGAGTATTTTCGTATTTTTTTATAAATTTGTATTAGTTTGAGACAAAACTGAGCGGGTTTAGGGCCACAAACACTATCACCAACTACCATCATTGTATTATAACACAAAGTAGCATCACTAATTCAAATCCCTTCCTAATATTTAATTCTCAAAAAAAAAAATATAAGTTATATTTAATCTTTAGGTTACACAAAAAAACAAAAAAAAAAATCAAATTTAGGGTGAAGAAATTATACACAAAATATATTGGAATGAAATTACTAACCTCTTGTTCATGAAACCCTTTTGGTGTTTTTCCTCTTTCATTTGCTCTGGTGTAAAGAACTTCCATAGATGAGGGATTCAATAAATTGTTTAACCACATTTATAACGTATCTTCCTTGAATTTTTACCTACTATCAGAGGCCAGATTCATCAACTGTCCCAAAAAAATTAAGAAGAAGAAAGAAAAAAGTATTATTTGTTTTCCAGAACTAGAGTATTTTATGTTTTTATTAATATGTAAAAGAGCATTGCACGACAATTAAACATGAAAAAAATGAGTTTCTGTTCTTAAAGTAAAAGCAAGGGAGTTCGTTGATTCATATTTTTGCTTGTTTTTGTTCTAGCGAAGAATAAGGAAAACGAAACGCTGATTAATTTTCTTTTGTTCTGAAAAACCATTAACGTTAAATTGGGATAGCAAGGAATATTTTGAGGAGAACACAAAAATGATGTTCTCTGTTTTTAAATAAGCATTCTCAAGAACGGTTTTTCAAACCAGAACAGACACAATTTAGTTGCTATTTTTTAAAATTGATACCGATAACGGTTTTGAAAGCGATGCTCTAAAATCTGTTTTTGTTCTCTCCAAATTAAGCGTTTTCTATGTTCTCTGTGCTTTTTCAGAACAAAAAAACATTGGGAATCAAACATGTTTTTCTTGTTATATGTGAAACAAATTTTCAATTGTTTTCACATGTTTTCTTATAATTGTTTTACTAATGATAATATAAATATAAAGAATAGATAGATTAAATAAAAAATTATTTATAAATAAAGAATAGATTTTCAAAACATAAATAAGAATATTTTTAAACCCCAAACAGATTTTTATTTTATAAAACATCCAAGCAGCAAGTTTTAAAAACCAATTTTCAGAATTGTTTTCATAAACTATTTCCCAACCAAAGCTTAATGATTCCACAAACTATTTCAGTGTCCCGGCAGATCAGAATTATGAATCCAAACTCTAATAAGATATTCAATGCTTGAAATTTTAGGGAAAATGAAAAAGACAAAATGAATAAAAATAGATTAAACATATATATATATATATATATATATATATATATATATATATATATATATATATATATATAAGCATAGCCTAAAAGTTCCAAACTTCTTGACTGACTTTGTTTTTTGATAGGATTCTTGGATGGCGTTTTCCATAATCAAGGAACAAAAAATCGGATATTTCGACCAATATATCGCCGAAATATCGGATATCGGCCGGTACCAACACGATTTTTCCAACCGACTTTCGGTTAACCAAAAATCGATAAAGTATGCTAATATTTGTGAAATATCATAAATTACGATATTTCGGCCGAAATATAGAGTATATCGCGCGGCGTATGTCTTTGAAATTTCTAAAAAATTATCGATAAATATCACGAGATATATCGGTAAAATATCGAAAATATCGGAGATATATCAGCTATTTTGACTTAAATCAAATCCTCCGGTTAAAATTAAATCGCGATGGTTTTTGTGATCCGATGGCTATTTTGACTCCAAAAAATACTATAAATACCCTTAAAATCATTCTGATTTCTTCTGAACTCATTCGCCTGCGCATCGAGCTCCATTCGACTCTCAAATTAATTTTTTCTTTATGATTTATCTCGATATTTTGAAGATATTGTTATGAATATTATGCTTCGTGAATAAGATCATTCGTCAAATAATATAATGGAGCAAGCGTCACATCTTCGTTTGGTTTAAATGACTATTGTAATGTAATTTCTCGATAAATTATAATGAATATCGTCTTGACAAATATATATTTACTTATTTATATAACATAGTTTAACAGTATTTGTGAATTTGAGTATTTTTGTTAATTTTTCGTTTTCTGGAAGTATTTTGTCAAAATATCTACCTATATTTACGATATTTAAATATATCAGTAAAGGATTGATCTGGAATATATTACCGTAATTATCGATATTTTGTTCTTTGTTCTTAATATCAAAGAAGATGTGATACAACTGATTATAACCTGTTAAATGGTTGGATATGTTTTATAAAGAATATTATTAGGTAATGAAATCAGATAATATGGAACTAACCTGAAAAATCACTTCTTCTCCATCTTGATGAAACAAATAAAACAATGTAGAAATCTATCCCCTGTTCCACAAATGAGTAGAAAAGACATCAACAATCAGATAAATCATTTTGAAAACTGTTTGTTGTTCTGAAAAACAAGAACACATTTTGTTCTTTTTTCTTGTTATGGAAATAACGGAAAACACTAAATTCAAATAACAATGAGTAAATTCAAATGGTTAAATCAGGTTCCCACAGTCAATACTATTTTTTTTCTTTGAAAATAGTGGATGTCCAAGCTAGCTTAAGCCTTACGCAAACTTCAACCAATCCCACAGGCCCTGAAGTTAACGGCCGAGTAAACTTCCAGTAAGAAAGGTATTGGTATTTTAGATTCAAGTTTTTGGTTGTCAAATTCCCCCCAACTTGTTACAAATATTAGTTATGAGGATTATTGTGGTTCTCGTTTTAATCGGTTATGTCAGATTCTTGTTTCGTAGTCTTTCTTCATCAAAAAAAAAAAAAAAAAAGTCACAAATTTTACATGGTTCGGTATTGTGCCTACGGTAATAAGAACGACATCTCAAACTTTCACTATCTTGAAATAGGGTTAAATAGGAGGATATTTAGCGTATTTATAATAACCATAGATATGACCAATTTACAAAAATACTCCACTCCGACATTTGCTCGATCCTTTTAACCTCAATATGAGCCACATGCCACAACATGTTACAATCCATAGATTCATAAAAGCTCGAGAAAAATACCCTTTTCTTTGAAATTAGTATGCACTCCAATACAAATAAGAACGGAATAAAGAAAATGTTGACTTAAGTGCCTTTTATTTTTTGGCTTTTTACTGAAAGCTAAATACCTTTCAGGATTCAGCCTGTTTGTTTTTTAACTTTTTCACGACTTATTGCTGAAATTTCTAAAAAAAAAATCAATCTATTCAAAAAAAGTCATCTTTCAAAATAGGAAACACCACTCTTGTCCAACAAGGAGAAGAGCTAGTAACACTCATTACCTAATATTAAAAAATAAACAACTTAATACTTAATAATATTATGTACTATTTAACATTAAGCTGAAAAAAAGTTATATCCAGCATTAAGTAAAAAAAAAACAAACGCCACCAAAATATCTCCCACAACTTCAAAATGGGTTCTAACGCGTTCCGATCAACAGATTCATAAAAGCTTGAGCAAAATACCCTTTTCTTTGAAATTAGTTAGCACTCCGGTACAAATAAAAACAGGATGTTTGTCCCAAAATAATACATTTTGTTTAAGAAAAATACCAATCTAATTCGTTTTTTTTTAAATAATGCCCAAGGCCCCAAACTAGTGCTTAAAACCATAATCACCAACTACGGTTTTGAAGATGACATTTTTTTTCAAAAACGCATTAGATCGATATTTTTTTAAAAAAAATGTATTATTTTGGGACAAAACTCTAAGAACAGAATAAATAAAATATCAACTTACATGTGAACTATTAATCGATCGGATGTTTGTCGGTTTGACGAGATGTGTAGTGTGCAGAAAGCAAAAGGAGAGAAAGGAAAGCACTGGCGACAAAGATTGCATCAAACCACCGGTGGTAAAAATCAAACTGAATATCTCCGCCCAATACATCTGTTATAATCATCCTGCAAAGAGATCAAGTTTGAAGATAAATAAATAACTATTTGGTTGATTGCAGATGCTTTTGAGCTTACTAGTTCTAACATGAATAATCGAGCTGCTCCATTTGGAACCCGGAAAGTAATAGGGAAAGAAAATAGAGAGAAAAATATAAAGAGAAGGGATAACCGTTTAAAAGGGATAAAAAGCAAAAAAAATTCACCCAAAAAAGAAGGATATTTTTACATCATTTTGACAAATTTAACCATCATACAAACCTGAACTTAATCTCCTTCAAGTTTGTTCAAATATAACTTAACGATGATTAAGTCCAAACTAAATAGTTATTGTACCTATTACAAACCTAAACTTAACCCCCTTCAAGTTTGTTTAAATATAACTTAACGATGGTTAAGTCCAACATGTATAGAAGTTGTGTTAGAAACTTGGACTTGACCTTACATGAGTTTGTTCGAATCTTAGCTTAACGATGGTTAAATCTGACACGTATAGAAAGGGGTTAGATTTGCAATATTTTTGGGTTTTAACACATTAAAGGGTAATTTTGTCTAAAGTGTGGAAATTTTAAGGTTATAAAAATAAGATGTTAGTTTTGCAAATAACTTTTGTTTTTATCCCACTAAATAATTCTCTAGAGAAAAAGTAGAAGAATAGAAAGTTTGGAAAATAAAATAAATTTACGGCTTATCTGTTAATTATAGATTTATTCAAACTCATTTTATTTGTTTTCTCTTTATTATATAAGGACTAAAATTTAAAAAATATGTAAACTTTTATGGACACCTTTTTGGAACATGAAAAGTACTAGGAAGAAGAAAATGGTAAGGAGAATGATTTTCTGTGTTTGGTTTTGCGGTGGAAAATATAAAAAGAAATCAAAGCGTAATCAAATTTCTTTGCCAAAATTTTACATGTTTTAGAAAAAAACAGCTGACTAATTGCTAATCCTATTAAGCTATTCAAAACTAAAGATTGATTTTTTTGAAAAAACAAGCGGCCCAGTACTTAATCCTATTAAGCACTAGTCAAAACAAAAGTTTTATTTAGAATTAAGTAAAAAAAAAAAATGACACCTTAATAACTAATGTCTAAAAACTAAGAGAGAGAGAGAGATCTTAAAGCATGAACTAAACTTATATCGGAATATTAAGGATATTCCGTTGCTAAAACACCTAATCAGAAGAATAAATGACACAAAATACTTAATCCTATTAAGCACTATTCAAAACTAAAAGATTGATTTTTTTTTTAGAAAAAACAAACGACTAAATACTTGATCCTATTAAACACTATTCACAACAAAAGTTCTATTTAGCATTAAGTAAAAATAAACAAGCATACCTTAGTAACTGTCTCTAAAACTAAAGAGAAGAGGAATCAGCGCTGATCTAAGCTTATATCGGATGGTACAGCAATTATCTAACAATGATATTGAAGATACATATATATTCAGTGGCTGGCTTTCATCAAGTATAGACGATACAAGAAATACATCCCATGATTTTAAATGAAAAAATTTTATTGCGACATTGCTCTGATAGTCATCCACTCCACGACTCTGGAAACTGCAAGAAGAACTGCACACGACCAAAAGCTGCAAGTTCAGCCGCAGATACTTATATAATTTTATCAGTTCATTCTTGGATGTCGGTTTTAGCTTATTAAAGAAGATCTTACGTTTGACTTGTCACTTTGAAAACTGATATTGAAGCTACCGGGTGGCGTTTGTTTTTAGCCTGTTGCTGACTAAATAGCTTTGCATCGCTTATTTGTTTTTCATGTTGTTATAACTTATTGTTGAAATTTTAAAAATTAAAATATTTAGACCTTTATTAGGGGAAAAATCGATATTAAGCAGGAAACACCACCCTTGTCCCAACAAGAAAGAAAGCACGCAGGACTCACTGCCCAATGTTAAAAAAACAAACTTAATATTTAATACTATTAAGTACTATTTAGCATTGAGCTGAAAAAAAAAGTTATATTCAGTATTAAGTAAAACAAACAAACGGCACCCAAATGTCAGCATGCTACATGAGATCATTGAATAAATTTGATGAACTGAGAAGAAGCAGCTTATTATTTTCCTTTTTCTATTCAGCATTAAGTAAAAAAAAACAAACCCATGTTACTGTACTTTGAAATTCCATTAGTTATAGAAGTTGTTAAATCAATCTTTTTCAGATGTAAAGTTACCAAGATCATCAGAACCTTTCAACCGTTTAATTTTCTAACAGCAAGTGGGAGAATTTGACATTGTCCTTTGAGATTCTCCGTAATTCCGCCCAAAATTATCTCACGTTTGCTTAATCAATCCATTAGTAAAGATTAGCAATGCTTGAAAATCTCTTTCAGAATCTTTGTACAAGTAAAGAACCAACCAAACAAGCATAATGGTGGACACTATTCAGACTAAGAGGGTGTTTGTCTTTTAACTTTTTACTAAAAACAATTCGCTTTTGGACTTTTAGGGCCTATTTGGTTCCTGTTTTTTAAAACTGTTTTATATTCTAAAAAAAAAATGAGAACAAGAAAACAGGAAGAACACGTTTGCTTCTTAGATTTTTTTGTCCTGAAAAACACAAAAAACACTAAATTTAGAAAACAAGAACGGTTTTCAAAAAACACCAAAATGGTGCTCTCTGTGTTTTCAAAAACAGACACCAAACAAGCCCTTAGTTGTTGGGTTTTACACTTTTTCATGACTGATCATAAACTTTTTACTGAATAGAATAAGTCAAAAAATTTAGCTTTTTCGAAATAGAGAGAGTAATGCAATGATTTTTCTTTACTTTTTAATGCTTAATACAAATAAAACATTACAAAAACAATGAAGTACAATTCAACACTAAATACAATTACGTACTATTTAATTTGTAAGTTCTATTTAGAATTAAGTGAAAAAAAACAACAAATACAACCTAACATAATTAACACAAAATTTAATTAAAAGGCTCCCAAGTATATTATTTACCTTCATTAGATTTGATAAGAATCCACGTACAGATATAACAACCAACATTCCAATGAATAACAGAGAAATATACTGCACAACAGATAAAAAGAGAAATGTGAGATAAATGCTCATTAGGACCAAGCAACAAAACTTCTTGAAAGTAAATAAAATATGAACACAACAATGCTAAAATTAAAAGCCGAACCGTGCAGCTCATTTCATTTAGCAGTACATTGGCTACTCCCAAAGCATACTTATACTTAGCTTCCATACATCTGAGATTGTATTTCAAGATCAAACTATATACCTAATAGAGATCAATTAAGTTTAAACTAAAGTCAATTGAAGATGGAACAAATAATTCAAGAAACTGTCCTTTGCGATACAAATAACCTAGTACAGAATTTATGAGTTCATGGCGTGTATGACATTAACATGAAATTGATGCATATTTTATCCAGGAAATAAAAAAAATTATGGACATGGCCTGATTACTTACTATGTTTCAAGAAGAAATGGGAAATTTAAAGGAAAAATCTAGAGAAGTCTAAGGCTGCTTCTGGAGAAAAGTTGGAAGAATGTAAAATAAATGCTGTATGGAAGGGCAGCCCTTTTTGCAGATTTCAGAACATCTCAACAATGGATCTCTATTATCAACAATTAGCATCTTTTCTATATTTAGAATGATGGAATTACATTTAGAAGACCGAACTCAACAAACAATCTCTGTTTTATTTCTAAATCATTATTCGTTTTTATTATAATATTTTAAGAATATGATATACCAGATAGATTTATTTTTATTTAAATATAAATATAAAATTATAATAAATAAAAATATATTGAAAACCTAAAAATGCTTTTAAATGTAATAAATCATATTATAAGCATAACATTGCATTAGAAAATAAAACAACATTACAAAAACTACATTAAAATTATAATAAATGATAAAAATAAAATACAAAAAATAATAATAAATCACATTTTACTATATTATAAGAAAAATAATTCAAAATTAATAAAATAATAAATGACAAAAGAAATATATCTTGAAAAAATACAAATATGTTATAAAAATATCATTAAAATAATTATTTTGTTATTATAATAATAAAATAATGAAAGAATAGTAGTATAATAATAAAATAATAGGGGAATAATGTTTACTAAAATGTAGGCCCCATCATCTCTATATTTAGAGATGTGAATAGCGAGTCTCCAAATATGGAGATGCACTATTCACATCTCTATTTTAGAGATGAAAATAGAGAACTATTGAAGTATGGTTTTTGCCCCAAAATCTCTATATATAGAGATAGAGTAAAAAATATAGCACTATTGTAGAAGCTCTAAAATAAATCTTGGGTTAAGACATCGAGAAAGCCAAACCTGATTTGAGTATTTAACCTCAGGGTTTCTAAAGCACACAATTGAACTTTGCAATAAACCAAGAATCTCCACCTCAATGGCTAAAGCTAAAACCAGCTGGGCTGGATAAGAAAGATATAGCGATGATCTAGGAGGATTCCTATGAATAGTGATCCACCAAAAGTTACCCATCAAAATTCAATTTAAGACACATAAGAATGTGCTGACAGAACCCTAATGCTAGCAGTTCTCTTCTTGAGTTTACCGTCTCTTTCCTATCTATCCAACAAATTGATGCTAAAGGGTATGTCCGATAACTATTTACTAGCAGATCCATAAAGCAAAATAGATAGTGAAATGCACCAAAGTAGTCCATGATTATCTTTGTAGTTTAAATCACCTAGAGAATGTCAAATATATCCCCCTGCCACCGTAATTCTCTCAAAATTCTAGAAAGCAATAATATTGCGCCTACAATGTTACAAACTGGAATCCAATTGTCACAAATCCAAAGCAACAAGGTAGTGAAGTAAAACATGATCATCCTGTCTAACACGGCTTAGGCAAAGGATAATGCTCAAAGCTGCTGGCTTTATAAGTCCTCTTAGTTGTAGCACATTCTCGGGGAAGAAAGAAGTCCCTTTGTTTTTTGTGTTTGTTAAGGTTTATTCTCCAAATCCATTTAGGATTCTTTTCCTTCTCTCTTTAGTCTCCTAATTAGACTCTAACTCTATTTCCTTTTTTACCTAACACTAGAATATAAATATGTATGTTTCCTCCTTTTGTAAATTAATGAGAATGAATGTATTCCTTTTCTCTCAACATAGTATCAGAGCCATAAAAGAGTTTGAGAATACTAGGGTTAGGGTTTCGCCGTGTGGTCAATTCCGACAACTCATCTAAAGACCATGTCACAATCCGGTCGTGCTACAGTCTTCACGAAGCCTCACTACGAGATACATTGAGGTAGCTCAGTCTAATTCTGGAGTGGTTATTTCTCAGAGAAAGTATACCTTGGATATATTGACAGACACTGGTATGTTGGACTTTGGCTTTGTAGACACTCCTGGATCGAATGTCAAAGCATGCGAAGTCGAGGGAGCTTTACGAGATCGAGGGAAAATATCGGCGACTAGTAGGTAAACTAAACTATCTCACTATCACTTGGCACGACATCGTTTCTGGCGTGAGCGTAGTTAATGGAGTTATCTGATCGCCTTGTGATAGCCACTAGGAAGTTGTAATTCGTATTCTCCGTTATATCAAAGAAACACCAGGTCAAGGGGTGTTGTATGAGAATAGAGATCATACCCAGGTTGTTGGATCTGATGATGCAGTTAAGGCGAGCTCACTACAGAGATAGACGTTCTACATGAGGTATTATTAAAAAGAACGTTCATTGGAGGTAACTTAATAACTGGAAGAGTAAACATGAAGATGTAGTAGCCCAGATCAGTCTTTGGCCAGAAGTCTTGAGAAATTTATAGCCTTAGCAACATGTGAACTCATATGGTTGAAGCATCTTCTCCAAGAGCTAAGATTTGGGAAGGATGAACAAATGAAACTTATATGTCATAATCAAGCCGCCTTGCATATTTCATCTAACCCAGTTGTCACTTTATCAGAGAAAATATTGCATCGGGATGCATGACTACTAGTTTTGTCAACTCTAATGACCAACTAGCAAATATCTTCATTAAGTCTCTTAGAGGTCTTAGGATAAAGTATATATGTGACAAGTTTGGTGCTTTTGACCTATATGCTCCAGCTTGAGGGGGAGTGTTAAGGTTTAGTCTCCTAATCCATTTAGGATTATTTTCCTTCTCTCTTTAGTCTCTAATCAGACTCTAACTCTATTTCCTTTTTTCCCTAACACTAAAGTATAAATATGTATGTTTTCTCCTTTTGTAAATTAATGAGAATGAATATATTCCTTTTCTCTCAACAGTGTTTTTTTTTTTTTTTTTGATAAGTGAAACTGTATTAAAGAGCAAGAAAGAATAGAGAACAAGAGAAGGAAGAAGCTAGCGATTCTTCTCCAAGAACTGTACAAGAAGAATCACAGGGGAGACCCCTATTTACCTACAACCCACCCAATCAATAAACCCAGCTAAAGACGAAGGGCTATTTATTATGGGTTTTTTAGTTTCTGACCATAGGAGGAAAAGAAAAGAAGTCTTTGCCCTCAGCAAGGAAAGAGGCTTTTCCTTAAAACCTACTGCATTCCTCGCCCTCCAAATTGTCCAAAATAAGCATAAGGGCCAACATAGCTTTTTCCTTCTGCGCACACATGAAAACCTTTCCAGCTCACCCAGGGGTGGCTACTCACTGATCTCGGATTCACCCACATTACTCCGAAGAGAGATAGGAGAAGGTCCCATAAAGGTCTCGTTTTTTGCACAATGCACAAGAAGGTGATCTGCAGTTGAAACCCTCACTATAAATTTATGGACGACAAAGTTATTGTCTTAATCAACCTACAAGTTCCTTGATCTTCCATGATCAAGTGTACTGTACAGCCCATCTTTACTTTTTCATCATCTTTACCTAGTTTAGAGTTGCAAGAAACTAATCCATCACAAGCTCAGAGCCACCAAACTAACCTTCAAAGTAGCTTTGATGGCTGAAAAGTTATACCCCAGACGTTGAAGTCATTTCACATACTACCTCCTAAAATTTTTTTACTTTCTCAAACTCATAGCTTTCTGATAAAGTTGTCACCATGGATCCCATGCAATGAAAATGTATCTCAAACCACCATATAAGGATCAACCTCTTGATGTCTTCACACAACCCGGATGTCTTCATTCAAACTGAAGAGCTGCCAGAAGATTTACATATGAAATCCTTTAAAAAGATGACTCATCTTTTCTTAGATTTGGTGCAAGAAGAATTCCCAAAAGTCAATAGCCACATCATGATCAAAAGCACATCAATATATAGTCATTCATATAGAGTTCAATTAGGAACTTCTCCTAATGCTTTTAGTTAGGCTCTCTTCCATATTTGAAGATCCTAAGTCAAACACAAGTCTCTCAGAATAATGCTCTTCCACATGTTTTCCCAAATATTACAAGATAACTCAAAGTCAAATCAACTCATATATTCATATATATATATATATATATATATATATATATATATATATATATATATATATGAGTGTTTGGGAAATAATTTTCAATTAGAGAGAATAATCATATGTTAATCTTGAGGTTTCAACAAATCATACCTATTTTTTCTCAAACGAAAATCAAAACCTTCAAGATATATAGCAGACTTTGGTTAGGAAGAATTTAGAAACTTTCCAAATCAAAACTGAACTCAATCAACCTATCCTTGGATACCGGAATTTATATCATACTCAAATCAACCAAAAATCATCTTCAAGTCAACATGGTCGGAACCACTCTAGTGACAATATGGCCTCTATTGAAGTAACAAAGCAAACAAACATTCTACTGAGATAAGGCATGACCTCTTAAGTGAGGATTTGGACTTCATTTAATATGGAAAATAAGCATTCGACCGATAAGGTCCAGAATTATTTTAACCACATCTCCCCACCATTCTTCTTTTTCAACATTCCTTCTCACTAAAAGTCACGAGAGAGAAACAAAGAAGAAACTTGAACTGTCAGCTTGGACGAGGAAATTTACCTTCACCTTTCATGCACACACCTTCTTTTTCGCTTCTCCAAACATTTCTATCATCAAAACCAATCTTTACACATGGACAGTCTTCAATACTCAAAACCAAAATCCCAAGCAAGCTACCTTGATAAGCTTGTCAAGTTAATATTGTCGATGCCCCTTCAATCCCATCTTCATGATGAGATGCTTAGGGAATGCAAAACACAAAAAACCCTATAAAGTCATGAAATTGCTAATTTACCAAACATGCAGTTATGGTTAAGTTGTTGATATCTTATCACTCATGAGCCATGGACCAAGTCAAGACACTGATTTATGGAAGAACTTCAGAAAAGAAGTTAGCTTGGGCAGGGTTCAGCGTGAACAAGTTGAAAAATGAGGTAGAAGTCTCAGGTGTTGTCCTTTATTAGGCATGATTTGGGTTCCCAGATAGGAAAAAAGGTAAGTTGGTGCGGTTAAACAACAGATTATTCAAAGATCTTGGCTGGCATATAATACCAAAAAGGAGTCAGATGCTACAAGGTGAGTGCCGTGTCGACTAACCTGCGATAATAATGCAGCGTTGATGCCTATGTCAAAGAACTGCAAGAAAATGCTAATTGTCCTTGTTACAGGATCAACAGAGCCAGCCTATAAAGGAAAGAAAACAGATTATTATATATCACAAACTACTTGATGGCATTTTTTTTTTATGAAAAAAAGGAGAAAATGAAAACAAACTACTTGATGGCATAACAAATAGAAAGAAGTAAATGGAGCAATGATTGAGAGAAGAAAAAATACCTCCTTAAACACAACACTCTGTAAAGACTGCAGAAAGCAATTAGATCAATAAGGAATCATATTTTTCATTAATTACAATCTAAATTGGAATAAAGCAGCAGAATTATCAAAGGATGATAAGAAAAACTACCTTGCATTAAAAAGTAAAGAAGTGCATATATAAGATATTGCACTACTCCTGGCTTATAAAGTAAGGAACACTGGAAGTAGTAGATGTAGCCATTTATGAATTACCTCATTCGTAAAAAATGTTATTAAAATAGATAAGTTTACAAACTGTTCTTTTACATTTATAAGCAATATTTTCATTTTATAGGAAGTAGAAAATATACATATGAACATAACAAGTAGAAGGATGATAAATCTTTCAATAAAAGACACAAATGCAACCCAATACCAACAAGAAGACCAAAAATGCTTAATATTTTGATTTAACAATGAAATACTGATTATCAATGAAATTTTTTCATTTTTAATTATTAAAATTAAGAACAAAGAAAACAACCACAGTTTGCATAGAACTAAGGAACAAAATTGAAAAATACTAGACAACTGTAGAGTAGAACTTCTTCCTTCCATGAGATTAAAATTTCTCCATGCAATGGCCATGAATTCTAAAAAGAAGAGAATTCAAAATACTTGGCACATGTTTTGCTTTGTTTTATAAACTGCTTGTCATTTTTGTAGAACACACACACACAAATGGCAGAAAAAGGTGTTAAAACATTATTTCTGATAACCATGCTGTCATAACTTCATTCTGAACAGCTCATTCCTTGGATATTTTATCAATCTCAATTGGCTTCCAAGAACAGAAAAATTGAATCTTCTAAAAATTCATTCCAGATTTGTTTTCAATTGAAAATTCGCAGAATTTTATCTACAAACCTCCTCAAACAATATTATGTCCATACCTTTATCATCTTGTACACACAATAGATTGAGCATGCATAGCCCAGTAAATTCTGCATGTGACCCCTCCAAGTTCGAGAATAAGCAGCAGCTTCCTGAAATTGGAAATCAGTTTTGCTTCAAAATATAAACAATGAATGGAAAGAAAATTTAATCAAACAATCTTGTAATAGCAAAAAATGGTCTCATTATGCAACTCAACAGCTCAACTTTAGTTGATGCAAGATAGAACATATGTGAATACACAAACTACCAACATAAAAATAGTGCCAGAAGCAAGGAACAGTTGAAAAACTCTCAAATGGACAAGTTGCGGTAAAAGCTTCCTCTCTCTTGAGAGCTTTCACACAGGTTAGCAACCATCGCGATTTTTCTTGGCATTTTTTTCAGGACAGCGCCTTTCCACCCAAGTAGCAAGTCTCTTATCGAGTAAGGGAGTACCCAGTCAACTCCCAAGAGAGCAAAGACAGTGGACCACAGCTCTCTTACCATTGGGCAGTGCAAGACGATGTGTTCTAGGTTTTCTTCCTTCTCGCCAAAAAAGAAACATCTATTGGCAAGGGCCCAGCCCCTCTTGGAAACTTGAAATGTTCTTAATCTGTTTTTTCTGTTTTTAAGTATTTTTTACAAATAACCTGTAGTGCTTTTTGTTTAATATTCTTCACATTTATAGTTATGTTTTTGAATAGCCTTCAAAATATAAGTGAAAACAACTAAAAGATGTTTTTAGTAAACCTCCTATTTTTTTGCTTACCAATTGTCAAACATAAAATCATGTTTTTTTTATCTCAAGCACAGAAAACAGTTTTAAGAATAGCCAACATAGACATACTCTTTTTTTATATCAATTTTCGTATTTTTAGTGAGGATTCCTCATCCTTCTCAAGTACTTTTTATTATATTTAATACATATTTTGTCTCTAAGGAAAAGAAAAAGGCTTGTCTTCTAGAGAATGATAAGAAGTTCATAAAAACGAGCCAATTGGGCCCAATGGATGGAATGTTATGTTGCCCTTGCAATAAATAGACACACTTACCTAAGTGAGTCCAATGGGAAAAAAGAATGCACTGGTTAACAATGACCTATTTTGGTCCATGATAGGGTCTCTTGATCTCCCGAGTTCCTAAAACTTCTGGCTAGTGAAACAGCCTTTAAGAAAATTTTGGGTCAGGATCCAAAGTGACAAACTAGTTGATCATTTGAAGGGAAATTTTTCATTCAGGATACCCTAATTCCTCACTCCTTGCCTCCTTCCCTATCTTTCTGTTTTGATAAGTGAATAAGTATATTAGAAAAGGCCTATAAAAAAAAGTATATTAGAAAAGGGACACGAAATTAGCAGCCCAAGAGATACAAGAAGCTCACCCCCTTACAAGTAACCCGAAGTATTAACAAATATAAAAACAATCACCTTCTCATCTAGAGCCCACCCAATCAAAGAATTGAACTAAAGCCAAAGGACCATTCAATATAAACATTTTGGTCTTTGACCAAAGGAGATATACAAAAAAAAGACAACCTTTTTTATGGACTGCTCCTCATCCCTAAAGGCCACAACATTCCTAACCTTCCATACATTAAAAGAGGCACACAAAGAGATCCCTCTTTCCAAACTTGTGTCTGTTGCTTTCCTACAAAAGACCCATTCCAACCCAATGGTGTCCCAGACAGAAGAAGGGATAACCTAAGACACATCTAAAAGGGTGAAGAGCAACTCCCACAACACCCTTGTCTTTGTACAATAAAAAAGAATATGATCCGCAGTCTCTTCATACTCTTGGACCTTGGTAAAAAAACATTTGTTAGCAAGGACAAAGCCTCTTTTTTGCAACTAATCTAATGTTAAAATCTTTCCCCAAGTTGCCTCCCAAGCAAAGAAACATAGTTTTGGTTGTACACAATTCTTCCAAATATCCTCTCCGCTGCTCTATTTAACTTCAGAAGTCCCAACCACAACATTGTAAAGCTTGCCAAGCAAGCTAAACAGATTTTAGTCCAACACGAACAGCATATCAAAGTATTACTTTGTCTAAAATGCATCAACACCATAATGCACATGCACATTGAACGTAGGAGTAAGGATGCTTTTGAAATGTACACATTGAAAGAGAATGTGGAAGTGAGACCAAATTAGAAGATGTAAACCTTAGCCTGGCGAAGCTCATATATTTCCAAGAATAGCTGCTTTGAAAGCTCTTCTAAAGCTTGTACCTCTGCTTCCATGTTTTTTATATCTTTAAACAAAAAGAAGAAAAAAACAGCCAAAGGCATCAGAAGAAGAAATAAAAGACCAAAATAAAAACAGAGTTCATACATTTATTTTGCTTCCTTTTGTTTTTCCATGACATCATTTACTTTCATTGTATAGCTGATTTCTTGGCAAATGCAGGTATCATCTCTATCATAAATCTAAATTTCCATAGTAAAAATTGTTTATATTCCTCTTTAGTTTGTTTAGATGGTCGTATTTGTATCCATATTCAGGCTTATGTTTTGCTCTCTAGTTTACTTTCCACATTAGTCTTGTTTCAGTATCCAGTATCTCTTCCATGCTTATATACATTTGCATATTTCTGATTCCTCATGTATAAATGTGTAGTTTGTAGAGTGCATAAAGCACACAGGAGAAACTGAAGCTTCATGACTAGTTCCTTTCTAATATACCTCAAAATAAATTTCCTTTATAATATGATTACTTTCCTATTTTGCACATAGTATATTTATTTCCTTTCTTGCATGATTTGTCTCCCATCTTGTGTGTTATTTGACTTATTTTGTAGTCTGCTCAATTGATCTCATGCTTGAGTGACATAACATCTGTTTCCCTTTCGATGATTGTAATCCCTGGATTCTTTTATTGACTTCTCAGAGCTTTCAGCCCTTAGACTTACCATAACAGAAAAAAAAAAAAAGAACACGCACTACATAAGCCAACAATTAAAGAACCAAACTACATAGTAAGTGGAACAATTTTCAAGTTTCAATGCATTAAAATCTGACTACCACTGAACCACTTTTAAAAAGGAGATGAAGAAGATATCATTGTAAGTTAAAATAAAACCACTTTGACCTTGTTCCTTTTGGTCCTCTTGCACAGATCGTACAACTGTTCCAACAATTCGCTTTAGAAAGGATCTAGCCTTTAACTTCTGCAACATGAAATATTTAGTCAGCTGGAATTGATGATTGGATTTATTAAAACATCAAACCTCATTAAATTTTCAATGCTAGACCATCAACGGAAGAACAAAATAGAATATATATGTGTATATATATATATATGGATAGATAAACAGACAGATTGATGCATTATCTTTTGCTTTTTTTGATTGGTCAGGCAGATAGATACAAAGATAGACACAATGATCCTATTTATCATATATAATGTACCAATTTCATTTTCACCCTTTTAGTCTAATTTGAACTAATTATACAAAATGAACAATATCAAACTTGAATTCAAGGTTTACCATTTACACTATAAACTAGTTTATTAATACTGGACTACAATAAAGGTTGGAAATGAATACAAATCATTAGATTGAGCATTTCATATGGTAATATAATGTTACTCATAATTCTACAGTATTTGAAAATTAATTTCATTTTAGCTTGGACTGAATTTTAAGTAATTTGTGGTTCGCTCTTGATAAAGCTTGCAAGTCACTTATTATCTTTGAATCTTAATATCATTAGGGTTATCTAATTAAGTCATTCCCATTGCCTGATATAACAGTACAATACAGTCAGAAATTTTGTCATCATAGCAATGCTAATTTAAGCCAGAAACTCTAACACAGCTTTTCACATTGTCTATACATCAATAACACAGCTTTATCTCTATAATGTTCATGCAAGGCACTCAAGGTGTATGACCTGACTATGTAGTCCATTCCCACCATGTAATCAACCAATGGCATAAAAATTTTGAAATACTTCTTACAATGAGAATCTAAAAAGGGAACCGGAAAATATGATTTTACAAAGAAATGCAACAAAAATTAGTCCAGCAAAGTAAGAAAAATAACTAAATATACAACAGTTATTGAATTAAGGATACAAACTGGAAAGAAACATGAAAATTGATATAGTGGAAAAAGAGAACCTCCTCTGATCCTTGAATTCGCTCCATTTCCATCTGAGAAAGAATGATTTTCTTTTTCTTTGAGATACAAGTCTCAATTGAGTGCATTAGTTGCCTTTCCAAAGCCTTGATTTCCGTTTCATCAATCTCTCTAACATGATTAAGTAGAGATATATTAGAACATAGAAATCACTTAGACATCAAAAAAGAAAGAACATGAGCTTTCTGATCAGGAATCAACCATTTATTGGACAATACAACAAGCTATCCTCTCCTTAAGTAAACAAGAAGAACCACATACCATAAACTGACTGACAACAAAATAATAAAATAAAAATTAGAAAAAAATCCATACCCAAAGAGCCCAAAGATGCACAAGGTGAAATAAATGAAACACATGGATCACTTGAACAAAAACAAATGGAAAAACTTATAATTCTCATGTGATTGATCATTACGGAGAGATGGAAGATGGAATTTTGTTTCATTTGGGATAATACAAAACAGATACAACATAGATCACTACCAAGTATATATATATATATATATATATATATATATATATATATATATATATATATATTTAAATCAGAAACAAAAAATAACATATTATATATAAGAAGATAAAAGTATAAAGGAAGGAAGAGATTTCCTTTCTACAGTACAAGAACTTACAAATCCAAAGCTAAAGCGAAGAATTACGAACTACTACCCAATCTAGCTGTAAAACTGAAACAGGAACCCCTCTAAAGGCCTTGGTACAAGAAACCCACGAAGATTAATAAAAGTAAAATAGATCCCACACCTACCCTACAAATCTCTCTTTGTTTTCAAAAATTCTTGCATTTCTCTTTTGCCAAACAAACCATACCAAAGAGAGACATGCAATTATTTTCCATAAAGTTTTGCCTCTAGAGGAATTTCCAAATCCTCTAAAAGCAATGATAAATAGATCTTCTATGAGATACAAACAAAAAAGTTGGTTTCCTTCTCACATATGATTATATCAATGCCATCTAAACATTGTCTGGTAATCAAGAAAGGAACAATAGAGATTACCAAGTATCTCTATATGAGATGTAAACAAAAAAGTTTTTTTCATTCCCACGCATCACTCCCATCTAAACAGTGTTTGATAATCAACTAAGAAAGTGTGCGAATTGATGTGACAATTTTCCATCAGCAGCATGAGACATATATATATATATATGTGTGTGTGTGTGTGTGTGTGTGTGTGTGTGTGTGTGCGTGTTTGCTGGTAACCTCTTGTTGTCACACTGAAACATGTGATGCTAGAGTATCAGAATCACCAGTTTAGCATAGATAAGGCAAGGTATTTTTCCTATTGGTTGTACTGATGTATGAATTGGTAACCTCTGCTTTGTCACACTGGGGAAATATGTGATGCTAGAGTATAAGATCCTGGTTTGGCATAGATAAGGCTAGCAGTATTTTTCCTATTGGTTGTACTGATGCATGAAGGGCCACTTGGTAAGGCCACTCATGATTACTTTTGCCTTATGGATATGGCAAAAAACCTCAAGGTTGCTCCAAGAGAGAGAGAGAGACATGAGCAAAAACATGACAAAATTAACATAACTAGTTAAATTTAAAAAATTTTAAAAAAATGACATTGAGGTGAACAGATTACAGTAAAAAATTGTTACAAGTATCCTTTAATGCTCAACAGATCAGGAATAGAGTTGAGAGAAGGTTTTACAACAACTGCTAGGTATGACAACAGGCTGTGTTAATCCCATCCCTCATTCCCACCAACAAAGGGGGTGTGGTGGCGGGGTGAGGTGATGGACAGGGAATTTCCCATATATCCTGTTCAAATTTTTATTTTTGAAAAAAAAAAAAAACCACAATTTTTTTATTTTTTTATATAAATAAATACAATTTGTAAATAAATAAATAACATAATTTCTATAAAATGTTTTTTTAGGATTTTTTTTATTTCATATATTTAAAAAGAAGAAAGAAAAATAAAAATAACGATAAATTAAATTATTTTATTCAAATATATGGAGCAGGGCAAGGCAAAACCCAAACCTGCTCATTGTTTCAAAAGATCTCCTCAAACCCACCCCTAATCTGTTTAACTTTTTTCTCCCAAACCCATCCTATTAAAAGTTAGACCAATGAGCACCGAATGCCTCCCCATTGCAATCCTAACATTGCTATTGCCATCAAACTCGTGAGTCTAAATTCTCACATCTCTAAAGGAAGAAGAAAGACAAATCCCTTCATGGATATCAAAAAGAGTATTCTTCATAATGTTTCATCCACTTGGATTACAACAAAATCTAAAATTGAGAAATAGCCCTCATGAGAAAATTTGTGTTTCTACATCGTGAGAGACTAATAGAATTGAAAATTTCTCTGTATCCACCAAGTAATGAGGCAACTTTTTTTTTCTTTATTTGAAATATATTTTCTTGTTTTATTTACAAGAAAAACTAACCTCATATCACAAGTTGATTTTCAATAAGTTTAATGGATTAAACTATTTGTTTCTGAATAAATGGAAAAAATATCATTGAACCAAAAAAAAAGAGTCAAAGTACTGCCCCAGCATACAGGGGATTAATATATATTTCAGGGAGCCAAAGTACCAACCTTGATATGTTTCCGGATTGCGTCATTCACAAAATGGATTAAACTATATGCTTGAGTATTATTTTAGACAAGGACCTGAATATATTTTTTCTTCTTACCTATCCAAAAAAAAAAAAAGTTATTTTAGACAAGGACCAATTATTTCATTAAGAGGAGAAGTACAATGTAAGGAAGAAGTATTTTTCAAATGACACAAGTCTCTTTTCTCTTCCCATGAGTAAACTGTGTATGTACTTTCTTTCCCGATTTTGGGGAAAGACTAAACATAAATAATCTCTAGAAATAGACATGGAAATAGCTAAACAGCAGAAAAAAAGATACTAGTTGAGCAACAACAGGAGACAGAGACACTTCTATGAACAGTCATAATGTCCACAATGAGCAACCAATTTAAATAGGACAGTTGCTCATCTGTAAATGAAAAAGCCATGACATAAACAAATGTCAACTCTTTCCCCTAAAATTAAGTAATGCTGTACAATTTATTACCTGATGAAAAGGGATAGATAACTGTAAGGCAAATTGACAGCTCCAAAACCAGATAGAACAGCCATGACCGTCACGCCAATGACCCCAATTCTGCTTACCAGCTGAGGAATGGTGAAAAATCCTGAGGGGAAAAACCGTGGAAAACCAAGCAGTAAGATTTGCGCACTTCTTCTGTAAGCAAAGGAAATTTTGGAATAAAGAAAAAGATGCCAAGATAAAACAATTGCAGAAATATGACATAAGCAGTACAAAAGAACTAGTTTGCCCCATTAGAAGATAAATAGTATGCATTGCAGATTTGACCTGTAGACATCTAAACATGAGCCCCATATATTTGTGGCTAGCTACACAAATCCTGCTCTGCCTTCAATAATAAATTTGGTTATTCATGGAAAATAATACACACACAAAAACAGATAGGAATCTGATGCAAATCATCTATCCAAAATAAAATGATTCATTAAATATAAATTATGAAAAAGAAGATGATGATGCAGTTTTATTGGTCATGGTCCACTATGTGTATATTGGGGGAGGGGATGAGGGGAAACGACAAAATTAGAGACATGTGGTTAGCCATTCATGGATGCATATCTCTCTCTCTCTCTAAAACACACACACACACATTTAGAAAAAATAAATGGAGAGTGGAAGCAACCAACAAAATTACTGAGAACAGAACACATTGGGGGTAATGAAACAAAAAAATTAGTGCCATGGGGACACACACACACACACATAAACCAATTAGAGTTAACCCTATCATTAAATAAATAAATAAAATCCAATGGAATGAATAAAAACCTTTATCAGGTGAAGGCATAGGAAAATGAATTCCCATTCTCCAGAAAGCATAGAGAAATGCTAGCAAGAATAAGACAGCTCCAAGTGCAGCTCGTTCCTTCCTCACACCTGATGAAAACCAAGTATCAATAGATGATGATGATTGAAGATCAACTCAAGTAACACAAAACTACAGGCAGACTGCAAAAGCATTTCACTCTCCCTGAATTGTCTATTCCTTATTAGAGTTCATTTAAGGAGTACAGATATGTTATCAAGAAATCAGATAGTTGAGTACCAATATCAAGAATAACAGCATTTTGCGGAAATGATGCAACTGAAATATATGAAGGTTGAGCTCATGAAGGTTAAAATATGTTCTAAACCAAATTTGATTAGTGGATGTACATGTCTTGTTATATGATTTTTTTTTTTAAATTGAAGCCTGTAAATTTCTACATCAATTCTTTTATTTTTCCAAAATAGGATTTATATTCTTCAAAAAGTTAACAGTTATGTAAAAAGTGTCTATATCTTAGAATGGAGCTGCCAAAATTCATGTAGGTTCAGTCATCTTGAAAATTTATTTCTATTTGGATTCTCAGAGCATAAATAATGCAGAACACATCATCCATCCTCTCAAGAAAGGACTTATAAATTAATTAGCTTAAAAAAATGTGTTTTCCTATAAATGATTCATCTTATACCATCACTAGGAGTGCCTCACTAGAGTAACAAGCTGGCCACAGCTCAGTCCTGTAAAAATTATTAAGATACCACATGGAAATCAAATTTGATTAGTGGATGTACATGTCTTGTTATATGATTATTTTTTTTTAAATTGAAGCCTGTAAATTTCTACATCAATTCTTTTATTTTTCCAAAATAGGATTTATATTCTTCAAAAAGTTTAACAGTTATGTAACAAGTGTATATAACAAGATAGGCTGCCATTCATATAGTTCCAGTCATCTTGAAAATTTATTTCTATTTGGATTCTCAGTGCATAAATAATGCAGAACACATCATCCATCTTCTCAAGAAAGGACTTATAAATTAATTAGCTTAAAAACATGTGTTTTCCTATAAATGATTCATCTTATACCATCACTAGGAGTGCCTCACAAGAGTAACAAGTTGGCCACAGCCCAGTCCTGTAAAAATTATTAAGATACCACATGGAAATCGTTATTCTTTCCTCATAGAAAAATTTGCAGACACTAGAAATAGCCACTAAAACTTTCTTAATCTTTGGTTCGCCCTCAGATTGGCTGAACACTCCACTCATGCCTAAGAAGACAGCATTCTTTCCAAAAGAGGGGCCAAAGCTCCAAAGAATCATGCCAAAACCAACACAGCTCATAAAATAATTGTCTAGCAATCACCTTAAGAGAAGGGGACTCATATAAACTATAACAAATACACCCTATCCATATATTATGAATCCCTTTTAGAATTGCTCATGTAGGATGAGATGCCTATTAATTACAGTCACTAAACCATTCTCACCTTTCTTCAATCACATGACCAATTAGAATTCTTTTCTTTTTTTTTTTTTTGATAAGTATGACCAATTTGAATTCTAGACCCTATTTATATGGAAAACATATGGATTGGATGATCTCATACATCCAATTAGATTCTATATAATATGAGTGATTTTATGAACTGCTGGTTTCACTTGTAAACAACAACATTTAAAGGCTTCTACTAGTATTACAAGAGAAATAAATTACTTTTAGTACGTGTTTTGCCTCATGGGAGAGAGTGTCATAAGAATATGTCCTAGGAGTAAGTCCAAACTGGATTACACTGCTTTTACAGTCAAGTTCCAAACTTCTACAAGTTTGCGCACATTCTTCAATTAAAAAAAAAAATTGATACGCAAAAAAGAAAATGTCATTAGGAAGGGCTAAAAGCCACATTCTTCAATTATTATAGTGTTGTATTTACCACTCCAATAGTTGTTTTAGTGCCAACATATGCCACTGCCATTATTTAAGCTTAGCCTAGCATCTAAAATAGTTCTTGTTGGAAGTTCCTTATTATTATTTTTTTTTTATCAATAAAGAGCAGAAAATATTAATAAACGAGCACAAAGCTCCCAAAGAGTACACAAGAGGAGTACAAAAGGGGAGAACACCGCCACTCTCACCTATATCCCAGCCAGGTTAGAAACTCTATAGAAAAATTTAAGTTATCCTTATTTATCTGACTTAGCCCGACCATAAGGTGAACAAAAGAAGATTTGTTCATCCTGAAAGCAAAGGGGTCATTCTCAAAGCCCATACTGTTCCTTTCATTCCACCAGATCGAGAATAAACAAAGAGGGCACTTGACCATACTCTTCCGCTTTTTACCAACACTAGCACTTTGCCAAGCAGTGAGGGATTGGCGAACCATTAAGGGGAACACCTAGTTATAATCCATAATGGTCCAAAAAAAGATTCCACAAAAAAGAAGATTTCATCCTGAAAGCAAAGGGGGTCTCATTCTCAAAAAGCCTTTGTTCCTTTCATTCCACCGGCGTCGAATAAACAAGAGGGCCTTGACCCATACTCTTTTCGCTTTTTACCAACACTGGCACTTTGCCCGACCAGGGATTGGCGAACCATTAAGGGGAACACCTAGTTATAATCCATAATGGTCCAAAAAAAGATTCCACAACATCTTAGCTCTCGAACAATGTATAAGCAAATGGTCTATTGTTTCCTCCTCCTCTTCACATAAAAAACACCTGTTTACAAGGGGGATCCCTCTCCTCTTTAATTGGTCAAGAGTAAGCACCTTGCCCCAGGAAGCTTCCCAAGCAAAGAAACCCAGCTTAGGGGGAACGATTGGGTTCCAAATGGAGCGCCAAGGGAAATCTGTAGGGAGAGAATGCATTAGCTTTCGGTACATGAGTCTAACTGAGAAACCATCAGGCCTGGTCTCCTTTAAAATTAGGCGATCCTCTTGAAAGGGCCTAATTTTCCTATTTTGAAGGAAAAGAAGGAACCTTTCCACCTCATCCATCTCCCAATCATTAAAAGGTCTTAGGAAGACAAGGGACCAACCCCCATCCTCCCTTGAGGAGTCCCCGAATACGCTGCCCTTGCATCTTTGTGAGCTACCAAATTGAGCAGTGGGAGGCATTACAGGCGCCATCCCACGCACCGGGGATCCTTCCAAAGCCATGACCTCAGGCCATTTCCTAAGGAAGAAGTAGAGTTTTGAGAAAAGGTGAGTCATTCTTTTCTGATGTCTTTCCATAACTAAGTGCCATAACCTCCCCTAATGTCATTGGTGTTCCAGCCCCCATCTCCCTCCCCAAATTTGGTGCGATCTGTCATCGAAGAATCCCTCATTGGCAAACCGCCAGCACCCTTACAAAGCGAGGCTTTATTCATCTTAAGATAGGCTTCTCACCCCAAGACCCCCACTCCTTTTTCTAGGCAAGTTGTTTCCGATTATTGAGGTGAGGTTTATATACAGATTGCCACCACCCCAGAGAAAGTCTCTCTGAATCTTCTCCAGTCTTGAACAAACAATCTTTGGCATTCTAAACAGGGAAAGAAAGTAAATGGGAAGGCTAGACAGTGTACTCCGAATGAGTGTGATCCTCCCCCCCTTTGAGATATACTGTCTTTTCCAGGTTGCCAACCTTCGTCTAAATCTTTCTTCGATGGAATCCCAGACCCCTAAAGCCCTGTGAGGCCCAAGTGGAAGACCCAGTACGTTGAGGGAGGGACCCGACCCCTGACCATTTCGGCCCATGCTACCTCCACATTGTCCACCACACGGAGGGATAATCACACTTTATTCAAATTAATCTTCAAGCACAGAAAATACTTCAAACCACATCAAGGTCCACCTCGAATGGGTAGTTGCTGAGTTGGCCCATGAGATAGTATCATCAACATATAAAAAGATGAGAAATAACAATATCCCTCCATCTCTGCGAAAACGCAGCCGGAGATGAAATTGCAGCCCACTTTGCGGCAAGCGGTATTTCGGGGCTTCCATTCGGATAACAAGGTAGGGAAAGAGGGTCCCTTGTCCTCGGGCCTACAGAGCTCCGGGAAGAACCCCGTAGGAGAACCATTAACCAGAACGGAAAAAGAAGTTGTGGAGATGCACCAGTTAATCCAACTAATCCATTTAGAGCCAAACCCCATTCTCTCCATAATCTGAAGCAGAAAATCTCATCTGATGTGATCATAAG
This sequence comes from Tetrastigma voinierianum, assembly GCA_016808115.1. Lineage (NCBI taxonomy): Eukaryota > Viridiplantae > Streptophyta > Magnoliopsida > Vitales > Vitaceae > Tetrastigma > Tetrastigma voinierianum. The sequence continues at coordinate 332,828 of JAEQBH010002692.1, read as the reverse complement.
CCTTTTCAATATCCAGCTTATAGAGAATCCCTTTCTCTTTCCTTCTTAAAGAGAGTCCACTGCTTCATTAACTGTGAAATCTTTGCATAGAGGAATTTGTCTCAGCACCTACAAACGCATTCTGAGACTGGGAAATAATCAACCCCATAACGCTTTTGATTCTGTTAGCCAACACTTTCGATAATATTTTGTACAAACTCCCCACTAAACTGATGGGTCTCAAATCCTTTAGATCCTCGACAGTCCTTCCCTTGGGAACCAAAACCAAGAATGTAGCATTCAGACTTTTGACAAACTGGTTATGTTCGAAGAATTCCCTAAAGAAGCCCATAACCTCATCTTTCACAGAAATCGACTAAAAGACCAAAGGCGATGGGAAACCATGCGGGCACGGGGCTTTATCACCGATAAACCACGAAAGATTCTTGCTAGGATTTCCTCCTCGTGGCTTATTTCTTCTGACTTAGAAGCGATGCGCTGATCACTTTGAACCGGGAGGAGATCAAGGAAAGGCGGAACACCGGGTTGCTTGAGAGCGGGTAAGGAGACTTTAGAGGCACCCTGACGGACCTTCTTTAATCTCAAGCTCCTTGACACATCTTCTAACATTAATACTGATGCTCCTAATGGAGTTCCTCCTCCTATGAGAATTGGCCATTCTGTGAAAGAATCTTGTGTTTCTGTCCCCCTCTTTCAATCATGTTTCCCTGAATTTCTGTCTCCAGGAAACCTCTTCCAAATCCACCCACTTCTTATACGCCTCTCTAGCCTTTTCCCTCTCCTCAGTTTCTTCCAAGGACAAGGCCTTTTCCTTCTCCAAGTCATCCTAAAAAGAGATCCTGGCAAGGCCTCCTTTTATGTCGACTCTATGAAAACCTCTTTGTTCCAAACCCTCGATATACCTTTGAGGCCTTTAATTTGGAGGCCCAGAAGCAAAACTAAAGTCCCGGAAAGTGTAGGCTTTGCCACCGGCCATACGAGAAGGTCCTTAAAGCCATGAGCTTCCAACCACATGATCTCAAAGCGGAAGGCGACGATTAAGATTAATCCCTTCAGCGTCTAACAAAAGCGGGGCAATGGTGGGATAGCCGGGTCTCGAGAGTACTTTGAATCGTATTCTTGAGACTAGCTTTCCCGATCGGCCATTGCAAAAATCTATCTAGGCCGGACTGACCACCAACGATTGTTGAGACCTCCCCTCTAGGTGAAGGTCCCCCTTGCGAAAGGGGAGATCTCTAGCCAAACCGTTCATAACCACAGAAACGCCTCATAGAGTGCGAGAACCTGCCCCCCTTGTTCCTTTCATTGAAGGACCATGTGAAATCCCACCTATGCCTGAGACCTCCTGACCCTTTCCAGGCCCCGATTCTTCCCATAACAATTAGTTTTGCTCCTCTCAGCCAGGTCGTGAAGCCTGTGAAGTACTTGGAAATCATCCTCGTATTTTTAAATAGTACGCGTAAGCGAAATGACTGAGGATTCAACCTCCATCGCCTCCGGTTTTCTTTTATCCCAAAACACGAATACCCCCCACAGTTCCTACGCCTCCACCTTCGGTTTCATTAGAAATCTACCACGAGACTTGAGCATGTGTAGAGACATCTCTTGAATCTTGGTTTCTTGCGAGGCGAACCAAATCCACCCTCACGAGGACCCTAATAAAATTCCCGATGATATTCCACTTGTCAGGATTGTTCGCTCCTCCTAGCGTTCCACGAAAAAGCTTTAAGCTTCATTTTAACCAATAAGAGATTTGTCTCTTCCCCCTTTGTTTTGGCCCTTCCCGCTATAGTTTATAGTGCATTCCAACTTTCTTAACTCCCTCTCACTTCTAGACTCTGTGGGATGCCCCTTTCTTTTGTTACCAGACTGTTGGGACACCATTTTTCATAACAACTCCAAAATCTCCTCGTCATAACCCACCATTGGGATCCCTAGAAATTCTTGTATTTAATCGAGGCTATCTCTAATTATCACAACCGGACACTACGAGCGTGTCTTGGGGCCACCCTCCCGCTCAAATTCCTAAGTCCCACGTCTCTGCAGATCGGCTCAGTAGAGCCTCGGATGCTCGTCTCCCCCATTCTATACCATCGTGACACCACTCTCGCGGTTACATATCCCCCCCATCGCGCCTCTCATGCACTGTGGTAATCCCCGAAACCCCGGAAGAACCCCCCCCGGAAAGTAGGGTAGGCCAAAAGCATAGCGAGAGGGAGAAGAACGAATAGTTGAAGACACGGAGTTTTCATACACGGAGCGAAAGTCGACTTGGTGATCCTCGAATGCCACTTTAGGAACTCTGAAACCCCATTCCACAAGGTCTAGAGCTTGACCAGTCGGAGATCCTTTTTCTGTGGACCCTTGGCACGAAGAAACCATTAATGGGCAAACAGAAGACACCTCCCGCAACCTCTCTTCCCCACAGCTCTCAAATCTAATATAATCCACCAACCCAGTCCTCTCTTCGTGGGCATCGAAGGGAGCCTGCGCCTGAGATCAACGAAAGTTAACCGGGGAGGTCCCTACGCAGTGAGCCCTTCGCGAGTTAGGCATTTCGTCTTCAAACCTCGTTTCATCTTTAGAACAAGTTAAAGCAACCTTTGGGCCTAAGGAGACCACTTTTGAGCCCCATTTTCGTCTCCCGAAACCCCTTTGGGCTTGCTTTTAGGCCATTGGGCTTTTGCAGGCTCGAATTTGTTTTGGCCCTAACAAAACGGGGCCCACTCTTTGTCCCACATCTGGCGAACGAGGCCCACTGTCCATCTGGCCGACCTCCTTGTCGGTGTGGGATCTAGCACGAACCTGCTCTCTCTTTCATCCCACATTTTAAACTTTTGCGTTTTGGCCTTGCGAGGTCAGGACTTTGGCTTGATAAGTTGGGGAACCCTTCGGTATTTCTAAAATTAGCCCTATCGGTTGGGCGATAGGCATCTGTTGGACATTACCCCAAAGCGGCGCGCGGTCGATAGCACTGATTACCCGATCACTGCATAATCTCCTCCCTCTGCGGCTTTAATAAATGTGTTGCCTCGAGCTTGTCACTTTACGCCTTGTGAGGCAGACGGTCCCAGTCGACGAGGCCTTCCTTCTTTGTCATCATTAGCTAGGTGAATAGTCCCACTCTCATCTCCGCGCGTGCCACTCCATCTTCTTCTTCCTTTAGACTTTTTGCGCGACCACTAGAGCGCCGCGGGATAGACATCGGCTACCCGTGGAGAGGGATCTCACGGGATCCCGAGTTGAGCGATCTTGGACCTTCCAAAATGTTGACAGTACTTGACCGAGGCATACCTATTGTCTTTATCAAAATTCTAGCCCACTTCATCTCCATTCTCAACTCTGTAATTTTGTCTATGGCTAAAAATCCTCCTGGCGTCACCTATTTTCTTTAGGATCTCGGGTTTTCCACCAGGTGGAGTGGGAGCTCACCGCTCCCAACCGTACTTCTTGCGTGACCTTTGCGCTGTAATACATCCAGTGCGGATTCCATCGCTCCAGCTGTAAGACCCCTCCTCTGAAATTTCTTCTCCCCCGACTCAAGGACCCACTTCACCTCCTCTAGCGATTCAAACTCTAGGAATAAGAGGTCTTGGTTTAGGGCGGCAACCCTCAAACCCTCGTTAAGCCTCCAAGCTTCTCTAACCCAAGTCTCTAGCATCTTCTCCACAGGAATAGGCTCCACTTTTGTCTTCCACTTCCCGATCAAACACCACTGCAGTAGCCCTAGCGCCTTCCCGAAGCCACAATCTCCAGCATCCACCCAAACCACGTTATCCACCCTGCAATTTCCTTCTTCCCTCGCCTTATCATCGGGATGTCCCCAAAAGGAACTTTATCTTTACTGGGACCATTCCTCTCCTTCCCTTCCTCCTTTGTCGGCACTGCTTTAATGAGGCTCATGGGTATTTCCTCCTGCAACGGTTTAAGGCCCAGCCCTCTTAATTTCTCTGCCAATAAGGCCCACCCATTCAACAAGCCTTCCTTAGGAAAAAAAAGCATTTTGTGTTTTTTCCTTGAAACATCCTTAGCGAACTAGAAGGAATCTTCCAGCTTTGTTCTCCTTACACTCCAACCTGAAGAATCTTCCATTCTCCCTCCATACTAAGGACCTTCTAGCCCAGGGCGGGGCGTTACCAGCATCTTGACACCCTTGAGGTTGAATAACCCCTCTACTCCGAAGTGAATCCACGATGCTTTACCTCTACTCCGTTTTGTAATGAAGTATTTTGTTTTTTTACCTTCACCTTCCAACGTAAACTCAAAGGATTTTGCCTCAACAGCAAACCAGTTTCCATTTCTCTCGTCTACACGCATCTCGTTATGTCAAATACAATTGTTATAAGGATTCACCATAACAAATTTGAGCCAAAACCAACCATGTTTGGCCTTCCATCTTCATTTCTTCTGGTGTAAGAGCTGGTTTAGGAGCCTCAACTTTGGCATTGACAGGTACCAAGAATGAAATCTGAGGGTGTAAAGAGTGAAATCCAAGGTTGGATCTAAGCAGAATGGTTTGTAGATTTTGTAGGGTTTCAGAGATTGAAGATTGAGTTAGTAATACTTCATACTAACTCTCCTCAACAAACATATGCATGCACATATAACCAAGAGTGGATGTTCCTTATTGTTTCTTATACTTTCTTAATTAACCAAGAGTGGATGTCTTTTCATGGCCTCTGTGTTATATCTGTGGAGAATGGGGCAGATAGCACAATTTTGGTATGATGCATTGATGTTGATGCAGGGAGAGACAACCCTAACGATCAATTTATGGGTCTTTTTCCATGGAAAACAATAGAGTGGCTCCAGTCAGTAATTTTTGGAGCTCCGTGGATGGGCAAGGTTATGGAATTGAGTTCTGTTAAAAGATGGTTGTAACTTTGATGGCTTCAATTCATAGATGCAACCCTAGGGAGAGGACATCTACCAATGGCTGCTTTTTCAGTTAAATATTTTGCAAGATGATATGTTCCTTTACCTCATCAATGGCATGAAACTCCTGTAACCCATCCAACATAAGCATTTTTGCTTGGGGAAATATCTGGGTGAGCTTCTCACCAATGTTCAAAATCCATGCAAAGGGATAGGATCTTGATGAACTGGTGTTGTTTATGCAGACAAGGCAATGAATTGGCTAATTATGTTTTTCTCCATCCGGAGATTATTTGTTCTCTATGGGGCTTCCTCTTCTTTATCATTGGCATTTCTGGAGTCATACGGAAGAGGAAAAGAAAGTTCGTAGACAACGGTGGTCTATGACATGCTCAGTTCAATATACAATCACATGAAGAGCATTAATTTTTCTCATGTAAACTGGCAAAACCATTAACAACCACTCCTGATCAGCTGATACTGCAAGACAGCAAAGCAAGAACCAAAACCAAAACTTCCGGGCCAACACTATTAAATAAGAAATAAGTCAAATGAATGCGAATTAGCATTGACAAAGGCAATGTACCGTTGTTGTAAAGCATCAAGTAACAATGGTAATAAGGCAACGTGAATACCAGCAACAGTATCAAACAAAATAAATCCACCTTCCAGTTCAGCCATCTTGCCCTATAGTCAGAGAGATAAAATGCAGTAAGATCAGAGAGGAACCATCATTTTTTTTTTTTTTTTTGGTGATAAATAAAGGATCATATATATTGACAAAAAGCCCAAAGGACTGTACAAACAAATAAAGGAACCATCAAATATTCTTCATCATTCAACCTTGAGAATGTAAGTAAATTTAATTCAATGCAAATTTATAACTCTCATGAACAAACAGTTGACGAACATCAGGCAGATAAGCACATCTTCTTTTTAGTGTACTAAAATGTTAGCATAGAACAATATTTTTTTCTGTGCCAAATAAAAAAAGTAGATAAGAATGTATAACAAAACAAAAATATAATAGCCGCGTTTCTGTCTCAAAATAACTAGCACCCCCACCAAACAAACCAAAACACTCCTCCCTCTTCAGGGAGGGATGTAGATCTCACCTTTGTTGATATTTTGGACCAGCTAGTTTGTGCTTTTCTTTAAGTTCTACTAACTTAGAGGCTAAAATAACTTGATATATAATATCACTAGTGTACCTATACAAAACATTTACCCTCAACCCATTCACTGAACAGTCTTACACTTTTTTGTTTCCTTGAGATATTTGCATATCAAGCATGCGTAGCGTCTCTTTTTCCTCAAATAGAAATTAAGTTTATTTATAAGTAAATATTTGTCCCTTGAACCTAGAACCTCCAACAAACCCTCCTGTCCCTTTACCACTTCAACCATGCCTCGAGGGCTATAGGCAAATAGAATACGGTAGAAGATTTTAAGAAAAAGAGGGCATACCCACATAAATAAGAGTAACAAAGTGTACCCACAAGATTTTAACTTATGCTGCCACTAACACCCATATTTAAGTGCATGTAGCATAGCTTAAAGCTTCTGCTTATCATAGCATGTTACTACTTTAAATATATAGATTTCTTTAAATTATCAGCTCCTAATTCTTTAGTGGGACTTCTTCACTGCCTTGTTTGCAAAATGGTGGGATATGATAAAGGAAATGACTTAACGTGATCTTATATTTCCAATTAACAAACTTAATACCACTTATGTTTGAGAAATACAAGTTTTCATCATAACAAATAAGGTTAAATCTATCAAAGAGTCTATATCAGCACATTTCCCTCACAATTGGTGCATGGACATGAGGCACCATTTTTAAGTTCCTTTTTGCTGCAAAAATTAAGCACTAAAACTGGATTCCCACATAATCAAGATTCTAAACACTTGCTCCAAATCTCCACAATTATCACATCAAAATCAACTAAAAATGCAAAGCTAAAGCAATAATCTGAGCTATGGTAAATATTGAAAGTAGGCATCAAAACCAGATTATCACAGAATCAAATTTCCAAATACAAACTCAAAATCTTCCCCTCACCGCACCAAAATCAACAGAAAGGTATAAATATAAAACTATCAACTCTGTGCTAATGAAGAAAAAAACCTCCAAGCATATAACACACCAAATCCAAATCTTCATAAAACCAAAATTTGAGAAACACACTAAAAATCTCACTAATTACAACAGCAAAGTCAACTAAAAACACAAATCCCAACTAGGCTAAATTTTAAAATAAGGCACCAAATAGGCATTCTGCACAGAGGCAAATTCTCTCCCCAGTTGCCACTCCAAAATCAACTAGAATACAATAGTCTAAACTAGACTATATATTGAGAAAATAGGCAAGAATTCGGAATCAACAGAAAATGAAAATTCAGAACACGTAATCAAAATCTGACCCCTTCCATATCAGAATCGACTAAAAAACACAAAACTAAAACACTGATCTCGACTACACTAAATTTTGAACAATTGACCACAATAACAGCATAAATGTGGCCACGAACCACATAAAATCAACTAAAAACACACAAATGAAGCAGAAATCCAATCCACACTGCCGGATCCGCCACCGAATCAACTCAATTTTATAAACCAAACAAACTAATGCGCTTACTAATCTGAACTAAGAAAATCGTGAAATTGTAGATTTCATAGTCGACGTAGAATAAAGAGGAATCGGACTAACTCTTTGGAGAGAAGAGGGATGATCTCGAAGAGGACGAGCTGGAGGAGGTTGCAGGAGAAGGCGAAGACGACGCTAAAGAGGATCTGGACCAGTGCTCGCTTCTCTTCGTACTCCTTGTATAGACGGCGGTTGAGGAACCACAGCCCGGCCCAGCCGAGAAGGCACAGCGATCCTATCACCACTACTCCTTCGTAAATCACCAGTCCCCAACCCATTACAGCGAATTCTCTCTCTCTCTCTCTCTGATTCCGTGATTGTTCTTCGTTTCACCTTCTATGTTCTTCGATTCTTCATTTCTTCATTTCTTCATTTCTTTCTTCTTCTCTGGTTCTTCTTGGATTTTCGAGTTTAGAGATGCATTTGATTTTTTTTTTCTCTTTCAGTGGTGTGAGAGTTTGTTGTTGGGTTCACACAAGCTTAGTGGGCCTGGGCCCATAATGGGCTGGACTAAAGGCCTGTTTGGCTACTTCTTTTTCCCCCTTTATTTTTTTCTTAAGGGTGATTTCTTTTTTTTTTTTTCTTTTTTTTTTGACAAACAAAATAATATTTGTCACTATGACTCGACCAGAGACCCCTTCTGTCCTATGCCCCCGTTTGTTGTTTAACGATGAGGCTCTCTACCGCTTGAGATAGGGTGATTTGATTAAAACACCATTTTAAAGCTAAATTTCGGAAATCTAATCTTTTATCAATTTTTTACCTCATTTTTGTGAAAATCTGGCTTTATTGATTGCACGTAAAAATAATGGTATGTTTAGTTGTGTTTTGGCTTGTTATTGATTTTTTCTTGAGGTGATTTCTTTTTTCTTTTTTCTTTTTTTTTGACAAAACAAATATTATTTATTACCATGTGACTTGACAGAGACCCCTCACATCCTATGCCCCGTTTGTTGTTTAACGATGAGGATCTCTACTGCTTGAGATAGGGTGATTTGATTAAAACACCCTTTTAAAGCTAAATTTCGGAAATCTAATCTTTTATCTAAATCTTACCTCATTTTGACAAAAATACCCTTATTGATTTCTTGTAAAAATAATGGTATGTTTGGTTATTGTTTTGAAAACTGTTATTGATTTTTTTCTTAAGGGTGATTTTTTTTTTTTTTTTTTGAAATGACAAGTAATATTTGTCCAGTGGACTCAACCGAGATCATCGCATCTATGCCCCGTTTGTTTGTTTAACGTGCAGGTCTCTCTACCACTTGAGATAGGGTGATTTGATTAAAACACCATTTTAAAGCTAAATTTCGGAAATTTAATATTTCATCGATTTTTTACCTCATTTTGACAAAAATACCCTTATTGATTTCTTGTAAAAATAATGGTATGTTTGGTTATTGTTTTGTTTATTGATTTTTCTTAGGGTGATTCTTTTCTTTTTTCTTTTTTTGACAAACAAAATATTTGTCCCCATGGGACTCGGCAAAGACCCCTCTGTCCTATGCCCCCGTTTGTTGTTTAACGATGAGGCTCTTTACCACTTGAGATAGGGTGGTTGATTTAAAACACCCTTTTAAGGAAATAAATTTCATAAATCTGTCTTCGTGATTTTTCCTCGTTTTGACAAAATACCGTATTGATTCTTGTAAAAATAATGGTATGTTTGGTTATTGTTTTGAAAAATGTTATTGATTTTTTCTTAAGGGTGATTTATTTTTTATTTTTATTTTTATTTTTTTGACAAACAAAATAATATTTGTCCCCACTGGGACTCAACCCGAGACCCCTCCTGTCCTATGCCCCCGTTTGTTGTTTAACGATGAGTCTCTTTACCACTTGAGATAGGGTGATTTGATTAAAACACCCTTTTAAAGCTAATTTCAGTCTAATATTCGTGATTTTACCTCATTTGACAAAAATACCTTATTGATTTATTGTAAATAATATTATGTTTCGATTATTATTTTAATGATACTTGTGGTTTAACTCTGAAACAGCCGTTTGAGTGTTATATAGAAAATTGTTTTATTATCTGAATTTAATATTTTATGTGTTTTTCACCAATGTAAGCAGAGATCGAGCTTGTGTTACTCTCTGTTTTTCTTTGTTTTGAAAACATAAACATTTTGAAAACATAAGACCAAACATGCCCTAACTCATTTTTTGTCTAAAAAACATGTAAATATATGAAATGGAAAATAGCATTTTTAGACATTAAAAAAAAAAAACATAGGAATTGTTATATTTACAATTTTTTACTTATTTGAGGTATTTTAACTTATTTTTTTAAATATTTTTTAGGGTTATTTAATTAAAAGACCCTTTAAAAGCCCAATTTTGAAAATTTGACATTTCATCAATTTTGAGCGATATTTTGACCCAAAAAAAAAAAAATCTTTATTGTTTTCTTGTAAAATAACATTATCTTTTAAGAAAAAGGACATTTTTGTCCAAAATAAGTTATTATTCAAAAAATAAATATGGGAAATGCCACATTCACAAATTTAAAAATACTTGCTATCTTTTAACCATATATTTCTTATTTTTGTAGAATAACTAGCTCATTTTATTCTATAACAAAATATAATGAATTATCAATAAATGTATTTCAATAAAAAATTAACTATGGGTTTTGGGACTCTACTTTTGAGTCTTTGGAAAGCCCTCAATATTTTCAAAGAGGGGATAGGGGAGGAGAGTGGGATTCGAGGTTTCAGTAGAGACTGAAATTTATATATATATATATATATATATATATATATATATATATATATATATATATATATATTGTTATTTATTTATTTATTTTTTATTTTTATTTTTTTTTTAATTTTTTCGGGCCAACATCAAAATTGGGCCCAACCCTCTTGCCTTATGTTGATTAGGAAGTTGTAGGCCCAAAGTTTGGGCTTTCCACGAAGTCCATAATTATATTAGAAATGGGCTCTCCTTGTCATGGTTTTTAATTTTTATACGTATTTAGTAAATATTCAAATTCGATTGGAGTTATTAAAAATATTTTCAAAAATTAAATTTAGTCGAGGAATTCAAACAATAAAATAATGTTATAGCGAAATGCACATAATACAAAATAATTTCCAAAATTTAAATTTAAGTTTTTTTGTTTACATCTAGTCATTTTTTTTAATATATTTTATAGTTTTAATACGATAAGCTATCCTCATCGGGCTAGCCCGATCCACCCGAAATTAGGGCTGAGCCGAGCTGTTAATTTATTGGCTTGAAAAACCGGTAGGTGGCTAACAATTTAGAGCTGGTCGCTTAGTTTTTACTTTGTAAAGGTAATTTTGCCCTATCTACCTGTATTTAGGATCAGTCAGGCTGTTGTATTGTTTGCCTGGCTGACCCAACCCAACCCATCTGCTCGAATTACCACCTCTGGCGCCATCCTGACCTTGTAACCACTTGAGATATGTCTTATTAGCTAAAATGAAATTTATGTTAAGATTTCAAGTAAAAAAATAAAAAAATAAATCAATATTTTTGCAAAGGTAGACTGTTTTTATATACAATGTGAAAGTTTATATTTTTGTTCATATTTTTATGTTTTTATAAATGAGATATGAAAAATAAAATACCTCAAAACAACCATAATTTTATATTTTTAATATTTTATATATACATTTAACTAAGGTTTTTTTTTTTTTTTGACATATATTCACTTTGTATATCACGTTATAATACTAAGTTCTTATACGGATTTAAACCCTGGATCTACCATAATTTTTTAAAATATGTGGGAAAATAATGATCCTCATAGGACATCCCTTATTTTTATGCTATTTATTTTTTAAATACATTTTATAACTCTTGATAGGGTTTATAGGCGTCTTGACATGGCTTGAAAATCATGGGAGCTTAAGAAGGGATTAGAATCGGTACGAATCTCAGGTGTTGGGGCCCTTGATGACGTCCACGAATATAGGCCCTGAAACAAGGACTCGGTCCTTTAGATTCGAAATGCGATAATGTAATCAGATAATTTGTATTAAAGAAAATCTTTCGAGGATGGTGTTTGTTTTTTTTACTTAATACTGAATATAATTTTTTTGAACTTAATGCTGAATAGTACTTAATAGCATTAAGTATTAAGTTGTTTGTTTTTTAATATTGGGTAGTGAGTAAGACCGACAATGGAATGAGTATTTTGAGTTCTCGTCGGCACAAACTTAATAGCGCATGTTTAATTTAATCGGGTTTTTAACGGGTTTGCAGGTTTATTTTCTCAAATCAGAGACGGGTTCGTATGGTAATAACTACGTAAAACCAGAAAATTAGAAATTTTCAAAATTGCAAATATTAATAAAATAATAAATTATCGTAATGGTTCGAGGAAGCTACAGAAAAATCATACATATCTCGGATAATGACCAGTTTCTTGTGATTAAATTCGTCTTGAAAAATCTAGTGACCTATAAAAGTTTCATTGAATTTTGAGACAAGCAGAAATTTTCGATTTTCAAAGGATAAATACAATGGGATTTCAAGTGACGATATTTTTACGAAAATCTCGAAACAGAACGCGCTAAGTTCATTTAAAAATAAAGTGAATCGAAAAGAATAAATTGTTTCGACATAAACTTAATTCGAACGAAGTAACATGAATCCATGATCCAAAATAATACACACAAAGCCTCGCCAGATTATATTTTAAAATAATCTTATTATTTTATTTTTATACTTAATATAACACACACTATTATAATGTTTTTAATAAATTATTATAAAATTACACATTTTTTATTTTTATGAAAAAATATTAATTTTAATATAATAAAAATCAAATATAAAAAAATTAAAACTAAAAATAAAAAACAAAATAAATGTAAACGGGCAAGTTTCCTGAGAATTTTCCTATCTCCGTCCTGCTCGTTTAATTTTTAAATTGGTATAGCCAGACCGAAAATAACGAGCCTAGCCTGGGATAGACCATTTCGTCCCAAACCCTCCTGTCACCAATAAGAGACAGATATTGCTACTTTCATTTGTAAGAATGATCGTTTTTTTATTTTTTATGAAATGACTTTTTTCCTCGAATGTAAAAACCAAATATTTTCACTTTTCTATTAAAGAACTTTTAAAAAAAAATTAAAGAATAAAAACAGTTAAAATTTAAAAATGAACACCTTTAACGCCAAAGCTATTTACCAAAGATAAGAAAAACAAAATCGTTAACTTCAATCTTCGCCACCAGAAACATAATATTTCGCAATTATTGCCTATCAATCATTCCCTTATTAATCGACAATATGAATAAAATATCTCACCTAAATTTATAATATCGTATCATCATCCAATCCAGAAGTTTCAATAATTATCCTTATTAATTAATTAACAATAATGAATAAAATATCTCACCCAATCTTAGAATATCGCATTATCATCCAACTAGAAAGCTATCATTTATCTCTTATTAATCTACATTTATAATAAAATAAAATATCTCCACCTGCAGGGAGGAATATCAGATCATCCTCCAATAAGAATATACCATTAAGTCATCATCCAACAGAAGTTGGCTACGATCATCAATTATAATTATCGTCTACCCCATCTATGAGCGTACGCAGATATACGCAAAAATTTTAATTCCCAAGTTAGCCGATATTCTCTTCCACATTAAATAACCGACTTAAAAGATCGGAAGAAGAACTGACGAAAATTTCGCCGATCCTTTGCTTTCTTCGTTTTCGCAGAAAGAGCCAACACCTGCAGCCTGGATCGCCTGCCTATTTCAAGACACCAAACAGCCCGATCAAAAGATCATCAACTATATTATAATATATATATATATATATATATATATATATATTAATAATACTTAAAAATAATTTTTAAAATAATATATGTTGAGGTTATTTATGAATTACACAGCTTCATACCTAAGTAATTCAACATAGCAGTAAATCTGCCTTTAAACATAATGATTTCAAAATCTGAAATTTAAACTCAGATTTTCAACATACGAAAGACATTCAACATAACTCGATTTCCAACGCATCTAGCTTACATTTACATTATCATTATAATTTTTAATCGAACCCGTTTTCATCATACGTAGCTTCTATTTATCAACCTGCCTCTCGCCAAATGCTCGACTGTTAATAACCTGCTTTTTTCTAAGAACCGAAGCTATATATTCGCACTAAACTCGTGATTTCTTCAAAAGACAAGTTTGATGTAATATAATTAATCCGTGCTCCAAGACAAAAATGATGGGGAGTAAGGATTCCATGTCATCACAAACAACAGTAATTCAATCAATATTTTTAAAGTCATGCTCTTTTAAATATGATGTAATCCACAATTTTGCCCCTATTGGGCCTAACAAGCTTGTCTGCCTTAGGCCCATCAGACCTCTTAAACCTGTATAATACAGCCCCCACGAGTCGGGGCATGAGCCTTAAATGTGTTTTCTGACTGACCTATTGATCGATCAACGGGTTTATAGACCTGACCCAAGCCGGATCATGGGCCTCATATCCCACGTGTCATTGCACGTGACGTCACTAGTGCGCCAACACATAATAGTAAAAAAAAGCAGCTTGATGACGTATTCATCGCTAAGATTAAAAGCAACGGCTGTATGATGACGTACGTTATTTAAACTAAACAATAAAAATAAATAAATAAATAATGGAATGAAAATTAGGAATGGTGGGTGGGACCCACAGTCACGTGATTCCCCTGCCACCTCCAGCTGTCTCCATTGCGTCACTCTCCTCTTTCTCTTCCCAATGCGCACGCTGGCTGACAAACCCCCCTTATTATTATTATTATTTTTTAATTTTTTTATTGAAATTACTAATTTTCCATGTTTATTATTTTTTTATCTGTTGAAGAATAATTTTATGTGTCATAGTTTCACTCGTTTCTTTGATTATAAAAAATAAATAAATAAAATGAAGTAAATATATAAAACTCAAATTTATTAAGTCTTGTATTTTCCACCAAGTATAAAGCTTAACACATTTAATTTTCATTTAATTGGATGAAGCGATTTTATTTGATCATTCACGACCGATGATTATTACAAAACAATTTTTAGCCCCTAAGAGGTGAAATTTTCTCGTTTATTCAAACTTTTCGAAAACAGCGAAACAAGTATACACATTATTAAAACAAATTTTAAAACAACAAATAATTCACTATTTTCACATTTTATATACGAATCAAAAAACAGCGTAGTTCGCTTCCTTTGTTAATTAAATTCAACCAAATAACCAACATTGAACGAAAAACGTATTTTCAACCAAATTCAAGACGAAACGTATTTCCGAAAAACGAAACCAGCATTATAACTATCAAAATTTTCATATTCAATTTGGATAGAATAAAATTTTAACTAAACTACTTCTTTAAAATCTCAAATAAATAGTGAATTCACAAGACTCGATTATTTTCTCTTTTGATTTATTTATCCGTCATTATTTTTTTTTTGTCATTTTTTTATTAGTTTTATTCTGACTAACCATATTGATGCATAAGTATTACAAATTTGTCTAAATATTGATTTTTGAATATATTAAAATTAATAAATCTTATAAATAATTCAAACATTAAAAAGGAAATTAAATAAAAATTTTAAATTATCTTTATGTATTAAGGTTAGGGTTATCAAAATTTGACATGATACGTGAACATGATACCTAATCTAACACCTAAGCAGAGTGCTTTGGCTGGAAGATAATCACGTTGCTATATTCGCTGACTGTTCGACACGAATCTTTGATATAACTTGGACCTATCTAATTATATACACTTAATTAACCTATTAATAAATCATCTGTTAAATATGATTATTAATTATACTTCTATTAATTTAATATAGAAATTAATAAATGATGTTAAATTTAATAGGTTATTAGTGTTAAACATGTGTATGAATGATTAATTATAATTCTTTATTATTTTAAATAATCAAATTAAATTAAATATACTAAGGTTGACACTCCTAACACATTTATAATAACGCTTATATTTGTGTTTAATCTGCCTAACGAATTAATTCGAATCGACCTATTTAATATTATATTAATTAATTAACTTATTTAATAAGTTATTTGTGTTAAATATGTATTATTACTTATAATTCATATTAATTTTTAAATAATAAAAATTAATAAAACATGTTAAATTTAATAGGTTATTTAGTAAATACGTAAAAGTGAAGATTAAATATAATTTATTATTTTTAAATAATCAAATTAAATAGGTCATATTTGTATTGACCTGCCTAACACAAATAATAAATAGGTTAGGTCATATTCGTGTTAACTCTCTTAACACGTTTAAGAAATGAATCATATTTAAATTGACTTGCCTAACACGAATTTGACTCGAATTGACTCGTTTAATTATTATATTAAGTTATTTGTGTTAAATATGAATTATTAATTATAATTCATATTAATTTAAATAATAAAATTAATAAACATGTTAAATTTAATAAGTTTATTTGTGTTAAACATGCATTAATAATTAATTATAATTCTTATTATTTTAAATAATCAAATTAATGTGTATTATATTCTCAAGGCTGACCCTTACGAACAATCAAAGAATTAACAAATAGGTTGAGTTTATGGCTAATGAACGCTGACACGCTATTAGTTGACACGTTTATTATTCGGGACGGTTTCGATTACGAATATCGACATTTATCCATATATCGATTACTACACGAACACGACCTATCTAAGATCTAATTACCACCCATACTGGGCGTAACGCAGTTCATTTCAAACTTGTATTTGATTTTGAAAAAAAAAAAATGATTAGCCCCATAAACTTGTTTATTTAATTTTTAAACTCATTTTACTAATATCAAGATATTAATATATTATAATGGAGATATAGGAAAAATAAAATAAAAAGTCTCAGGCAATAAAATGATAACAATTTATGAGGCTTTTGTAAAAAGTACATTTTAATATACAATGTTTTATTTATCAATTATTACGATTTAATTATTTAATATTTTTTTCAATAAAATATTGTACTAATATAAATTTATTTTAATATGTAAATAACAAAAAAGATATACTTTGGCATTATTCTCCCCAAGTAACAGTGTTTAGCAATTGCTATACCTAGGTGTAAATCTCTATGATTTTAAAATTCTTTATTTTATTTTTATATTACAAGTAACCTTTTTAATTATAATTTATTTTATAGTTACTTTTTTTTTAATTATTTAATTAAATCCCAAGTAATAATCTTTGCATTTATTCCCAAAATCATAAATGTTTTAAAATAATTATACTTTTATTATTTCTATAACTGTCTCATTAAATAATATAGTTTCTACTTTAAAAAACTTTAAAATTAGTTATTTCATCCCAAAACTACAACACATTTATTTCATTACCTTTATATATATATATATATATATATATATATATATATATATATATATATATATATAAAACTTACTTTTTCAAAAAGCCAATTATTATTTTTTTTTATATTTTTAAAAACTTTCTATTCATTTTTGCAAGGATTCAATTAAATTTTTTTTAAAGTTGAATTAGTCTTAAACTTATATTTGTATTCTTATTTATTTTTCTTTCATCTATTATTTTTATAGTAAGATCCAATAATTACAAGGGATGAATTTTTATTTTTTTCTAAAGCAAATTATAATTTAATCATAAACCTTACTAATTTTCTAAAGCAAAAAAAAAAACACGAAGAAAATAATTTTTTCATGTTTAGTTTCACTATAAAAAATATAAAAGAAAATAAAATATAATAAAAAAATGCTCAAAATTTTTATTCATTATATAACATAGAGAAACAAATAAAATGAGTTCAAATAAATATATATAATTAATTTATTAACTTTAAACTTATTTTTTATTTTCCTCTAAATTTTATTTCCTTCAACTTTTCCGCTCTATTTTCCTTTATGATTTCTTTTCGTAGTATTTTTCGGGTTTCAAACGAAGCATTTGTATATAATAGTTTAACGAAACTCATCTATGGTTGCTATCCTTAACTTAGGCGGTGTTTGTTTTTTTTTTACTTATTACCAAATATAAATTTTGTTATGAATAGTGTTTAATATGATTAAGTAATGAGTCGGTTTTTTTTTCTTAACAAATAATGTTTAAAGATTTTTATCTAAATTTTAAAATATATTATTTTATTTAATTAGTATGAAACGAATAACGAGAGTTTCAATTAAAATATGATTTCCTTATATTATAATATATAGTTTTGTTCTTAATAGAAAAAAACATTAAGGTTTTGTTTGAAACTTTAAAAGTATTATAGAAATAAAATAATGAGGAAAAGTGGAAGGAAATTTTTTGGAAAGAAAATATAAAATAGGTTTAAACTTAATAAATTAATTATATATGTTTTATTCAAACTAATTTTATTTGTTTCTCTTTATTATATAAAGGCTAAAAAATTTAAAAATATGTAAAATTTTGATTTTATTTTAAAATTTTCATCATGGAATAAAAAAATCATGAAAAAAATAATTATGATTAAAGTATAAAAAATAATAATGGTAGTAAATTCAATAATTATGATGGTATATTAAGTAGTTATGGTATTATATTCAATAATGAATTTATGGTAGTATATTCAGTACATCTGCTAAATATACTACCTTCAGTACATCTGCTAAATATACTACCTTTATTATCTTTTTCACATTTTCGACCTTTATTATTTGAATCAGTCGAATCAAAGGTTGAACCGGTTAAATATATTTATAATTATTTATAATTTTAATAATATATTAATTATATATTTATGACATCATCGATTCAACCATGGTTTAACCGTCGTTTCAACTAATGAACCGTGAACTGATAACTTTTTTGATTTAATCATAGGTCCGATTTGACGAAAAGTCTCAGACTTGAGTCCTTATAAAGACGAAGTACTACAACAATATAATGCAAAGTAAATAGATATAAAAAAAAACCTTTTTGTTAGAATTTTAATATTATTCTCCTTCATTTTTCCTTTGATTATTGGATCATTACAGCTCGGTTTGGAACCCGGAAAGTACTAAAGAAAGAAAAAAAAATACTAAGAAAAATTATTTTCTCATGTTTGGTTACAATATGGAAATTAAATAAAAAAAAAAAATCCAATATAATCAAAATTTTATATATTTTTAAATTTCTTAGTTTTTAAATAACAAAGAGAAACAAATAAAATTAGTTTAAATAAAACATATAAAATTAATTTATTAAGATTAAATATATTATATATTTTCGTTCAAAAAAATTTTCTTTTACTTTTCCTCTCTATTTTCCTCACTATTTATTATTGATATGTGTATTTGAAAGCAATTTGACTATCTAACCATGATTGTATAAGTAACCAAGATCATTAACCATGGTTGCAAAGACAACTGGAGTTTTTTTTTTTTTTTTAAGTATAACTGGGTGACTAGGTGGTCAACTAGAAGGTTAGCGAAACTACGGGTTAACTCGTGATCTTCGTGAAAACATGTAAACCTCGAACATCTAATTCGCGATATTGTAAAACGCGGTTAAACGAGTTGACCCGCTTATCACCCGAACCCGCGAGCGTTTTCACCCAAACCCGCGTGACCGCCGGCATCTGCCTGCTAATCGTGTCGCTGCTGAATTTTGATGCATCTAGTCGCGACCATTGGTAAAACTGGGCAGTAGGAAACAAGTGTTAAACGTAAACTGTTATAAACGAAGCGCGATAGTTCACCCGAACACGAATTCGCGACAAACGTAGCAAACGGCTGAATTCATATCACCCGAACCCGTTTAGGTCTCACCCAAACCTCGTTTAATCATTTGCTAATCGTCGTGTTGAATTTTGACAGTTCTAACCGCGACCGGTCCGAAATCACCACGTAATGCCTACCATAATCCGAAGGACCCTGAAGTTCACCATAGATAACTCCACTTCATTCCATAAACCCCAAACTAGCGGGACCATGGGGAGCAAACCAAAGGTCGGACCAGTTGAGGTAACCCTTAGGGTTGCAAAGACAACTATAGTTAAGACTCCAATGATCCCTAGGAAACTCAAACTAGTGACCATTAGGGATTCAAACTAGTAACCATTGAGGAGCATATCCAAGTCCGGACCAACCGAGCTACTCCTTAGGGTTTCTCTCATCCCCTACCTACTATCTTCATAATTTAATGTCCCTTTTATTGATAACCGTGAGTGTCCAAGCCAATTTGCACGTGCATTGACTAATCCCATGTGACCCTAAAATTAACGATCGAGTAAACCTCCAACGATCCAAAAGGGATGCAAATCGGTAATCTTTTAGGAGCAAACCCAAGACCAGACCAACCGAGCTCCTCGACTAATCTTTCACTGTCTACTCTTCTTTTTCCTCATCTTTTGCCCTATTTTTCTTCCTATTATATGTCTACTAATTTGTAGCCTATTTGGTTCTTATTTTTTAAAACTGTTTTTTGTTCTCAAAAACAAGGAGAACAGGAAAAACACGTTAGGCTCCCAATTTTTTTTTTAATTTTATTATGAAAAACACAAAGAACAAAAAATGACTAAATTCAAATGGCTTAGCCAGCTTTTCGGGAATGACAAAATGATGCTTATGCTTTCGAAAACCGCTCTCAAGAACAGTTTTCAAAAACATGAACCAAACATATCCTAATTTCACCTATAAATAGGAGTGACTTTCTTTAATTGGAGGATATTTTTGCATGGGTAAACTATCCCTACTGGAACTCAACCTGTGGACCCTCCCTCCCCTCCCTATGCCCCGTCTTATCAAACAGTACTCTACCACATGTTGCATGATAGTCGTCTTTCTTTTGTCGTGAAACACGTAAGAACGATTTAAAACACCAAACGTGTGTTTCTATATTTTCAAAACTCGCTCTTCAAGAACGCTTTTCAAAATCAGAAAGCAAACATGCCCTTAATCATCATTGTTTACATAAAATTATGTAACTTTCATCGTTCACAACAAAAGTATTCCAATTCATATTCAACAAACCACACTAAATTACCACTTTAATTTTGTACAAAATACAGTCGAAATCAATTATACAATAATAAAATACGAAAACAAAGAAAAACATCAAATTTACGTGAAAACCCTTGTGAAAAAAAACCGAGAACAAAGGAAAATGTCTTACTATGAATATGAGAATGATTACAAAATACAACAGAATAGAAAATAAACTCTAATATATTAATACGACAAAAATACCAAAACAGAAATGTCCATACCACAAGCCCATGGGATTAGTTATGAGCTATTTTCTCAACATTTTCTTTTCACAAAAGTCGCACCTCATGTCTTCGAATCGGACATAAACCCATAACCAAATTCGGGTCACAAATCAATAATACATCGTCATAAAATTACATTACCTAAACATCGAATTACCCGAAATCATTGTATAAAAAACTCAAACAAGTTCATAAAGAGTTATTTTGAGTCATTAATTTATCATCTCCTGCAGATCAAACTAGAAAAAGAACATTGTTCTACCAAGAACACATGGATCATCCACCTCGAAACACGAAAAATTTACAGCAATCAAAGGAATTCCAGAAAGAAAAAAATGGTTTCGGTTTTTCGTTCTTCGATACAAACACAATGTTATCTGGTTCCTGAATACTTAATTAGCCAGAGAGAGTTTCGAGTTTTGTTTTATTCCATACCTAGAGAACTTGAACTTGCAAATGTAGTCTAACACACAGAGAAAGATCACAAGCAAATGGTAGAGCTTCCGGGAACGGGGAACCGAAATCATGGCTGTTTCAGTTATCTGCAATGCAATACCGAATTCAGAAAAAATGGCGTTATAGTAAAGATCAAAACTGAGAGAACGGTATATATTTGTCGAAAATACGGAGCCTCTCACCATGGGGAGACCGGGAGCTCGTCGTCGAGAAGTCGGAGGAGGCCATTGGAATCGATATCGAGAGCTGGGTTGTGGAGAAGGAGGTCTGATTGGGCCTCTCGTCGTCGAGGCCGGACCAGGAGTCTCGGGTTTTGGGCCACTCGTCGAAGAAAGGACGGAGAGACTGGCCCTCCGGTTTCACAGCCTCCCCAGCCTCCCCCGACGCGAATTCGCTGCTGCTGAAGAACGAATGCTGGGGGTAGTGATCGGTCTGCAAGATGGAGGTTTCCCCGGATTTTGACGCAGGGAAGGAAGAAAGCCGAGACGGCATCAGAGGCCATGTATTGTCCAGGTGTGAGTCCATTTGCAGGGCTCTGTTGTTGTTGCTCCCCGAAGCTTCGGAGAAGAAGCTGTGCTCGCCTACCTCGGGTTTTAGTCCATGGAGATACCTGAAAACAAGTGTTCAAACATTGTTCTTACAAATATTCAAAAACTAGAATAAGAAATTCAAAAGGTTAAGGTTTTTTTTTTTAAGAATTAGGACCGGATTACAATGATTTGTAGATATGGTCAGGAACTATTTTTGTATGAAACTGTCAGTTTTCTGGACCTGAATTTTTTCAGAGAGAAAACAGAAAACAGAAAACAAAGAACCAGACCAAAAAGAACACTGTCGAAAACCCGACACAACGGAATTCGGGGACCGGACCGATGAACATCAGGGCTCAGGGCCCGGAATCCTGATCCTATCAGAAGATCATAAAGTTTTTTCCTGCAAGATATGCAAGACCCATATGGCAGGAGTCCTACAATTCACTATCTACCGCACAATTTCCCCGTATGGGCCCAACACGTAATTTTACAGCAGAGAAAAAAGGCCTATTGGTATTTATAATAACACTGGATATGACCAAATTACAAAAATAACCCTATACTCCGTTCCGCTCAAGCATTTGCCCAACCCTTCTAGCTTCAATATGAGTCACATGCCACAACAGACTTCCAACAGTCCCCCCATGTAATTTTACAGCAGAGAAAAGGCCTATCTGCAGATTTATAATAACACCGATACGACCAAATTACAAAATAATTTCTATACTGCTCCACTCGGGCATTTGCCAGCCCTTCTAGCCTCAATATGAGTCACATACCACAATAGACTTCCAACACTCCCCCTCATGCCGATGCTGGGTTTCTTTTTTTTTTTTTTTGGGTACTAGGATGGACATAGACACAAAACCAGCTTTAATACCATGTTAATATTTTAGAACTTCTTTCATCTCCTACTAAAAGGCCTTATAGAGGGAGGAAGGTTCCTCGGTTCCTCCATATATATATATATCCTTCTAATTGGACTGTCTCCAACCGATTCAGGACTTTGAACAAAAACATCAGGATATAACATGATATTACTACACAAAAACCACATTAATTAGGAGAGTACCTGTACCTGTAATCCTTATTAGGGATGCCATATGGAATGGCCTCCATATGAAACTGGGACTGGTTGTTCGTTCCAGAACCCGGGCCGCCGGGAGGGTTACTGAAGCCTGCGCGGGGCGCCTCCTAGCGCATCGATCCACCGCCATCGCTTCCCATGACAAACAAGTAATGGGTCACGGGGCCGACCGAAGACCGGTGGTAGTATTAGTTTGTGATTCATGTGCTTTCTTGAACGGCCAACATCTGCGGCATATGGCGTCTACGCACTTGAGCTCCGATAGGCGTCTTTCGAGCACCCCGCTTGCCGCCGGTCCCAAGATCTTCCCTTGAAGCCCTGCCCACCTTCTTCCCATAGAAGGAGCAATATCCCACTGCAAAAATCATACACAAAAGTAACATAACATACCATACTCAATCGTCGATTCAAATAAGCCTTGTGTACTATAGTACCTGATAGTACCCAAGGTTCACTAAGGTAGTACCCGATTCATCCGCCAGTGCATAATCATACACAAAAGTAACATACCATACCATATTCAATCATCAATTCAAATGAACCTTGTGTACTACTCCACACTATAGCACCCGTAGTAGCAACTTGTGCTCAATACGCATCCGCCTCATCCCAGTACACAGACTCCATAATGTTTTTAAACATACATAATATGCTTTCTTTAGAAATGCATATAGTTTTTTACTATATTCAATCATCAATTCAAATGAACCTTGTGTACTACCTTAAAAAATCTAGGTACTACAATACCTGGTAGTACCCGAGGTTCACTAAGGTAGTACCCGGTTTATCCGACATCTTCCCATCGAAGGAAGAGTATCCCACTGCATAATCATACACGAAAGTAACATAACATACCATACTTCTAGGAAATGCATATAGCATACTATATTCAATCATCAATTCAAATGAACCTTGTGTACTACCTTAAAAAACTTGGGTACTATAATACCTGGTAGTACCCAAGGTTCATTAAGGTAGTACCCGGTTCATCCAGCATCTTCCCAGCTCCGGGTCTACCTTCTTCCCATAGAAGGAAGAGTATCCCACTGCAAAAATCATACACAATAGTAACATATTGAATCAACAATTCAAATGAATGAACCTTGTGTACTACCTTAAAAAAAATTAAGTACTATAGTGTCTTGTAGTACCCGAGATTCACTAAGGTAGTACCCGATTCACTAATCATCAATTCAAAGGAACCTTGTGCACTACCTTAAAAAATCGGGTACTATAATACCTGATAGTACTCAAGGTTCATTAAGGTAGTACCCGGTTTCACTAATGTAACATATCATACTTCTATTCAAGCATCAATTCTATTGTTAGCTAAATGAATTCACCATAAATGAAATGTAAATCACTTCGGCTCCATTTGGAACCCGGAAAGTACTTGGGAAAGGAAAAAAAATGCTGAGAAAATTTATTTTCTCTCATGTTTGGTTTCACGGTAGAAAATGTAAAAAATAAAAAATCAAATATAAAAAACAAATAAAATGAGTTTGAATAAAACATATAGAATTAATATATTAAGTTTAAACCTATTTTTTATTTTCCTCTCTATTTTCTTGTACTTTCCCGGGTTCCAAACAGGGCCTTCGTATTCAGCTTTTATCAGAAAATTATCACAAAAGGGTAACAGAAAATTGATAAAAATTAGCAATGAATTATATATTTTCTACAAATTGCAAACTAGATTCATACTAAAAAAGAAAAGGGTATTTGGTAAAATCTTCCCAATGAAGATTAAAAGATACCTTTCAATTTTTCTCTTTTTCTTTTCTTGTTTTTTTCCCAAGAACCTAACAAGTCCTGGGAGGAAACAGGAAAATGACCTCACCAAGAAAATCCAGTGACATAACATAGCAAGTTCAATATCAAAAAAGGACATAACGGAAGTAATTTTATTTTTCTCTTTTTTCCATAAAATCACAAACTTTCTCATTCGAGAAAATCAAGGAAAAATTCATAGGCAGAAAAAAAAAATTAATAAAGAAAAAATAAAAAGTGAAGAAATAGTAGCCAAGAATAGGAAAATCTTGCACAGAAACAATCTGTATTACTATCTATTACACTAAAATAAATAAATAAATAAATAAAACCGAAATGGATACAAAAACCAATCATTTTCCAAGAAAAACAACAAACAGAAGATGATAGATCAATCAGCCCTTGGCAAAACAGGAGATGATTCGAAGGGGCAAATCTGGAGATGGGGAAGAAGGAAAGTTTAGAGAGAGAGAGAGAGAGAGAGAGAGATTGTTCTTACTGGTAGGATGGTGGAAGAACCTGGAAGACATGGATTCAAGGCTCTTCTGAATAGGGAGCACAAGATCAGGTGGGACTGGTAATCCTGCCATTAGATACTTAAAGATCAGAGCTTGATGCTCCAGCTCCTGCCATTGAGAAACTGTAAATGGTGATGACCTCACCATCATCCCTGTCGCCATTGATGCTGCCCCCCCAACAGACCCACCACCACTGTTCATCCCCTCCTCCGCCGCCGCCACCACCACCGCCACCGCCCAATACTATATTCCAACAAAACTGAACAAACCCAGAAGCTCAAACATCATCACTGTTCTTGTTCTTGCTGTTCTTCTCCTTCTCTGTCCCCTCCATCTGGGGTCTCACCATTTTGGGTTTTTTTTTTCTTTGCAAGTTTTGAGGATGTTTTTTGGGGACAGTGACTGAGTTTCCTTTGTGGGTGTTGTCTGTGTGTCACTCTCTCTTTCTCTCTCTCTCTCTCTCTCTAAGCTTGTGAAGATAAAAACTAAAAAACCCTCCCTTCCTGAAACCTATTGCTTCATTTTATTACAAAAAAAAAAAAAAAAAGGAAGAAAAGTGTTCCTCTAAAGTTGTCATTATTTGGTGATTATTTCATTAGATAATCTTCATTAAGATTGGGGTTTAGAAGAAGATTGAGGAAGTAATCTCTCTTTCTCTCTCTCTCTCTCTCTCATTCATTCTCTTTCTCTCTCTAGATAAGCTTCATGGAGAAGGAGAGAGAGGATGTATCACAGAGGGAGTAGTCAACACACAGCCATGGCTTTCTCACTTCCATTTATTTCACACTCTGTTGTGTCCTTAATGGATGTGGGTCCCACCACATAGTTAAGTTGTTGCCAGCCCCAAAATTGCTTTAATTTTTTTTTTGGGATATTTTCATTTCAAAAACTTAAATTGGGAGATCATATTTTTTTTTTTTCTTTTTTTTTTTAACTTTGGATGTTCCGGTCAGTTTCCGATCATGGTCAAATTTGTATCGATTTTTTTAGGCGAATAAAACAGGAGCCCACCTGACCCTAATTCTTTGCGAGCTAGGCAAGTTGGGCTCAAATTGTCAATCTAGATCGAGCTAAATTTGACCTGATTTTGTTCGATCTAATAAAATATTGGTATAACTTGAACCAAATTTGACTCGATTTTTTTAGGTCAATAAAATAAGAGTTTAGTCTAGCCTTGATTTTAGGCGAGCTGGAATCAATTTGTCTTATAAAACATTATAGTTGTCGGTCTATGCTGAGTCAGATTTGGTTCGATCTTTTTCGGGCCAACAAAATAGGAGTTCATCTCTAATTCTAGACTAGTCGAGGTCAAATTGCCTCATAAAGAGTTAAAGTTATCCATTTGAATCGGATCAAATTTGGCTGATTTTTTCAAGCCAATAAAAATATCAGTTCAGCTCAAGACCCAATTTTTTTTTTTAGGTGAATAAAATAGGAGCCCACCTGGCCCTAATTCTTGGCGAGGTGGGAGAGCTGGAGTAGTTAAGCTCAAATTGCCTTATAAAGCATTAAAATTGTAAATTTGGATAGGGTCAAATTTGGCCCGATTTTTTTTAGCCTAATAAAAATATTAGTCTAGCTCGAACCAAATTTGATATGATTTTTTTAGGTCAATAAAATAGGAGTTTAGTCTAGCCCTGATTTTGGGCGAGCTGGGATCAATTTGTCTTATAAGACATTAAAGTTGTCGATCTATGCCGAGTCAAATTTGGTTCGATCTTTTTCAAGCCAACAAAATAGGAGTTCATCCCTAATTCCAAGTTAGTCGAGATCAAATTGCCTCATAAAGAGTTAAAGTTATCCATCTGAATCGAATCAAATTTGGTTGATTTTTTCAAGCCAATAAAAATATCAGTTCAACTCAAGCCCCCGTTTTTTTTTTTTTTGGCGAATAAGATAGGAGCCCACCTGGCCCTAATTCTTGACGAGGTGGCATAGTTGGACCAGTTGGGCTCAAATTGCCTTATAAAGTATTAAAATTGTCAATTTGGATCAGGGTCAAATTTTGCCCGGTTTTTTTCGGCCCAATAAAATATTAGTCTAGCTCGAACCAAATTTGATTCGATTTTTTTAGGTCAATAAAATAGGAATTTAGTTTGGCCCTGATTTTGGGCAAGCGGGGATCAATTTGTCTTATAAAACATTAAAGCTATCGATATCAAATTGCCTCATAAAGAGTTAAAGTTATTATTCATCCGAATCGGATCAAATTTAGTTGATTTTTTCAAGTCAATAAAATATCAATCCGGTTAAAGCCCTAGTTTTTTTTTTTTTGTCAATAAAATTGGCCAAGTTTTTTTTGTCCAATAAAATATTAGTCCGGTTTTACCCTAGTTACGGGTGGGTCATACTCAAATTGTCAGCTCTATCTTACACACATCTTGACTAATCTAATTAATTTTGAAATTAACGATTGAGTAAAGCTCAAGCGGATCCGAACATGAGACAATTGGGTTAAACCACCAAGGCTTTAAGAAACCATCACCTTTTGTCATACAAGGTAGATATAGTTTCATTTGAGGAATTCTAAATGCACCATTTTTTATTTTGATGATTTTTTTTTTTAAATTCATATTTTCCTTTTCATAAAAATATATATTCAGCCCGAGCCCTGGTTTTTTTTTTTTTGGGCGAATCAAATAGGAGCCCACCTAGCCCTAATTCTTGGTGAGGTGGGAGAGCTGGACCAGTTGGGCTCAAATTGCCTTATAAATCATTAAAATTGTCAATTTGGATCGGGTCAAATTTGGCCCGATTTTTTTCAGCCCAATAAAATATAAGTCCAGCTCGAGCCAAATTTGACCCGATTTTTTTAGGTTAATAAAATAGGAGTTTAGTCTGGCCCTAATTTCGAGCGAGCCGGGATCAATTTGTCTTATAAAGAATTAAAGTTGTCAATCCAAACCGAGTCAAATTTGGTTCGATCTTTTTCGAACCAACAAAATAGGAGTCCATCCCTAATTCTATGCTAGCCGAGCTCAAATTGCCTTATAAATAATTAAAGTTATCAATCCGGATCTAATCAAATTTGGTCAATTTTTTCAAGCCAATAAAATATCAGTCCAGCACAAGCCAAATTTGATCCAATTTTTTTGGGGTCAATAAAATATGAGCCTAGCATGGTCCTAATTTCAAGCGAGCCAAGCTCAAACTACCCCATAAAAGCATTAAAGATGTCAATCCGGGATGGGTCAAATTTGGCAAAGTTTTTTTTATTCAATAAAATATTAGTCCAGTTTTACCCTAATTTAAAGTGGGCCATACTCAAATTGCTAGCTCTATAAATCTAATAAAATATCAGTCATGCCCGAGCCAAATTCAGCCTAATTTTTTTTGGGTCAATAAAATAGGAGCCTAACTTGGTCCTAATTCGAGTGAGCCAAGCTCAAACTACCTCATAAAGCATTAAATATGTCAATCTGGGATGGGTCAAATTCGACCAAGTTTTTTTTATCCAATCAAATCTTAGTTTGGTTTTACCCTAATTTCAAGTGGGTTAGACTCAAATTGTCAGGCCTTCTATAAGTCCAAATGAGCCAACGGTCTGATTTTTCTGTTAGACAAAATATGAGCTCAGCCTCATGTCATAATTTCGAGCGATCCAAGCTCAAACTACCCCATATAGCATTAAATATGCCAATCCGAGACAGGTCAAAATTGGCCAAGTTTTTTTTGTCCAATCAAATATTAGTCCAGTTTTACCCTAGTTATTGGTGGGTCATACTCAAATCACAGCCTCCACCTCACATCACATCTCGACTCAATCTCAATGATCTAAATTACCACTCAAGTAAAGCTTTAAACAAATCCAACATGTGATGAACAGCAAACCATCAGAGCCTTTTTAAGAAACCATCACCTTTTTGTAATAATTCTTTGGTCATAAGAAGGCACGTTTCATAGAGAATCTCAAACACACACTGATTAATTTGATGAGAGTTTCTTTTTTTATTTATTTATTCATATTTTCCTCTTTTTTTTTTTTTTTCTAACTTCACATGGGTCTAAGATTCATTGTGATAAGAAATATATATATATATATATATATATATATATATATATATATATAATTAATTCTAAAAATCAATACTCCAAGAGAAACCTGACATTAACTTGGGTTGTTGAGAACAAAAAATAAAATTCATTAATTATTATATTTTAATTTTTGTGTCTTTCTAGTCAACATTTGATTAAAGTTGACAATGGGGTGAGAAGGAAAAAAAAAATCCACACATTTTTTAAGACATTCATGAGATTTTATTTTATTTTATTTTTTGTCAATAACAAGCAATTGAATTTAGGACCAACATGCTATAAATTATACTTATATATATATATATATATATATATATGAGAGAGAGCATATATATATATATATATATATATTTATTATTATTATTTATTTATCAATTTGTATGCAAAATGTAATAAATAAATAGTTTCGAGTACTAGAGGAACATGATTAAAAAATATATATATTTTAAATGTAATTGTGTTACTATTTTATGTTTTGTAAAAGCCTAACACTAATGCCATTAAATATAATTTAGAATTATTTATTCAAAATTTAAACACAAAAATAATAATATGAATTCTTAAATGATTGAAAAAAAATGAGTTTGAATGAACTTCTGTCTTGAATATTATTTTTGACCTCTAAAATTTTAGATTTATTGGTCCCCATTATTATTATTTTAACTTGTTTTATTGTCATCTTGTTGCCAACCACTCAGTTCCACTAAATAATAATGTTTTATAATATCTTTCTTAATTTAAATAATTTCAAGCCTTTATATATTGTGTTATAAGCTAACGTTCCTAGTTATATTAATATTAAATCCATAACTCTTTATCTATATATATATATATTTTTCTAATAATTATTATTAACATAATTTATGGGCACCACGTAATGCAAATATAATTATTTTAGTAAATATCATAAAAAATACTATCAATCCAAATAATAATGTTTATATAATATACATTGGTTCCCTTTGATTATATCATTGTGTAATTATTTGAATTTTGTCTTAAATATTTTATTTTTTGGAATTTTTGTTTCTGAATTATATTATGACAAATATAAATATATCGGTAGGCTATTAAATATGAACGGGTATTATAAATAACGGGCATGTTTGGTTTATATTTTAAAAATCTTTATTATGTTTAAAAAAAAAAGATAGAGGAAAAAATAAAGAACATGTTTGATTTCTTTTTTTTTTTTTTCTCAAAAAACATTAGGGTCTGTTTGTTTATAGTTTTTCAAAACTGTTTTTCATTCTTAGAAACAAGAAAAATGGGAAAACAAGAAAAATGGGAAAACATGAAAAAACACATAAAATTCTAAATTTAAATAACTAATAAGAAATTTTAGATAATACGTGCTATATGTGTTTTCAAAAATTGTTTTAAATAACTGTTAAAAAAAAAAACAAACAAACCCTTTAATTTAGAGAACAATAACGATTTATAACATCAAAACGATGTTTTATGTGTTTTCAAAAATTATTCTCAATAACAGTTTTCAAAAACAAAAAACCAAACAGCTCAAACGTTTTTACGAATTTTTTCTTACCCAAATAACTTTAAAAAGTATATTAAGGACCCGGGTTGGTTCCTATTATTGAAAACAAAGAACACCATTCGGTGTTCTCTGAAATTTGTTATTATTCTCGGAAACAAACATGTCCTCATTGTTTCTCTTGTTCTCTTTATTATTTTTAGAAAATAAACAATTTTCAAAATCAGAAACCAAACAGACCTGACATTTTTACAAAATTTTTTATCAAATTAAATTTAAAAACCATATTAATATTTTATTTATTTTATATATATTTTTTTGTAGCGTATAGATTCATCTTTCACTTATGGTCCCAAAATGTGACCAAAAATAGGAATGATGATTTCTTCATTGTAGAGTTTAATTTTATTGGAATATTACTTTATATTAGTTTTTTTTTTTAGTACAAAAACTATGGGTTATTAATATATATTATAGAAGGTGACAATATTAAATTGGATTGGTTATTTTCCATAAATAAACATATAATTTATGTCATATTTATTGTCATTATAAAACATTTCGTAACAATAATATCACTGATAAGCTCGAATAATAATTATCGAGATGACGATGATGATGACGATGGTGATTTTAAATATTGTAAAGGGTTTAATCTATAAATATTTTGTTAAAAGTCCTTTAATATTATTCGTGTTTTTTTTATATTGGAAAACGACTCGTTATGGACAATAATGTCCTCTATAATTTAATGTATTTACATGTGTCTTTTAAAAAATATGTTACTTTTATGATAAAACAAATGAGGGTATTTTTGTTAAAATATGGTCAAATTTGATGAAGGATTAGGGCCTTATTTGTTCATGTTTTGAAAAATTATTTTTTATTTTAAAAAATAAGAAAAACAAAAACAAAGACAACATGTTCGAGTTTTTATTTATTTTTAATTATTAAAAACCAGAAAAATACTAAATGAAAAAAATAATAACAGTTTTCAAATAACATCAAAATAGTATTCTATGTATTTTAAAAAACCGTTATCAATAACGGTTTAAAAAAATATAAACCAAACAAACCTTAAATTTTTGAAATTTAGTTTTCAAAATATATGTTAATCAAATCAATGTTTAATCTATCCATGTTAAACACTGATTGATAATTAAATTAGATAATTAAAACTCGATGAATCATAATTGTTAATAAATGTGTACAAATTAGAAAATTGATCATTACTTCACATAATATATATATATATATATAAAATAAAAAAAAGCTGGTTTTGGGTTTTTTTTTTTTTTTTTTTTTTTGTGGGCCTTAAAGTTATAAAGAGAAACCATAATTTACCCACTAAGAAATGTAAAAATAAATAAATAAATAAATAATCTATAATTGGATTTGATGGCACCACACAATAAAATAGCTTTTTCCCACATGTTTATTCTCGATGAGAATAATAGGGCCCCACCCATAACTTTTTATTTTTAACATATATTTATTTAAAATATAATTTAATTGAGATATTTGATTTATATATATATTTTTTATGAAGGGATAGATAATTAACTGTGGGTGGATTTATTATACTTTTCGGAGTGACTGTATTTTAATAAATGTTTTTAATTACATTTGCTGTTACTTTTCAAAAAATAATAGTTTAGTTTAGAGGCTTTTATTTATTTTTAATAATTAATAAAAGTAAGTATTTAATAATGAATTATTTTTTTTCCCAAAAGCCAAAATGGTAGTAATTTTAGTCTATTGTTGTCAAGTAACTTTAAAAATTAAGATTAATTTAATTTACCCTTTTAAAGTTTTTGTAAACATACAATTTTATTGTATATATTTATTGTCTTATCTTATATAATAGAGAAAAAAGAGAGTATATATTTATGTTTTTGAAAACTGTTTTTAAAAATACAGATATCGTCATTTAAGGTAAACAAAACACAAATTCAAATAATAATAACAATTTTTAGTGAATACAAAAATGGTGTTCTGCGTGTTTTAAAAAGTTGTTCATAATAACAGTTTTCAAAAACATAAATCATATAGTTTTAGTGTTATCTGAAAACGGTTTTTGTTTTATAAATTTAGTATTTTATGTGTTTTTCATAACAAAAAAAAGGGACCGAACTAGTTTTTCTGATTTTTCTTGTTTTCATTGTTTAATATGTTTTCAAAAATATAAACTAAACATACCCTAAGTTTTTCTAAAAAATATATATATATACTAAAGTAAATTCCTAATAAAATTTATTTATTTGTTGATACAAATATATAATTTTAGTGAAGCACAAAAAAAAAGGGGGGACTTAAATTGTTGCAAAAAAAACCATTTTAACATTCGAATCATATCGATTTGAGTATCTATTCACAAGCCTTGGTCTATCTAATTATTATTATTATTATTCGTCTCTCGTAATCCTTTTCTCGCCAAAGGTTTTGAAAATCAAACTCATGATTTACTATTGAACCTCGACGACTGTAACCGTGACAACCGAATCATCAATTTATAATTACTTTTATTTTTAATAATACATTAATTATCTATTTATAACCAATCGTGAATCATGAGTCCGATTTTTAAAGTATTGAGAAAGGATTACCTTTGTAAATAACACACACACAATAATTATTACATATTATGAAAGTCACGTGTCATTCATATAGAGACGGTGACAAATCTCACGAAGTTGATAAGGGTGAGTTTATCATGTCCCCCTTAGGCTTTATCATTTGTCCCCTCACCGACCCACTGCCACCACTTTACCTGGCAGCAAGTACTTTTGATGGGCTGGACTGAGACCGGGCCCATTAGGCCCAAGTCACCGGCACCAGCCGGTTACAGCCGGGAAAGCGACAGGGGGAGCTGCCGGAATGGAGGTGACAAAAAAGGCCCAAATGGGTGGTGGGCCCAAAAGCCTTATTCTTGCTTTTTGGGGGTTCGGATTTCCACCGGCGATGGCCGGTGAAGTGACCGGAAAGCTGCCGGGAGGGAGGTGACATAAAGCCATGTTGGGTCCAAAATGGATGATGGTGGGTAGTGGGTACCACAACCTTTAAAGCATGTTTTGAAAAACTGTTTTTGAAAACACAAATAACTTTTTTTAACGTTCTCTGAAAATCGTTATTATCAAAAATTGTAACTGAATATTTTTCTTGTTCTCGTTTTTCAAAATAGTTATTTTTGAAAACACAAATGACACTATGTTGTTTGAAAATTATTCTTTTTTTTTAGTAAAGTGTTTTTTATATTTTCTTTGTTTTTTTTTCTTTATTTTTTAGAACATAAAATAATAACCAAACAAGCTCTTAAATTTGTTTTTTATTGTTCTCTTTCTTTTTTAGAACATAAAACAGTTTTTAAAAACGTTAATGTTTTTCAAAAAAAAAAAAAAGTGAATCAAACAAACCCTTAGGCTACATTTAGAAGCATAAAGTACTAAATAAATAAATAAAATACTAAAAAAATGATTTTATTAGGTTTAATTTCACCCTTAAAAACATATAAAACAAATATAATATAATCAAAGTTCTGCGTTCTTAGCCTTTAGAACATGAAAATGTCAGCGTTCTTAAACATATATATTTTTTATTTATCTTCAAATTTTATTCTTCCTTACTTTTCGGGTTTTAAACGGAACATATAACACTTCTTTAAGGGGTTACGGGGGTTGTTAGCCAAGCCACCGGCAATAGCCGGTAACACGTCGGGAAAATGACCGGGAAAGTGCCGGAAGAGAGGTGACAGAAAGGGGACGTATGTAAAATTGGCTATGGGGTGTTATGCTATATGATGGGGTAAATCCACTAAACCCGTATTATTGCCTTTAGGGTTTTTTGGATCATTTAATGGGAGTATGCTAAGCTACCCATCATCTTCTTATCGGACCACAAACTCCTCGAATCTGTCACCCAAATTTCTCTCTCCTCTCTCTCTCTCTCTATACCCTTTTTTATCAATACTAATTGTTTTAAAAACTGAATCGAATCGATAATTGTTTTACCGCCCTCACTTAGTAATTTTTCAACTGGGATTGCTTTAAAAATCTATATCGAATCTGGCCTACCACCAATCGATCAAGAATCACGATCTTTTCGATCCCGGATTCATCACTATTCGATCTTTTAAACCGAATCGATAATTATTTTCACAATTCACTACCGATCGATTTTTAAAACATCATCTCAGCTAACCATACATTATTTTGCCTATCAGGCAAAAAACATATTATGCCGGATACATGTCCCGGGCTCAGCCCTAATATATATAGGGGTAAACTGTTCTATAAAAATATCAGCAGAAAACAATTTTTTTTGTGTTTTCGGCTTTCCTTTTGTCAGGATGTAAAACGAAAATTGAGCATAGAACTTTCCGCATTGTTTTCTAAAAACAACTTTTTAAGAACACGAAGAACAAATAAAAACAAAAAAAAATTAAGACACATCTAGGCTGTCCTTGAAACCCGGCTCAAGTGGTAATGGAGGATAGATGTACGGGAGGTCTCATACTCGAGTTCTTATAAGAACCAAATATTATATCGATTTAATGTAAACTAAAATACGTAAAAATAAAAATAAAAATACAACAATTTCCTAATTACAATCGCTTGCATTCCAAGACATGTGCCTTTTAAAACTGTATTCTTTGTGATAATTATAAAATGTTTATTAGATATAAACTATTTAGTACTGTTTATTCATCGTTCTTTTTGTGATACATCTATTCATTTTACATTATAGCCATAGAAGATATATCATGATGACAATCCGATCAGCACCTCCACTGCTCCTTCCAACCCTTAACCAATGAGCTTCTGCCTGGTTTACTATGTACCTGTCCCACCCTTACGTTCATTCCTTTCTTTCAAGAAATTTATCGATTTAAGCTTAAGCACACACCGATATAAATTCCGTCGTAATGTGCCAACGACAAAAATAAGAACCCCCAAACCCAGATCGGGAGCATTTAACTAAACCAATTTATCGAAGAAACCCAATTTACTAAAAAAAAAAAAAACCAAAACAAAAACAAAAACAACGGAATAAAAGGATTACATCGGTAGAACGACAAAACGATACTCAGATTCGGTGCTAACAACAAAACGATCGACCAAAGCCTCTATATATACGATAATAAAAAAATATATAAAATATCTAAGATTTCAGATCTGCAACATAACGAACAATATTTGATGTGCTGATTTTATGAGATCAAACTACAAATATGAAAACCCACTATGAAGCTAATTATTAATGACATAACTACCCATCATAATATATCGATAAAAAAAATCTCATCTTAATAGATTAATAAAAATAAAAATAAAAAATAAATAAAAAATAAAAACAAATAATAAAAAATAAAAACAAACCGAGATCGATGTTTTCAGACTGGACAAATAGTCGGACTTCTTATTTATTGTAATAATGTAATTCATGACATGTAATATAGGCTATACTTATCCTAAGAATTTAACTTTTACCCTATTAGAAAAAAGGTAGATTAGATAGGAAAGAACGTTGACTTTATTCTTGTTGTTTGGATAAGGTGTTATTTAAATGTAAAAATTAATAAACATTTTTTATTGTTATTTTTAGCATAAATATAATATGTATTTATCTTTTAATGGTCCACAAAAAAAGGGATTATTATGAGTTTTTGGGATTTATGTAATCGAGTTTTTAACAGATCAGGTTCCGATATTGCTTAGTTATGCCATGTCTTAATTATATATTAAAAATATTTTATTATAAAACAATAACAATAATAGTAGAATTAAAAAACAAGATAAAATAATTAAAAATATTTTATTTTACATTTTATGATAAAACAATAACAATAATAGTAGAATTAAAAAATAAAATAAAATAATTATAAATGAGTTCTGAGTCACTTTAACTACAAATGAGTTTTTTGTTTCCAAAATAATTTTAATGGGGCCATTTGTCCCGAGGTGTGGATTGATTTACCCTTAAACCCTAAACCCTAAACCCAACAGGATTAGTATAATCGAGTTTTTTCTGGGACGGGTTTGGATAGTCCCATTATGTCTTGATTATATATTAAAAACTATTTTAACAATTAATATAAAATAATAATAATAGTTATTTAAAAAAATTAAAATAACATGTTATTTATTTTAATATAATAGTAACAAATTTTAAAAAATATTGGCTAAAGGAGGCTGATATGGGAATTTTCCATTCTTATATCCCGCATCGTTTAAAACCTTAAGTGGGACGTGTATGTGAAATAATTTAAATTAATGGGACGGGTTTGGAATGGACCGTTGGTCCCGAACCTATCCTATTGTCATCCCTATCTAAAATCTTATTCTTAAGATAATAATAAATTTGTACTTGAAATATGGTCCATATTTGATAGTACCATAAATAATTAATATATATTTTCTTATGAATACAAAAATAGGTTAAAAATTAAATAAGAAAAATCTAAAGGCTATGGATAAGTGATTCCAAACCCGTCATCATAGGGCTTGTTTGGTTCGTGTTTTTTAAATATGTTATCTGTTATAAAAAACAGTAAGAATAAATAAAACGGGTAAGAATTGAAGAAAAAAAACAAGAAGAAAAAATACACATATTCTACGTGGTTTAGCAATATGTCTATATTCACGAGATCGGCGGCTCAAAATTTTACTGTCCTTTAAATAGGGTATATAAGAGGGTATTTACAATAACACTGTATATAATAAAATTACAAAAAACCCTTATACCCTGAACTTATTGTACCATATTTTCGGCACTTACCTAATTTTATTCTCGATATAAGCCACATGGCATAACAATTCCAGTACGAATCGAGATATATCATAATGATGGTAAAACTTTATCATAAAATATAATTATATTCATAAGGCTCAAACTCGAAACCCTTAGTAAAAAGGGATATAACACATTTATTATTAACATTTACTATAAACCCATGGCAATCCCTTTCATCATCCTCAGACAATAGCTGGCTCGTTATGGTTTCCCCTTTGTGGTAGGGCCCACAAAGAGAGAGAGATCGTGACTGCCAGTAATTTTGGTAACTATCTATTCAAGGATGTGTTTTTGATGACTATGAAAACAAAATAGATAATTTTTTGTTATAACGATTCGGTCTAATCACGTATATATTATATGTTTCACATTTATAGTTCTACATTAAACTGCTATTACGTCAATACTCCATACTTAGTATAAGATCGAAGTTTTTATCGTATTCGACGTGATACGATAAACATCCCCACATGCAGACATAACATCCCTCACACACACATGAGATCGCTTGGTCAAACGATCAAACACCATTTATGGGCTAAAATACTGCACTTCATATCCGGTCAAGGATCGACTGACAACATCTGATGAATTATTTAGTACGACTCACCTAAACCATTAGAGATATTATTATCCTCTTTCGGCCCATGACCACTGGGCCAAACCATCTGTACTATATCCAGAATAAGACAGATAACGCCGCGGCTTTTATCTCATCTCACGCTAGATATCAT
The DNA here is from genome assembly GCA_016808115.1 of Tetrastigma voinierianum. Lineage (NCBI taxonomy): Eukaryota > Viridiplantae > Streptophyta > Magnoliopsida > Vitales > Vitaceae > Tetrastigma > Tetrastigma voinierianum. The sequence goes on along the minus strand of JAEQBH010002692.1, from coordinate 294,640 downwards.
AAAACACCTCACAGCGCAGTTATTAACGCCCTTATTTGTGGTCCCATGGGATCGTTATGGTCAAACGAACAAATACTCTCATCGGGCTAATGAATAGACCCCCATCTGGCTCTGAGATCGTACTTCGATACACATTGAGATAACGACCCGCTTAACCATTAGATATTATTCTTTTCAGTCGGCGGGACCGCGCTTTAAAACGCGTCTACAAATTTGAAAATAGCACGTATTTATACAAATATGTTAAGTTTATCCCATAGTCCTACGAGATAATGACAACACCTCTACGCAGACACATCCCATTGCCATCCATGATCGCAGAGTAGTCAAACAAAACAAACATCCTATTACAAATGAAATAAACCCCACAGACACCCGGGCCTGATATCGACTCTAATACCGTTTATAACGACTTACTTAACTATATGTGAGAGGCATTATCATTTTCGACGTACATTCTCATGACTTCACAAAACATGTACTATATTGAAAAATGCACATACTTATACAGTGTCATAAAGTTTATCCTATATCCGATATGGGATATGACAAACACCCTCATGTAGACACAACATCCTTGTTGTGTCCCATGGGATTGTATGATCAAACGAACAAACACCCGCTACTGGCCAAACGGAATAGACCTCCACATTAGGTCGTGGATTGACTCTCGACAATCTATAACGACTGTCAAACTGATGTAGAGATTGTTTCACACTGGGTCATGGGCACTATCAGACTTAAAACGTGTATATTATATTTATAATAACCCATAATTATATAGTGTCAGAAGGTTTCTCCCCTATCCAATATGGGATGTGACATGCGTTCTCTTAATTTTTAAAATTATTTAAAGAATAATACAAATATAAAGTAAACGTTCAAAGTTTAAAAATGCATAATCGAGTCATGGGGAGAGTTTACTGCATTATAACAAAATGGTTAGTTACGAATATAACACTTCCTTTGTTTTTTCTTCAATCAATTTTGGACAAAAATATCGTATTCTATTTCATATATTTATATATAATTTTAAAATATATAAATTTATTTATTCAATTTAGCAATACGATCGATATGAACACATAATCAAGAGTGCTAAAACTTTGGGTTACCTAATACAACATCCATATCGATATCAAAATGATTATTTTAAGGTCAACGTATTCAAGCACTCACAACAATACATTAAATATTTGCAAGATTCGAGATCCGGCAAGATACTAACAAATACTTATCTCGAGATATAATGAATGTGTTTTAACAACTTTTGTCATCAACCAGTAACTAAAACCACGAAAGTACAATCGGTTTGCACATATTCACTGCAAATAAGTCGGGTCACAAACATGTCGCAAACAATACAAAAAAATAAAGAAAAATAAAAGCAAACAAATATCGATGTGAAATAAAACCATTTTATTAGATGATAAACCCATATACGAGGAAATAAAACAATATAATTAGTTATTTTAGTATCACACTACTAAAACCATCCATCGTCTTTAGAATCTAATAGGATCTAGACTTCATACATATTTATATTTTATCTTAAAAAAAGAGTTGTTTTTACAATAAAATAAAAAATGGTATTTTAGACAAAGACAAAAAAAAAAAAAAATTCACATGAGGGTCAAAATTTCAAAACTATGCAACAATTTATCATCCTACAACCGAACATGTAATCACAGGTCCCGAGTTCAAGCCTTTAAAATATAATCGTGTTTTATAATATATATTTATCGTTCTTATGATTAATTTTGACCCGAATTATAATTAATTTGGATACGATATAACTTAAAAACGTATTTCATATTTGCCGGACCCCACTAAAAACATCTAATAGTCATAAAAAATAATAATAATAATAAATAAATTATAAGTCTAGTCTACAGATAGATAAAACATAATGGTTTCCTACAAATATTATTGAAAAAAATATATTTTTAAAATTGGATCGTGATTGAACCAAAAGTTAGTTAGTTTTATATTTAACTAATCTAACCTATTGACTAATTGGGAAGTTGAATCTAGATGTCACTATTATAAATGTGCAATATGTTATTAAAAATAAAAATAAGTATACATTGATTTGATTTGTTCAATCATTGGTTTAGTCGGTATAAGAATATATTCGATTGGTTTTATCATTGGTTCAAAGAACAACAAGTTTTTCCTTTGAATCGGACCGATTTTGTTGTCGATTATTGGTCCAACTAGTCCGATCTAATTTTAAAATATCGAAAATAAATGGAAAGGAAAAAAGCAAGATAATATATATAATTTTTCTTTTTTTTTACTATATATTTTTTTAAGGTTGTCCTTAAGGCCTAACTCAAGTACCGAAGGGGTAAGATCGGTTCATGGAAAGTTCTACACTCGGGTTCTTATAATAAGAGAATGATATAATGTATAGTGAATAAAAGTAAAAATAAAAAAAAATGAAACTATTTTATATTTTTCCCTTTTATATTTTTAAATATTTATATATTATTTCATATCTTATAAAACTAAAAAAAAAAAAAAAAGACATGTTAGGTTTCTATTTTTGGTATATGCAAAGCGCTTTTGAAACACAGGTTCACAAATTTGGCGTTCTCTTTGAATATAGTGTTTTCATTAAAAAAAAAAAAAAAAAAAACTATGAATCAAACTTGTTTTCCATGTTTTCATTGTTATTTTTGTTTTTTATAATAGTAAACAAATTTCAAAAATATCAACCAAACATTATATAAACATACTATGAAAAATTGTATATAACTAAATATATTGCCAAAAGTTTTATATATATCATAGAAAAGTCAAAATTTAATCTTTCTTAATTTTTTATTCAAAATTTGCATTTAAAGTACAATAGGAAATACCATTAGTTACTCTTATTTTATATTTTGTATTTTGTATTTTGATGTCATGTGTTTTTTTTTTTTTTTGTGTTGTTTATATCAAACCTTTTCTATATCCATTGGGCTTAGCCCATAAAAAGCTGGCTACTGATATGGTCTACACTGGGCTTAGCTTTAGTTCAACCCAAAGTAACCAGCCTTCAGGCCCAATTAATTATTTTATTTATTTTTAAAATTGTATAATAAATAATATATTAAATGTGATTACATAAACAGTATCTCGACTTTTTGATTTTTCTATTTTGATGTCTCAATTTTATTTTTGTTAAATCAAATGTAGTGAAATTTTTATTTTTATCTAATTATCCTCTCGATCTTAGTTTTTGTTCAATAAAATGGTTCACGATTTATCAAAGCCTATTAAGATACCGAACTAACAAAAATTGAATCCACATCGTATAAAAATAAGAAATTGATAAAAGTGACCAGCCAAAAAACGAGATAAAAATAAAAATTCCTTAAAATTTTATTTATTTTATTTTTTTAAAACTATATAATAAATAATATATTAAATGAGTTGCTATAATATGTGTCTCACTCTTTTCAATTTTTATAATTTGGCGTCTCAACTTTAATTTGTTAAATAAAATGTTTGAAATTTTAATTTTAATTTAATTATATTTTCGATCTTAGTTTCAGTTCGATCAAGTGATTCTCGACCGATTAAGGCCTATTAAGATACCGAATCAATAAAAATTGAATCGATGTCGGAAACTCTCAAGTCACAAAAATCGAATTAATCAATCTCAAAACGTAAACCTCGAACTGGATTGAAATTAACTCGAACTCGACTATAAATGAACTCGACTATGCCCAAAACTTTCTTGATTTTTACCTAATTGCCCCTCCCTTTTGACAATCCAAAATACACAATATGGGATGGAAAAGTTAAAGGAATTGAACCAAGAACAAGATTAAAATTAAATCTTTAATTCACAAATCCTAAGAGAGAGATATATATTATTTACGCTATCCCTAAAATGTAGATATAATTTATTATTTTTTAATTTTATATACACGCTGAAATTTTTGAAATGAAAGCCGTAGTTGGACGGGAAATAGTTGAAGAAATTTCATGAAATTGTTTGGCCTCATTAATACCCTAATCAAATATTGATTTTCATTTTCATTCTCATTCTCATAGTAGCCTTTTATCGATTTATTTTGTACCGTAACAAATAAGTGGTAAAAATCACAATGAAAAATGGGAATATCGTATTTTCACCTCGTTAAAGGTTGTTCAGTAATTTAATCATATTTATATGACGTGAATGCGCATAACGATTTCTTGTGGATTCATACTACATCAAAGAACTCCATGATTGACTGAAAACACTTAAAAAATAAAAGTTAAGAATTCAGATACTTTATAAAAATAAATTAAAGTCGAGGCAAAAATATAAAAAATGGAAAAGTTGAGACACAATTTAAATGTAATTAATCATAATATATTAATAAGGCATAGTTTATACTCACGTGTATTTTACTTTCTTACCCTCGAATCATTTCCCGCCAAAAAAAGGGCAGGAAAGAGAAGTTAAAGTGATTGAGGTAGAGGTCATGCACAACCCTAGGGCGTAATCTCAATGGCGACTCCCGAACATGCTGAAAATGATCTTCAGGTAACGGTTTTTATTTTTCTTATTTTTCCTTTTTATGTTTTTGAATTCGTAGTTTCCGTTTGTTTTCCGAGAAAAATCACTGGAAGAGAAAATAGAGTCATGGAACCCGGAGTTTGACCGACTGTTTTATATGTAACCAAGCGCCAGCTCTAGTGGTGATCGCATTCTAGATATTTGGCATTTCATTTTCTCTATGTTGATTTTTTTTTGATTCGTGACAAATAATAGGAAACAGTTATATCTGGAAGGGATTGAAACTAAGCTGTCCGCTATCCACATGAGATTCCCTGACTCTGCCTGTTCCTTGCTCTACTATTTCATCAGCTTTTTTTTTTTTTATTTAATTTGCGAGATATCACGTGAAAGAGAAGAAAGGAAAATCTGATATCTTAAAATTGTGGCTACCTACAGTTCCAATCCATTTCGAGATTCCTGTTTTGTGTTTTTTTTTTTTTTGCCTCATGGATTTTGATTGATTTGCTAACAACAGAGAGAAAAGAAAACTAATTTAGAATTCTGGATATTGATCACCATGGTTCACCGGCACCCGGGATGCACCACTTGTCTTAGTTGGCTACTTTAGAACTGTATGATTTTTCTTATTTTCCACCCTATGTTTTATATTTGGTACGCCATAAGTCTGGGAAAAGAAAGGCAAACTAGTTTAGAGTTTCAAAGATATCTCTGGAAAAGGAGACAAATTTAGAACAAGGGATTTCTTATTACAATGTTTTTTATTGGTTTTCAAATGTAGGACCAATCTTAGCCAGCCATTTTAGAGCTTTATAGTTTTTCTTTTGTTCATTAGAAGTTATGGGAAAGGAGAGGCAAACATGAAAAATCACTGGAAAAGAAGCAAATTTGGAATTCAGCATTTTATTCACCAACCAAATGCCAGCACTAATGTTAATAGGCCATTTGAGGGCCTTTTTGTCTTGTTCATTTTACCTTATGATTTTTCTTTGATTCATGAGAATAGTGAGAAGAAACACAAAAAATTATTGAATTTCTGAAGTCACTGAAAAGGAACACAAATTTAGAGTTCAGAATTTTATCTATCTGCTCCTAGACACCACATTAGTCTTAATCCACCATTTTAGGGCCTTTTTCATGGTGGATTCTTTTTTGCCTTGAAGTTTTTGCTTTGCCACAGGGAAAGCAATGGAGAGATTCCTGTTTTATTTTTTAGTTTAAAAATTTTCTTTCATTTGTTTCTTCAGCAATAGAAAAGAGGACTGTTCTTCATTACCTTCTTCATGGGAAAGCTTCTTAATTGCAGCAATTTTAGGGCTTTGATTTTATATACATTTTTGTTATAGTTTCTGTTTGATTCCAACAAAGTTCCTAAAAAGAAAAGAAACAATCTTTAGGAATTTGTAGACATTTGCTTCATGGTTTCTCCTTAATTGCCATCAAGTCACGAAAATAAAAGGAAACTTGAACTTCTATTCTTTAGGAGATAACTATTTTTCTCTCTCTCTTCTTCTCTTTCTCTCTTGCTTCATATTGTATTTTTGTCTTGGCAACTGTTAAAGGCATGATATTCATATTAAACCTAAATCCTACAAGCTTGAGATTTTGCAGAGCTTCTATTGTCATAACATGGTATCAAAGAGTTTGCCTTGGGTAGGGAGGTCCCGGGGTCTAAGCTTTCACATCTTCGTAATTTATTTCCCATTTGTTGATTTGAAAGTCTATGGAGGACTCTATTTGGTTTGTTTGATTCTCCATGTGTGGGTATGAGGCTGCATGTGAGGGAGGGTCTTAAAAGCATGATATTTATATTAAACCCAACTCCTACAGTTTTAGCTTTTTAGGAGTTACTTCAGTCACATCAACAATCCAAAAATTGAATAATTAACTTAGTAGATTCTTTCTTTGTGCAGCCATTCTTTGTTCTTCGCAAAGCTTTGGCTCAGAAATCTGAGAGGAAATCAACAGGATCTAGGAAAATCAGGAGGAGGATTGAATTATCCCCAATATCCGCGAAAAATGCTGAGAATATGGAAATTGGCACTGGTGAAGAATGGGACGATCATCACTACGAGCACTTGCGAATGGAAGCTTTCAATTTTGTTTGGTCGAAGATTGAGTCCACCATTAAGGTCTGTTTATCTCGATCACATAATATATTTACTTCAGTTTTCTTATAGACTCTGGTTGGCTGTTGACAAAATGTTGGAAATCAAGAGATTAGACATTGAGTCTTAATGCTCCAATTGCTAATTGTTTGGTATAGAAAAAAATAATTTTAAAATTTATTTTTTTTCCAATTTACTAAGACACGCACAACTACTTGACTCACTTGAATTGTTTATTTTTCGGAAACAAAAGAAAGTTTCTTTTGTTAATTTGTGCTTTTATTCATTTCCCCATGAATTAATGGGAGGGGAAGACTCTCTTTGTTTCTCAGAAAGTGAGGCTAAACAGAAAGATAAATCACTATTTAAGACCTGAAATCAGAACTTTGAATTGTAAGTTCTATTTCCTAATGGCAACTAAATTTTGTACTATTTAAGAGCTCAATTGAGTCTTAGATATTGCTATTTTATTCGTCTTACTCAACTTAACCTTTTCATTTGTTCTCTAAAAGCCAAGGCAGCAGCAAACATAAAGGTAAATTAAGATGTTCTTTCATTTGGATTCCTGCATTGGCTAATCGTCAGGTGGATTAGTTGGTAAAGCACTAGACATCATTACTAGAGACTGCAGGAAAAAGAAAAGAGGGGGTAGGGGTGGTGTTTGGTTCTTTTGTTTGGCTAACTCAACTCTTAATGGGTTCTGGCACTTCTTTTGAGTTCACTATTACCCTTATGATTCAATTTTTATGAATTGTTCATTTCTAGTACAAGAAAAAAAATCAAATGTTTGTTTTATTCTCCATTCCTCTCAGCAACCACAGAAGTTGCATCATCAATATGGTCTAAAGAATAAAAACTTCTAACCATTATTGCAGGCTGTTTTGAGGAACATCAACCTTAATGTATTCAATGAGGTTCATTGCTGGGTTTGTGAATCATTTGAGGCAATTAAAATGTGTGGGACCACTCTCACCAAAGCAACTCACTCATACCCCATTGTAACGGATGCAACTTTCAGACAACTGTTCACTGGGTTGGTTTTGACCAGTAAGTTTTCCTAGATTACTTAAATTAAAATTAAAGCATGCTTATGATAAATAGCAGTCAATGTCAAGTAGATACCACATATGGAAGAAGTTGGACAAATTTGAATCAGGTGATAGAATAAAAACTCCAAATGAAGTACTATAGTACCTTTTGGTCAAATTGGACTACCATTTGTGGCTATTTTCCTGCATTTTTGTATGCCATACTATTGTTACTCGTGGTTGATTATAGTATATGCTCTATGTGGCTGTGCAAATACACACTTACATCTTAATACCTAGAACACTGATTCACAGATCTTTATTTTTTTCTTATTTTCTTTATTTATTTATAATCTTTGAGCAGAAAATATGGAGTTTGTTGATGACTTGATGACGTTTGAAGAGCTTGGTCTACATCTAAAATCTCATGGATGCCATGTGGCTAACTTATCATCTATTGACTTTTCGACTAATAATGGCATTGGGGGCTGTCTCAGAAGTTTTTTGCGACAATTTCTAATGGTTACTCCGGATGTAAGTGCTTAGATCAATATATTCCTAATTAACCGGAAGTAGAATCCTGTCAGGTGTCTGCTGACAACGAAACTTATGCCAAAACAGGTATAATGAGAGTAGAACCAGCTTTAGATCATGGTACAATGGACCATGAAACAACAATCCTGTGGTTGTGATTATAGATGATATGGAGCGATGCTGTGGGTCAGTATTATCAGATTTTGTCCTTATGTTGAGGTATTAAACCTGCTCTATCCTATACTATAAAAGCAAATTTTTTAATAATGCAGCAGGTCAGGTTTGTTGTTTCAGCTAGAGTTCTCCATAGAGTCACTAGGGCAACACTTTTCGTGGTGATAAAGAATAATATGATTTTATAAAAATGAATGCACTAAGTTGTAGTTGTTTCATACAACAAGCACTCCATGGCACAACTAAAAAATATAGAACACATGCAGAAGAAGGGAAATTCCTTGGATCCAACAAATCAACAAAATGACTAAAGACATTGAGCCTTCTTTTATCAGTAGCTTTACCCATGGGAAGAGACTATTGAGTAAAAAGCTTTTTAGAAAATGGTAGATTACTGCTCATTTTCAAAGAACCTTGTTTTTCCGCAAGGGCAAGATAGTATTGTCAGTGAACAAGAAATACCCGTATAAACCCAAGGCGGGGAGTATGCAAAAGAGCCCACATAATACATGTCATAGAGAGAGAGAAGTAGAAACAGAACCGCACCAACCCTCATCTACACCGAACAAACAAAAACAAGGTGAGCACCACCATGAACTATACATGTATTAGTCCAAGACCACAAATTGTAAAAAAAAAAAAAATGAAATCTTCGTCCTATGCACCGAGATTTTCTTGTTATCAAAGACCATCCTATTTCTTTCTCTCCAAACTTCCAAAAACATGGGGCACCGGGTATCCGTGCCTTCGCGCTTTCTGCCCAGCCAGTGGATTACATGCAAACTAAGAAGAGTCTTCATTCAGTAAAGAACTTTTAGCTTCCTTTCATCCAAGCTCTATTAAAATTTCAAAAAATGACTCTTCAAACCTTCTTACATCTTTTTCCTAAAAAGAATCTACGTCACCTTAAAAGAGTCTCTACAATGTTAGGTAGCACCTAAGAAATGCCAAACAAAGAGAAGAGCAACTAAATGGTCCTTTTCTTAGGATAGTGAAGACAAATGCAGTTAATGAATCTTTCTTTTGATCTTACATGAAAGCATCTATATCGATCAAGATTTTGAGTCAATACCTTTCCAAAACAAGTCAAGTGTTTTTTCTTTCGTTGATGCGGAATTCATCGATACCTTATAACACTTGTTAAAAAAGGAAGTGAACTCCTTGACTCTCAGGCTACATATAGACTTAACAGAAAAAGTATCATGAGCTTGAGCATGGATATAACTCATTGGGTGTCTTTACCCGATTTGAGAAAAAGCAATTAGTTACTAGACAAAGACACCATGGGTGTAGAAGATGGAGGCTTCCTACTTGTTTGCGCATGAGGCTTTAACTTTTGTGAGGGGTCAAAGAGGATCGACATTGACTAGTCTTTACTGGTTGCCAATGTTTTTTGAGCCTTTATCAAGATTGAAGATCATTTTGGAGAAAAGTGAGTTGATCACCGGTGAGGGAAGAGGATAATTCTGAGATATAAGGTTAGTTGATGGTCCGGCTGCAGCCAGCTCCTCTCGATTCATCATATTGTTACTTTAGAATACCCAGGTGTCACTGTAAGTTTGATGTTGCTCGGGATGGTTTCAGGTCTGGTATTTCAAAGCAGATCGACCATATGTGGAAAAGGCAATATATTTCTAAGGATGGGGAAACCACACTAATTAGAAGCATGCTATTGAATTTGCCTCTTTATTTTATGTCTATCCTTCCCTTGCCAAGGAATTTTAGATTGAGGCTTGATCAAACCAGAGAAATTTCCTTTGGGGAGGTGGATCGTTGGAGCGTTAATTGCACTTAGTTAAGTGATCAACGGTATGCTTGGATAAAAGGAACATGGGACTCGGTGTGAAGAACCTTTGTAGTCTAAATAAAGTTTTTTGCAAATGGAGTTGGTGGTTTGCAAATGAAAAAAGGGGCTTTATGGAATGGTATTATAAAAGGAAAGTATGGTAAGGAAGGGAGTGGGCTTGTGTTGTAAGGGAGGGGTTAGGGGTGGGGTTATGAAAAGCATTAAGGAAGTGGGGGCATTTGGCTAGCAATAGAATCTCCTTTGTGGTAGGGAATAGGCAAAGGGTCAAATTTTGGAAAGATAGATAGTGCAGGGGCACACCCTTGTGCCTTTTGACTGTCTTGATTAGTATCTAAAACTTATTTTGATTTTAATCACTAGTGTACTAACCATGATTTGTTATTATTAGAACATGTGTAGGGGAACCCTTTGGCTAACAATTTCTTAATTCACTCTTTCATTTATCTATCTTAAGATTTTGATAGCAGGCTCTCTCTTGGAATCTAATTCGCAAATGAATTACAGGAAATTTGAATTTGATGATGAAAAGGTTCATTTGGGTGTGTAGGTGCCAGCCTTGATGTAACTAGGCCTCTGTAGTTATTTTCCTTTACCAATTCTTTGAGCCAAATTGAATGCCAGTAATATAATTCTATCTGAAAATTTTGGGTTTTTTCACTCTCATCCTAGTCCCCAATGTCAACTTTGGTAAAGTCGAAAAGAAATATATGTCCAATCTTTTAGCTGGTTTCTCTTCTACAGACTATTAGTGAGAGTATGGCCATAGATACTATTTATGCATTTATTTTCTAGATTTAGAAAATTAGGCAGATAAAAATTAGCTTGGTTTTAGTTAGTCTCTTTATTTTTATAGTACTTAATGTCCTATCAAAGAAATGAACTCTGTATTTAACTTCAGTATACATTATGATTTTGTACTTTCATTTGGTTTCAAAGTGCTTACCAGTCACTCTTCTACAGACTATTAGTAAGAGTATGGCCATGGGTACTATTTAGGCATTTATTTTCTAGGTTTAGAAAATTAAGAAAAAAATTAGCTTGGTGTTAATTTATCTCTTTATTTGTAGTGCTTAATGCCCTATTGAAGGAAAAAAAATGTTAAACTCTGTATTTAACTTATTCATGTATTATGATTTCGTATTTTCATTTAGTTTCAAAGTGCTTACCCTTTTCTTAAGCAGTGAATGGGCGGTCAAGGTTCCAGTCATTTTAATAATGGGAGTTGCGACGACTCTTGATGCCCCAAGAAATATACTTCCTTCAAATGTGCTCCAACACTTGCACCTTTTTCAATTCCTCTTGGGATCTCCATCTGAGAGAATGGATGCAATTGTTGAGGCTGTTCTTGTGAGACTCTGTTCTGGGTTCTGTGTTGGTCACAAGGTGGCTGCTTTTATGAGGAATTACTTTTTAAATCAAGATGGGACATTAACCTCTTTTATTAGAGCTTTAAAGGTTGGTGACTCAATACCGTGGATTTATTACTGTTGCTTCATATTGTTGTCTTTACCATCTGATAATTCCCATCTTATTTGTCCAGTCAGCATAATTATTAAGTTAGTAAGTAAATTACATTTATTTTATAAAATAACTTAATATTGTGATTTAAAGTTAAAAATGACTTAGGTAAGTCACTTAATCACTTAATCACTTAAGCATTATTTTAAAGTTTTTCTTTATATTATGATGCATTAAGCATGAAGTTCATCAAACATCCTCTAAGCCTGGCTGATGTGATATTTTAACAAGTGGTTTCAGATTGCATGTGTCCAACATTTCTCCTCAGAGCCTCTAAGTTTCATGCTCGGTGCTTTATTTGTTGAGGAAAAAAGTCAGGTGAGATTTCCTCATCCTCACTTGTAAATGTTTGAATATTGAAATTTCCTGGTCCTAGTTACCTCAAACCCCTGCTTTCTTTTACATTATTTCAGATTTATTTATTGTTTATAATCTTTTTATGTTTTTTTTTTCTAAAAATTATATCACAGATTAAGTGGTGGGCACTTACTCAGTCTTGTTTGGGGGATATCTAGTGTTTATTTGTTTTGTTTCTTGGAGGAATTTGCAGTAGACTTTATTTCTGTTTCTTGTTAATCTCAGAAAATCAGCATTAGTTACTTAGTTGGCACACCTATCTCTTGGCTTATAATGTTGAATGGAAATAGTTCAAGGTTGAATAATGGCAGCCAATTCATCATGCTACTTCAAATTTTCACTAGTACAAATTATGGGAGACATACCTTTACTGACATATCAGTTAAGATGGAAGTTCCTAGTTTTGAATTTTTGTAAGATGCATTTTACACAACTAATTTATTTTTTTTATTTCACTTTTTTTTTTCCTTTTTATTTATTTATTTTTATGCTTCAAAGATTTTTTTTCCTTTCTTGCTTGAAATTTTCGTACCTGCTCAAATTTTCTTCATGTATTGCAGCACCCCTTACAAAGATCATAAGCCCTGATTTCTCTTTATTTTCCTTTTTCTGCAAATTGTATTTGCTGTCGCAGGGGTTTTGTGCAGTCTTTCCACGAGAAATGTTAAAATATGCTTTTGACCTTCCATCTTGTAGGAGGTATTCCAAATTACATATTAATAGTAGTTGCCTTTCTACAAATTTTGCACATGCTATGTTTATTAGACAGATGATATGCTGACTTAGGTTTCAAACTATGTGATAAGGAATAACATGGAAGAGCAAACTGGTGAAAACTTGGCTCATGATTTCGCAGAGCTGAAGAGGTTTCAAAAGTGCTGGAGTATTATTGTTCTGGTGAGACCTCAAATTCTTAGTTATAATGTATGGAAGATATTTAAGTTTGATTAGTTATCTAAATGTTTCATTTTTGATTAGGAATGGCATATATTGATTTCATTAAATGGTAAATGCAAAGGAGTATGAAAATCCTTCCAAGATGTATAGATATTAATCAAAAAGTTGAGATGTATACTACATAAAAGCTACAACTATCTGCCCAACCTATTGTTGGACGAACCGATGTACACATACTACAACCAAACTCTACACACGCAGCATAGGAACAAAGCCTCTAACTAAGAAGCTAAGTGTTTTGCTCCTTGCTCAGCCAACTAGTTTGCGGCTTGATTAACTGAATGAGGAACCTCATAGAAGGAGCTCTCCAACTCACTAGTAACATTAATAATTTTGCTAAGCTAACTAAAACTTTCATTTCCTTATTAGACATTAAGAGCGACAACAAGATAATCTTTCTAAATTTAGGTTGGAATTGGCAAGGCATAAAACTTTAGCTTTTGGCAAACCCTGCAAAAAAGCTAGTATCTTTGCCTTGATAGTTGAACCTACTTAAGTAGGTTCAAGAGTTGCTCTTAATTTTGTTCCGCTAATGATAGCTAACCTTCTATGCGTAGTTGTATTAGATTACCGAAAGAATATCCATCAAAATTTGATCTTATTGAACTTATTAGAGGGGGTAAACCATTCAAGCATAGTTTTCTTGTGTGACTTATTTGAGTAATAGCAATTCATCCCAGCAATAAAGGTGCAAGGTACTCAAACACTAATTATGAAGACCCATTTGATATAAGACCTAGCTCATGGTTAAGAGCCTGTGCAAACATGGGGAGGGGAGTGGGTCCGTAGTGGTCTCAGTCCTGGGAACAAATTTGTGAAGGAATAGAATACCATAATGTGATGCAAAGTGAGCCTCCGGAATCCAATGAACAACAACAACAATTACTGGGGTTCTACTATAATACGTGGCAATCGTAGTAGAACAACTTATTACCAACGGCACGTCAGGTGCCTATGCGAATAGGAGCCAAAAAACCCATAAGGAGTAGTAAGTCAAATCATAAATAACTTCCACAAATCTCCATACCTCAAAGAGCTTGGCATTTCTTTCCAATTATAAAAACAATATTAATTTGAGAAATGATTCGCTTTGGTGGAGGAGAGATTTTGGAAATGGCTTGCTTTGTGGAAGAGACAATACTTGTCAAAAGGAGGAAGATTAACCTTGGTAAAGAGAATACCTTCTAGCCTTCCAATCTATTTTATGTGTATGCCCATTGTTCCTTGTAAGGTGAGCTTAATATTGGAAAAGATAAAGAGAGGTTTCCTTTGGGGGTAGGAAGATTCCTGGGATAGGCCTTATTTGGTGAATTGAGCTATTGTTGGCATGGAGAAAAAGGATAAGGGCTTGAAAATTAGAAACTTTTCTCTGTTGAATAAGGCTCTCCTCAGAAAATGGTGTTGGGGATTTGTTTTTGGGTGAGGGCTTATTGGAATCATTGATTGTAGGAAAGTATGGAGACAAAGAGGGAGGTTAGTGCTTTAATACCTCAAGGGAAGGTTATAGAGTGAGGCTTTTGGAAGGCAATGGAGAATTGGTTGATGGAATTTAGCAAAAGGTTTTAAAGTGGAATGGTAGGAGAGTAGTCTTGAAAGGATTGGTGGTTTGGAGAGAATTCCTTGGAAGAGACATTGCCAAACTTGCAAACGCTTGCCTCCCTCAAAGAAGCTTGAGTGACTAATTTCTGAACATAAAATGTTACTAGCATTCTCTTGCTGGATTTAAGATCAAGTTGGGTATTGCATCAGAGGAAAAACCCAATCTGACCTCAATGGGTATCTCACAATGCATGAAGTTGTGGTTCATGACCTGAGATTGGTTTGGGACTTGGGTGTGTGGTTATGGATGTAAGGTGATAAGTTATTTGAAATTGTTGCTGGTTGGGTTTTTGTTTGGGCTTTTTTTTCTCTTGCTTCTACTTCTTTCGATTATTGTTTTCTTTGCTGTGTATGCCTAGATGCCCTCTTAACAGTTTCCCTAGATTGATAACTAATATATAGGACCATGGCATCTAACTGTGGACTTTTTATGTTTATTGCAGTGCCTATATGAAGCTGGAAGAAAGCATAGTAAAATCCAACTGTTAGACTTATTGCGAGGCAGCTGTTCCATGCTTGGGCAACTCAACAGCTTCTAATCATCATGTGTGTTCTGGAATCTCATCTTCTAGTGATCACTCTAGTCATCACCAATATTTGACATTGGAAAAGTGCAGTTATGTCCATCAAGCAATACGTAAGGTGAGGTAGGTAAAAAGAAATTGTTACAGGTTATGAACTGAATATTCTTAATGAATACAACTAAAATGCAGAATTTACCTAAAAATTATGCCATTTTTAATTAATATTTAGTGTAAAGTTATTATTGTTAAGTAATATTTAATGTAAAGTTATTATTGTTGTTTGTCATCTATTTTATGAATATTTAATGCCATTTTTAATTAATATTTAATGTAAAGTTATTATTGTTGTTGTTTGTCATCTATTTTATGAATCTAATTGTGATCCTCTCACCTCTTTTCATTTTCACTTATTTTCATTTTATTTTATTTTTTGATAGGTCTTATATGTATTTCAAATTTATGATCATTTAAATAGTTCAGGAGGTGTATGACTATTTTTTTATAGTTTTATGTATTTTTGTTATTTTAGCACATGTGAAAAATTTGCAGTTAATTGTAGTTTTTGAATTTATTGAACAAAGTTACATGCTTAAATGATAATCTTTGAGATCTATTTCCATTTAACATGCCACCTGAAAAATTTTCTTTTTAACATTTGCATTATGTCTTTCCATTTTGATCTTTGTATTCATGCAGGGATCTTCCAGATGTACTCCTTTATCAATTGCTTAAGAGCTGGGAAAAACTCACAGAAGATGTCAGTGAGGTATAATCGTAGTTTGGAAAAAGTTATCAGAGGTGCTAATATTTGTTTAGACTAATTCTCATACTCTGTGTATTTGTACAGAATAGTTCTAGTAAAAGGTAAATAATTTAGCCTTTGACTTTACATGATTTTGAAGTGGTTCCTTTATTCTATTGTAGAAGATTGGAACCCTGGTGAGAAAATAGATTTAATTACTCTTTAATATTTGGCTTTTGCATTGCATAAAGCAACTTACGTGATTGCACTCTTTGGAAGCTTGTGTTTATCATACATAAAGAGGTCAATTATATTGTCACAACCATCTTTATAGATGTTAACGAGCTTACCCTTCTGAGCTTGACTTGCTACTAACCGATTGGTTGTGTAATTTTCTCATAGCCCCAGTTGCATCAGAAAAATGAAATCAACTAGCATTCAGTCCATAAAAAACT
Source organism: Tetrastigma voinierianum (assembly GCA_016808115.1). Classification (NCBI taxonomy): domain Eukaryota; kingdom Viridiplantae; phylum Streptophyta; class Magnoliopsida; order Vitales; family Vitaceae; genus Tetrastigma; species Tetrastigma voinierianum. The sequence goes on along the minus strand of JAEQBH010002692.1, from coordinate 278,339 downwards.
AACTGGTTAGGCTAGTTAATAGTTGCTTGTGACAGCATGGAATGAAATTTCTATTGATGTAGCTCAATTTGATAACACAACCCTCTTTATATTAAAGTTGCATGGCACGCGGAAGCATATTAAAATTGAATGTGCACCTATCTATGGACCATTCTTTGATAATTAGGAAGTGGCTGATCCGTGTCTAGTGCATTTAACTTATCCAGTTCTAAAGATATTCCACTTAGAAACTCAAAGGTTCTCAACTTCTTTTGGAGCAATCCACGTGTTGGAGGTTGGACTTATTCCCAATATTTCTCTGATTTGGACTTTTTCTTATCCCTAAATCTGGCATTGCTAACAACTTGTCAGAAGATATTTTAGCTTTTCCAATTTACTTTCACCAGCATCCTGGTGAAGGTAATTTGTGTCTGACAGTTTAACCTTGGTCAGTAAATTTCTCTTTTCCTTTTCTTGATATTAGCCTTGAGAGTAAGGACTAACAAGCGCTGTGCGCACCATCCTAAATGTCTAGATAGACTTTTTTATAATTATTTTTTTTACCTAATCTTCATAGAACATGAATTTTTATTTGCACCATCTTCCTTTTTTTTTTCTTTTGTTTTTTGGATAAGAATTATCTTATATTTATCTTTAAGCATGTTGTTATGTCTACGGTACCACATTGTTATTATTTTAACTGTTCATCTTTTCATGGTTATTTAAATAACCTTGCTGCCAATTCTCTTCCCAATCTAACTTAAAGTTGATGGGCAAACAATCTAACTATTTCTGAAATATGTCCTTATCGTAGATTCACAACAAAGTGAAGGAACTCCTATCTCTGCAGAAATTTGAGAATGGCAGAAGTTTGAAACAAGATTTGACAAATATACCCAAGTAATTTTCTCTGTTCATCTTTTATTGCATGTATATTAGTATATATGTTTTCTTCCTTTCCTTGCTATTTTTCTATCCACTTTTGAATTGCTATTTGAGGTATACTTAAAGGAATTTGTGAAGCATATTTTGTATCCTCTGTTTTATTTATCCTTTTATTATTAAGATATGTTGTGACTTGTAACAATTTTAATTTAAAAGTATTGACTAGTACATTTTGTTAATGACATGATATTCTCATTAATCCCAAATCCTATAAGCTTGAGCTTTTAAGAGAGTTGGTCGTTTAACATGGTGTCAGAGTTTGGTCTGGTAGGAGGTCTTGGGTTCAAGACGTTTCTCTGCAATTTTGATTCCCCATTTGTTTATTTAAAAGTCCAAGAAGGACTTTGTTTGGTTTCTTTGACTCTTCATGTATGGGTATAGGGCCACACGTGAGGGAGGGTGTTAAAGGCATTGTAGTCAATATTAAGCCCAAATCTTACAAGTTTGAGCTTTTAGGAGAATTGGTCGTTTAACACGTTTCATTAAGAATATCCCAATATTATTATAACTCCAGAATGGTGAGTCCACATCCAGAATAATATTTACTCTTGAGTGATGTTTGGCTTGAGCAAGTTTGGTATGGGTCATTGAGCCCAACATGCCATTATGTGCTTATATTTACTTATTTTTAAAAATATTTCGGATGATGTTTGGCTCAACCTTGATGTTACCTAAATTGAATGTAGGCAAGTGATCATGCTTATTGGAATTGTCTTGCATATTCATTTTTCATCATCTTAGCTAGGTCAATTATGAAAATCACTTTATTGTCACATTACATTTTTTTTCTAGGGGAAACTGAAAGTAAATAATATATATATTTTTTATCTTCTCACCTTGCATATAGGGACAAGGAGAAAATTGAAGAACGAAAAATCAAAGTCATATAGGGACAAGGAGAAAATTGAAGAAGGAAAAATCAAACTCAATGGGCATGTTTGGTTCATGTTTTTGAAAACTGTTATTGAGAGCAAGTTTTGAAAATACAAAGAATACCATAAATTGTTCTTGTTCTTTTCATTTAGTGTTTTATGTGGTTTTTTGAACAGTAAAAACTGGGAACCAAACGTGTTTTCCATGTTTTCCTTATTCTCCTTGTTTTTGAGAACAGAAAACAGTTTTCGAAAACATAAACCAAAAATACCCAATATTTATAACCTTGGCTTAGCTCAAAGTGTGATTTTATGGTTATTCTATATTTTACTAAAACCTGTTTCCATCGCTTCCTTTCTAACTGTATTTTGTGTAACAGGAGGCATACATCTCGGAGTCATTTAAACATGGATAAGGAATCAAAAGTCTTAAATGAAAAAGCTTCCAAGTTGATTGAGTCCATGGTCAGGTAACAATATTAATTCTGCAGATCCTTGTGCTTGCCTTTACCATTTCCATCTTTATACACATGAGTCCACACATATACACACTAAATGATTTGGGAAATTGTTTAACCAATGTTTTTTACATTTCTATTCTATTTTGAATTGCAATTGTTTTATCAGGATGCATAGTTTTTTTTTTTTGGACTTCTATTCACTTATGCATATTATGTTATAGTACTTTGTTCTTCTTAGGATGCATAGTTTTATTCGTGAGATCTTGTGAACAATCATCCCCAGGGGAAGAATACAAACGGTTTTCTATTCAATACCAAATGCTGAAAACGCATGGACGAATTCAAGGTTGAAATTGCTGTGTTTGAAATGAAATTTCTTCCCATGAAATATGCTCTGATACCATGTGAGAAGAACACAAGAAATAGGAGAAGAATACAAGCCATTTTCTATTCAATACCCATGAACAAAGTCTATTGCAAAAGTGATAAAGAAAAGAAAGATGGAAACCCTAAAACACAAAAAGAGAAGAGAATATAACTCAAAAGACTAATCTAAACCCATAAAATAATAATATACAAAATAACCCATTCTTTTATTTAAAAGAAAGGACCAATCATATTGAAATGAATTGTCAGTTCATTAGAGAGAAGATTGCATCAGGATGGATTACAACCGGTTTTGTCAACTTGAATGACCAACTAGTGCACATTTTCACCACGTCTCTCAAAGGTCTTAGGATTAAGAATATTAATATTTGTAACAAGCTCGGTGCATATGACCCATATGCTCTAGCTTGAGGGGGAGTGTTGAGTATCATAGTACATTCTATGAATATTTCAAAGAATATCTTGTGGATTATTCATTCCTTAGACTTTTCATTTCTTTTTTTATTCTTTTCCTTTTGTACTTCATATCTCGATTCATTCAATAAGAGAAGTAGAAGCTTTTCTTTCACACCCTTGATGGGAAATTATTTTTCTAGCAATGAATATACTACTAGTTTAAATATGTTAGTAGAAAGCTTTCTAACAGATGGCTTATTTGTGAAACAGGGAGTACATGCAGCCTGTTGAGTGCATACCTTTTCATGAAATAGTCTGTTTTAAGAATGTTGAGAAACTCCAATCAGTAAGTACTCTATGGATCTTTTATACCTAGTATAGTCTCATGAAATTTCCTTTATAATGTGTAGAAATAGTGAATATTTGTTACGCATTTTGTGCATGTAATGATTAATCACTAATCTGAATCTTACTGCAATTTGACGAGTCATCTAGTGATCGTGTCTCACTCCGGTCACATTAACTCGTTGTGTAGTCAATTCTGATGACACATCTAATGGCCGTGTCTCACTCTGGTCATATCAACTCGTCGTGTAGTCAATTTTGGCGATACATCTAGTGGTTGTGTCTCACTTCGATCACATCAACTCGATGTGTAGTCAATTTTGATGACCCATCGTGGAATACCCCGGAAGCTCTTGACATTGTCAAAATTCCACATTGCCATCGGCATTTGTTGACTTTTCCAGCAACCTCAGATTTACCCATCAGAGAAGATGTATATATGCGAGGCAGTGCGTTTGACTTGTCTCTAGCTTGAGGGGAGTAAGTTCGTTTACAATCCATTTAGGAATCTTTTCCTTCTTTTCGAGTCGAGTCGAGTCGAGTCTGAGTATAATTATTTATTAATTTGTTTAATTGATTTACTATCAGTCTAGTTAAGTGATTTCATTATTTTTGGTCCAGGTTCGAACATCTAAAAAAAGCTCGATCAAGCTCAAGCCTGACGCCGGGTTTTTAATCAGTCAGTTCGATCTTGACTGCAATATCGACAGCTGGGTCTGCTTGCTGTAGTTGTGAATTACAGGGTTTTTGGAAATATTGGAGTGCTAGGTAGGCGGTGGGTCACACCTCTTTTGATTGGGTGGATGCACTTTCATGACAATTTAATCAAGTATTAAGTGTGAATGCTTTATTTTAAGATATGGCAACCTAAAGTTGAGTTATTTTTAGATTTTCCTTTTTTTTTCAACTTATAGGCTCTAGGCTCCATTTGGAACCCGGAAAATAACAGAAAAAGCTTTGTTTGGAACTCGGAAAATGTTAAGAAAAGAAAATAGGGAGAAAAAGTGGAAGGAAAAAAAAATTGGAGGAAAATAAAAAATATGTTTAAACTTAATAAATTAATTCTATATATTTGTTCAAACTCATTTTATTTGTTTCTTTGTATAAGGACTAAAAAATTTAAAAATATATAAAATTTTGAAGAATTTTGATTATATTTGATTTTCTTTAATATTTTATACCATAGAACCAAACATGAGAAAATCATTTTCCTAAGCATTTTTTTTTCCTAGTACTTTTCGGGTTCCAAACGGAGCCTAAGGAAAATAATTTTTTCATATTTGGTTTCATAGTGGAAAATATAAAAGAAAATCAAATACAATCAAAATTCCTCGAAATTTGACATATTTTTAAATTTCTTAGTCCTTATATGATAGACAAAAAACAAATAAAATGAGTTAGAATAAACATATATAACTAATTTATTGAGTTTAAACCTATTTTTTATTTTTCTTCAAATTTCATTTCCTTAGTACTTTCCGGGTTCCAAACGTAGCCATAATCTTTCATTTTTCCCGGTTGAAGTTCTTGAAAATTGCATTCACATCATGCAAAATTTACAATTTTAATCCTCTCATTTTTTTTTAAGGCTTTAATGGGAGACCCAAGAAAAAGAATTCAACTCGATCTTCTGGAGTTCAAAAAAATTCTTCTTTGCAGTTGCTGCAGCAATAATAGTCAACTGCTGGTACCATCTATGCACGACACTTCAATTCTGTAAGTATTTCATCACTTTGTTGGGTAGAAGATGTTTGAGTTTCTCATCTATGGCCATTTCCTCCGAACCCGATGAAAAATCCGATATCCGATCCGCATGGAGAAGGGTATGGAGGAACATTTTAGTTTCCAATTAAATATTCGGGTAATCGGGTTTGGAGATTTTCGGATTCGGGGATGGCGACAGGTCTGAGTATATCCTACCCGTCTCAAACCCAAATACCCAATTAAATATATAATATATATTTATTTATATTAAAAAGTCCTAAAGGTTAGGGATGACAATGAGTCGGATTTGGGTGGAATTTTAGATTCCTCATCCCCATTTCCATTTATTATTCTATCTTTATCCCCATATTTTCATCCAACAGAGGATCGGGTACCCATACCTTACACAAACACCCTATTTTAATTTTTGAAATGAATTATTTTAGAAAATCATCAATATTAAAAATAATTTATTGTATAGTAGTAATAAGAATTATTGTGATGTGTTTGCTTGTTTTAATGGGTGTATATATATATATATATATATATATATATATATATATATATATACACACACACACACATGACAAATTATTCATAAAATCGCTCATGATAATTAGCATGTCTTATTATCTGACAAATTATTTTTAATATTCGCGATTTTCTAAAAAGCAGTTAAATTCCCTTGAGTGGAATAGGGTATTTGGGTAAGGTATGAATACCCGATCATTCGATGAATGTGGAGATGGGGATAAAAATCTAAATCCTGTTAAAGGCTTGATATTTATATTAAATCGAAAACTTGCAAGTTTGAGTTTTTAGGAGAGTTGGTCGTTTAAAATAGTATAAGATCTCGGTTTGGCACAAGGTTTCGGGTTCGAGCCACCTTTATGCAATTTGAATCCCCATTTGTTGATCTGAAAGAGTCAATGAATGACTCCATTTGGTTTGTTTGATTCTCCGCGTGTTGGTACGAGACCCGCATGTGAGAGAGGGTGTTAAAGACATGATATTCATATTAAACCAAAATCCTACAAGCTTGAACTCTTTAGGAGAGTTGGTCGTTTAACACGGTATCAGAGCCCGGTTTGGAAAGATGTCCTAGGTTCGAGCCACCTTTTTGCAATTAGAATCCACATTTGTTGATTTGAAAGAGTCCATCCATGAAGGACTCTATTTGGTTTGTTTGATTCTCTGAGTGCGGGTACGGGACCCGCATGTGAGAGAGGGTGTTAAAGACATGATATTCATATTAAACCAAAATCTCATAAGATCGAACTTTTAGGAGAGTTGGTTGTTTAACACGGTATCAGAGATCGATTTGGCAAAAGGTCTCGAGTTCGGTTCGAGCCCTATCTGCAACATGAATCCCACCTGTTGATTTGAAAATCCATGAAGGACCCTATTCGGTTTATTTGACTCTTCACGTGCAGGTATGAGACCGCACCTGAAGGAGGGTTCATATTAAACCAAAATCCAACAAACTCAAGCTTTTAGGAGAGTTTATCGTTTAACAACCCGGAAATCGTAACCTACGTCATCCGTTGATGTAGGTATACACTCTCACAGGAGCATGGGGATCTTATCAATCTCCATGACTGGTACCAGTCTTTCAAGTCAACCGTTCTTCAGTCAAGTAGCAAAGGGAAACACAAGCTGAAGCAATCCCCAGCCAAGAAAAGAAAGGAAGTAAATGAATCTCAAAACCAGAGTGAAGCATCGGTTCAGTATCCTATTCCTTTTTCCATTCTGCTTAGCATTCTTCATTTTCATCTGATTTGATTAGTAAATATAATGGACACTTCTAAAATATGATGGTTTTAAATAAGCCCGGTAAAATTTGATACGACCCGTGAACACGACACGATTTTTACGGGTTTTGGTTGAGTATAATCGTGTTTGAGTCAAATTCGTGTTGACCATCATAAGCCGTTTAATAAACGGGTTATATTCTTGTCAATCTAGATAACACGAATTTGACTCGTATTGATCCGTTTAATTATTATGTTAATTAATATTTAACCTAGAGTATATATATATATATACTCTAGGTTAATTAATAATTAATAATTATTAATTATTAATTAACCTAGAGTATATATATATATATATACTCTAGGTTAAATGATAATTAACATAATAGTCGCCGAGAATTATCTGAGTCAAATTCGTGTTATGTATTTGTGTGAATTTTAAATTATCAAATTCATGAACGGGTTACACGTGTCGTATCGTGTTATCGATTACTATTTGGGTCGTGTTTGAATTTTTAATTTTTGACCCTTTTATTATTGGTGTCGTGTTCGGGTTGATGAATATTGTAGAAAACACATTGACTACATGACTATATCATGTGAATTATCAGTACAGTTTAAACATGGTTTCAAAGCCCAGATTTAATAAGCAGATTTATAATGCTGTCGTCTAGATAACTGAATTTGACTCGTATTGACCCGTTTAATTATTATGTTAATTAATATTTAACCTAGATTAACCTATTATAAATAAATAAATAAATAAATAAATAAATAAATAAATAAATATATATATATATATATATATATATATATATATATATATATATATATATATATATATATATATATATATATATATATATATATATATATATATATTTAAATTATCAAATTCATCAAATTCATGAACGGGTTACACGTGTTGTATTGTGTTACAAGATTACTAATTGGGTCGTGTTTGAATTTATTATTTTTGACTCGTTTATTATTGATGTCGTGTTCGGCTGATGAATGATGTAGAAAACCTGTTATTTACACGACCCACATACATGAATTGTCACCCCTAGTTTTAAACACGGTTTCAAAAGGCTTGCTTAAGGGGGCTATTAGGATCAAGGCACAATCACTCCCTAATTTGAGGGCCTTTCTTTTGATGCACCTCATTGATGAGGCATATCTTGTACACTTAATTTTAGGGATAAGATACAATTTGCCTTTAATGTTTGATCATATGTCTAATTTGATCCTTAAACTTTTTTAGGTCTAATTATGCCCCTAATATTTGTTCCGTACCTCAATTATGCCCCTATTGATGGGCAAATGAGTGTCTAACATCATTGACGTGCCACCCGCACGTGATAACATTGGAGGTATTCCGCTTACTCCTTAGACGCCCGTTTTACCATCTATTGACGGTATGAGTATATTTGAGTTACGGAACAAACGTTAGGGACATCATTAGATCCAAAAAAAGTTTAAGGGCAAAGTTGTATATATGACCAAGCATGAGGGGTATTTGCGTACCTTATCCCCTTAATTTCCTTTTTAAAAACTTTTATTTTTAAAATTTCTAATTCTACATTGAAATTTATATAATCTTATTATTTTTTTACTAAATGTTTTTTTTTTGCACGTGTCGTGTTACCCGATTATTAATTGAGTCAGTGTTTAAATTTGTTATTTATGACCCGTTTGTTTATTATTCATATTGGTAAATACTGTAAAAAACCTGTTATTGACAAGACCCAAACATGACCTGGGAACACGAATTGCTATCCCTATGAGTCCTTAACCATGTTACCTCTAGATTACGATTCTGCAGGGCAGTTACAGAGCTCCAGATAACCGGCCTGCTTCGGATGCCCAGCAAAAGACGGCCAGATTATGTACAGAGGGTAGCATTTGGATTGTAATAATATGGAATTCGACTCGGAGTTAATCAAGTTTCACATACTAGACTTGAGTTGGTCTCGAGCTTAATCAAGCTTTATTATTTATTAATCGAGTCTAGTTTTGAACATTTGAAAAAAAAACTTGATCAAGTTCAGAGTCGAATTTGAGTTTCCGAATATGTTTGTTTTGTTTTTTTTTTTTTAAGTTAGCGATCGGCTAAAACCTTAAATATCAGTTAACGACTAGGTAAAACATCTAATAGCCATAAGGGTAAAGGTGTAAACGAGTAAAACTATTTGAACTTGATTCGTAGAATGCTCGAATTCGATTCGGAGTTAATCGAGTTGAGCTCGAGTAGCTTGTCGAGTCGAGTTCAAGTATCACATACTAGACTTGAGTTGGTTGCAAGCTTAATCAAGTTTTATTATTTTATTATTCGAGTCGAGCTTCGAGCATTTGAAAAAAAAAGCTTGATCAAGTTCAGAGTTTGCATTTGAGTTTTCGAATATGTTTTTATTTATTTTATAGCTATGGAGAGTATGGGTCGGGCATGTGCTTAGCGCCGACTAATTATGGGGTCTGAAGTTGCGGTTGGCTAAAGCCCGATAGGTGCGGTTCGGTAAAACCTCCGATAACCACGAGGCTGAGGGTAGAGGTGTAAGCGAGTGAACAGTAGTTTGTGAGTAGAGGTTCAAGTATCTGATCTTGCTCATGGCTTTATTATTTTATTAATCGAGTTGAACTTGAGTCGATTTCTAGTAGCTCGATTATTTTTTGAGTCGAGATTTGAACATTTGAAAAAAAACTTGATCGGGTTTGAATCGAATTCAAACTTTGAGTTTTTTAATTGAGTTAAGTTCGAGCCAAGCTCTGTATCGACTCAACTCGGTTATAGTGGGATGGTTTGGAAATTATTTTAAAAATAGTTCTATTCTTTTTACAGAAAATAATTTAACCTCAAACATATTTGGCAAATTTCAGGTTGAAAAATGCTTTAATTAGAATTTTCAAGAAAAAATGGATTGATTTTAAAAACATATTTGAGATGTTTTACAATATACTTTGTTTTTTGAAACATTCCTAAGACTTTGTTTGGAACGTAAAAAGTACTAAGGAAAAAAAAAAAGTACAGTTTTATGTTTAGTTTCACTATAAAATATATATATATATATATATATATATATATATATATATATATATATATATATATATATATATATATATATATATATATATAAAATAAAGAATTTATATATTTTTAAAGTTCTTAATCTTTATAAAATGAAGAGAAACAAATAAAATAAATTTGTATAAACATATAGAATTATTTATTTAGTTTAAACCCTTTTTTTATTTTCCCTTCTAATTTATTTCTTTCAATTTTTCCTTTTTATTTTCCTCTCTATTTTTTTGGGTTTCAAAAGGAAAATGTCTTTCTTGTGTTTAGTTTCACTGTGAAAAATATAAAAGAAAATTAAATATAATAAAAATTCCTCAAAACTTTTATATTTTTAGATTTTTTAGTCAACAAATAAAAATAAGTTTGAATAAACATATAGAATTAATTTATTAAGTTTAAACTTTTTCTTCCTCCAAAATTTCTTTCTTTCACTTCTCCGTATTTTCTTTTATATATTTTTTTCTTATAGTAATTTCTGGGTTCCAAATGGAGCATAAAGAAAATGATTCTCTCATATTTGGTTTCACCGTAAAAAATATAAAAGAAAATAAAATATAATTAAAATTCCTCAAATATTTCACTTTTACATTAGCTTTTTTTACAAATTTGATAAGTCGTGAAAAATTAAAAAAAACTAAGCGAGTTGAATGCGAGAAAATTTATTTAACTTTGACAAAAGTTAAAACAAATGCCATACGAGCTTTGACTTTTAAAAAAAAAAATCAAAATCGTGAGTGAGTAGTATCGAAACAAAAGCAAAGTATTAAATTAAAAATTCCATATGAACGTGAATAACACTATGTTAAAATTTAGTGACTCTGACTTGACTTTATAAAAAATCCAGCCGTGGTGTTATTATTCCTGAAACTTCTTCCAAAGTGCTAAAATTCTAAAATTTTATACAAAATTTTCCACCGTGCCAACAGGCCCCAGAACGATTTAATTTTTAAATGAGACGTGTTTGAGAATTGAAAAATAAACGGTGGGACCAGTCAGGATAGGATCACCGACTCGAACCAGCTGTTGCCGTCCGTAGTAGTGAGTGTTGCTAGCCCTCCTCCCCTTGTTGGGCGTGGTGCATTCTTTATTTTGGTAGAAGATGACTTTTTTACGAATAGAAAAGCCCAAAATATTTCATTTTAATCGAAACTTTTTTACAAATTTCGACAATAAGTCGTGAAAATTAAAACAAATATTTGAATATTTGAAAGCTAAATAAATTTGTGGTCGAACAAGCGCCGCTACGACTCGACCTTTTTAAAAATCAAAGTGATTAATGATTGTAGCTTTAACTCAAAATTGATAAAATTCTAAAAATTACTTATGAACATGAATAACACTCTGTCAAAATCGCTAAAATTTGGATTTTAAGTTAAAGCCGTAGTCATTATTGGCTTTGGATTTAAAGTCAGGCAATCGATATTCTGACTTTAAGCTTAAAAATATCGAAGTCGTGGTCAGCCATTCTGATTTAATGATGTACATTTCGGCGTGATCGACGTCTTAGTTTGATTTTTAAATTATTTAAGTAATTTTTTTTAAATGGAATATTTTGGGTACAATTTTATGTTTGTTACATTTGTCATGTAATTTAAAAGTTAAAGATTCATGTAAAAAGCTAAGATTTTTTTAACTGGCAATGTACTATGAGGCACATGGTTTTTCAGAATAGTAATAATAATTGAAAGATGATATTTTGTTTTTATCCTTTATATGGTCATGCATAGTAAATTATAAATATATTAATTATTAAATTATTATTATTATTTTAAAAAGATAAATAATTTTATTGATTCAAACTAGCAATATATTCGATGAAAATATAAAATCAAATTCACTAAAAACTTTAGAGGATAGTTGAATCTACATATTCGAGTTTCCACGGGAATAGAATACTAGGGATGGACCTATCCCCCACGGGAAATTTTTTTTTTTTTATTTTTTTTTCTTTAAGAAATTCCTCATTAGATCCCGAGGGATTTGAACTCAAATGAGATTTATCAAGAAAAAAAATGGGTCATTTTTTTTAAGGGACAATGTAAATACATGAAATAAAAAAAAAACAGTTTTGTTCGAAATGAGTTATTTTTTAAGAAAAAATATGGGTAAGGTTAGATTCACAAATTGAAGGGTATTTAATGTCTTTTAGCCAAAATTTTCCGGGAAAACATAGGCATGAGTAGCATTTTTACCTTTGACCCCTCCATGGAAATGTGAAAGCGATAAAAGAAAGGATGATGATGGAAAAGAAAAGAAAAAAAAAGAAAAAGGGAAAAGTAGGTTTCCGTACATTCATACAAAAATATTCATACATAAGTGATCGAGTAAGTAATATACGGTAGGAGGGGTTAACACATGCCGAAAAAAATCCCCAAACTGCCCATCTATTATAGTAATAAATGTAGTAAATATAATATATTACTATAACATACTGCATCTACTATTATAATATATTACAGTTACTATCATAACTGCTAAATCGACTACTATAACAAAGGACGGTTTGGGGATTTTTTTGGCATCTTTGACTTTTTAACCAAACAACAAATACTTTTTCATAGCATGTATAGACCACTTTAACACCCTCTCTTTGTCACTTATGTCCAATATTATTTCTACTGAGTGTCGGGAAACCTACTTTTCCCAAACAAAAAAAAAACCAACGGCTTAAAATCACTCATATGCATTTTTTTCTTTCGTTTTCTTGTTCAATAAAGTGGTTTTTTCATGAAGATTTAGGTCTTATCTTGTTTTCCGTGTTATCGTCATCTTATTGCGACGTATGTTTTGTCGTCGCTTTATTTGAGTGAGGACTATTTAGACAGGTAATGCGGATTCGATTAGTCGAAGAAAATCAGATTATGATCGTCAGTGTATTGATGAATTGGAGTCGTAGATATTATAGTCACTATGTTATCAAATTTATAAGTTTTATACCGATTTATTATGTTTTTAGCTATTTGTATCTTGGATCTGTTGATCTATTGCAAACAATGTTTTAAAAACCGGAAAAGTTATCGATTCACGATTTAAGGGTCGAATAGGATGAAATCGGGACTAGAGTCGATGATTCGATCGGTTCGATTTGATTTTTAAAACACTGATTGCAAGTTTGAATTAATAATATTATTTTTCTTAAAAAAAAAAAAAAAAAAAAAAAACCAATGGGCGAAAGTGATTGGACCGCAAGCCACGGATTCGATTTACGGGTGGCGACACCGCTGGATCTGCGCTCCTCTTTTCTCTCACTTTCTCTCATTATCTCTCTCGTTTTCTTCTCGTCAGCACATAGAGAGAGAGAGAGTCAGACAAACTCTCTCTTCCTCAGTGTCGGTGGATTTTACAGCGGATTCTCGGCACAATTCTCAATTGCTTCTCATCGCGCCTCTTATTTATACCTTCTTCTTCTCGTCACCGTCTTCATCAGCATTCGCTACTGCTCTCCAAGGTACTCCTTCCATTTCTGGTTTTGTTTCCTATGAATTCTCAGCTGCCAAACACACGCGTTTTTTTTTTTTTTTTTTGTTATTGTTGTTTTAGTTTTGGTTTGTATGCCTCAGATCTGATCTCGTATTGTATTGTGTTGTTAAATAGAAAAAAAAAACATAAAATTGAGGACATGAATGCGGTGAATCTGGTTCGAATTGGCCGGAATATGTCATTTCTCTTGGGCCAAGCAGGGCATTGTTGTTGTCTTGGTTGTCGATTGTTGATTGTTACTGACTCGGTGGTTTTTCTGTTGCCTAATTTCACCAACATTATGCTTAAAAAAAAAAAAAAGTTTTCTAGGCAACAGGGAATGACATTAGGAATCATTCTTGCTCAATTGCTTTACCAATGTGAATGAATGAAATTTATTTATTTATTTTGATAATTTTGTATGTAGTGAAACACGCGGCAAGAGTCGATTTAAAAATGGTTGTCGTTTGGCTGATTGTATCTGGTTTTTTCTATGTTTGCTCTGTTGCCAATTTGAATGAGAATGGCCTCTCTATGTTTTTTTCTTTAGTTTTCTTGGCAAACAAACAAACACAGTATTTGGATTAAAATTTATATTGGCTTGCTCTAAAATTATGGTTGTATTTGTAACATTCCATTTATCAATTCTGTTATGTCAACTTCCGGACGAAATTTCACATCTTTGGTCGGCCTGCTGAGAGGAAAAAAATTGAATTTTAATGAAATTCTAATATATTTTTTTTCAAACCAAATTAATACAGGTTCTTTTAGTTTATGATGTTTTCTCTGTGGCCAACTTAATTGAGAAATGTTTGTGTGTGTAAGTTTTTCATTTTCTTGGCAAGCAAACAGAGCGGGATTCAACTTTGACTGTTATTTCCTTGATTATTGTTATGGTTCTATCTTTTTACATGTTCCTTATGTGTGTTCTCTTCGGATTGTTCCCAATTTAAATGAAAAAAATGGCTTGTTTTCTTCCATTTTCTTGGCAACCAAATATAACATTGATTCTACTACCAATTTCCAGGCCTAGATTTCACTCTTTGGAGTCTCAAGGACTGAAGTTTTCTTGCTGAAAGAGGAAATGAGTTTGGTAAGTAATGGAAATGGTCACTTGGCTTGTAATGGCACAGAAAAACCCTTCAAGATATTCGTGGGCTATGATCCCCGCGAAGATCTAGCTTACGAAGTCTGCTGCCATTCTCTTCGTAAAAGATCTTCAATCCCCATAGAGATCACACCGATAAAACAATCTGAGCTGAGGAAGAGTGGATTGTATTGGCGCGAAAGGGGCCAAACTGAGAGCACCGAGTTCTCATTCTCGCGCTTCTTGACACCATACCTAGCCAACTATGAGGGTTGGGCAATGTTTGTAGATTGCGATTTCCTCTACTTGAATGACATTAAGGAGTTGCGAGATTTGGTTGATGATAAGTACGCGATAATGTGTGTTCAACATGATTACACCCCCAAGGAGAAGACGAAAATGGATGGGGTAGTGCAGACAGTGTACCCTAGGAAGAACTGGTCTTCAATGGTGTTGTATAACTGTGGGCACCCGAAAAACAAGATGTTAACTCCAGACGTTGTGAATTCTCAGACCGGCGCCTTCCTCCACAGGTTTCAGTGGCTTGAGGATCATGAAATTGGGTCTATCCCATTTGTGTGGAACTTTCTTGTAGGACATAACAAGGTTGAGGAGACCGATCCATCATCGACATTCCCTAAGGCGATACATTACACGCTTGGGGGGCCATGGTTTGATGCTTGGAAGGACTGCGAGTTTGGGGAGCTGTGGTTGAATGAATTGGAGGAGTACAAGAAGGAAGCGAACAAGAAACCCGAAAACTGAAAACCATGGTATGATTATAAATCATTCAGGTAACTATAGTCTTGCACTAAATTCTCTTTTCTGGGATTTCAGATTTGTTATTTGTTATTTGTTTAGTAGATTTGATATTGATTTTGTGAAAGAACTGTGTATTGTGTTGATTCAATAGTTGTTAGAAACAGGGCATTCCAGGCATTTGTGTACACAAGTATGGTGTTGCCTTGTATCTATAATGTTTCAGTATTTGTTTCTTTAATAGCTTAATTTCGAATTTCGAATTTCGATATTTGGGGTGTTATAAATCTTGCCTTGTTATAATTATGAAAGGTCTTATATTTATTGGTAGGGTTTTGATTCCCCACGGGGAAGTTGGATTTATATTTCTTAGGGAAAATCCCAGATCAATGGTCTAGAAAAATTTGACATGACCCGTGAACGCTACACGATATTGATTAGAAAACTGAAACCATGGTTTTGATTAGAAATTATTCAGGTATACTGATACAATCTCACATCGGTTCCACACAAGAATGTGGAGTGGTACTTAAGCTTGATAGGTTCTCCCGCCTATCAGGCAGCCCAACCTAAAAGATCGACTTGATGGGTGGGAGAATCTCTCAAGCTTAAGTACCACTCCACACTCTTGTGTGAAAGCGGAATATTGAATATATCGTCCTGCCTGAGAAGCGGGATGTCCACGGACGGCGGTCGCTATGGGTGGCTCGCGCTGGTTAGCGTCGCTCCGGACGCACACAGGGCGTTGGGTATATTTTTAGGTATGATTTCACTTGGGTGCGTGGCTCTCAATGAAAGTGACCAGCGATAGAGGCTCAAGGCGATCAAAGATTGACTAAGACCCCGATTGATAGGTGGGAGTAAATTCGATATCGGTTCGACGGATATATATTGGATATATCGGTGGATATTTTACGTAAAATATCGATATATCGGAAATTAATAAAATCTTTGAAATTCATTGGAAATCTTTACAAAAGTGTAAGAATGGCGTTAATAATCAAATATACATTGAAATTACATTCTGATAAGGCTTAAGTAAAATGAAGATTGATGTGACTTTCAGTTCTGAAATTTGATAAGAGGGATTACATCTTGATAAAGGCAATGCTAAATATAAAAGATATGATGTTACGATAATGTGATTATATGATCGAGAAGCGTCACGTGTATAAATATGCGACTTGTATCAGCAACTTCTCGATGGATAGGAGATTCGGGTTCCGTCACGTGCTGGTTTTGAATATTAAACATTTTATTAATATATAATTAATGAAATGTTAATTTTATTAATATTATTACTAAATTAACTAATGAAATTTAAAATATGAATGTGACACCCGGCCAAGGTGTCGAATTTAATGACCGTCGACCGTGAATGTCGTGGTGTCTCGTGGCTTAGACACCGCTTATGAAAATCGGAGCGCCGTTTATGCAAGGGAGCTCTCTGCGAGAATACTTTGTCTCAACATCAACATCGGAAGACGTAATACATGAGTAAGCAGTCGGCTTGGGCTGAATGCAATCTTCGTGATATCGTATTTATATCTACAATGGTTGAGTTAATAATTTACTCTTATCTGACGTATATTAAGGTTTAAAACATTCTAATACATGTATCCAACTAAAACACCAAGCCTGACCCGGCTTTTCTTCAAAATCGGCCCCTCTAAGATGGTAGTCTCGCCATTTCTACTGTACACGAGAATAATATATTCATGACGGAATTGTTAATGAGTAGTGGAATCGCGCAAATGGGTTTTCATGCTAGTGCGTATCTTGATGATCACTATGTAAACACCTTGCTCAAGTAAATGCATTGATCCTCTTTTGAATGTCTACATGATGACCATGTCAGGGTCCTCATTCCCTCACGGCCTCTTTAAGAAGTAGCCCAGCCATGAAAACATCATTTAAAACAAAGCGTGTTGTTCTCGAAAATATACTACCAAAGTGTCGGTAAAAATATGGGAGTTCTTAAATCTAGAGGCGAATGTGTTGGAACCTTTCAAAACAATATATGTTGTTAAACGTGTAATTGTAGAATTATCTCCCAACTGTAGTCTCAGGAAATCATCGTATGAAATTAAACTCCATGGCTAGTATTCGTTTTTGAAAATTCGTATTATGCACACACCTAATTTCTAGATTTGCAGTGCGTATGAAATGCATTATGCTATTTCAATACAATTTATACAACACATGCCAATATATAAAACATGTATATATATTAACATAATTAAAGTACATAGAACATGTTATGCAGATTTACCATCAATTACACCAAAATTAGCTCGCATGTGTAATTAACAAATCACAGCAATTATTATAGATTACCAGCCAACCTTGTTATTTAAATGAAAATATTTCATGAATACTATTGAGCGATGAAACCATCGGATTAACATTCCGCGACCAATCATCAACATGGTTCTCACTTTGTGAGCCACGAAAATCATCGCGTTTGGCCTCTGTCTGCTACATTGGCGATTTATTGTATAAATCATGACTAAACACCAATTAGGTCCCTACCTTTGTCATGGAGTGCACAATTAGGTTTCACAATTCCTCACCTTCAATTAAAGATTTGGGGTAGATCAAATGGCCGTTTAAGGCATCAGCCAGTGAATCGTGTAGCCAACCCATTGAGAGTAAAGCAGTAGGATATTACTCTGCCGGAGTTTGTAGCTTCAGCAAAAAAGCAAGTGCAGAAATGCGAAACCGCCATTGCATAGGCGGAAACAACCCCAGGCGAAATCGACGGTCGGCTAGGAATAGGAGAGTGGCGCCTCTCTCTATAAAAAACCTAGCCTCTGCAACTCCCTTTTCTTCCTGCACGTTTTGGTCTCCATTTTCCCTTTTGAGAAGATCACTATTTGGCTATTTTGTCTTTATTATCATTAAAATTAATCTCACAAATGATATCTATCTCTTGGATTTTGACTAGCGTAAGCTGTGATCTTGGTGGTCAGTTTAAATCGTCTTCTCTTTATTCTGGCGTGTGTCGTGATCACGTATTTATGTGAGCAATCGCATCGCGTAGTTTTACGTAGCCGATGCTCGATCGCCGAGAAAAAGCGTCCCAGTGGCCCATACCGGTCGATGAAGTCGGCGTGGTAGCTAGATTTCGTGAGACAGTTCCAACGGTGAAATCCGTTTCGTCATCCCGAGATCTAGAAAAATTCGAGTTTTGACGAAATTACGATTTCTTAGATTTTCGAGAGAAAATTGGAATTTTAAGGTGCTTATAATAAGTATCATATAAACTATCACAAAAAAAAAAAAAAAAAAATTGAAGTGAAATGAAGATTGGATATGGGTAAAGAGAATTTGTGATAAAATGGAATGATTTTAAGAGTATTTATAGATTTTTTGAGTGAAATAGTGGTTGGATGGTCGAAAATGCTGTAATTTAATTATAATGGATTGGATGTAATTTTGTGCAAATCGACCTTTAGTTGGGATCGTCCATGGATTGGATCGAGTCGAGATTTGAATCATTGTTTGGATATATCGCCGATATATCTCGACATATCTCAGATATTTTCTTGAAAAAATTAAATTAGCCTTGTGCGTGTGCCACGTATTCGATATTTCGCGATCATCGATCAAGGCGATATATTGACGATATATCATGATATTACCGATTTACTAGCGATTTTTGACTTATGGAATTATTGATGGACGATATCGTTTCGACCTTTACTAATATCCGATATATCGGTGATATATTGGATATTTTAAATCTTGGATGGGAGAATTTCTCAATCTTAAGTATCACTCTACACTCTTTTATGGAACTGATGTGGGATCATAAGTACTCTTTTCTTGGGATTTCAAATTTGATATTTGTTTAGTAGATTTGGTATTGATTTTGTGAAGAATTGTGTATTTTCAATTAATTATTGTTACAAACAAGGCATTATAGGGATATATGTATTTGAATTTCTTTTATAAAATCATTTTTCTTAATATTTTTTTCCCTTTTCTTAGTATTTTTCGGGTTCCAAACGCAGCCTTAAGACCTTCAAATCTATTCCTTTTCCTACTTTTTTTTTATTTTCTAGTTTTGAGAATCAAATTTTAGATACTCCATGTGAGGTTTTATGAATCCAGCAATTGATTAGCTGGAATCACATATTTCTGAAAGTGCTTTTGAATTCACTTTTCTTGATTCTTTCAATGCTTTTGCTTGTTTGGCGTTCTTGTTTAATATTAAAAAAAACATAATTCAGATTCTCGATCGGGTATATCTTCATATATTATATACCCATCGTGGGAGGTTACATAGTGGACGTTTATGAGATGGGCATTTATGGGTGATCCTCAACTTTCTTACGTTACTTATTAATTTCTATATTAATTGTTATATGTTAAACGTGTTGTAACGCTTGACGAGGTGGGTTGTCACGCATGCACCGTTTACTTTATCTCCCATGCTCGAGGTGGTTGAACCGGGGTCACGCCCGACCTTCATGGTAGGCTTCATTTGAAACCTGGAAAGTACTAAAGAAAAAAAATAGAGAGGAAAATAGAAAGGAAAAGTGTAAGGAAAGAAAATTGAGAGAAAAATAAAATATAGGTTTAAACTTAATAAATTAATTTTATATGTTTTATTCAAACCCATTTTACTTATTTCACTTTGGTATACAAGGACTAAGAATTTTAAAAATATATAAAATTTTAAGGACTTTTAATTATATTTGATTTTCTTTAAACATTTTTTATGATGAAATCAAATATGAGAAAATCATTTACGTCGTATTTTTTCTTTTCCCTGTATTTTTGGGGTTCAAGCAGACTTAAAGAAAGCGATTTTCTAAATATTTAGTTTATTATGAAAAATATAATCAATTTTATATATTTTTAAATTTAACACAGATAAGCACATATAATAGAGAACGAAACAAATGAGTTTGAATACTTGTATAAAATGGTTATTAGGACTAAATATTACATTTTCATCTAAATTTTATTTCTTTCTATTTTTCTCTTTATTTTATTTTCTTAATACTTTCGGATTCCTCGAATATAGCAAATCCTACAACATTTTAATTGCTAATTTGAGACTAAAAATATTAAGTGTTTTTGTTACCCAATAATAGAAATGAAAACAGAATAGAAACAAAATCAATTATATTTATAAATTTTTTGTGCTCCATTTCATTCTAAAAAATAATTCAAACATATTAATAAATAAAAAAACAAAAATAGTTTTTTTAGTGTTTCATATTCAAATATCCATATATTAAAAAAAGTTAAAGAACACTGAATTCTTAAATTTAAAAACTAAAGGTGATTAAAAAATAATCATAGATTTTTATATTAAAAAGGTAATATTTGTAATTATATTATGTAACTAATAAAGAATAATTAAAGGTTATGTTAGATTTAAATATTTATGATTATCATAAAAATAAATAGATTATTTAATTAAGAAAATAATTATAATATTGAATGTGATGGGTCAAATGTGTAGGTCTCAGACTTTTTAAATTCCTCTTCATAAATAAACTTTAAAAAAAATCCAAAAAGTTGAAATGAAAATCTGTGTGGGGACACTAGCACGTGGGAAATGTGTGGAGACATACACTGCCAACACGCAAATGCCAACAACACACGTGTCAATCACACTTATATCACGCTCTCACATGAGAGAAAAGAGAAGAGAGAGGAGAGAGAAGAAAATAGAGGGTGTGAGTCCTACAGTGTCACATGGATGCAATATTAGTATTTAACGATCATTTAAACATAATTTAACTACTTTAATAGTATAAATCACGATTAGAGGTGGTAATTTGGATGAATGGGTTAGGCTGAGTTAGGCCAAATTTGGCCCGGTTTTTTTGGGCCTAAAATATAGCAGCTCGACCTCGCCCTAAATCTAGGCGAGCTAGGGCAAAATTGTGTTATGAAGGGAAAAGATTGGTGGGCGGCTCGAGCCACATTTGGCTCGATTTTTTTCGGGCCAATAAATTTACAGCCCAATCCTGCTCTAATTCTGGGTGGATTGGGTTAGCCCAACGAGTCAAGCTTAAATTGCCGATTCTAATTACGACAAGTGTTAATTTGAGTTGGGAGAGCAAACTGCAAAAGCCTATTTGGATGGAATTTTTTTTTAATGTGTAAGTGAGATGATTGGGAAAACTCGAAGGAGGTTTTTGTAGAGAGGGAGTGGGTCCTACGGTGTCACGTGGACCCTACATCAATATTTAATGATTATGTTAACACCGTTTAACCATTTTATCGGTATCAATCACAACAAAGGCTAATTTGAATTACGGGAGCAAACTGCAAGGGCTTATTTGGAAGAAAAAGTTTAATGTATAAGTGGGATATTTGAGAAAACTTGAAGGAGGTTTTTGTACTTTTATTTAATTTCAACATACAAAATAAAAATTAGAAAATGTGAGTGTGTTAGGAAATTAAAGTTTTTTCAAACTAATATTGCATTTAAAATCATTGCATTTTTGATCGGACGGAAAGTAGGTTACTTGGTTTCCTTGACAATTCATTTCACTGTTCCTAAGCTTGAAATCATTAGGGGACAATTTCCATTTTTCGATTGAGAAAGCGGCAGGCGTGCTAGGATAATTGAAATGACAAAGTATCGGAGAAACAAAACTTTAAAAGAAAAATCTAGAATTGACTCGAAATTGAAAAGAAAAATGCTAAAATTGCTGAAAAGCTTGAATTTGATAACATTCCTCTTTGAACAATTGTTCATGTTCTTCATTATGGAGACTTGCTCCTTAATCTATATAACATGTAGGGATGGAAATTTTCTCCGAACCTGATGAAAAATCCAATACCCGATCAGAATGGAAGAGGGTATGGAGGAACATTTTAGACCAATTAAATATTTGGGTAAACTGGTTCAGAGATTTTCAAAATTGGGGATGGGAAATGGGTCTGAAAATATCCTACCTGTCCCTCACCCGAATACCCAATAAAAAAATATAATTTTTTATGACTCATGTTGCATGATATTGTTGTGATATAGATTAGTTCTCGTATATTGTTATATTTGCATTTGTATTGGTTTCATGAAATCACATCACAATAATTCTTATTATTATTGTACGACTAATTATTTTTAATATTCATGATTTTCTAAAACAACTAATTTCATAACCAAGTGAAGGGTATGTGTACCGAGAACAAAATAACTCCAGTGAGTGGGATGTCGGTACTTGGATTTTCTGAACCTATATCGAAATATCGGTGGATAGTTTGACAAAAATCTCGGTGCGAAAATTAACAAAATCTTGAAATTCATTGGAAATCTTTTTGTTGGAGCTATAGAAAAGACATAAATAAGCAAATATCTCTGTTTATTGAGAGAACCGATATTTAGTATATAATTTATCGAAATTGCATTCTGATAGTCATTTAAGCAAAGAAATGAAATAGATGTGACTCCATTCGTTATTTGATGAAGGGATCACATCTTGATGAAACAATATTAAGCGCGAATCTTGAAGTATTAGGATAATCACTGAAAAAATAATTTGAGAGTCAAATGAAGCTTGGATGTGTATGGATGAGTTTGTAAAGAAATTGTATGATTTTAAGGGTATTTATAGAATTTTTTGGAGTAAAAAAACCATTGTGATTTAATTCTAACCGTTGGATTTGATTTAAGTCAAATAGCCGATATATCTCCGATATTTCCGATATTTTATCGATATATCTCCGATATTTACCGATATATCTCCGATATTTACCGATATTTTTCTAGAAATTCCAGCAGCACATGCGTGCGTGAGATATAGTCTCGAAATTTCACCGAAATTTCCCCAAAATATCGGGAATTTCCGATATTTTGGCAATTTTTCTCCAATTTTTTGGCCAATCGACTATTGGTTGGCAATATCGTTCCGGGGCCCACCGATAACCGATATTTTGTTTGAAAAAACCGAAATTTTATTCACTTTGTGTACCCGATCATCTGATAGATGTGGGGATGAGGATAAAAAATCTAAATCTGATGGGGATGAGGATAGAAATAATAAATAGAGATGGGAGATCAAAATCCTATCCATCAGGCCCTTGCCATCCACCCAATTACTGCATTAAAACTTTGCAATTGTCGGCATCACATTGCTCCATTTTCTACTTGACTCCATCTAGAAAAAATGTTGTTTGTCATCCCTAATTCCACTTGGGTGACATCTTCAATATATATATATATATATATATATATATATATATATATATATATATATATATATATATATATATATATATATATATATATATATATATATATATATATATAATCAAGAACCCACATCTACTAATCTCATGGAGCCCTAAATTTAATGACCGAAAAATAACTCAACTTTCGTAACTCATCTCAACCAATCTCATTGGACCCTAAAGTTAATAGCAGGATAAATTCTCCAATGATTGTAACCCGCATTGACTAATCTCATGAGACAATGAAGTTAATGTTCGGATAAATCCTTCGAGAACAAACCTAAAATCATACCAATTAAACTACCATGATTATTAGATTATATGTATATGACAATTGTATATTTTCCTTTTTAAGATTTGTATAGCTTAGCTTATATAAGTCTTCACCTTGTACATGTAATATACTTTTATATCTGGGCTGAGTCTTTGCCGTAGTATCAGCCGGGTTCTTTGATTTTTTTTAGTTATCTTTCGTTGCTCTCATGGTTTAGGCATTACTGCCATTGTATAACTCATTTTTTTCGTTGAACACCCTTGTTTGCTGCTGTTCACTCTGCCCTTGAGCCTAAAGCTGAGTTATAGGCCATTCGGGAAGACAGATATTGGCCGAGATGATCGTAATCGATTGTGCGACAAGTAACGAAACGCATTGCCAAAAGTCCCCGATTTTTCCCACGCACCGCTTATTCCAGAGCGCGTCAGATCCATGCGCGCGCGTGAACTTCAAGCATCTTCAACCTGTAGGGCTTACGTAAGCTCGAGCGACTGCGCTTGTTGGTAGTGGCAGATTGACCATTACCGTTGATCGTTGGCTTGGCGTTGACCGCGACCATTGACCGTGAAGCGAGTTGGCGATTGGCCGGAAATTTGACCAGGTGCATTCTAACTTATTTTTGTGTCTTGACTCCATTTTTGCTGTTTGTTTTTCGATTTGGAATTTAGATATGTCAGGTGATGAGATTTCTCGTCCGATTCATGTTATTTTTGATGGAGATAATTTTGCTTAATGGCCGCCAGCGCAGCTATTTCCAAAGGCCGTAGTGTTCGCTTACGCCTCGTGATCGTCTTGGCGCCGTAAAAAGTGACAAAGAAATTGATTCGCTATGCCATTTGGATCGAGGATTGGGAAAGTGTTAACGGCCAGATCATCATTTGCTCGTATCACATCTATTCCATCCATCACTGACGAAGTTTTCCTCGCAACCTTGATATTGCTAAAGAAGCTCGGGACGCATTTGTTACCGAAGTACAGCAGACCGAGTGGTGCCCGCAACTTCAACCTCACACGCAAACTTTATTAGATTCGTCAGAACTGTGAGCAGATTATCGTATCACAAATGAAATCCATTTAGGATCAATTAACCGCATTCGAACCGCTTCCACCGACACCAAATTGTCTATGTTCACCGTGAACAAGGACGATTGTTTTGGGGCTTTCTAATGGGGCTTTGACGAAGTTCGAATAAGCCGTAAGTCATATTCTACATCGCATCTCTTACTACAAATGGGCCTTCACGTTATTCACAAGTCGTTCCACAAATTGTCTTTGTTTTTCCTCTGTGTTCATCTACCTATGTTTCAAAGGCAAGGAATAATGTCGACGTATTATGAAATAATAAGAAGCCTCTTCTTATCTCGTAGCTTCAGAAGAACAAAAAGTCATTCCGCAGTTATTACACTCGCCGCCAGATTCTTCGTAACACCGCCGCTTTGACTCGGGCCCTCGACTATCAACTATGGAATCTCATTCCAAGTCTGGTCCTACCTCATCTCTCTCTATGGAAGATCTACAAGATATGGTTAATCAGGTTCATCTTCCATCTTCCAGTGCATCCAACATCTCTCTTTCTACGATATTAGGTACTTCTCCGACATAGCTTCTTGATTCTGCTTGCTCAATCATATGACTTCTTCTCGTGTTGTTGTCTCTTCACACACTTCCACTTCTCTCCCTACTATATATACTGAAAATGGTGCTCCTATGCATGTCTCTCATCTTGGTAATGTATTCACACCAACCTCGTTTGGCTTAATGTTTTATCATTCCCAACTCTTCATAATCTTCTATCCTCGTTGGGTAACTCTACCAAACTTGGTTTTGCTTTTAACCTTTTCACTAAAGTGTAGGATTCTTTATTGATTGTGATCAGCATGGATCACCCGCATAATAGCAAGGTTATTTGAGTTCACCTTTCTTCATTTACCGTCCTCTCGTCTCTTTGCTTCTACTGTCTCAGGACAGAGCACCTATTCTCGCCTTGGTCATGCATCTATCTCTAGGGTTAAACAACTTGTTTCTCGGGGTTTGTTAGGTTTAGTTTCAAACAAGAGTTTTGATTGTATGCCTTGTCAATTTCGAAAACAAACTGCTTTACCATTTAATAATAGTGTTTCTCATGCTTTCTCTCATTTTGATCTTATTCATTCTGATGTATGAGGCTCTTCTCCCATTACTACTCAGGGTGGGTCACGTTATTTTGTTATTTTTGTGGATGATTTTTCCTGATATACTTGGATTTATCTCTTCAAAAATCGCTTCAACTTTATCAACATATCAGGACTTTACCAAAATGATTGAAATATAGTTTTCTAAACCTATCAAAGTTTTCAGATCTGACAATGCCTAAGAATATAAAGCCCATGAATTTACTTCTATTTTACATCAATTTGGTACTGTTCCTTATTCCTCTTAGGTTGGAGATTCTTCTTTCAAAGAAATGGCGTAGGCCAGAAAGGCAAACTTCATCATATTTCGATGTCGCTCGTGCTACTACTATTGCCGCCTCTACTCCTTCTAGCTTGGGGAAGTCGCCTACCGCCATTTTACACCATAAGCTCGATGTCCTTCTCCCATTGTTCTAATCAAACCCCATGATATGTTGTTTGGTCTTTTCTTCTCCTATATTCTACTTAGAGTCTTTGATGTGTCTGCTTTGTTCTTCTCTTTCAAGATCATGAAAGAAACAAACTTCGCTGCTTCTGTTTGTGTTGTTTTCTTAGGTATGGAATTGCAAAAGGTTAGGTAAGCAGTGATCCCATTAGCAAACGTCAGGAGCCAACATGGTCTTTAAACACAAATGTTTTACCAATCACCCTTGGCTGTTCCATGTTTCTACTCTATTTCCTCTTACTTCCATCCTCTCCTTGACCTTTTCTTCGAGAGCCTTCACTTTATATCCGGAAAGATCCTCGTATATGAGTTTCCCTCTTCAATTTTTGATGTCCCTTCATGCATCCGATGAGCTCTCCATATTCGCATCTGTCATCGATGTGCCCACCGACACGTCCACCAGATCCACTATCCTTCTACTTTCATGCACTTTGCCGCTCCCATTTCCGGTAATCATTTTCCTTCTCACTTCGACTTCCATTACTTTTCTCGCTTCTTGCCTCTCTCATGAACCTCGCACTCGTGAGTCTTCCCTAACTATGACAAGAAGTTTATGAAAGAAGAGTCGATGCACTAAATAAGACTAGGAACATGGGATTCGTTGATCTTCCTCTCGAAAATCATATCGGTTGTAAATGGGCTTATAAGATTAAGACTACTGATATAATTATTGATCGCTACAAGGCTCGCCTTGTCATGCTGTGGGTTTTACCTCAGAGTATGAGATTGATTATGAGAGATTTGTCGAAGGGGTTTTACTTTCTTCCTGCCAAGAGTCTTATTGCCATTTCGCGGGCTCACAAATGGTCGCTTCTATGATGTCAAAAATGCTTTTCTGGCTTTATGAACTCGTAGAGGAAGTATGATATGAAGCCTGTTATTCCCTCTCACCTCCGGTTCCTCACAGTATGCTCTGACTAATGCATGCACTCTATTGTCTTAAACAAGCTCCTCGAGCATGGTTTGCAAAGTTCAGTTCTACTATCTCTCAACATGGTTGTTTAGGCAATTCTTTTGATACAACTCTTTTTCCGAGGCGGTCTGATAATGGTATTAGTATTCTACTCTTGTATGTCGATGATATGATTATTACATGTGATGATATGCAAGGTATTCAGGATCTAAAGCACTTTCTTAGTCGTCAATTTGAAATGAAAGATCTCGCCTCCACTACTGGTTTAGAAGTTTCTTCTTCCGCAGATGGTTATTATCTTACTTAGGCCAAGTATACTTCCGATCTAATTTCTCGAGTCGGTATCACTGATAGAAAGATAGTCGACACACCTATTGAGTATATCTATCGCCTTAATTCTCATGATGGCGAATTACTATCTGATACTACTCTCTACAAACATCTTGTTAGGAGTCTAATTTATCTCACTGTTACTCGCCCTGATATTTCCCGGGCGCTCATGGTCGGGCCGCTTGATGGCCGCCCCCAAATCTCCTCATCATGCCGTTGTTCCCAGGATTCTTCGACATCCGAAAGGCACCATATTTGATGGTCTTCATTTTTCTTCCTATTCTTCTATTAACTTTTCTCGTGCATATTCGCATGTGTAGATTAGGAAGGTGATCCCATTGATCGTCGATCTACTACAAGATATTGTTTTCTTATGGGTGATTCTCTTATCTCTTAGAGAAGCAAGAAACAAATAGTCGTTACTCATTCTAGCACTGAAGCAGAATATAGAGCACTGACAGCTACTACAACTGAACTTATTTGGTTACGTTGGTTACTGCAGGATCTTGGTGTTGATTGTTTCACTGCAACTAAATTTCACTGTGATAATCGAAGTGCTATTCAAATTGCTAATATTGATTTCTTCCATGAACGTACTAAACATATTGAGATTGATTGTCACTTTATTCGTCATCATATGCTTCAGGGTACACTCACACTTTAGTCTGTTCTCTCTCAGGATCAGTTAGCTGATATCTTCACCAAACCCCTTCCTCTAGGAACTTTTCGAGCTTTAGCTTCCAAACTCAAAATGATTTATCTTAAACCACCATGAGTTTGAGGGGGGATGTTAGATTATATGTATATGGAAATTATATATTTTCCTTTTTAAGATTTGTATAGCTTAGCTTATATAAGCCTTCGCCTTGTACATGTAATATACTTTTTCACATATACAAAGACTCAAGTTTTTCTTCAATGATGATAAATGTACATAAAATATTAAGAGATACAAGGTACTTTTATATTATGTAAGAATAGAACTCCCCCTTTGATTTTGTTTGCTAGAGAAATAATAAATGGGCTGGTTTGGCTGGGCTTAGGTCCTTTTATTTGGGATCCGTTTGGAATCTGAAAAATAATAAGGAAAGAAAAGAAAGAGAAAAGTGGAAGGATAGAAAATTTGGAGGAAAATAGAAAATATGTTCAAACTTAATAAATTAATTCTATATATATGTATTCAAACTTATTTTATTTGTTTCTATCTAGTATATATGTGAAGCCCCATTCTTGGGGGTCCGTTGACTATCCGTCAACTCCTCAAGGAATACAAGTGATGTCAGTTACCCGACGCCACTTCATAAAATCTGCGTAGTCTCCTTTGTACGGAGCTCTACCCAAATAAAACACCTGCATGAAACCTGTCCCAAGTAGTCCAATATAATCACAATGATACAAATATGGATAAAAACGACCTCTTGGGCCCATACTACAATATCCACAAAAAAATACCAACTATATCCAATAGTTCTAAGGGTTCAAATGTTTTACTCTTATACAACATATATTAAAATACTCGAATTCTAATACATGTAAACATCATCAAAGCCAAAGCCACAATCCGCTTCTAAAGCTGCCTCAGACGAGCCGCCTCCTCACATGTTCCTCATGACCAGAAAATAGCATCCCCATTGCAGAGCTAATGCTCAAAGAGTGGAATCACCCTGGGCGGGGCTACTCCTCCACCTAAGTGCAGTGCAATGTCTAAATAGGTACATTCAAGCAATGCAAATAGATCCTATCAATGTCTACATGACCG
The DNA here is from genome assembly GCA_016808115.1 of Tetrastigma voinierianum. NCBI lineage: Eukaryota > Viridiplantae > Streptophyta > Magnoliopsida > Vitales > Vitaceae > Tetrastigma > Tetrastigma voinierianum. Next base: position 249,021 of record JAEQBH010002692.1, on the reverse strand, counting down.
AACTCGCATCCCGAAGTCCTCACCGACTTCACACTCGCTAAGCCTCGTATGAGAATTTTCGTTTTGTTAGCTAGGACAACCTCCGATGTGTATATATCAATTGGGTCATCCACGATTGAGATATATTATTTGTTTGTGGATCATTCTCCGATGAATATCAATTGGTCATCTCGACGATTGATATTTTTAATTTGACCATCCATACTCACATTTTTTTAGACTACCTCCAAACTATTTTCTTTGTGACTATCTCATGCATCACTTTATAATCCTAGGGTGTTCCAAAGGCATATGGAATGCATGTATGCCACTCCAATACGCAGCTAATCATACAAATTATGTAAACATGCACATATATCCACATGGTTGACTCAATCGCCACAATCATGTCATGTAATTAATCAATTCATACATCAAAATTAGCTCCCTTTGGCTAATGATCACACGAGCAATTCCACTGAATCACTTCACAAAAATTATTTTGTGATCAATAAGCCAGAATAGTAAAACCCTAGGTTACCTGCTCCTTCAAAGATAATTTATCGGCTCACTTAGTGAACCCAGTTCTTCACGGCAATTTCCGGCCTCAAACAAGTCAATACATGATTTCTATAGAACACTTTATCATTAATATTTAACCCAAACAGTCCGTAACACTGATACTGGGCTTGCTCGGGTCTCAAATTCAAGCATTTCGACCTGTTTGAATCATCAAATCCGCCGGCTCGCGCCCAACCAACCAACACTACTGACAAGACTTAAACGAAGAATAAAACCCAAGAGCAAATCCACCTCTCGGCCTGAGGAAACCCTAACTGCACCACGCCACTCCGCAGAAGTGTTCTCCTCTGGTCCCGAAGACCGACTACCAGATCCGCGCATTTCAGAAAGAAGAACGACTCTCTCACCAGAAACTGATCCGGAGCTCACCATCTTTTCTCCTTTTTTCCATCACTGCTTTACTTTGAATTGAGAAGACAATCACTATGCAACTTTTTTTGTCCAGATTTTAAATCAATCCTACAATGACCATTAATGTCCCTTCATTTCCTGCTTAACATTCCAGACTATCTCTACTGGTCCATTTTCACTATTTACTGATACTACCATAAGACATGAGTACGTGTCATATGTGACTTTTGTCGCATAGAAAAATCGCTTTTTACTAAGACCTCGAATCGCGACATGCTTCAGAACGTGCTGCCAACTCCGACATACCTTGGAATTCGACCTAAATTTATGTGCTAGTTAGATTTCACCTAGACGATTCCAATCTATGGAAACTGCTTTCATCATCCGGAGATCTAGAGAATAAATTCGGATTTTTAACCAAAATTACACTTTTGTAATCGAAATTACGATTTTGCCATTTTTCCAGAAATTGGAATTTCTCGGGTCTTACAATATAACGACTAAGAAATATAAAAATATGTAAACTTTTGAGAAATTTTGGTTATATTTGATTTTCTTTTATATTTTTCACAGTGAAACTAAACATGAGAAAATAATTTTCTTAGTATTTTTTTTCTTTCCCCAATATTTTTGTTGGGCTTTAACTCTCCTTCTCGGTTTTAATCTTCCCATGTTACAGGATTAGGCCTAAAAACTAGCCTCAGCTAGTTTAATGTTTGAGTTGAGTTCAAGTAGGGTTGCAATTCGAGTGGGTTGGGTCAAGTTGAGAGCCAACTCAAACATGAAATACATGAACTCGAATGTAACTTAATTGACTTCCAATCTGATGAGTTGAACTCGAACTCAAATTAAGCTCGAGTTGAGCATAGTTTGATTTTATGTTGGTTGAGTTAATCAAGTTGATCATGTTAGGTCGGGGTGGGCTGAGTTGAGTTTAAAAACTATTCTTTATGTTTTCAAAAACTATTCTCAAAAATAGTTTTTAAAATTATGAACCAAATAGACCATAAATTTCAATATACAATTTCTATTCTCAACATTTGTTACAATCTTTAACTTTAATATTAATTTATTAGCTTTTGTTGTTTAGTTTGAATAAGTCCAAATTTAATTGCTTTTGGGTATAGGGAGGGAAGGGGTTTGGATTCGAGTCCTAGTACCGTTATTATATTGTAACTAAAGTGTTTAGCAGTCAAAAACTTGGTATTTTCCTTTTTTTTTGTCTATCATTTATGTTAGTGGGTAATGGGTCAAAATAATTGTTCATTCAATCTGTCTTGTCACTCTCTCAGCAGTCACTAGTATCTAAATTCATTTATTAAATAAAAAATCAAAATATTTGGGATCCTTTGATTTATGTTTTTGAAAACAGTTCTTCATAACATTTTTTTAAAACATAAAATTTCTTATTTTAAATTGGTGTTTTTTATGTGTTCTCTATGAACAAGAAATCTAGAAACCAAAAATATTCTTTGGGTTTTTCTTAATTTTTTGAATCAAATGTATTATCCTTATTTTTCTTATTTTTCAAAACAAAAAAGTGTTCAAAAACCATAAACAAACATGCAATTTATTTTTTTCAATTAAAATTTTTTTTTTAATTTCATGTGTGTTTTTTGTGTCTTTATTTCCATTATTATTATCTTTATATTCTTGAATTAAGATGGTTTACATTAAACCATTGATTAACTTAACACATCTCTTGTTTAAAAGTTTTTTTTTTCAAAATGACCCACCGATAATTCAATTAATATTCAATCCTTATACTTAAGCAAATTTATATCCTTAAGAGTAAGGAGGATGAAGTAGAAATAAGAAGCACATAAAAACAATAACAAGTTCTTGGTGATGTCTTATTGATGTTTAGGTTTTATCATGGGGTATAATGAGGTTTTCACATAATCTCAAGTTTTTGTTTGGATGCTTAGAAAATAGTTATGAAAAGTGATGAGTATCTTAAATACTCATTTTATCCCCATGTTTTTCTTAGGTTTTAATAGTTTTATGATATAAATAACAAGTGTCCTAATGCTAGCTATATTTTCTCAATTTTGTGTTCAGGCAAACTATTGAGTGAAAAGGAGCGAAATCGAAGAAAAATTGGCGAAGTCATAATGCAGTCACAACAAACATGTGATCCTTTCGCTTACGTGATGTACTTCAATGGCTCCCTCATTGGAAATGGCAAATTCTAGACTTTGAGAGATTTCCGTAGACACAAAGATCGAGTGATTCGAAGTCCGGATGAAGAAGTTATACAGGAAGGAGTGAAGAATGCCAAAGCAAAGAAATTTGATCAAGCGTGAGAACATATAGTTGTGAACTTCACGCCAGCCGTGGGTTTGGTCTTCTTCACTCTCTAGTAGCTTTCGATTCACTCAAGCCATAGCGCTGAATCCATCATGCTGCTGTCATGGATGCCGAGGCCCATATTTTTGAGAAGCTTATCTCGTCTGCTCTCTATTTTTTTTAGCCATTAAAAGGGGAAAATTAGGGCATTTAGTGGGGGGTTTTTCGTTTGGGGATAGAAATTGACGAGAGGGAGGCCCTCTCTTGCGGTTCCTCCCTCTTGAAGATTTTTCACCTGGGAGAAGAAGGAGACTTGAAGAAGAAGAAGATTTTTCACAAGATTCGTTTCTTTTCTTCCCTTTTTCGTTGTCCCTTCCTTGGATGGTTGTATTTCTTCTTCCATTAATGTTATAGCGTTAAGTTTTGTGCTTGTGATGTAGCCAAAGACATATTTGTATGAATCTCTCCTAATTTCTATTTGATTTCATATTTATGTTGAGTATTTCTATTAATCTTAATGCTTGTGGGTACTTGTCCAATATTTGCATGGTTTGTGGCTTGATGTGAGACTGAGAAGTGATGATTAAGCTAAACCATGAATGATATACCATCTAATTATGATGGGATAGAGATATAAATGAGATTAGGTGTGGGATTAGGATTTCTTGGGTTTATTGCATTCCTAGGGTTTTAGGGTTGAGTAGAGATGAAAAATACTTAAATCCTAGGGGTAGTGTGTGATGCTTGAGAGAGATTCACATATACATTAGTGAAATGGCCGTCTTCATGATGAAATTGATAAACCTAGGCTAGATTAGAGTCGATACTTAGTAACCCAATTCTCTATGGAAACGATATTCACATATACATTACCTAAATCCTATGGTTAGTTAGATCCTTTTATAGATTTCCAATAATTTAAACAGAACCTAGGCTAGATTAGAGTCGATACTTAGTAACCTAATTCTCCATAGGGAACGATATTCACTTATCATTATATTATTTGAGGTGACGTGTGCACTTGTGCACATAGGCGTATACATTTTATAGCACACATTTTCGCCTATCAAAAAGGGAAAAGCTTGAAGATATGTTTAATAAAGGGAACTTGTGTTTCATCAAATTGATTTGTAAATGATTGGAAAGAATGCATAAATAGCGTAAAATACATGATTCACTGCAATTTCATAGAAAATATTTTTTGTTTCAGGTATGATAACACTTAAGTACCATCTTAATGTCCTAGGAACTATGTGTCAAGTAGAGGTGGCAATTTAGGCCCAACCCTTTGGGCTAGCTCGGTCCACCCTGAATTAGGGTTGGATTAGGTCGTTAATTTATTGGCCTAAAGAAACCGGGCCAAATTCTAGCCTACCAAGCTTGATTCGGGATCGGGACCCACTTTGACCTCGCTCAAAATTCCTTTCCTTATAAGGCACTGGGCTCAACCTCGTCAATTTAGGCCGGGTCAGCTATAATAGGCTCGAAAAATCAATAATTTTAGCCCCGCCCGATAAGCTCGGCCCAACCCAAATTCCATTTCTTGAATTCACATTCCTAGTGCCACGTAGTACACACTAGGGATGACAATGGAGTGGCTTTGGGTAAGATTTTAGATTCTCCTTCTCCATTTATTATTCTATCTCCATTCTCATCGGATTTAGATTTTTATCCCCATCCCTACATCCCTCGAAGGATAGGGTACCCATACTCTACCCAAATACTTTATTCCAATTTGTGAAATGAATTGTTTTAGAAAATCATGAATATTAAAAATAATTTATCGCATAAAAGTAATAAGAATTATTGTGATATGATTTTATGAATAAATTAATTTTCATATCCTACATGTTTTTGCCTTTATGACTTTTTAATATAAATAAATAAATAAAATAAATAAATAAATAAATAAATATATATATATATATATATATATATATATATATATATATATATAAGATGATCTAAAGGAGATAGTCCCTCTTATGTACGAGAAAATAAGAGAATTTATGATGATCTAAAGGAGATAGTCCCTCTTATGTACAAGAAAATAAGAGAATTTCCGAGAGATGAAAATAGTGTTAGAGAGAGCAAGGAAGCAAGATGGGGAGAAAGATAGCTTTGTTGTTTTTCTGATGAATCACATATATGTGGTGGAAGGCCTATTTATAGGTCTCAAAGTGACCTTCCAACATTCCATAATGATGATTTATGTATATAGAATTCGTATTTTATCCATTCATTGTAAAACACCGAATCCTTAATGGCTTTATTGTGTGATTTAATCCTGTGGTGGCTCTTTTTCTTTCCTTTTCTTTTGGGTCTACTTCAAAACCTTTCGCTTACAACACTTCCCCTGAATTACCACCCCACGTGCCTCATTAAAACCTTGCTAGTAAAAAACCCAAGTGGGAAAACCTAACAAAGGAAAAGAGCAATATTCCATATAAAGAACGCTTATTAAAATCTTATCGTGGAAAATCTAGTGGGACAAAAATTCGGACGAAGGGAAAAAGAGTATAATACACTAACATTAGATCATAGTGGACTCCCTCATGTCAAATATCCTTGGTTGGCATTCCAATCTTATATCCGAAGCCTTTCTCGAACGCGAAGTTGGTAATGCCTTATGAATAGGTCTGCTAGATTATCACCGAACGCATTTGTCAACGTCAATCTCACCATTCTTTTCGAGCTCATGAGTGTAAAAAAGAACTTGGAGAGATATGCTTAGTTTTGTCTCTCTTTGATGTATCCACCCTTTATTTGTAAATGTGTATGCAGTTGTTCAAATAACGCTGTTTGACGTTTTTCAAAAGTGAGGCCACATGATTCCTTAATATGTTGGATCATCGATCTTGACCATATACATTCACGACTGGTGATGAGCGCCTAAAACACTCATGTCATACTCGCATATGTCTTTTGGTTTTAGCTCTATCTTATAGTTAAATACACAATTTATAGCCCGATATCTGATTTTTGCATTATATGAATAAAGTGGTGCAGAATCCGCGGTTTTTGGGACTGGCTTGCTGCAGAGATAAACAGTTGTAGCCGGGCAGAATGCCGCGATCGTCAGTCACCAGAAGAGGAAGTTAACAAGTGACCAACGTCGCGACACCTCAACGTCGCGACGTCAGCGCGATTTCTGCCTCAACATCATTAAAAGCAAAGGGACCAGAAATCGAGGGGGATCGAAAAACATACTTTATCTAGGGCACTAAAGAATACAAGCAATCAATCATCGCTGAGAGGAGACTGCTTTCTTGTATTTCTTTTCTCGAAAACGCCTATATTTATAGATTGATTATGTATAATCAAGTCCAAAGATGTTCTAGATTCATCTAGGTTTTATTGAACTCACGGCTGCATGGATTAAGATTTTGATTTTATAATATTCAGTTATTTATGACTTCCTGTTAGTATCTACTCTATATATTCATGATTTATATACATGTGATGTCCGCCAACATTGGCATGATTTTGCTGGCATCCGAGATCGAGAGATGAAGACCCAGATCTCAATAGGAGCGGCCTTTCGTCACTCTTGGTGAACAGAGATATCCCATTCCGAGGGTGGCGATTAAGGTTAGAACATTTGCCGCCGAGCATTGGGTTGTGGGGTAGAGATACACTCAACCTCGCTAATAGATAGGCTTAATACACCTCGAGAGAGGGTATCTCAGGCGATCACCCCGCCATCAATAAGTCGCGACACAGATCGACTACACTTCCTCTAAGTAGTAACTACATCAGCATGTGGGAGACAGAGCCTCAGTCTCCACAACACAGTGATTTACTAAGATAAATTAGTTTAGTTTAATCTCACACATTAGTTAATTTGTCATTCAAAGCTTACGTCCAGATAATATTCAAAGGCTGAACTCAGTAGTCAACGCGCTTCTCCCTATGGATCGATATCCGTACTTAGGTACATTATATTACTTGATACAATGCATGCACTTGAGCACATAGGCGTATATATTTTACACATCACGCTTTCGGCCTATCAGCTGGCTTTATGCAAGGCCAAGATCTCGACGATTTGATGACGTATACCATGCACATTGATGAGTATTTCCATGAGATATGCACCATTACACTTAAATACATACTCTGGGCTTGGGGATCGAAGCTTGTGTGGGTCTGAAAGATACCTCGTGATCCGCATATCCAAGTAGTTGTTGCTTTCGATTCTTTTGAATGTAAGAGCTCTCACATATCGATGTTCCTTTAAGATACTGCAATATGTGCTCGTTACCATTCCAATGCCTTCGTTGAGAACTATCCGCTAATAGATTAACAGGAAAAGCAATATCTGGGCGTGTATAAGTAGAAAGATACATAAGGGCACCAATAGCACTAAGATATGGTACTTCATGACCAAGTAGTTCTTCACCCTTTTCACAAGGACGAAATGGGTCATTTTTCACATCAAGTGAACGGACAACCATTGGAGAAGTCAAAGGGTGAGCTTCATTCATATAAAAGCGTTTTAAAATTTTCTTAGTATAGGCTGATTGGTGAACCAAAATGCCAGTAGGGAAGTGCTCTATTTGTAACCCAAGAAACAATTTTGTTTTTCCGAGATCTTTCATCTCGAGTTCCCTTTTTAAGTAATTTGCTATTCTTGTGAGCTCTTCGAGTCCTGCAATACATTTAGATCATCAACGATAATGGCGTAGCTAATTGCAAATCCGGTTTTTGATTTCTTAATAAAAATGCATGGGCATATAGGGTTGTTATCATACCATTCTTTTAATAAATACTCGTTAAGACGATTGTACCACATGCGTTCGGATTGTTTTAATCCATACAGAGATCTTTGTAATTTGATTGAGCACATACTACGAGGTTTTGCATTTGCCACTTCAGGTAATGTGAATGCTTTAGGGATTTTCATATATATGTCATTATTGATGGATCCATATAGGATACGTGCAGATTATCCACAGATCGATATCCGGCCCTTTAAAGACCGCCGTTTATTAAACGGAAAGTGATCGCTACCCATCACAGAATATGTTTAGTCAATACCAAGCCTTCCGTGAGAACCTTAGCAGCCAATCGCTTTATATATCAAGATTTCATTATTCTCATTGTGCTTTCTGCAATAAATACCCATTTGTACCCAACAAAGTTTTATAAGTACTCTTAGGTGTTTGACCACAGTCCAAAAAACTTCTCGTTTCATTAACTAGTTTAATTCTGCCTGCATAGCTTCTTTTTATTTTGGCCAATTATTTCTATTTCGACATTCTTCCACATTTTGTGGTTCTTGATTTTCATCATTTCTTATGATGTCTAAGGCCACTTGGAAAGCAAAAATATTGTTAATCACAATATTGTTTCGATCCCATTTATTCTCAGACATAACTTATTGAGGTTTCACTATTTTTAGGTACCTGTGCCTTTTCAAGGGCTACTTCTTTGTTGTGGACCTCTTTAGGGGTCCCTTGTTCAACATATGCCTTTGCATAAGCATTATGTTCTATATTAGCATTGTGCCTTTGAGTTCTCCTCTTTCGAGGAGTTGTATCTTTTGAACCAAAAGGTCTCCCACGCTTTGGGCGTTTTTGAGATTCATTTGGCTAGTCATTCCAGACATCAACTGCACAGAGTATTTGCAATGGGACATGTGACTTTGTCACTTTTTTGTATCGTTGAATGCATCAGTAATTGGATTTGCAAGATTTTGCAAATGAATGATCCTTGAACTTCCGGGCTCACTTTGATTTGTACGTGACCGCACGAGACATTACGATGCATTCCAAGTGATTATCGTTCTTCCTGAAACTACTTCTTCTTCCCCAATGGTGTAACAAATTTTCATTAAATGACAATCAGCAAAACATGCTTAAAACATCCTGTTGAGGGCTCAAGGTATCTTATGATGGAAGGAGAATCATATCCCACATAAATCCCAAGTCTTCTAGGACCCTCGTTTTTATGCGATGTGTTAAGTAATTTTTGTACATAGAATCACATAAACCAAATATTCTTATATGAGATATATTTGGTGGCTTGTCGAGTACAAGCTGGAAAGAGGAGTATTCATGGTAGGCAGTTGGTCGAATATGAACTAAGTTTGCAACATGCATAATAGCATGTCCCCATGCTGAAGTGGGTAATTTAGTTTTCATTAACAGTGGTCAAGCTATTAATTGAAGACATTTGATGAGAGACTCTGCTAAACCGTTTTAGGTATGAGTATGAGCAATAGGATCCTCAACATTTATCCCAAATGACATGCAGTAGTTAGTAAATGTTTGGGAGGTAAACTCACCAACGTTGTCAAGTTTAATAGTTTTAATTGGATAATCTAGAAACTAGGCTTGTAATTTGATCATTTGTGCGATGAGCCTAGCAAAGGCAATATTTCTTGTCGAAATAAGACAAACATGTGACTGTCTAATGGAGGCATATATTAGGACCATAAAATAACGAAAAGGTCCACATGGTGGATGAATAGGTTTATATATGTCCCCATGTATTCTTTCTAAAAAAATTGGTGATTCAAATATGATTTTACTAAAGGATGGTCTAACTATTAACTTACCTTGTGAACAAGGGTCACAAGAAAATTCATTGGGCAAAAGAATCTTCTGGATCTTCAATGATGCGGCAAATCATAGAACCCAGGGTGACCTAGCCTGTCATGCCAAAGAACAAAAGTCCTTGGGTCGTTGAACTTTTGGTTCATGACAACATATGACTTGATAGGTTTTATATTTGTATGATATAACTCAAAGGAGAATGATGAGAGTTTTTCCATTATAATTTTTTTGCCATAAACAATAGAGGTAATGTAAAGACATTATGTATTACCTTCATTCATCATTTCAATATGATATCCATTTATACGGATATCTTTAAAACTAAGCAAATTCCTTGTAGATTTGCTAGAATCTAATACATCATTGATATGAAACCTAGTTCCATTTGGTAGCATTATATTTGCTAAAGGTCATTGTAAATATTTCGCTTTATCGATCGGGTACAATGACCAATGCCCTTTCATACCATAACTATGACAATTATTTTCATGGTTCTTGAAAGGTTTTTCCCATATGTACTTTCCATTTTACCTCAATATCAATCCACTTCTAGTGGTGAGATTTTTCTTTTTTCAAGGATTTGAGGGATCATCAATATGATATTGGGAATTTCTTCCATGATTGCAACCATGACCAATCCTTATCCATGTCCACGAGTTTGGATGATATTGATTCACTTCAGGGAATCATTTCAAGCTCAATTGGACTATATTGATAATTTTTCATCAAAAAGTCAATAATTTATTTAGCATATGGATCCAAGATATATAATTCTTTTCGGAAATGTCAAATGTTATAAACTTGAATTTTGTGAGATTTGACATTGTTGACAAACTTTTGATATAAGACAAAATAATTAAAATCAACTATAATAAATATCAATATAGAATTTGACTTACAATCAAAATCAAATATCTTGTAGCATTTAACAATATATAATGAAATCAATATTAATATACACAAAATAAATAATATTGAAAATAATATAAATTTGCTTAAATTTTATTTCAGGATTCAGAAATGGTATATAATATACCAATGTAAAATGCATTTGTCTTTATTAAAGCTTTAAACCGCTCAAATTATTAGGTGATAAAGTTTGATATGGTATGATACTACAATTTTATCTAAGTATCATTAATTCAAGGGCCAATGCTACGCTTATGACATATATTGTATATATGAGAATCACATTTAAATGTTATGTGTACATACATATATCATACCATACATATAACGTATAATATCACGAAAGAAAAATATGTCATGATATTCATTGTATCATAAATGACACATAACTCAAGTAGTAAGTGATAAGTGAATGCTTTCACGTTATAGTGATGAAACACATGTGCAAATTACCTCTATAGATTACATAGAATGGTATATAATATATCCATGACTTCTCTCAATTTTAGAGTAATTAGCATTCATGGTATCAACCATGACCAAATATAATTGTAGATCCGTAAAGTTGAAGTAACTTCGAGTTGGGGTTAAAAAATTACCTTTAGAGCAAACTCGTGTTGATAACGTGTTGAAAATGCTGCTGAATGATGATCTAAAGGAGATAGTCCTCTTATGTACGAGAAAATAAGAGAATTTCCGAGAGATGGAAATAGTGTTAGAGAGGGCAAGGAAGCAAGATGGGGAGAAAGATAGGCTCCCAAAGTGACCTTCCAATATCCTCATTAATGTATGATTTATGTATATAGAATTCCAAATGAATCCATTCATCAGAAACACCGAATCCTAACGACTTTATCGCGCGACAACCGGTGGCTTCATTCATTTCAAAAACCTTTCGCTTAATCAACATATAAACCTTTGTTTGAGTAACAATATATATATATATATATATATATGTATATATATATATTATATTTAGATTATATATTTAATCTGGGTATTCTGCCTGTGACCTAATAGACATACTGCATCCGTCCTCCCATCCCAAATCTCCGAACCCTATCATTCGGATATGTAATTGGGTCTAAATTGTTCTTCCATACCCTCCTCCATTCTGATCGTGCATCTAGATTCTTCTTACTCCAAGTTAGAAATAATCAAGCATCCCAAGATCGCTAATCTATTACAAGAATAATTCTGTGATATTTCATACTTAAACACAATTATTTTTATAAAACTATACCAAACCATGCATTAAGCATTCTTTATGTTTTTTTCACAAATCACATTTTAAATTAATGGACTAAACATAAGTTTCCCTTTAATAAATGCATTACACTCGAATTTATCAACAAATTATACTTCTTAAATGTTGAAACACAAGTTCCAATAGGGTATTATTGTCAAGAAAAAAAACTATATTTTTCTTTGTTTTTTCTTACTAGGAGGAAAGATGGAGAATGAGTTTTGGACATAAATAAGTTAATTTTTTTTAATAAAAAAATTACTTATATAAGTTGAAAACCAAAATAATATACAGACTAATGCGCTATTAATGTGTTTTTTCGGTACTCACTAAAGCAATGACATCGAAAATTCAATTTTTTAAAGTTAATATCGCAGTCATCTGCACCACTTTGGGCATTAGTTTTATTTTCAGACTATTTTGGTAATTTTTTTTTTTTTTAAATTTGTATTGGTTTGGTACAAGACTCTCAAGAATCTTTCTCACATGTTTTAATCGTAGCTGACAATTTTCAAAAAAACAAAGTATAAAACAAGGGTTTGGGGTATCCATACTGCTAAATGGGAATAAATAATATTATTAAAAATTCAAATTTGTAGGATTTGGGTTCAATACGAGTATCATGTTTCTCGAACACATAGTATACCCTAATTTATTTTTTTATTATTTAAAAAGAAAAACAAAGACAGGAATACCTACTGTATATCTCAATCCAATTCAATAAAATGAAAAGACAAATCAGAAACACATCATCACTATTAAAATCTAAGAAACAAAATCAAACACCAAATGGCCACCCAAAATTATGGTTCATGTTTTTGAAAATAGTTTTTTAAAATACAGAGAATACCATTTTCGTGTTCTTTGAAACTGTTCTTATTATCTAAATTTAATGTTTTTTTGTGTTATTTGTGTTTTTCAAAAAAAGAAAAAAAGAAAAAAAAAGGGAACCAAACGTGTCCTCGTTTTTCTTGTTCTCCTTGCTTTTGAGAACATAAAACAATTTTAAAAAATAGGAACTATTTCGATTTATTTGAAAATTTAAAAACAAAAGACATAAAGTCAATAACAGGCCCCTTGATTTCAAAAATATTTGATAAATAATCTAACAAATTCTAAGATAACTTTAGTAAACTCGTAGATACCAGTTATTTATTTCACCTCAACAAACCTTAGGGCAAGTCGTATTTCAGATTGTCAACTCTTTATTAATTATTTGAAATCGTGAGACCCGACCTCGCTTGTAGTTTCCTTTCTTCCAAATTTTCAATCGACTCGACCGAATCTCTCAATTATTTTTTCAAATTGTTTTAGTCCTGCATTTGTAAGTTTTGGAAGTAGTTTTATTTATACTTAATTTTCTTTGGGGCTGCCTTTGTTCCTTGGAATTTTAGGGAAAATCAAAGGAAAGAAAATAATAAGGAAAAATAAAAGCAAAAGTGTAGAGGACAAATAGAATTGGGCACATACAGGCTTATTCATTCGGTAAACGGTTTTATTTGTTTGCACTTATAAACTGAACAAACATTGAGGTATATACTGGTTATTATTCCATTCTACTCGTATTATGATACATCTATTTCAGATCCACTCATAAGTACTAGGCTCGATCCCGTGAGATAGGGCTTAGGTTTTTAGGTCGTCCGAGTTGCTCACGTGTCACGCATATGGGTTTTGGACTTATCCCATCTGATATCCTAGGCTCGTGAAAATTATTTTTATTTTATTTATTCATAGATTTATCCAAATACAAGAACAACGAAGAAAATGAATTAAAAGTGTCTATCATATCTTTTTTGAAAATTATTTTTTCGTTTAAAATAGCGAGAATAAAAAACGTTGCGAACATGTTTGATTCCCTTTTTCCTATTTGGAAAAATATAAAAAATAGTAAATTTAGATAATAAGAATAATTTTTAAAAAACACCAAAATAATATTCTCTGTGTTTTTAAAAACTATTCTCAAAATAGTTTTTCAACCAAATAAATTTCAATACACAATTTCCATTCGCACCATTTGTTACTATCTTTAACTTTAATATTAATTTATTAGCTTTTGTTGTTTAGTTTGAATACGTCCAAATTTAATTGCTTCCTCCATCTCTCCTATCGTTCGTTATACAGGGTGGTGGACAAGGTCTATTTCCTATTTTTTGTCTATCATTCATGTTAGTGGGTAGTGAGTCAATAAATTCATTTATTAAATAAAAAAATCAAAATATTTGGGCATCTTTGGGCTTGTCTTGTTACTGTTTTTGAAAACTTAAAAAAAAAAAAAGAAACAAGAAAAAACATAAAGAACCCATTTGGTTCCAAATTTTTTTTAAGAATTCAGAAACATTAAATTAAGATAATAAGAATAAATTTCGTAGACATCAAATCGACAAGTGCTCATGCTAAAAACCAAAGATCAAGACATAAAAACACAACCAAACATGACCTTTGATTCCTATTTTTTAAAATGGTTTTGATTAAATTAACACATCTCTTGTTTAAAAGTTTCTTTTTTTTTTCAAAATGACCCACCAATATTTCAATCAATATTCAATCCTTATACTTAAGCAAATTTATGTCCTAAAAGGAGGATGAAAGAGAAATAAGAAGCACATAAAAACAATAACAAGTTCTTGGTGATGGGTCATATTGATGTTTAGGTTTTATCATTATGTGTATAATGGGGTTTTCACATAATTTCAAGTTTTTGTTTGGATGCTAAGAAAATAGTTATGAAAAGGGAAAAGCTTGAAGATATTTTTAATAAAGGGAAACTTGTGTTTCAGTCCATTGAATGGAAAGAATGCATAAATAAAAATACATGATTTAGTATAGTTTCATAGAAATTTTTTTTTTGTTTCAAGTATGATAGTACTTAGGTACTACCTTAGTGTCTTAGGGACTAACTATAATAATGAACAGTGCCAAAGTAGTACCTACAATTTATTAAGGCAGTACCTAGATATTATCATATCTAAAACACAATTATTTTCTATAAAACCATATTGAACCATGTATTATGTGTTATTTATGTTTTCTTTGTAATTTTTCTCAAATTAATGGCATGAAGCACAAGTTTCCTTTTAATAAATGAATTGCAAGGAATTATCAACAAATTATACTTCTTTTTTTTTTAATGAAGAATAATTTTATTGATTCAAAATATCAATATATTTGATAGAAACACAGAATCAAATTTGCTAAAAACTCTAGAGGATGACACAATATCCAAATTAATAGCACAATGAATCGGCTAAAAGCCTACACATTAGATAATTTTATGATGACTAGAATACATATGACTCCAGTTACACAGCAAATTTGACGACCGTGATTTGATTTGATGTCTATGACTAATCGAATATACTTTTCCGTTCGAAACATCCCCACACAAGAAAGTGCCGTAATAAGATGACGAAAACCAGACCATCGTACAAATCACATGGTACACAAGACGATGATAAAAACACGAAAAAAAAACAAATTAAAAATCCAGATTTTTGTGGAAATCCACTTTATTGATAAAGAAAAATGGTAGAAAGAGATGTAGATGAGTGGTTTCAAACCGATAATGGTAAAAAAATCACCTCTCCTTACTTAAGAAAAAGGGGTAATTAAGAACAAATAATAATTATGTTGAAATTATCATAGCATGGGCTCATAAAAAAATTGGATGAAGAGTTATCACTTGCCTCTCCCATTATTTTGTATGTACCATTAATTATTATATAAAGGAAAAAGGTCTTAAGTATTAAAGCTATGGCAAGTCCCAACTCCCAAGTTCCATTACATAGCCTATTGTCAAATATAAACGACCGAAGGATATCAGTTCTGCGCCGATTTTTCGGAGATTCGCACGTTGTTTGACGGCGGCAGCGGCAGCGACATCGGCGGAGATGACACCGGAGGAGGCGTCGATGAAGAAGGGTGTAGCTGGGCTTCAAGACGAGACTCTCAACTTGTGGAAGGACATCTGCGGAGGCCACATGCACCATGGATTCTACCAGCATGCAGACTCCGCCGTTTCGGATTCCGACCACCGGCTCGCCCAGGTTAGGATGATCGAAGAGAGCCTGCGGTTCGCCGGAGTTTCCGGTTCGTCTGCTTCATTTTCTTTCATTTGTTCTTTTCCATTTCTCTACGGCTTACGGCTTATTTTTGTTAGTAAATAAGTTGGACCAGGTTCAAATTTTGGGTTTTCAAAACGTCATTTAATCAAATCATATCGGTCTTCTTTATTTTCCTATGGTTTAAGTTGGTGGCGCGTGGCGGTGGATGTTTACGTTTATGTTTATGTTGTTGTAGGTGAGGAAGATAAGAAGCCGAAGAGAGTGGTGGACGTGGGATGTGGGATCGGAGGGAGCTTCAGGTACTTGGCTAGGAAGTATGGGGCCAGTTGTGTGGGGTTTACTCTCAGTCCCTTCCAAGTTCAGAGGGCTCAAGCTCTTACTGCCTCCCAATGTTTGGCTGACAAGGTGTGTGAGTTCATGCCTTGTTTGAAGATTGTAACATAGTTAACTTTTTGCTTTTTGGAATGTTATGGGGTAATTTCTTGGATTATTATTTAATAGTTTGAGGTATATGTTATTGTGCTTTAAACTAATAAGGAATTTAAACTTATAAAAAACAAGTGTTCAAACATTGTTATTATAAATATTCAAAGACTAGCACAAGTACTACTAAAACTAATTAAGTTATTAAATATGATTTTTTTTATAAATGTAATTAGTATATGATATTTAAAAAGCTATTTAAGTAAAAGATTATTTTAATTTTAGCCAATTTAATAATTATGATCATTATCTAATAAGGTTTGGCTGCCAAGGTGTGTGAGTTCATGACTAGTTTTGTCATCATTCGTTTATGTTCTTTTCAACTTGATGTATAGATTGGTGGTGCATCACTTGGTAGTAAGCTTTTTTATTGTGAATCATACAACAATGGTGATAACATTTGGAGAAGAAGAATAAGAACACACACGCATATTTTATGTGGTTCAACAAACGCTACCATATCCAATTTAATAACGACCAAAATTTTACTATCATCGAATTGTTTATAAAGGCCGTATTTATAATGACCTTGAATATGATCAAATTAAAAAAATACCCCTATACCCCATATTACTCCGGCACTTGCCCCATTTTACTCTCAGTATGAGCCACATGCCAAAACCTTTTTTATTTAGTTTAAGCTTTTGAGCTAATGCATATTTTAAGATAGTTAGGTCTCACCGGCCTCACCTAGTTTCCTGATAGGGCTACGGAGCCGCATCGCTTTTTTAATCGATGGGCCTAGGGTTTTAGGACTCGTAATAAACATTCTTATACATGATGGTGGAGTTTATTGGTTGTTAAAACAAGGTGTGTTTTTGTTGGTTTGTGGGTATTGGTTAATTGGTAATTTAATTTTGAAGATTATGACATTGTTAACTTTTTGGGTTAATTCATAATTTGACATGATAAAAGAGCTTTTACATTTTGGAATATGGGGTGGTTTTTTGGATTATTATTTAATAGTTTTAGTGTTGAGAATCGTGCAACAATGATGATAATAATCGAAGAAGAAAAATAAGAAGAATACACACAAAGTTTTACGTGGTCCACGGGAGAGATGGTTTGAATTTGTCACTATCACCGAAATAAAGTTACATATGAAGGTATTTATAATAACCTTGGATATTATCAAATTACAAAAATACCCTTATACCTTAAATATACCATACCGTGGGAGCAAACCCTCAACCTATTATTTCGTCCCCCCAAACAAAGAGGATATATCTAAAGGGACAGTGCCGTTGCTTCACTTTGGAACTTACCTCCTGTTACTCTAAAAATGAGCCACATGCCATAACATTTAGGTTTATGCTATCAACGTCTTCCTTCTTGGAGGTTAATACCTAATAGCTTAAGCATTTTGACCATAGTTTAACATGATATTAGAAATGATGAGATTGATTTTAATTTGCAATCTAATAATTTGGGGACTTTATTATATAGTAGTTTAATATTGTATCAAAATTTTCTTGGAGGTAATGAGATAGATGGTTGGGTTATTATCAAATTTATTCAAGCTTTAGGGCTAATTGTTGGTTTAACATGGTATCTAACCTTTGCAGTTCTTGAATGTTACAAGAAAGTTGTTGACCCATTACCTAATAACTAATACTTTTGAGGTGCTAGTGGTTTAATTGAATGTTAAGATTTTGGTTGTTGGGGATTTTATTATAGAATGTTGGTCCCTGTACTAACATTAACATATTTAATCAGTGGTTATTCTGTGGCGATCATGTTTGGTAGGCTCTTTATTGGAAAAAGGTGTTTGGTCTCCCAGTCCAAGAAGTTTTCTATCCAACTTTTAACTTAAATTTTCTCTAAGTTTAGGTGAAAAATAGTAAGCATGTAACGTTGGAATGACAATGGTGAATGCTTATCAGGTATCTTTCCAAGTTGCAGATGCTCTAGATCAACCTTTTCCTGATGGACAGTTTGATCTGGTTTGGTCCCTGGATAGTGGACAACACATGCCTGACAATAAAAAGGTAGATTCTTCTCACTCTCACACTTACACTTTTTATTTCTTTCATATTACATGCATTGAATTTTAATTAAAAAACAGAATAAGATGTTGATTCAATAGGGAAATACTTATGCTTAATTTTCATGTTATTGCATTGAATTGGCTCGAGTTGCAGCCCCGGGTGGGACCATAATAATCGTAACAACGTGCCATAGAGATCTCTCCCCTTCTGAAAATCTGCCGGGAGTGAGAAAGAATTATGGACAAGATTTCCAGTGCTTATTACCTTCCAGAGTGGTGTTCTATTGCTGATTATGTCAAATTACTCGACTCTCTATCTCTTCAGCTGTGCCTAATCTGACTGTTAATGCATATAAATAGTACTAAAAAACACCTTGAATGAGACATATTGTCTGCCTAGATTTGGACTTATACTGGTGTATGAACCATGAATATATATTATGTTTGTTAAACATAAGAATTTTCCGAATGGTTATGCAGGATATCAAGGCTGCAGATTGGTCTGAGTATGTTGCTCCCTTTTGGCCAGCAATGATACGTTGTGCTTTGACTTTCAAGGGCATCACATCACTGTTATGTAGTGGTAAGTTTAGCTTCATCGTTGACCTTTGTATGAATTTCATTTTTTTTAAAATATTCATGGGTATCCGAACCAATTTGCAATATTAATAATTAATTACGGGGTCTTTGGAGTGAACGACCAAGTAAATTCTCTAGTAACCCAAGGGATAGGAACTCATAACCATTGGGGTGCAGACCCAAGACCGGACCATTTGAGCTATTTCTTAGGGATTTGTAAGAGTCTCATTTTTAGGGCAAGTGAAAATAATTTCTGATCAAAAAATTCATCCTAACTTGCCTCTGTGAACAACCAAATTTAAGGCCAAGTAATAGAGCTGAACCCTATTATATAGGAAGCTTGTCCAACTTGTGTCATGCTAAGATAATAGAGGGACAGGTTTTACTCAAAAATTGGGTGGATGTTGCTTCCACAGTGACTAGAATGAAGAGAAACACATCTATGCCTGTCGTTGTCTCTCTTTTTTGGTATGGAATCATTCTCATAGCATCAAGATGTTGCTTATTTTTTTCTTTATTTATTTAATCAGGATGGAAAGGCATAAAAGGAGCATTGTATTGCCACTGATGAACTGAGGGTACAAGATGGGCCTGTTGGGCATAGTTATCATCACATGTCGAAAGCCAGGATGATTTACAAGTTTGAGAAATTGTAAGAATAGATGTAAATTGCACAACCGAGCTAGCATTTTGTTTTTAGTGTTTTGTGATTTATCGTAGATTTATTTGATTAGGATGAAAAACCATAAAGGAGAATAATTGATTCCTTGGATGTAGTATGGTTGTTATAATTGATGCCTATGCTTTCTTTCTCATTCTTTTCCATATCAGATTTGGACACGACTTTTCTTCTCCCTGCCCAAGTTCATTCTAACCATTAGACCTTGTTATTGGTAAAATCTTCTTCTTCTTATTTTTTTTTTCTTTGGGAAATTCTTAGAATGCTCCTTTTGAAACAAAAATTCCTTAGTCCAAAAAACAAATTGTTGAGCGAGATGTGTTATTACCTAGATCATTTGACCTCCAAGGCACGTAGCAAGATGCAATTTATAGCGGGGGTTCGACGGCTGGTAGCCACCGCCTCTAATGATCGAAGCCAATAAAGGAAGCGAGAAGAGAGTTAATGGGTTAGCGCACTGAGTTTCCGCATACCTTTCCTGTAAAGGAGTTCCTTGTTTTACACTCGAATTTCCCCTTGATTTTAGGAAAGATAATCTCGTGATTAAGATCTCTCTTTCTTTACCAAGGACTACTTCGTCCTTATCCAGCATTAATGTTTTGAGACGTATGAGATTTGGACACTGGGAGATCCATGGATAAATATCCTGCGCATGATTTCTTCCCTAATATGGTTATCCATATCACCCTTTCCATATTCGGTAGGATGGCCGGCTAGGGGACTCGGGATCCTAGATGGGTTCTAGGACTCTACCGTCTGGTTGGTTCCCGTGTGGTTTTAATATAGTGGGATGTCTTGGGCCACTTCATAAGGCGGGCCAAGCGATGAGCTTGTGCGGGCGCTAGGCCTATTGAGTAGCAGGTTTGGGCCTAAAGGCCACAGTATTCACAAGATGTATTAGTTACTCGTCAGATATGAAAATTTGGCTCTTTGTCTCAAAAAAAAAAAAAAAAAAAAATTATCTTCATATATGTTTGATGAAATGAGTTGTTTAACAAGGAGTTGCAACAAGTTCTTGAAATTCTTTATTACCTATCTTGTGCTTGGAGTTTCCATTATCAAAGTATCCATTTTGCCTCCGATCGCTCACCTGAGAGAAGTGTAGGCCACCAAGCACCTTCCATCATTTTTAACCACCCAAATATGTTTTGTTTTAGGGTGTTGCTTTGTTGTTCTCACCTTCTAATGCATCAAGAAGCCAGAACTTTCCCTATGGATATGTCCTAGCTTCTTGCAATAGTAGCATTTGAGTCTTTGTCTTCTTATTGAATGATTCTCCCTATCACCTTTGTGATGGTAATTTCTGCCTATTGTAACAACATTTGTGAGGGTAGGAGGTTTAGTTTCTGACCTTTCTTCCGTGAAGCCTAGACCTTTGTAGTCTTTTGTTGTTCTTACCATCAACAAAATATGATCTAGGGCCGTGGTACTAGAATTCATCATCCGCATAGTTTTCTTAATATGTTCCAATTCGTTTAAAGACTCTTTTATTTTCGTTCTTCAACACATTGACTGCTGTGATGAGCCCCATTTTTCTCTACATAATTGAGAGATTTGCTTCGAGTATCCTCTGCTTTCATCGACGCTCCACCAGTGTCTCATAAATGATTTTTTAGGAGTAGCCATTTCTTTGTCAGAGATTTCTTCATCATCGTTGCTTTTCACATCAATTGATGCATCAGTTGTAGCAACATTTGATGGACTAAGTGCAGTCATTTAGGTAGGTGACTCATAGGTTGATGGATCAATTGGTGGACTAGATTTAAGAAATTCGTCGCATCGCCGAGCATCGCTCTCTTCTATAGAAAGATCGACCGGTGCCACCGGTTCATCAGATGTTCTTCCTTACATCAGATGCTTCGTAATTACATCATCACGCCATGTGTTAGCACATTTAGCTTGAATATGTCCATACACTTCACATTTCATGCACTGGATCCTTAGGTATTTGTTCTTTGCACCAAGATTAGCTCCCTCATTTCTACTTATATTATGAGAAGCATTGAAGAGGTTAGGGATAGAAATCATATTTGTGTATTGAGGGAAGGTACCGTTCATTTGCCTGTTGAGATTCTTCACCACCTGACAACAATCTGAGACAAACAGTTAGATAATCCATGGATCTCACTCAATAACTTAGAGTGACTTGCAAACATGCACATACATAAGAGATTGTTTAAGTGGTTCGACAAAAGCCTACGCCAGCAGGCCGATCCTGTGACATAAAGTTAATTCCACGATATCGACAGTAACACGTTGGTCTTATGTGAGACAAAACTCTCCCTTTCTCACAATTGTCTTCTCCTAACTCTCACATAGTGAAGCATGGAAATAAGCTCCCTTTATTCCCCCATACAATGACATATGGACTCCTACATGCCCACATACTCCTTCTCCACAAGGAGAATAAACACTACTCATCAATGTGCTTAATGTAGCAAAGATCACAACAACTACTTTACACGCGCGAAAGAGTTTCTTTAAACAATCTCCCTTCGTAAAACGCCTTCTTTCTTCTTTTGCATCGCATTTATCGCTTTCTTCGAACTGTATCCCCTATTTAAAATCCTCCAGCATGATCCTCAATCAATATTCTATATCCTCATGTTTCCTAATATGTCTCAACATGCCAACTGTAAGTTCTTGATTTTATTTCATATTCATTACAATGGAATATCTTCCTCTTATAGAAATCTCACCAAATAAGATATAATCTTCAAAATTTGATCCACCCAATATTTGCCAATAGCACTCCCTACTCTTTCTTATCCGTCATAATGAATATTGACCCTTGATCTGTTGAATATTTGCTTTAAAATCGGATTTAGTTAAATATGGTAACTTGTGTCATGGAGCTTGATCCACCAACTTGTATGACAACAACCGTGACACCAAATTTTACAGCTGCAAAAGAATAAAAATATCTCCAGCAGTGAGTTTATCTTTGTTACATAGGTGGGTACTGGGACAAGGTCTATTTCCTATTTTTGGTCTATCATTTATGTTAGTGGGTAGTGGTCATCATCTTTGTTTTTCAATTCCTAGCTTGTTGGTAGTGGATCAATGTAGCCGTTCATTCAATCAGTCCTCACTCTCTCAGCAATCACATGTATCTAGAATTCATTTATTAAATAAAAAGTCAAAATAATTGGGCATCTTTTACCCTTTTTGAAAACTATTATTTTGAAAATATGAAAATAAGGAAAACATGTAAGCAAGTTCAAACCTGTTTTTCTTTAATTAGTATCATTTTGTGTTATTCATATTTTTCGAACAAAATCTGTGCCAAAATATTCTATCGTAATCCTTATTTTCCTTATTTTCACTTATTTTCCAGGCAAAAAAGTGTTAAAAGCCACAAATAAACAAGCCCTTACTTTTTCTTCAATTAAAAAACAATTTTTTTTTTTTAATTTCATGTGTATTTATAACCCGCATGATTTAAAAAACCATAAATAAACAAGCACCACTTTTTTTGTTAAAAAATAAATGTTATTTCATATTATTTATAACCCGGCCGCATGATTTAAAGCCATAAATAAACAAGCCCTTCCTTTTTTCAATTACAAAAACAAATGCTAATTTCATGTGTATTTCTCTTTTTTACAGTTTCAAAACCATAAATCAAGTAAACCCTTACTTTCAATTCAAAAACAAATGTTTATTATTGTGTTTATAAGCCACAAGAAATTTATAGTGCCTGGTTAGATCCTCTTTGGCAGGGAGAATCGTTGGTTGCACTATTTATTCTTCCAATCACATAATATTTTGGCCCGAAATGGTGAGTTCCACATCTCTTTACTCAAAACAAAGTGCAAAGTGATGGGAAATATGGCGCTGATGTGTCTCCTTCAAAACAAAATAAAGATTTTGTTCTTTTTAGGAAAGAACATGAAATCAACAGAACACACGTTATTTGATAAATCGTCTGCGTTTTTTATTATTGGTATTAAATTTTTTGAAAAATAATTTTATTGATTCGATTACCAATACATTGATAGGCTTGTGAAATCGGAATTAGCTAAAACTTTAGAGGATGTTCGCTGGCGTTAAATGTTAATAAGTAAATAATTGACCAAAACCTACATATTTGATAATCTTTATAATGGGTGAATCATATGATTCGATTTGACGCTGTAGTGTAGCTGATTTGGTGTCTGCAATCGATCGAATATGTTTCACTGTCGGAATCAGTAAGCTATTTAATAAGGCAGTATGACATATCATGAGTCGATAATAAAATCGAGAAAATAAAGTAAAAACTTATATCTATGTGAAATAATCACTTTATTGAGAAGAAAATGATAAAAAGAGATGTAGATGGGTGATTTAAGATTGAAAATGGTTAAAAAAATCACCCATCTTTACTTGAGAAAAAGGGCTAGTTGGAAAAAGATGAGAGAAGCTAGATACCGACAACAAATTTAAATAAAGGAAATAATAAGTCTCATACAAACATGACTCCTCAACTAACAAACATGATTACACAATAACTCTTATTTGCTAGGACGGTCCCATATGCTTAATATTTTATTGACTTCTTCAAATAACGACAAAGATCAACTCAATCATAAAACAAAACAAGACATATGTTGTCCACTCCATCACGTGGAACTCTATCACATCTTTTGGGAATCTAATAGATGTATCTAATTCAATTATATTATTATTATTATTATTTTAACAGGAAGAGGAAACCCCAAACACACTAGTTACAATGCCGAGCTTATCCTTAAGAATGAGATTAGTCACACCACTAGGAGGAGTTCTCCACTTTATGAAGTTGTTCTGATGATTCTTCAAAGCTATCTTGGCAAGATGGTCTACCACTTCTGTAAACACATTCTTTAGGCTCACCGTCAAGTTCTTATACAACAATTCTTTACATTCTTTGATTACATTAGAGAGGGAGTTTTCTCTTTGCTATAGACCTTTCACCCAATTGTTCACGGAAAGGGATTCCAATTCTACTATAATCTTTCTGCATCCCATCTCCCACACCATCCTAAAGCCAAACAGGAGAGCCCAAGCCTCTCGACAAATCTACACCTTAGGCTATGGAAGATTAGAAGAATGAGAAATATATGGTTTAGAACATGTTAAAGAAAAATAATTGACTTTTAAGTAGATGTATTACCTTAATCACTTGAGATATTATCTTAACTAATTGTATTTCCCATACTTTCATGCATTCTTTGCCTTTGAAGCATGATAAATTTTTTCAGTGAAATATTTTTAATAAATTTGTTTTTTTAGGAAAATGCCAATGGGATCCTTCAATGTTATCTTCCATTTTACAGATATATGAAGGTATTTTAGTAATTTCATATTAAATTAAATTACATATTAAATATGAATTGTGCGCGTGATATCTGTTATCACGGCGGTGATGGCAGATTCCGACGACTCTTACGGCCAGTTTGAGGACATCTGCGGAGACCAGATGCACCACGGCTTCCGAATGATCGAAGAGAGCCTCCGGTTCGTCTGTTTTTTTCTTTTTTTTTTCCTCAGAAATTGCTTTAAAAGGGAAAAAATCAAAATTTATTTGGAAAAAAAATATTTGGTTAAAAGACATCATTATTTTTTATTTCAAACATTTATGTTGTCACAGATGATGAAGATAAGAAGCCGAAGAGAGTGGTGGACGTGGGATGTGGGATCGGAGTGAGCTCCAGGTACTTGGCTGGGAAGTATGGGGCAAGTTGTGTGGGGTTTGCTATCAGTCCAGTCCAAGTTCAGAGGGCTCAGGCTCTTACTGCCTGCCAAGGTTTGGCTGACAATTGGTGTGTGAGTTCATTACTAGTTTTTTCATCATTCGTTTCTGTTCTTTTCAACTTGATGTATAGATTGGTGGTGCATCACTTGGTAGTAAGCTTTTTTGTTGTGAATCGTGCATAAAATAAGAATCGTGCATCACTTCCTAAATTTTCAATTGTTTGAGTTTCGCATTTGTAACTTTTAAAGTTGTTTTATTTCTATTCAATTTTCTTTAGGGCTATGTCTTGTTCTCGAAAATTTTTAGGGAAAATCAAAGGAAAGAAAATAAGAAGGAAAAATAAAAGACAAAAGTGAAGAAAAATAAAATAGAATTCAATTCCATAAAATTTTTTTATTTGCCACCTCAAATGAATTTTATTTGTTTAAAACTCATCAATATAAACAAATAAAATTCATTTGAGGTAGCAAATAAAAATATTATATGAAATTTAATTCTTTTATATGGGATACGTCCTATGCCCGACGTATGCTTGGCAGGTACTGGGCCCGATCCTGCGAGATTGGGCTTAGGTTTTTAGAACTGTCCGAGTTTCTCATGTGTCACGAATATGGGTTTTGGACTTATCCCATTTGATATCCCAAGCTCATGAAAATTATTTTTATTTTATTTATTTATAGATTTATCCAAATATAAGAACGACCAAGAAAATGAATTAAGGGTATATTTGTTTACTGTTTTTGAAAATTATTTTTTGTTATGAAAAATCAAGAAAACAAGAAAAATGCAGGAACACATTTGATTCCCTTTTTCCTACACACACAAGAAAGTGTAGTAATAAGACAACGAAAACCAGACCATCATACAAATCACACGGTGAACAAGACGACAATAAAAACACGAAAAAAAAAACAAATTAAAAATTCAGATTTTTGTGGAAATCCATTTGATTGATAAAGAAAAATGATAGAAAAAAAATGTAGATGAGTGATTTCAAGCCGATAATGACAAAAAAAATCACTCCTCCTTACTTAAGAATAATTGGTAAGAACAAATAAAAATTATGCTGAAATTATCATAGCATGGGCTCATGAAAATAATAATTATGTTGGATGAAGAGTTGTCACTTGCCTTTCCCATTATTTTGTATGTACCATTAATTATTATATAAAGGAAAAAGGTGTTAAGAATTAAAGCTATGGCAAGTCCCCAGTTTCATTACAAAGCCTATTGTCAAATATAAACGACCGAAGGATATCAGTTCTGCGCCGATTTTTCGGAGATTCGCACGTTGTTTGACGGCGGCGATGACACAGGAGGAGGCGTCGATGAAGAAGGGTGTACCTGAGTTTCAAGACGAGACTCTCGACTTGTGGAAGGACATCTGCGGAGACCACATGCACCATGGATTCTACCAGCATGCAGACTCTGCCGTTTCGGATTCAGACCACCGGCTCGCCCAGGTCCGGATGATCGAAGAGAGCCTGCGGTTCGCCGGAGTTTCCGGTTCGTCAACTTCATTTTCTTTCATTTGTTCTTTTCCATTTCTCTACTGCTTACGGCTTATTGTTGAAGTGTCATATTTCAAATTTTGGGTTTTCAAAAGGTCATTTAATCAAATCACCTTTTGTCGGTCTTCTTTATTTCTCTATGGTTTAAGTTGGTGGCGCGTGGTGGTGGATGTTTACGTTTACGTTTATGTTGTTGTAGATGAGGAAGATAAGAAGCCGAAGAGAGTGGTGGATGTGGGATGTGGGATCGGAGGGAGCACCAGGTACTTGGCTAGGAAGTATGGGGCAAGTTGTGTGGGGTTTACTCTCAATCCAGTCCATGTTCAGAAGGCTCAAGCTCTTACTGCCTCCCAAGGTTTGGATGACAAGGTGTGTGAGTTCATGACGAGTTTTCTCATCATTCGTTTCTGTTCTTTTCAACTTGATATATAGATTGGTGGTGCATTACTTGGTAGTAAGCTTTTTTTTTTTGTGAATCATGCAACGGTGATAACATTCGGAGAAGAAGAAACAAGAAGAACACAATACACAGATTTTATGTGATTCAACAATGTGTCTATATCCATGGGAACGACGGCTCAAAATTTTACTATCATTGAAATAGGGTCATATAGGAGGGTAGTTATAATAAACTTGGATATGATCAAATTACACAAATACCCCTATACCCCATACCGGTTTGGCACTTGCCCCCTTTAACTCTCAGTATGAGCCACATGTCATAACATTTTTTATATAGTTTAAGCTTTTGAGCTAATGCATATTTTAACATAGTGAGGTCTCACTAGCCTCACCTATGCCCTCGGAAAGGGAGGACGGAGCCGTTACTTGTTTTAATTCCTTGATGGGCCAAGGGTTTCGGCGACTCTGGTGGCCGGAACATACTTATACATGATGGTGGAGTTTATTGATTGTTAAAACAAGGTGTGTTTTTGTTGGTTTGTGGGTATTGGTTAATTGGTAATTTAATTTTGAAGATTATGACATTGTTAACTTGTTGGGTTAATTCATAAATTAACACAATAAAAGAGCTTTTGCTTTTTGGAATATGGGGTGGTTTTTTGGATTATTATTTAATAGTTTTAGTGTTGAGAATTGTGCAATAATGGTGATAAGAATCAAGAAGAAAAACAAGAAGAATACACACAAAGTTTTACGTGGTTCGACAATATGCCTACGTCCATGGGAACAACGGCTTGAATTTGTCACTATCACCGAAATGAGGTTACATATGAAGGTATTTATAATAACTCTGGATATTATCAAATTACCAAAATACCCTTATATCCTAAATATCTGTCACGAGTGGAAGCGAACCCTCAACCTATTATTGATCCCCTAATGAGGATATATCCCGAGAAGGGCGGTGTCATCGCTTCACTCCGGAAGTTACCCCCTTTTACTCTCAAAATGAGCCACATGCCATAACATTTAGGTTTATGCTATCAACGTCTTCCTTCTTGGAGGTTAAGACCTAATAGCTTAAGCATTTTGACCAACATGTAGTTTAACATGATATTAGAGATGATGAGATTGATTTTAATTTGCAATCTAATAATTTGGGGATTTTAATATATAGTAGTTTAATATTGTATCAAAGTTTTCTTGGAGGTAATGAGATAGATGGTTGGGTTATTATCAAATATATTCAAGCTTTAGGGCTAATTGTTGGTTTAACATGGTATCTAACCTTTGCAGTTCTTGAATGTTACAAGAAAGTTGTTAACCCATTACCTAATAACTAATACTTTTGAGGTGCTAGTGGTTTAATTGAATGTTAAGATTTTGGTTGTTGGGATTTTATTATGAAATGTTGGTCCCTGTACTAACATTGCATATTTAATCAGTGGTTATTCTGTA
Source organism: Tetrastigma voinierianum (assembly GCA_016808115.1). NCBI lineage: Eukaryota > Viridiplantae > Streptophyta > Magnoliopsida > Vitales > Vitaceae > Tetrastigma > Tetrastigma voinierianum. The sequence goes on along the minus strand of JAEQBH010002692.1, from coordinate 220,223 downwards.
GCGATCATGTTAGTAGGCTGTATTGGAAAAGGTGTTTGGTCTCCCAGTCAAGAAGTTTTCTATCCAACACTAACCATTTTCTCTAATGTTTAGGTGAAAAATAGTTGACATGTAACATTGGAATGACATGGGTGAATGCTTATCAGGTATCTTTCCAAGTTGCAGATGCTCTAGATCAACCTTTTCCTGATGGACAGTTTGATCTGGTTTGGTCCCTGGATAGTGGACAACACATGCCTGACAAAAAAAAGGCAGATTCTTCTCTCTCACACTTACACTTTTTATTTCTATCATATTACATGCATTGAATTTTAATTAAAAAACAGAATAAGATGTTGATTCACTAGGGAAATACTTATGCTTAATTTTCATGTTGTTGCATTGATCATTCTATTCGTTGTTATGATTTTGTTGCCTTGCCAGTTTGTTAGCGAGTTGGCTCGAGTTGCAGCCCCGGGTGGGACCATAATAATCGTAATAACGTGCCATAGAGATCTCTCCCCTTCGGAAGAATCCCTAAAGCCGGAGGAGAAAGCACTTTTGGACAAGATTTGCAGTGCTTATTACCTTCCGGAGTGGTGTTCTACTGCTGATTTTGTCAAATTACTCGACTCTCTATCTCTTCAGGTGTGCCTAATCTGACTGTTAATGCATATAAATAGTACTAAAAAACACCTTGAATGTGACATATTGTCTGCCTAGATTTGGACTTATACTGGTGTATGAACCATGAATATATATTATGTTTGTTAAACATAAGAATTTCCCGAATCGTTATGTAGGATATCAAGGCTGCAGATTGGTCTGAGTATGTTGCTCCCTTTTGGCCAGCAATGATACGTTGTGCTTTGACTTTCAAGGGCATCACATCACTGTTATGTAGTGGTAAGTTTAGCTTCATCGTTGACCTTTGTATGAATTTCATTTTTTTTAATATTCATGGGTATCCGAACCAATTTGCATGTACTTCAATTAATTTCATGGGTCTTTGGAGTTAACGACTAAGTAAATTCTCTAGAAACCCCAAGGGATAGGAACTCATAACCATTGGGGTGCACACCCAAGACCGAACCAACTGAGCTATTTCTTAGGGATTTGTAAGAGTCTCATTTTTAGGGCAAGTGAAAATAATTTCTGATCAAAAAATTCATCCTAAATTGCCTCTGTGAACAACCAAATTTAAGGCCAAGTAATAGAGCTCAACCCTATTATATAGGAAGCTTGTCCAACTTGTGTCATGCTATGATAATAGAGGGAGAGGTTTTACTCAAAAATTGGGTGGATGTTGCTTCCACAGTGACTAGAATGAAGAGAAACACATTTATGCCTGTAGTTGTCTCTCTTTTTTGGTATGGAATCATTCTCATAGCATCAAGATGTTGCTTATTTATTTATTTATTTATTTAATCAGGATGGAAAGGCATAAAAGGAGCATTGGGGATGCCACTGATGATCCGAGGGTACAAGATGGGCCTGGTTAAGTATGCTATCATCACATGTCGAAAGCCAGGATGATTTACAAGTTTGGAGAAACTGTAAGAATAGATGTAAATTGCAATAACCGAGCTAGCATTTTGTTTTTAGTGTTTTGTGATTTATCGTAGATTTATTTGATTAGGATGAAAAACCATAAAGGAGAATAATTGATTCCTTGGATGTAGTATGGTTGTTATAATTGATGCCTATGCTTTCTTTGTCATTCTTTTCCATATCAGATTTGGACATGACTTTCCCTCTCCCTTCCCAAGTTCATTCTAACCATTAGACCTTGTTATTGGTAAAATCTTCTTCTTTTTTTTTTTCTTTTTTTTTTTTCTTTTCTAGGAAATTCTTAGAATGCTCCTTTTGAAACAAAAATTCCTTAGTCCAAAAAACTAATTGCTGAGCGAGATGTGTTATTACCTGGATCGTCTGACCTCCGAGGCGTCAGTAGCATGATATAGACCTGTAAAAAAGGGGGTTCAACGGCGGTGTGCTAGTCGCCTCTCTAATGATTGAGTCAACAAAAGGGGTGGAGAAGAGAAAGAAGGAAGTTAGAGCAGTTGGAGTTGCATACCTTTCCCTCGGTGGTGAGTATTTGTTTTATACTCGAATTTCTCCTCGATTTTAGGAAAGATAATCTCGTGATTAAGATCTCTCTTTCTTTACCAAGGACTACTTTGTCCTTATCCAAGATTAATGTTTTTGAGACATGATATTTGGATACTGGGAGATCCGTGGATAAATATCCTGTGCTTGATTTCTTCCCTAATATGGTTATCCATATCACCCTTTCCATATGCGGTAGGATGGCCAGCTGGGGGACTCGGGATCTTAGACGAGTTCTAGGACTCTGGGATCAGTTGGTTTTTTAATATGGTTTTAATATGGTAAGGTATCTTTGGGCGACTTCATGGTAGACAAGCGATGAGCCACGTGCGAGCCCAGGCTATTGAGTAGCAAATGCGGGCACAAAGGCGCGGTATTCACAAGATGTATTAGTTACTCGTTAGTTATGAAAATTTGGCTCTTTGTCTAAAAAAAAAACAATTCATCTTCATATATGTCTAATGAAATGAGTTGTTTAACAAGGAGTTGCAACAAGTTCCTGAAATTCGTTATTACCTATCTTGTGCTTGGAGTTTCCATTATCAAAGTATCATTTTTGCTCGACGTTCACCTTGAGAGAAGTGTAGGCCACCAAGCACCTTCCATCCTTTTTAACCACCCAAATATGTTTTGTTTTAGGGTGTTGCTTTGTTGTTCTCACCTTCTAATGCATCAAGAAGCCAGAACTTTCCCTATGGATTTGTCCTAGCTTCTTGCAATAGTAGCATTCGAGTCTTTGTCTTCTTAATGAATGATTCTTCCTACCACCTTTGTGATGGTAATATCTGCCTATTATAACAACATTTGTGAGGGTAGGAGGTTTAGTTTCTGACCTTTCTTCCGTGAAGCCTAGACCTTTGTGGTCTTTTGTTGTTCTTACCATCAACAAAATATGATATAGGGCCATGGTACTAGAATTCATCATCCGCATAGTTTTCTTAGTATGTTCCAATTCGTTTAAAGACTCTTTTATTTTCATTCTTCAACACATTGACTTGTTGGATGAGCTCATTTTTCTCTCTACACAGTTGAGAGATTTGCTTGAGTATCCCTCTGTTTTCATTACCAGTCTCCACCAGCGTCTCATAAATGATTTTCTAGGAGTGGTCATTTCTTTGTCAGAGATTTCTTCATCATCGTTGCTTTTCGCATCAATTGTTGCATCAGTTGTCGCAACATTTGATGGACTAAGTGTAGTCATTGAGGTAGGTGACTCATAGGTCAATTGGTGGACTAGATGAAGAAATTGTTAGATCACTAGAGCATTGTTCTTCTATAGAAAGACTAATTGGTGCCATTGATTCATTGCAGATGTTCTCTCCTACATTGCATGCTTCAGACTCATCATCACTCCATGTGTTAGCACATTTAGCCTGAATATGTCCATACCCTTCACATTTCATGCACTGGATCCTTAGGTATTTGTTCTTTGCACTAAGATTAGCTCCCTCATTTCTACTTATTTTATGAGAAGCATTGAAGAGGTTAGGGACAAAAATCATATTTGTGTATTGAGTGAAGGTACCTTTCATTTGCCTGTTCAGATTCTTCACCACCCGACAACAATTTGAGACAAACAGTTAGATAATCCATAGTGCTCGATAGCGAGTGACTTGCAAACATCGCATACACAAGAGATTGTTACGTGGTTAAACAAGCTCGCTGTAAAGGTTTGATCCTAGACGTAAAGAATTTCATGATATATCAATTAGGTAACACGTTGGTCTTATGTGAGACAAAACTCTCCCTTTCTCACAACCGTCTGCTCCTAACTCTCACATAGTGAAACATGGAAATAAGCTCCCTTTATTCCCCCATACAATGACATATGGACTCCTACATGCCCACACACTCCTTCTCCACAAGGAGAATAAACACTACTCATCATCAAGGCATAGAGCAGTATCACAACAGCTACTTTACACGTGAGTAGCTTCTCTAAACAATCTCCTTCATAAAAAAACGTCTTCTCCTTCTTTGCACGTACTTCTTATCAGTTTGCTTCGAACCGTATCCCCTATTTAAAATCCTCCAACATGATCCTCAATCAATATTCTGTATCCTCATGTTTCCTAATATGTCTCAACATGCCAACTGTAAGATCTTGATTTTATTTCACATTCATTACAATGGAATATCTTCCTCTTATAGAAATCTCACCAAATAAGATATAATCTTTCAAATTTGATCCACCCAATATTTCTCAATAGCACTCCCTACTCTTTCTTATCCGTCACAATGAATATTGACCCTTGATCCGTTGAATATTTGCTTTAAAATCGGATTTAGTTAAATATGGTAACTTGTGTCATGGAGCTTGATCCACCAACTTGTATGACAACATCCGTGACACCAAATTTTACTGCTGCAAAAGAATAAAAATATCTCCAGCAGTGAGTTTATCTGTCAAAAACTTTGATAGCTTCTATTTCCTATCTTTTGTTACATAGGTGGGTACTGGGACAAGGTCTATTTCCTATTTTTGGTCTATCATTTATGTTAGTGGGTAGTGGGTCATTATCTTTGTTTTTCAATTCCTATTTTGGTTGGTAGTGGATCAATGTAGCCGTTCATTCAATCAGTCCTATCACTCTCTCAGCAATCACATGTATCTAGAATTCATTTATTAAATAAAAAGTCAAAATAATTGGGCATCTTTACCCTTTTTGAAAACTATTATTTGTCTTGAAAATATGAAAAATAAGGAAAACACGTAGAAAGCAAGTTCTCTAAAAACTGTTTTTCTTTAAATTTAGTGTGTTTTGTGTTATTCGTATTTTTCAGAACAAGAAATCTGGTAGCCAAAAATATTATATATATTTAAACATTTTCGCCTTTATTTTCGAACGAAAAGTGTTAAAAACCACAAATAAACAAGCCGCCACTTTTCTTCAATTAAAAAACAAAATATTTTTAATTTCATGTGTATTTATAACCCGCATGATTTCAAAAACCATAAATAAACAAGCCCTTACTTTTTTTTTCATTTAAAAAAGCAAAATATTTTTAATTTCATGTGTATTTATAGCCCACCTTGATTTCAAAACCATAAATAAACAAGCCCTTCCTTTTTTTCCAATTAAAAAACAAAATATTTTTAATTTCATGTGTATTTATAAGCCACATGAGAATTTGTAGTGCCTGGTTAGATCCCTCTTGGCAGGAGAATTGTTGAGTTTTTACTATTTATTCTTCCCATCATAATATTTGTCCCACATAGGAAAGCAATTGAAATATCTATCTCTTTACTCGAAGAAACAAAAGAATACAGGAGTAGAGTAGGGGAAATATGACATGTTGTTATGTCTCCTTCAAAGCTCAAATAAGATTAACAGGAAATCATAGAACTTGTTTGATGCAAATCGATCACCTTGCTTTTTATTGGCGATAATTTTTGAAAATAATTTTATTGATTAAAATTACCAATACATTGATAGAAACATGAAATCAAATTCGCTAAAAACTTTAGAGGATGATGCAACATTCATGTTAATAGCATAAATAATCGACCAAAAACCTACATATTTGATAATCTTATAATGGTTAGAATACCTATGATTCCAGTTTTGCAGCATATTGATAACCATGATTTGATGTCTCTGTCCAATCGAATATGTTTTCTTGTCGGAATCGCCATTTGTTATGCAAAGGCAATAATGCACATCTTAACACCAAGTCGACAAAATCACAAGAAAATAAAGTAAACACTTATATTTATATGAAATATTCACTTTATTGAGAAGAAAATAATATAGAGATGTAGATGGGTGATTTAAGGCCAAAATGGTTAAAAAATCACCCATCTTTACTTAAGAAAAAGGGCTAGTAGGAAAAAGAAGAGAGAAGATACCGACAACAAATTTAAATAAAGGAAATAATAAGTCTCATGCAAACATGACTCCTCAACTAACAAACATGATTACACAATAACTCCTATTTCCTAGGACGGTCCCATATGCTTAGTATTTTATTGACCTTTGAAATAACTGACAAAGATCCTTTCTAAATTAAAACAAAACAAGACATGGTGTCAAACTCCATCACGTGGAACTTCTATCACATCTTTTTGGGAATCTAATAGATGTATCTAATTCAATTATATTGTGTGTATTTTTAACGGGGAAGAAACCCCCGAACACACTAGTTACAATGACTTATCCTTAACAATGAGATTAGTCACACCACTAGGAGGAGTTCTCCACTTTTTGAAGTTGTTCTGATGATGCTTCAAAGCTATCTTGGCAAGATGGTCTACCACTTCTCTAAACACATTCTTTAGGCTCACCATCAAGTTCTTATACAACCATTCTTTACATTCTTTGATTACATTAGAGAGGGAGTTTTCTATTTGCTATAGACCTTTCACCCAGTTGTTCACGGAAAGGGATTCCAATTCTACTATAATCTTTCTACATCCCATCTCCCATGCCATCCTAAAGCCAAACCGGAGAGCCCAAGTCTCTCGATAGATTTGCACCTTAGGCTATGGAGGATTAGAAGAATGAGAAATATATGGTTCAGAACATGTTAAAGAAAAATAATTGACTTCCAAGTAGATGTATTACCTTAATCACTTGAGATAGTATCTTAACTAATTGTAGGTGCTACCTTAAATAATTGATTCCGTATCACAGCCTATCGAAAGAGAGCGATTATTTTCAATAACATGTTTTGAAGCATGTATTTCCTATACTTTCATGCATTCTTTGCCTTTGAAGTATGATATATTTTTTCAGTGAAAATTTTTGATAAATTTTTTTTTTAGGAAAATGCCAATGGGATCCTTCAATGTTATCTTCCATTTTACAGATATATGATGGTTTTTCGTAATTTCATATTAAATTAAATTACATATTAAATAAGAGAAAAAAGGTTTAAGGATTAAAGGGATGGCGAGTCCGAATTAATGCCAGCTCAGCGACAATGATGGCTATCAAAGGTTTGAGGACATCTGCGGAGACCAGACGCACCCCGGCTTCCGAATGATCGAAGAGAGCCTCCGGTTCGTCTGTTTTCTTCTTTTTTTTTCCTGAGAAATTGCTTTAAATGGGAAAAAATCAAAATTTATTTGGAAAAGAAATATTTGGTTAAAAGACATCTTTATTTTTTATTTCAACATTTATGTTGTCACATATGAGGAAGATAAGAAGCCGGAGATTGGTGGACGTGGGATGTGGGATCGGAGGGAGCTCCAGGTACTTGGCTAGGAAGTATGGGGCTAGTTGTGTGGGGTTTGTTATCAGTCCCTTCCAAGTTCAGAGGGCTCAAGATCCTACTGCCTCCCAAGGTTTGGATGACAAGGTGTGTGAGTTCATGACTAGTTTTTTCATCATTCATTTTTGTTCTTTTCAACTTGATGTATAGATTGGTGGTGCATCACTTGGTAGTGAGCTTTTTTATTGTGAATCATGCAACAATGGTGATAACTGATAACATTCGGAGAAGAAGAAACAAGAAGAACACAATACATAGATTTTATGTGGTTCGACAGTTTTCCTACATTCACGGGAACAACGGCTCAAAATTTCACTATCACTGAAATAGGGTTATATATGAGGGTATTTAAAATAACCCTGGATATGATCAAATTATCCAAATACCCCTCTACCCCATACAAGTCCGACACTTGCCGCCTTATACTCTAAGTATGAGCCACATGTCATAACATTTTTGATGTAGTTTAAGCTTTTGAGCTAATGCATATTTTAACATAGTGAGGTCTCACCAGTCTCACCTACGCCCCGGATAGGGTGGACGGAGCCGTTACTCAATTTAATTCCTCGACGGGCCTAGGGTTTCGGGGACTCTGGTGGTCGGAACATACTTATACATGATGGTTGAATTTATTGGTTGTTAAAACAAGGTGTGTTTTTGTTGGTTTGTGGGTATTGGTTAATTGGCAATTTAATTTTGAAGATTATGGCATTGTTAACTTTTTAGATTGATTTGTAATTTAATATGGTATAAGAGCTTTTGTTTTTGGGTATATGGGGTAGTTTCTTGAATTATCATTTAATAATTTGAGGTATATGCTATCGACGTCTTCCTTCTTGGAGGTTAATACCTAATAGCTTAAGCATTTTGACCAACATGTAGTTTAACATGATATTAGAGATCATGAGATTGATTTTAATTTGCAATCTAATAATTCGGGGATTTTAATTTATAGTAGTTTAATATTGTATGAAAGTTTTCTTGGAGGTAATGAGATAGATTGTTGGGTTATTGTCAAATAGATCCAGGCTTTTGGGTTAAATATTGTTGGTTTAACTTGGTATCTAGCCTTTGCTGTTCTTGAATTTTACTAGAAAGTTGTTGACTCATTACCTAATTATAACTAATACTTTTTATCCAATTTTTAACTTCAATTTTCCCTAAGTTTAGGTGAAAAATAGTAGGCATGTAACATTGGAATGACAATGGTGAATGTTTATCAGGTATCTTTCTAGGTTGCAGATGCTCTAGATCAACCTTTTCCCTATGAACAATTTGATCTGGTTTGGTCTATGGATAGTGGACAATACATCCCTAACAAAAAAAAGGTGGATTCTTCTCACTCTTACGCTCACACCTTTTATTTCTATCATATTACATGCATTGAATTTTGATTCATTGAACTATTGTATATTCAGTGGATAGGTTAGGGTCGGGATGGTTTTTTGAATGTGACATTTTTTGGTCTTTGTATACTTCCGTCTTTATTTAAGATTTTGATTCACTGAGGAAATACTTATGCTTAGTTTTCATATTGTTTCATTGATCATTCTAGTTGTGAGTTGGCTCAAGTTGCAGCCCCCGGTGGCACGATAATAATTGTAGCATGGTGTCATAGGGATCTCACCCCTTCTGAAAAATCCTTAAAGCCAAACGAGGAAATGGGTCTACCTTTTGGAAACATAGACATCAGGGGATAAACATGTCTTTCTTCTGCTTTTTTTCATTGGAGAATTGGCTTTCCCTACAATCTTATCATTTAGAGGATTGAACACATTTATCTTTTCAAATTATCTGTGTGATTTATACGTGTTTAGGGTATAATAAAAGTAAGTGTATATTTTTCCGGAATAAAAAAATGCTAAAAGTGAAAAAGAATAAAATCGGGATTAATACAAAAGCCAAGGTTAAGTTGGTAATTTGCCAATTAAGGACCTAAGTGTCATAAGATGAAAAGAATTGTAATAACTAAAGAGTCACAATTTGAATAAGGATTAATTTTACTGCAAATAATAGAGAGTTGAAGGACTAAATTGCAAAAAAAAAAAAGGGAAAGTAGTGCCAAAAAAAGAGGATAAGGCCAAACATGAGGCGTATCTTGAACCAAAATAGATCATTTAGTTAGGGCTTTTACGGTGAGAGGAAGAAGAGGGAGAAAGAGAGAAAGAAAGAAAGAAAGAAAGAAGAAGAAGGAAGAAGGAAAAGAAGAAGAGAAGGATTCCAGGTAAGGGATTGTATGTGGAATTTTGTAAGGAATTGTATGAAATTTTGTATGGAACTTGTTAGGATTTTGTATGGATACTTGTTTGGGGGTTTGGAATACCTCTTTTTGTGTAGAATCCTTGTTTGGAATGGTTGTTTGGTTTGGTTGTGGTACTTAATGGAGGAAAAATTTGTATAGAGAAAATGTTGGGTTTTAGGGGAGATGCTGTCCGTTTTTTTTAAACCCATGTTTTGTTTTGGCCATAACTTGGCCATCACGCATCCAAATTGAGTGATTCAAAATTCTGGATAAACTAGACTTCTAGGAAAACAAATATCCTTTAAATAAGTATATCCAAATTTGGACCCCATTGGACCCAAAAAATTCGTCAAATTGAGGCTCTGTTTTCGGGTCAATTATGATACAGTTTTGGGTTTCGGAACAGTTTTAGTATTTAGGCCATAAGTTGAGTTTTACTCATCAAAATTGAATGATTCAAATTTTGAGTAAACTAGACTTCTAGTAGAACAAATATCCCTGAAATAATTGTATCCAAATTTGGACCCCATTAGATCCAGAAAATTTGTCAAAGTAAGGGAATAATTTTGTCCCTGAAATCTGTCTCATAACAGTCCCCTAAACTAGAGTAATTCCGGTTGTTTAAATCGTAACTTGAGTTATACTGGTCCAAATGAGGTGATTCAAATTTTTGTACAAACTAGACATCTGGGAGAACAACTTTCATGAAGAAATTATGGTCAAATTATGTCTCTATCATTCCCAGAAAAATTTTCAAATATAGAACACAATTCCGTATTTGTCAAGTTTATACCTAGTGACAAGGGTCGTATTTGTCAAGTTTATACCCATTGACAGGGGCCGTATTTGTCAAGTTTATATCCATTGATGGGGTCATAAAAACCAAAGTCAAATATTTCCTTTATGTTTCCAAATTCATAAAAATACAAAAATATATCTCCATAACTTTCAATCCCTACCATAAACATTTTCAAATCCATTTTCCTAACAAAAATTGTATTTGATCCATCTATATAATTTGTTTTATATAATCACATATAATAGCAAAATATTTTGTTTTATAGGAAAAGTTGCATTAATCTTCTTTTACCTCAAAACAGCTTAAAGTCTTGAATAAATCCTCTTTCTTAATTAAAGCTGGATTCTGATCTACGTGCTTCCTAAAATAAAAGTGAAAAAAATCATTAATTATCCGAACTATTATTTATTTTCCTTCAATGTTTATTTTATTTACTTATTTATTATTTAAACACTATTATTATTATTATTATTGTGTGTGTATTATTATTATTATTATTATTACTCTTTAAATAATTTGCTCTCAATTATTACTCTTTTTTCCAAACTAATTTAAATGTAGTTTGATCACTGTCACGGTTTTGCTCCAATATATCCTTCCTCAAGTCATAAATTCTGATCTTCACCTTTCATAATTTAGACCAAAGTCTTATATAAAACATATCCAAATTTCAATGAAATCGAACGGTTGATAAGGAGAACAAAGGCTTACACTAAACTTACAAAAACTGAAAATCGATTTCAAAAACTGCTTGTTCTAAATGAGTATAACTCGTATCTTAAACCATTAAACATGATCTGAACCGTTCAGATCATAGATCAGTGTCCTATCTCAAATATTTCCAAAATTAAAAACAATCCAAAGGTTGAATAAGGTGAATGAAGGCTTACATTGATCTTACTAAAACTAAAACTAAAACTAATTTCCGAAACTGTTTGCTTCAAACAAGAATAACTCTCAACTCAAGCCATAAAATACGATCTCCACTGTTCGGATTGTAGATAATTCTCTTATCTCAAGAATATCCAAATTATAAAGCAATCCAACGGTTGCATAAGGAGAAATCATAAATCTCCCAAAATAGTACAAAACCTTTTCACTTACCTTTCTTCTTTCAAAGATTTTCTTCACTCCTAAACACATCACATGCTTCAAACTAGAGAGGGAAAAAGAAATACTTACTTGGGGTGGATGTTTCTTCAAGCTTAAAATCCCCCTTTTGAAACCCTAACTCACCTATCCTCTCATTGAGAGAAAAATAAAGAAGGTTAGGATTGTGTAGGAAACTTTTGTTGTTTATTTTTAGCAAAACATTTATATTTTTTGTTAAGAGCCCATTCCAACTTTGAAAATTTGCATTTTAGCCCTTCTTATTTTGGAAATTTTGTTTTTGTTTTTTTGTTTTAATTTAGGGGTGTTACAATTATCTACGGTTGTCGCCATGATTGGTTAAAGGGAATCGTATGTCTTAGGCTATCGATTTGGAAATAAAAGTAAAGAAAATATAAAAAATGAGAAATATATGATTAAGAACATGTTAAAGAAAAATAATTAATTTTTAGGTAGAGTTACTATCTTAATCACTGGAGTTACTGACGTAACTAACCGTAGATGTTTCCTTAAATAATTGGTTAAGGTAGTATCTATAATTATTTAAGATAGTACTTATACTTTAAGAGCCCCTTCCAACTTTGAAAATTTGCATTTTAGCCCTTCTTACTTTGTTTTTGTTTTTGTTTTTTTTTTTAGTTTAGAGGTATTACATTCTCCCTTCCTTAAAAGAAGTTTAGTCTTCTAAACTTGACATACCTTGGTTATAAAACAAGTTCGGGTACTTCTCCTTTAACTCGCTTTCTAACTCCCATGTTGCTTCTTGTTCTTCATGATTGCTCCATTGGACTTTTACGAGTTTAACAATTGCTCTATGAAGGATTTGTCCATAGTATCAACAATCCGAATAGAATATTCCTAATAAGCCAAATTATCATTCAACTGAATTGGCTCAATCTCTACCACATGAGATGCATCATAAACATATTTCCTTAGTGATGACACATGAAACACATTATGGATTTTCTGACTTTGGGAGTAATGCCACCACATTGTATAAGACACCAACCTTCTCAAGCACTTCAAATGGTCCTACATACTTTGGACTGAGCTTTCCTTTCTTCCTAAATCTCATTACATTTTTCATTGGAGACATCTTTAGGAAGACATTATCACCCAATCTCATTACATTTTCATTTGACTTTGTGTTGTTTTCAACATTTCTTGTATGAGCCAAATCTTTTATGTAGTTACTTGAACCAAATCCAGACCCAAAAGTTTCCTCTCACCCATGTCATCCTAACAAATTGGGGATCTACATTTCCTGCCGTAAAGAGCCTTATATGGTGTCATCCCAATACTTGTTTGAAAGTTATTATTATAGAAAAGATTCCACGGGCATATGATCTTCCCATTTGCCTCAGTGATATACATGCTCATAAAATATTCTCAAAAATTTGAATTACTCTTTATGACTGACCATCTGTCTGTGGCTGAAACGCATTACTAAAGTTTAGTTGGGTACCAAGAGCATTTTGTAGGCTCTTCCAAAACTTGGAAATGGAAATAGGTGTCCACATACGAAGGAAACAATGGATACGGGTACTCCATGTAATCTAACAATCTCTTTAACATACAAGAAGGCTAATTTATCCAATGTAAAGGTAGTTCATGTAAGATGTGAGTTGACTTTGTCAATCTATCAACAATCACCCACATTACATCATTACCTCCCATGGATTTAGAGAACCCTGAAACAAAATCCATGGCAATATTCTCCCACTTTCATTCAAGAATATAAAGGGGTTGCAGTTTTCCCAGTCATTTGATGTTCGACTTTCGCTGGCTGGCAAACTAAACGTTGTGCTATAAACTTTGCAATATCACGTTTGAATCCAAGCTACCAATATAATTGTTTCATATCATTGTACATCTTCGTTCCTCCAGGATGAACTGTAAATCTAGAGTTATGAAATTCTTCTAAGAGTTCTCTCGCCAATCCCAATGTGAGAATACATAGTCTATCCTTGACTTGAAGAATCATCATCCATGTCGACACAAAATCGAATTGAACCCCTTTCTCACCTTATAAAGTGATGGCTACCAACTATGGATCATCCCTTTTTGAAGATTTAATTCTCAATTAAGTGCAGTTTATAGTAAAATTAGTGACAAACCTGCAAGTTCGAAACTTGAAATTGAGCTTGTAGGGCCTTTAAGTCATAAAGCAACTAGATGCTTTGATCTGAGGATTGTACGGATCATATGACATTCTGGTCAAGGCATCAACAACTACATTTGCCTTACCAGGATGATATGAAATTCTACAATCATAGTCTTTAAGGAGTTCACTCCATCTTCTCTGCCTCATATTTAACTTCTTTTGGGAGAATAAATATTTTAAACTTTTGTGGTCTGTATAAATCTCACATGTCTCACCATACAAGTAATGTCTCCAAATATTAAGGGCAAAAACCATGGCCGCCAGCTCTAAGTCATGCATGGGGTAATATTTCTCATATGGTTTCAATTGCCTAGAGGCATATGCCACCACTTTCCCATGTTGCATGAGCACACAACCCAAACCTTGATGTGATGCATCACTATAAATGACAAATCCTCCCGAACTAGATGAAATAGTCAACACTGGAGCTAATACCAACTTCTTACTCAATTCCTCAAAACTATTATGACACTTCTTGCTCCACACAAACTTGGCATTATTTTGTGTGAGTCTAGTAAGTGGTAGGGAAATTTTGGAAAACCCTTCAATGAAGTGTCTAAAATATCCAGCCATACCCAAAAAGCTTCTAATTTCTGACATTGTAGGAGGCCTCTTCCAACTCAACAATGCTTTTACTTTGCTTGGGTCTACTGAAATTCCATCCTTGGAAACTACATGGCCAAGTTGATCAAGCCAGAACTCACATTTATTAAGCTTAGCAAAAAGTTGGTGTTGTCTTAGGGTTTGAAGAATAACATGTAAGTGCTTCTTATGTTCTTCTTTATTCTTTGAATACACTAGAATGTCATCTATGAAGACCACGACAAATTGATCTAGATAAGGTTTAAAAACCCTATTCATTAAATCCATAAAATCTGCGGGGGCATTAGTCAAACCAAATGGCATCACTAAAAACTCATAATGCCCATATCTAGTACAAAAAGCAGTCTTTAATACATCTTCATCCTTCACCTTAAGCTGATAATACCCCGACCTAAGGTCTATCTCAGAGAAAATACAAGACTCTTATAACTAATCAAACAGGTCATCAATCCTGGGCAATAGATTTTTGTTCTTAACTATTACCATATTTAACTCCCTGTAATCAATACATAATCTTAGAGTCCGTCAACTAACTGTAACGATTAACACTTTGGGGCTCCCAGTGATGCAGTGCAATGAAACCTCTATCAAGCATTTCTTGCAATTGTGTTTTTAGCTCCTTGAGCGCTAAAGGAGCCATTTGGTAAGGTGCTTTTGAGGTAGGAGTCGTCCTTGACACTAACTCAATGGTGAATTCAACTTCCTTTTTTGGTGGTAGTCCAAGTAATTCTTCAGGAAATACATCGGGAAAATATCTTACTATAGGAATATCTTCCTACTTCACATTCTTATCATCTCTCACAATATAAGCCAAATATCCCTCACAACCTTTCTTGAGTAAGGATTGAGCCCCATTATTGAAATCATTGAATAGGAGTATTTCTCTCTCAAAAGAAAATTCTAGTTGTCCAAGAATATGAAAGGTCACCTGTAACACCCCAAATTATACCATAGTAGTTTATTACATGTTTAGGGTATAATATAAGTAAATGAATATTTTTCCGGAATTTAAGTGCAAAAAGTGAAAAAATATAAGAACCCGAGATTAATACAAAAGCTAAGGGTAAATTAGTAATTTACCAATCTAGGACCCAAAATTCATAATTTAAGAAGATTATATGATAAAGTGGAAATATGGATAAGTTGAATTGAGAATAAATGAAAATGAAGGACCAAATGGAAAAAAGGGAAAGTTCAATCAAATTTGGATAAGACCAAACATGGCCTTAGGAAAATCTCATTTCTTTTTGGCATTGAAGCTAGGGCTTCCAGTGGGGAGAAGGAGAAAGAGAGAAAAGAAGAAGAAAAGAAGAAAAAGAAGAAATCCAGGTATGGAAACTATTCGTGTATGGAATTGTATGGAATTCTTGTTTGGAAGTTTGGTTTGGAAATTATTTGGATTACTTGTATGGAAATACCATAAATCTCTTCTTGTCTAAGTTGGGTTAGGAAAACCCTTACTCTTCAATACATGTGTATTTTGGTTGGTTTAAGTTAGTTTTGTAGTTTTGTTTCGAAATGGGTAGATTTGGTTAAAAGATTTTCGTTGAAAATGGCTGAATGGTCAATTTACGTGCGCTTTCGACACATGCTGGGGCGCCAGGTGCACACCTCTGGGCATGGGCTTCGCCTGAGGCGGAGGTCCTGTCTAGGCGGAGGTCACTACGTCTGGCGGGCCTCTCTGCTTAAGAGCATACCTCTTGAATCTGTTTGGTTCCCCTCTTTCATTAATTCTAACAATCATCCATTGGATTGAGGATCTAATAAGTGAATGAAAGGGTTCGTGCAAGTATAAAAGTATATGAAAAATGTTAAATGTATCGCGAAGCCAGGCGGGTGAAGCGGCTCATTATTTCTTGCCCTCATTCGCTAATAAGATTAAGAACAATATAACAAGCTCAGTAAGACATATAATTGTATTTCTCCTTAAGACCGAATAGCGAATAAATCGGCATCTCTGATTAGTGCTTCGACACTCCTTCTAGTGCTACAACACTTTTGTTATGTGGGCAGGCATGTCTTCGATCAGTGCTTCGACACTCCTGCTAGTGCTACGACACTTTTGTTACGTGGGCAGGCATGTCTCGTCGTGCGCCCGACCTCCTGCTAGTGCTCACATTTATTTTGTTATGGGCGGAGACCGTCTCTATTCGATGCTTGTCACCGTGCCTTTAGAGTACTTATTGTGTTATTGTCCTATCATTCATTTATTCTTGGTCATCTCGACAAGGAAATACTTAGATGTTGTCCATATGAATAATATGACAAATGTAAACATTTATATGATAAGAATATGAATAATGAACAAGAAGAAAGTATAAGAAATCAGTTATGTTCTGTAATGTACCTGTTGGGTACCTTACTTGTGCAAGATATAATGCGAACTCCCTACAGAGATATGAAATTCCGTTATAAGAGTTATGTTATATGTATCTTGTAATTGTGGGCCACTCCTAGTGGTCATAACTGTTATCTGTTTCCCATTAAGTTATAAGCTTAGCATGGGTGTTTATCCTTGTAGGTACTAAAGAGGACATCCATGGAATTCCGCATCAGCCAGGGCCAACACAACTGTAGGAGTCCACTTAATGTAGGTTTTTGTCTTTGTTTTGTAATATAAATGTAATAGTGGAATTTGTATAAGTACAAGTAAATGGGACTTAGGCATGTATATGTACAAGACATTTTAAACACCACTACGGTGGTAGTTTTACAAGTTATATTATGATATATGGATTTGTTTATTGGAATGGGCGCCGTGTCGAGAAAGTCGGGTAAAAGGAGTGGGTCCACATGCCCTGCGCCCCCTCTCGTCGCGGGTGGGGATAGGGGCGTGACATCACTTTCTCAGCAAAACAATCAACTAAGGCATGATGAGTTGCCAGCCAATCCATTCCCAATATGATATCAAAATCATGTAATTTCAAAAATATCAAGTCCACATGCGATTACAGAAGGTTGCATTATCAAGCGATCTTATCATTATCCTTGAAGGAAATGGTTTTCCTTGGAGGCATAGCAACCTATCATTTCAAGACATGTCAGAAAGAACAATAGTAAGATATGAAACTAATTCTTAAATGAAACTTATTGTGCATACAAAGATAATAATAATAACAATTAATTATCGTCACTCAATCTAACCCGACCCATCAACTCTAAAAGTCTACAGGACCATATTCTTGTGCTCTGATACCATTTTGTAACACCCCAACTCCGAACCAAGGGCATTATTGTTCATTCACATATAGGGCTCTAAAATCCCACCTTTAAACCACACTTTCAAAATTTCTGTTTATGAATCTTGTTTGTCTTGAATATGCTCACAAGAATAATTAAACTAATTTCATAAAATCAAAATCTCCAAAAGGCATAAAACCTTCCAAATTATAACAAAATGTCATTAAACCAACATCTTCCAACGTCATAAATTTTTTCAAAACTCATAATCTTAAAATGTAACATTCACAGCAGCTTATAAAATCCTTCCAATGAAAGTTTGCAAACATTAATTCCCAAATCATTAAAGTAGTCCAACATTCCTAAGTTATTCTAAAAAATACAAACTCAAAAATAGTTCTCAACTTCCATCACTGCCTACCCCAAAATCACTTTTTGCCAAGGTTTAGAGCACTTGAAAATGATCAACAATAAGGAGTGAGCTAAAAAGCCCAATAAGGAATGTTAATACATTTTCATGGATCAAATATTTTAAATTCACAAAATTGGAGATATAACATATTTTTCTTTTCCTCATAAATGTCATAAAATAATTTAGTACAAATAAATAATATATAAATATATTTAAAATTGATGTTCATCATATTTCCTGTTTCTTAAACAATTCCATATCATAATCAAATCCACAAATATTTTAAAACATATATACTAATGGTTCTTAAAGATTTGTTTCAAATAAAATGTCAACTATTCTAACTTGTTGACAAGGAAGGACCTCCCAGAAATACTTACAATCTAAGTTTCTCAAAACATCTTTCTTTGAATAAAATGTCATTATTATAGCCACGTTGACAAGAGCCATTTGTCAACTACTATAGCAGACTAGGGCGGTTGTCAAGTTTATATCCATTGATCGAGTTATATTTATCGATTTATCTTGGGTGATAAGGAAATTTGTATTTATCGGTTATACCCATTGACAGGGGCCGTCATTGTCAAGTTTATACCCGTTGACAAGGGCCATAAAAACCAAAGTCAAATATTCCATTCATATTTCCAAATTTGTAAAAATACAAAAATATATCTCTCCATAACTTTCAATCTCTACCATGAACATTTTCAAATCCATTTTCCAAACAAAACTTGTATTTGATCCATGTATATAATTTAAACAAGTACAAATTCTCAAAACTCATAATCATATATAATAGCAAAATATTTTGTTTTATAGGAAAAGTTGTATTAATCTTCCTTACCTCAAAGCAATTCAAAAGTCTTGAATGATACTACTTCACAATTAAACTCAATTAAGAGTCTACGTCACCTAAACAAATAAAAGTGAAAAAAATGATTAATTATCCGAACTATTATTTCTTTTTCTTCAATGTTATTTTAATTTACTTATTTATTTTTTTAAACTTACTATTATTATTATTATTACTCTTTGAATAATTTGCTCTCAATTAATACTTTCTTTTCCAAACTAATTTATTATTATTATTATTATTACTCTTTGAATAATTTGCTCTCAATTATTATTCTCTTTTCCAAACTAATTTAAATGTAGCTTGATCATTGTCATGGTTTTGCTCCAATATCTCCTTCCTCAAGTCATAAATTCAGATCTTCACCGTTCATAATTTAGATCAAAGGCTTATATAAAACATATCTAAATTTCCCAACGCAAATTCCAATCTGGCTAGAATAAGAGAGATCAAAGGCTTACACTAAACTTACAAAAACTAAAACCGATTTCAAAACTCCGGTCATGCTCTTAAATGAGTATAACTTTCATCCGAAACCCTAAACATAATCTGATTCATTTTAGTGTCCTATCTCAAATATATCCAAAATTAAAAAACAACCAACTGGTCATCAGCGAGTATCGAAGGCTTACACTTATCTTATCGAAACTAAACTAATTTCCGAAACGGTTTGTTTCAAAAAATAATAACTCTCAACTCAACCTTAAAATACACCCCACCGCTTGGATTGTAAATCATTCTCTTATCTCAAGTATTATCCAAATTCTAAAGCAATCCAATCCAAGTATATATGGAGATATCATAAACCCTCAAAATAAGATTAAACCTTTCACTCTACCTCTTCTCTCAATGATTTTCTTCACTCCTAAACACATCATATGCTTCAAACTAGAGAAAAAATACTCACTTGGGGTGGATGTTTCTTCAAGCTTCAATACAGTTTGTGATTATTCGGATGTGTTTTCGGAGGAATTACAGGGATTGCCTCCACAGAGAGATTTAGCCAGAATCGTGACGTGCTGCTCTGTGCCACTGCATCCACATATCAGATAGAATGGCTCGTGGAGTGAAAAGGAATTGAAGCTTCAATTGCAAGAATTGTTAGAGAAAGGATTTATTTGTCCGAGTGTATCATCATGGGGAGCTACGCTTTGTTGGTGATGAAAGATGCAGCGCCTTTGGCCAGGTGTTGATTATAGGCAACCGAACAACATGACAATGAAAAACAAGTATCTGTTACCCTGGATTGATGACTTGTTCGACCAATTAAAAGGTGCAAGTGTCTTTTTGAAGATTGACCTACGATCTAGGTATCATCAATTAAGGATTAAGGATGTGGATGTGCATAAGACGACGAACGAGAGATGGACATTACGAGTTCCTTGTAATGCCGCTTGGTCGATGTAAATGCACTAGCGCTTTCATGGACTTAATGAATCGGTTTTCCATCGCATGTAGATCATTATCATGGTGTTTATCGATGACATCCTTGTGTATTCAAAGGATCGGGAAGATCATGATACACACCTTTGGGTAGTGCTAGAAACCTTGAGAAAGGAACAATTATATGGAAACCACTGAGAAATGTCACGGAAATGCGTAGTTTCTTGGGATTGACAGGTTAGTATAGAAGGTTCGTTAAGGGGTTTTCGATGACTGCATCCCCTATAACGAGACTGCTCCAAAAGAATGTGAGATTTTAGTGGAGTGAAAAGTGTCAAGCTAGTTTTGAATGTTAAAAGCATTCTTAACCGAGGCACCGACTCCTACTCAGCCGACCTACGATAAAGAATACTTGATTTTTGTAGTGATGTCATTAAATGGACTTGGATGTGTCCTTATGCAAGAGGGTAAAGTGTAGGTAGCTTGCGCTTCGCTGCGCCTGAAGTCGCATGAAAAGAACTACCCTTCTACGCATTTATCTGAATCGTCGCCATTGTGTTCACATTGAAAAATATGGAGATACCATATTTACAGAAAAGTGTTTCATCTACACCGATCACAAGTCTTAACTATTTGCCCTCACAACGAGAGCTTAATTTGAGATAAATGTAGATGGATGGAATTGATCAAGGATTAAGCACGTGTGATCGACACATCCCGAAAAAGGGCTAATGTAGTAGCGTATGCTCTAAGTTGAAAGTCGCGATAAAACGCCAAGATAGTTGGTCGTCTATTTGTCATTGTCCGGAACACTGCAATTGTAGCGGAATTGATAGCAAAACTGGATTTGTTGAATCGAGTGCTAGATTAACAAAAGAATGATGAAAAAATTTCTATTATTGTAAGTCAGAATAGAGAGGGGAAAGAAACTGAATTTTCAGTAAATGAGGATGAATCTTTGTATTATAGAGATCGGGTTTGTGTACCCAATGATGATGAATTGAAGAAATCCATTCTTGAAGAGCAGTGGATCCTTTGCTATGCATCGGAGTAGCACAAAATGTATCGGGGTTTAAAGCTTCATCTTGGTGGTCGGAATGAAGGGATGTTTAATTTTGTGACCAGTACGTATGGTGTGTCGAAGTGAAGGCGAAACATCAAGTTCCTTGGGATTGTTTGACTATTATAATACTGGTGGAAATGGGACGAATCCTGATGGCAGTTTGTGAAGTGGGTTACTAATGATAAGAAGAAAGCATAACTCAGTTTGGGTCGTGGTAGGCGGAGTTGACAAGTCGACTATTTACCGGTGAGCCAGCGTGCATGATAACTTGGCAGAGCTTTACACAAAGGAAATAGTTCGATTACATGGGATTCTAGTGTTTATCATTTTAGATAGAGATCTGAGGTTTACCTTGAGAGGAATTTTTTGGGGTTCAAATTGCAAGGCTTTAGGTAACTCAGCTAAATTTAGTCTGACTTTCCACCCTCATACGGATGGACAATCGAAAGTGATTCGAGTTTTAGAAGATATCTTGAAAGAAGTTGTGTGATCGTATGAGGGTAGTTAAGGGATGAACACATTCCTCACAGTTGAATTATGTATAATAATGGCTTCAGGTTGAGTATTGAATAGCGCCTTATGAGGCTCTTCATGTGGAAGAAATTGTAGAACACCAGCATCTTTGGATAGGAGGTTAAGTGAGGAGGAAATAATTGGCCTCGATTTGATTTGGCGAAGAAAAGTGAAAATGATTAGAAAGATTGAGAGAAGTAGCCATGGATAGACAAAAAGTCCTAGCTTTGGATTTCATTAGCAGTATGGTGATAAGAAAGTGGGTCAGTGGCATATCAATTAACGCCTTACCTCCGAGTTGGAAAGATCCATAATGTCTTCCATATGTCAATGCTAAGGAGGGTATAGGTCGGACCACGTCGCATGTGATCTCTTTAGAAACAATTGAGCTTAGGCGGATTTGGCGTGAAGAAGAGCACACATAGAGATCTTGGCTTGAGAAGTGAAAGAATTGCAGAACAAACGGATTCCATTGGTCGAAGTGCTGTGGAGAGAAACCCCTGAGAGCTTGAGAGGAAGCCATGTGGAAAGTGAGAGAGAAGCTGTAATAAGCCAGTAATGCTCGCATTGTTTAATGAAGGTAATTTCGAGGACGAAATTCTTTTAAGAAAGAGAGAGTTGCAATGCCCTGAAAATACCCTAACAATTTTATAACATGTTTAGGGTATAAAATAAATTAAATTGTATTTTTTTCGGTGTTTGAATTGCTAAAAATGATAAAACCCGAAAATTATACAAGGGACAAGGTTAATTTGGTAAAAATGTCAAAACAAGGACCCAGGGGTCATAAATGAAGAAGTGTATATGCCAAAATGAAAATTTGATGAAATGAAGTGGAAATGAAAGAGAAATGAAGCCCTAAAATGCAAAAAATGGGGAAAATAGGATTTAATGTGTAAGCCAAACATGGCCTTATGAAGGTTTAGAGTGCTAAGATCAAATTGGTCTTTAGAATGAGAGAGTCTCTTATTTAGGCATTTATGTTTTGGAAAAGCTAGGGCAATCTAGTTGAGAGAAAAGGGAGATGAGTGGGTGATTTTACTCCATGAATAAGGAGTTTAAGTGATCAAGAAGAAGAAGGAAGAAGAAAGAAGAGAAAAAAAGAGATTTAAGGTAGAAACCCAGCTTCACAACTTTCCTTAATATTGTGTTTAAGGTTTAAGAAAGAATCCTAAAAGTTAGTATAAAAATGATGTTGATTGGTTTATTTCGAGTTTTGGGGGTTCCTCACAGAGATTTGATATGGTTGTTTGAATTGGTTATGGCCATGATTGGGGAAATTTTGTATAAAGGAAATGTTGGGTTTTTAAGGGAAGATCTTTATGTTTTCACGAAACCCGTATTTTATTTTAGCCATCGCTCAAACGTCAATTGAGTGATTCAAATTCTAGGTAAACTAGACTTCTAGGAGAACAAATTTCCCTGAAATAAGTGTATTCAAATTTGGACCCCATTAGACCTAGAAATTCTTCTAAAGGGAGCTCTGTTTTTGGGCAAATTATGGTTTTGTGTTGAAAATAGAATAGTCTAAGATGTTTAGGACATATCTGGAGCTTCGATGCTCCGAATTGGATGATTCCAATTTTTGAATAAAATAAATTTATAAAGGAACAATGGACTTGAAGGAAGTTGGGTAAAATATGGCTCATTTGTTCCCAGAAAAATTTTACAAGTGAAGGTGTGTTGGGTGAAAACAGCCCAACTAGAAACTAAATAAGCCAGCGAGGAATCTGATAATTTCACCACAGTATGATGGATTAGGGGTTAGCAACGAGGAAAACCCGAATTGAAGTCGAGATTCAGGATATGAATTGAAGTGCGGCTTGACCTTTTTGAGTTCATTCTCTATTCTTCACTTTTCTTATTTAATTATCAAAATTGTTTGTAATTATTAGTGATTTGATAAAGCGCATATTGATTTATTTTAAGTGATTTGAGAAAATTGATTGTGAAATGTTTGCCATGAAAAAATTTGCATGAGTATTGAAATGTGTTATTTGAGTATAAATGTATATACACTATTGTAAATTTATATGATTGATTTTTAATGCCCTTAATAGAATATTATTCGTCATATTCAAGTTAATGATAGATTGACATACCAATAAGGGTCAAATTATCAGTATTGTGAACGAACATAATGTAGTCACTCCAATCCGTAGCCTAGTGAGACAGTATTAGTAATGTTCACAAAATGATTTTTTATAACTAGTCAGCAGCCCGACGGGAGGCAAAATCTTTGTGTTATAAAACCTTTTATCTGCACTGCTGACCAGCGGGACCATGCCGATGATTTTTGTTATCCTACACACCGAAAACATTGGTTAAATTCGTTTAAGGGAAAAATGATAAGAATAATTATGAAAAGCATGATTTGAGTTTTGAATGAATTATTGCATATGAAAGTGCATATTTGGAATGATCAATGAATTGTAAATGAATGTATATGAAATGAATATATATACGTATTGTATTGCATTTGATCATTGATAAGGTTAACACATTGCTTTAGAAAAGTTGCATGATTTGTGTTAAAATGAAATGAAGAGAGCGTATAGAACCCATGGCGTGAAAATCTTGGCGGGCGTTGTTTTATCATGGCTCGGGCAGGAGTGAGCGGGTTAGCGAGCGGAGTCTGGCCTTGGTCGTCGTCAGCGGCCGCAGGTAGTAAAGCTTCAACCATGCATACATGAAATCCCCTGATTGCTTTTTGATACTTTTTGTATTAAAACTATGTTGTGAAAATTGAACTATGATAAATGTTTGTAAATGTTTTTTATATTTAAAACGACTTATAATGCCGTAATGTATAAAGATGGGAAATTGAGCAAATTGGCAAATAATGCCGTATTGAATGAAAATGTGTATTAAGAACAAAAGATGGGCCCTTTTTAAGTTAACGTGATATATACGTATATATTTTCATAAGGATAATTATCTTTTACAAATAAGTATTTGAAATGTGTTTTATTGAGAAAATGAATTGTAGTTGAATTCGTAAAAGAGAGGATCGCGTCCTGGATCTGGTTTGTAATCCGGGTCGGGTCGGGCACGTGGGCTCGAGCTCCTCACAATATCTCTAATAGTAATTACTATTTCCTATCTTTTGTTATTTTGGCGGGTAGTGGGACAAGGTCTATTTCCTATTTTTTGTCTATCATTTTATGTTAGTGGGTAGTGGGTCATTATCTTTGTTTTTCAATTCAATTAGTCCTATCACTCTCTTAGCAATCACATGGATGTAGAATTCATTTATTAAATAAAAAATCAAAATATTTGGGCATCTTTGGGTTTGTTTTTTAAAATATTTTTTTAAAAATAAGAAGAACAAAGAAAATACATAAAAAGTGTTCTTTGGAAACTGTATTCCTTTGAATTTAGTGTTTTTTTTTGTATTTTTCATTTGTTCAAAACAAAAAATCTGGGAAAAAAAAATTATATATGATGATCTTTTCAGCCGGAGTGAAATTTGGAGCGTCTTCTGGATTTCTTGTTCGGTCATTGGCTGCGGGGCGTTGGACTCCTCTGCAAAAACAAGAAACAAAAAAAGGATCAGGCGGGAGCTGCTTGGGTTGCGCTCGATGCAAGTCGGTTCTTTCTGTGGAAGAGAATATCCGGCTACTTAGGGAATGAAGTTTTGTACATATGTTTGCGTACCTTTCAACGCTTGTAAACTTTGGTATTTATAATGGATGATCATGACAACTTTCCTAATTGGATTATGATGCGAATAGTATGTTTCCCTAGTTGGATGATGACGAATAATATGTTTCCTTGTTGGAGGATGATACAATCTCCCTCTAGATAGGAGATTTTCTTTCCTTAATAAAGTAGCCTTAGGTGTAAGGGGATAATTGGGTAATAATTTGGGGAAATATCTTACTTTCCCGGAATTGGTGGAGGGAGTGGAGTGTTTCATAATAGCTGTGGATTCCTTGGCTGCCCGGCCTTTTAAAGGGAGTAGTGGGCCTTGTTTTGTGCACATATTTGGGGATGTCGTATTTATTCTTTAGTCTTTGGGCTTTGTTTTTAATCGTTTGGGCTTACGTCCTGGGCACCTATTATTTCAAACCCCATCAATATATGTTTTCCTTATTCTTTTTATTTTTCACAAAAAAAAAAAAAAAAATTTAAAAACCATACACAAACATGCCTTTAATTTTTTTCAATTAAAAACAAAAGTTTTTTTAATTTCATGTGTAGTGTTTATATAACCCACATGAGAATTTGTAGTGCCTGGTTAGATCGCTCCTGGCATGAGAATTGTCGATTTTACTTTTATTCCTCTCATCACATTATTTGTCCCACATGAGATTTCTAACTCTTTACTTGAGGAAACAAAAAGAACTCATGTTTTAGAGAGTGAATACAAGAGTAGAGGAGAGGAAATATGACATATTGTTAGATCTCGGTTAAAGCTCAAATAGGGTTTTTGTTCTCTTTAAAGAAAATAATAGGAAATCCGTGAGACTTGTTTGTACGGATCGATACGCATTTTCAATACTAGCGGTAAGTTTAAGCCAAGCATGACTACTTAATCCGCATTTAACAATAGCTCTGTTTTCCCGTGATCCACAGGTCTCATATGATTAGTATTTTATTGACTTATTCAAACAACAACAAATATTAATAAACTCAATCATAAAACAAAACAACACACGTTGCCAACTCCATCACGTGAAATTCTAATAATTGAACACGTTTGTGTTCAATTATAATATTTTTTTTTATAATATAATGGAAAGATTGTTATGCTTTTGACTCGAACGAGGCATTGTTGTTTTACATTCACATACTTCAGGCTCTAAATCCACCTTTTAAACACATTTTCAAAATTTCTGTTGTTTATGAATCTTGTTTATCTTGAGAATATGCTCACAAGAATAATTAAGCTAATTTCACTTAAAATCAAAATCTCCCAGACATAAAACCTTCTAAAGTATAACAAAATGTCATTAAACCGGCATGCAGCGTCGTAAAATTTTCAAAACTAATAATCTTAAAATGTAACATTCTAGCAACATAAAATCCTCCCAATGAAAGTTTGCAAACATTAATTCCCAAATCATTAAAGTAGTCCAACATTCCTAAGTCTTTCTAAAAAATACCAACTCAAAAATAGTTCTCAGCTTCCATCCTGCCTACCGAAATCACTTTTTGCGAGGTTTAGGGCACACGAAATGATCAACAATAAGAGAAGTGAGCTAAAAATGATAAGGAATGTTAATACATTTTCACTAAGATCAAAATCATTTTAAATTCACAAAATTGGAGATATGACATATTTTTCATTTCCTCATAAATCTCATAAAATCCTTAAGTACAAATAAATAAGATATAAATATATTTTAAATTGATGTTCATCATATTTCCTGTTTCTCAAATATCATAATCAAATCCACAAATATTTTAAAACACATATACTAATGGTTCTCAAAAGATTTGTTTAAAACAAAATGTCAACTATTCTAACCTGATGACAAGGGGCAATTTGTCAACTACTATAACTCATTGACTAGGGTTGGATTTGTCAAGTTTATACCTATTGACTAGGGTCATATTTGTCAAGTTTATACTCATTGACAAGGGTCGTATTTGTCAAGTTTATACTCATTCATGAGGGCCATAAAAACCAAAGTCAAATATTCCCTTCATGTTTCCAAATTCATAAAAATACAAAAATATATCTCCATAACTTTCAATCCCTACCATAAACATTTTCAAATCCATTTTCCAAACAAAACTTGTATTTGATCCATGTATATAATTTAAACAAGTACAAATTCTAAAAACTCATAATCACATATAATAGCAAAATATTTTGTTTTATAGGAAAAGCATTAATCTTCCTTACCTCAAAGCAACTCAAAAGTCTTGAATGATACTACTCCACAATTAAACTCAATTACGAGTCCACGACACCTAAACAAATAAAAGTGAAAAAAATCATTACTTATCAAAACTATTATTTCTTTTCTTGATATTTATTTTAATTTATTGTTATTATTTTTAAATATAATATTATTATTATTATTATTATTATTATTATCATTATTATTATTATTATTATTACTCTTTAAATAATTTGCTCCCAATTATTACTCTCTTTTCCAAACTAATTTAAATGTAGTTTGTCCTTCTTTCTGATTTCTCCAGCAATATCTCCTTCCTCAGTAATAAATTCGATCTTCAGCATTCATAATATAGATTAAAGTTTTATATAAAATATATCAAATTTCAATGCAATCAAGTTTGAATAAGGAAAGCAAAGGCTTACCTTAAACTTACAGCGGCTTGATTTCAAGCTGGCACGTTACAAGTAGTATAACTCTCATACGAAACACCAAAGCATGATACAGCTGTTGGATAGTAGATCGATGTCCTATCTCAAATATGTCAAAATTAAAAAAAACAATCGAAAGGTTGAATAAGGTGAATGAAGGCTTCTGGCAGATCTTCTTTGAAACTAAAACTAATTTCCGAAACTGTTTGCTTCAAACAAGAATAAATCTCAACTCCAACCTTAAAATATGATCTCTACTGTTTAGATTGTAGAGGTTTTACTCCAAAATTGGGTGGATGTTGTTTCCACAGTGAATAGAATGAAGAGAAACACATTTATGACTGTAGTTGTCTCTCTTTTTTGGTATGGAATGATTCTCATTGCATCAAAATGTTGCTTAATTTTTCTTTCTTTTTTTTTTTTTTTAATCAGGATGGAAAGGCATAAAAGGAGCATTGGGGATGCCATTGATAATCCGAGGGTACAAGATGGGCCTGGTTTAGTTTGCTATCATCACATGTCGAAAGCCAGAATGATTTACAAGTTTGGAGAAATTGTAAGAATAAATGTAATTGCAATAACCAAGCTAGCGTTTTGTTTTTAGTGTTTTGTGATTTATCATGGATTTATTTGACTAGGATGAAAAACCATAAGGGAGAATAATTGATTCCTTGGATGTAGTATGGTTGTTTTGCTCGACGTTCACCTTGAGAGAAGTGTAGGCCACCAAGCACCTTCCATCCTTTTTTACCACCCAAATATGTTTTGTTTTAGGGTGTTGCTTTGTTGATCTCACTTTCTAATGCATCAAGAAGCCAGAATTTTCCCTTTGGATATATCCTAGCTTCTTGCAATAGTAGCAATATTTGAGTCTTTGCCTTCTTAATGAATGATTCTTCCTACCACCTTCGTGATGGTGATTTCTGCCTAGTGTAACAGCATTTGTGAGGGTAGGAGGTTTAGTTTCCGACCTTTCTTTAGTGAAGCCTAGACCTTTGTGGTCTTTTGTTGTTCTTACCATCAACAAAATATGATCTAGGGCCACGGTACTAGAATTCATCATCCGCATAGTTTTCTTAATATGTTCCAATTCGTTTAAAGACTCTTCCTTTTCATTCTTCAACACATTGACTTGTTGTGAACTCATTTTCTCTCTACACCAGGTTAAGAATTTGCTTTAGCGACCCTGCATTTTCATTGACCGATATCTCCACGAGTCATGCATGATTTTTAGGAGTAGTCATTTCTTTGTCGAGGATCTCTTCATCATTGCAGCTTTTCGCATCAGTTGTTGCATCAGTTGTCGCAACATCTAATTGACCAAGTGCAGGCATTTGACTCATAGGTTGATGGATCAATTGGTGGACCAGATGAAGAAATTGTTAGATTGCCCAAGCACTATTTTTCTATCGGCGATTGGGGCCCGAGTTCATTGCGGATGTTGCTCCTCGCCGTTTGCATGCTTCAGACTCATCATCACTCCATGTGTTAGCTTTGAATATGTCCATACCCTTCACATTTCATGCACTGGATCCTTAGGTATTTGTTCTTTGCACTAAGATTAGCTCCCTCATTTCTACTTATTTTATTAGAAGCATTGAAGAGGTTAGGGACAGAAATCATATTTGTGTATTGAGGGAAGGTACCTTACATTCACTTGTTCAAATTCTTCACCTCTTGACAGCAATCTGAGACAAACAGTTAGATAATCCACGGATCTCACTCAATAACTTAAAGTGACTTGCAAACATGCATAGACACAAGAGATTGTTTATGTTGTTCGAAAAAAGCCTACTTCTGTAGGGCTGATCCTAGACGTAAAGAATTCCACTATATATCAATTACGTAACACGTTGGTCTTATATGAGACAAAGCTTTCCCTTTCTCACAACCGTCTTCTCCTAACTCTCTCATAGTGAAACAAGGAAATAAGCTTCCCTTATTTCCCCATACAATGACATATGGACTCATACACGCCCACACACTCCTTCTCCACAAGGAGAATATACACTACTCATCATTAAGGTATAGAGCAATATCACAGTAGCCACTTCGCACGTGAGTAGCTTCTCTAAACAATCTCCTTCATAAAAAACGTCGTCTTCTTTTTTGTAGGTACTTCTTATCAGTTTGCTTTGAACTGTATCCCCTATTTAAAATCCTCCAGTGTGATCCTCAATCAATATTTTGTATCCTCATGTTTCCTAATATGTCCCAACAAGCCAACAGTAAGATCTTGATTTTATTTCATATTCATTACAATGGAATATGTTCCCTTATAAATTATTAACATAAAATAATAACATATTTATAGATACACTTTTAATATATGGGATAGGAAACTCCCCATGTTTCCTCATAGACAATCCTTGATTTTGTTTTCTAGATAATAAAAGGATGGTTTGATTAAAAGATCTTTTGAAAACCCAAATTTGGAATTTTGACCCTTTATCAATTTTTGGCTTATTTTTGAAAAAAAATGTCCTTGTTTTCTTGCAAAAATTGTCAGAGCAAACCTATATCAATATGACTATGAGAACAAAACTAAAATTATGGGCAAAGCATAATGCAATAAAATAGAACTTTGTTGCATAAATCGAAGCCGTCGAGTCTTGTGTTTGACCACACGATTTCCTTAAAACGATATATTACCCTCGCGGTGGTGGCAGAGTTCTTAGCGGTAGATCTCCCGAGGATAAAATGTTCTTCAAACCTGAAACACTTCCTAAGAGTTGGGCATCGAACTAGAGCATCTTGAACTCGATCTTAAAAAATGTAATGAAATGAGAATGTTTCTATATATCTAAAATGCTTGATGGTGTGTCCTATTTATGGGTGGCTCGTAGCCCAGGACGGTCTGGCATGAAGCTTTAGGATGGGTCGTGTACGTTACGTTCATGGCGAGCCGGACAACATCGCGTACGTAATGGAGGAAAGACGCCCGTTCGATCCAAATTAAAGCGACGATGGTAACCTACTCGTCATAAAGCAGCGGCGTTTAAAGGTGAACGAACGGCGGGCGACCCGGTAACGATGACGCGCCGATGGCCTTGCAGCAGCGTGTGTGTGGTGAGAGCCGGCGTGTGAGTCTCACGCCCCGCGAAAATGGGGTGCCCCTTAGGGGCACGAAGCCAGCTTCTGAGGTAAGGTGTATATATACTCTTTAGAAGTCTTGTTCCCGTTCGATGTGGGACCTGAAGCTTTTCCACGAAGCCCGAGCTTTGTTGCCATTTTAAGTGGTGATGTTTGGAGGAAATTTCTAATTCACTCCTTAATGGTTTAAGCGACTCAATATATAATCTTCATGCTCTGTGGAGAGAACGCATTCAATGTGGACCTTCTGAAGATTTTATGGGACTGGAAATTTTAATTTTAGCTCGATAGCTAATTTGGCCAATACTTTCCGAGCCCATTTTTTCCAACGATCCCATGAATGAAATTATTTGAAAGTAAAGCGAAATAACATGCTAACATTAGAGAGGGATTAGGTTGGAATTTTTACGTATAGAAGGGAAGGAGTAGCTTACTTATTAAACCTTCCACTAGTAAAATCTTATCGGGGGTTGCGATTGATCGATGAGCATGATATCTTGAGCCATTCAATCATTTGTGTAAACCAAGATGATAGCATTCACAAAGAATCTTTCCTCACACAGTTGGTTCTCACGATTGTGTTCATCCCCGAACACCTCTTTCTCGGTTTCATGAGTGCCAGAGAATTTGCAGCCTTTATCATTCCTACATAACCCGCCCAATTCCTACCACATAGGTGGTGACTTCCATATGGAAGGCATTCTTATACTGAATTCTAATTTATTCTTAACAAGATGATATAAGAATCATCAAAAGCATGGCTTACCCTAATATTCAATCACGCAAGTGATCATAGGAACCAGCAGAGACGCCATATCTCAGAAAATCTTCAATGAGTCACAAAATTCATTGCCTTTGAACCTAGATTCGTGGATCTCCACATTAGGTCAAGTTACCATTATGGCTTATACTTTTTAGTGTATGTACTTTAAAACCCATTCCATTCATTTACTGCCTCCATCAAACCCTTGAGTTGTAATGGATCCAATGTTCCTTTCGACCTTATGTATTCAATAATGGTCATAATACCACCGGAGAGAGTTACAGTATTATATCTTCGAATTAACATGTCGAGATTCTTACCAAGAGAGATATATGACTCGCGGTTCTTCCGCTGACGACTCATCACAATGAATGCAAATAGCAAAGTACGCCAGTCAGGGTTACATATTGGAATATCTTCTAAGAAATGACGAAACCACTGCCTCTACCACTTATCTAAAGGCAATAAACTCAAAATTCCATCATGATCTAGTAATGCATGTTGCTTAGAAGATTTCCAAGACAATCATTCCACCCAAGCAAATAGATAGCCACTGTGGACTTTAGCCCGTGCCTGATATCCACCCTGGCCACAAGATCCTTCAAGTAATTACTAGATATTTCGAGTAAGGCAATCCATAGCCTGGGTGTATTCTCTGTAAAATACCTCAAAACTCTAACTATTGCCTCCAATGGTCCGGACTGATTACTTAAATCTACCAATTGTCATGCAAGATAAGTTATATGTCCCCAGTACAATTCATGACTTACATCAAGAGCCCAATTTCGTATATTCTTGTTTGCGGATATGCTTTTGTTTTATTATTTCGATAAATGTAGATTTACATCTACAGTGTTCTCGTTAGACTACTATCATCTTGTTTAAATCATGAGAATTTTCTCAATGTAATGTGATTTGAGATAATATTATCCATCCGATGTTTAGAAATCTTTTATTCCAAGTATAACATCTAAGAATTAATCTAAGTCTTTCTTCATGTTAAACTTATTGTCAACATTTTCGGGTAGTTTTAATGACTTCATTATTACTACCCATAATGAGCATATCATCAACATAGAGACAAATGATGATGCACCTATGCTCGGGTGTTCTTAACATATACACATTTGTCGCACTCGATTTCAACCCATTCATTCAATATCAGTTTACACTATCAAATTTCTCATGCTGTGCTTTCTTAATCCACAAAGGGATTTAATAAGCCAACAAACTTTCTTTTCTTGACTTGAATAAATCAACCCTTCCGTGCTGTTCCATGCATATTTCTTCATCCGTCATCATTAAAGTCGCCTTTACATCCATTTGTTTCAAGATCGTATAGTCGTAATAGCTTTCTTATTAACATTCGAATTGATGATATTCTTGTAACTGGTGAATAGGTATCAAAATAGTCCAAGCCTTCTTTTTGCTTGTAACCTTTGACAGCCAGTCTGGCCTTATATTTATCAATAGATCCATCTGTTTTCATTATCTTCTTGAATATCCATTTATATCCTGTGAGGTTTCAAACTTTAAAGATCCACAGCTCTCACGCATGATTCAAGTAGAACATGGATTCTACTCATCTTATAGCCTCTTTCCACTACATGGAGCTTCTCGTGGCTCGATATTATCAAAGCTTTTAAAGCTTTGATTCATCTTCTCTGTCGAATACGTTAAAAAAATCTAGACCAAAAATTTTCGATGTTCTATTTCGCCTAGTTCATCATCATTTCATTGGCCTCACGCTTTATCAGAGTATCACATGAGTTCTTTTACTTGAGTTCGACTCCTGTGTGGATTTGTAAGGAAATACATTTTCAAAGAAAGATGTATTCCTTGACTCGATAATAGTATTGGCATGCATATCAAAAATTTCTGATTTATGAATCATAAAGCGATAAGCACTACTATTATGTGCATATCCAATGAAACACACCAACCGTTGGTCCTATTTTAACCTTTTGTGCATAGGTACGCTATATCAGCCGACACCCTTCACACTTTGGCATTTGTAAGAAGGTCTTCGAACTTTCCACAAGTCACAGGGGATTTATCAAGCTGAGGTATTCGCTTCGAGAACATAATTTTATAAAGAATCATCTCCCCACACAAATTTTATGGTAGTCCTGTAACTTCTAATAGCAATGCATTCATCATTTCTTTAAAGTTCTATTCTACGTTTCAAAGAACCATTTTGTTGAGGTGAATAGTAAAAGTAGCTTGGTGTATTATACCAAGTCAGAAAAAATCACCAAAAGGTGCTTCATATTCACCACCTCTATCACTTATTACCTTTGATCTTTCTATCAAGTTGGTTCACTTATCTTTGAAATGTTTAAACATTTCCAATGCCTCATCTTTACTTCTTAGCAAGTAAACATAACAATATCTTGCAGAAAATTCATCAATTACTTACTCAATTTAAGGTTTCAATAAATTTCGATCATAGATATCCGAATGTATTAATTCTAGAGGGTTCACTACTTCTTTCAATTGATTGAAAAGAAGTTCTTGCAAGTTTAGATTCCACACAAATCTCACATTTATGATATGGACCTATTTTTAAATTTGCCAGACATTCCATATTAATTAATCTATGCAATGTATTATAATTAACATGTCCTAGTCTACCATGCCACACATTCAAGACTCAAGCCAAGTATAAGTTTTTAAGATTGTTCTTATTAATATTCTTACAGAGGTCAATTGTATCAATATATCTATTTTAAGAGCTCATCATTCATAAAATTCCCTTCCTCACATACACCCCTGCTGTGAGGATGAAGTTGTCCGAGACAAACACTAACTGGGTTCTTCTATCAACAACAACAATGATCCAAACACTAGATTCTTTCTCAATTTTAGCATGCAATACATGATCGGGAGAGTAATTCCTCGCTCCTACGTCATCAATACTACCCCTCCCCTGAAGAGAGCGTCATAGATATTGTTTCCATTATCTATATGAGTATGACGAACATCTTCATTCCTGAAAGTAAACATGATGAGTAGTCCATGGTCCACCCAACACTCTTGCCATACCAATGAAGTTCAAAACTTGTTCACCTCTTCATGATGGACCAAAATACCTATACAAATTTATAGCTGCTATCACCTGGCGACTATTATCTAATCCCCAAAGAATAATGCTATACTTAAACCGTTTTCATGTGTTCCTTATCTATCAGGACCGATCAAAAGCGTTTCTTTAAGAGTAAATCATTTTCTGGTTTCCTGATCCAGATCGCAAGTGTACAGCTCTATCAAGCAGAATCGGATTTAAGTCCGCATATCGTCTTCACGTAGATCCTTCAAGAATTCTCAATCAACTACCCTCGACTAATTAACTCATACTATTCGACTTTGATAGGCAATTGAAATATCCTTAGCAAACCTTAAAATAATAAAACTAAGAGATTTAATAACAAATGAATTGGAACCGAAAAATCTAAAATAACAATCGGGATCGACGCTTATCTTTTAAAGGAGCATTGAAAATACCGCCATCGAAACATCAATTCCCCGCACTACCAGAATCCTTGCTTCATGAACCATAGATTTAAACCCGTCATGAATAAGGTAAAGGTACCGATCTCTCCCCTTATGGCATCAGTGTTTCATCATCTAATCTTCCCCGATTCTTTCAAGACAGAGGATTAGATAACTACTTTTAATCCAGCTGCCTGCTCTCGACATTTTTCTTTTTCAATACTACACCTCTCAAGTCTTACGACTCAAAACCCAGCTAATAAGACAGGTATAGCATGGGTTTACACTTTACTGGTTTCTCTTCCTCAAAATTGGAATGGGCTTCATCCTTCCTTGACAGATCCAAGTAATACCTGATCGAACTTCTATCGCTCGAACTCCAGGTGAACTCTCTTTTTAAATTGATAAACTATCCAACCTCAATCTCGACTTCAAGTGAGAAGACGATTTATCGACTTCACATATCTCACAGAGTCGCTCAAATAGTTAGTCTCTATGCATCAGGAACCTCTTCGCGCCCCTCAAGATTGCTACTCTTCCTCTCTTCCCACTGCTCCTATCTCATTTGCAGAGTGCATTCATTTATCCAACCGATGCATCAATGCATCCAGCTTGGCCTCCATGGAAGACATCTTGTTCAGCTAAATCATTCCATTTCCTTTAAATTTCACGCTGCTCCCGAGGATTCGTAAGAGGTCTCATGTCGCACCTAGCAAGATCCCCGATCACCGCCTCGCTTCTTCCGCCTTCTTCTTAATGCCCATTTAGAGTCGCAGACTGGCTATAGCTTTGAGGTATAATTCATGGAGTGGTAGAAGATGTTCATTTGTGGCTCCTCAGTTCATCCCGGCATGGGACATTCCTCAATGTTCCTCTTGTATCTCTCCGGCTTGCACGTACTCTCATCTCTCCCTCGCTTCAGCAGTACTCCCTCTCTGCTCGTATGAGGGATGGAGGAAAGAATCTCGCTTTCTCAAGTAAGCCCACGCCTCCTCCTATGTATTAATGCATCCATATGGTAGTGAGTCAAACCATGACGCAGCCTATATCTTCTTGTAAAGAGAAACGGAAACAACCGCAGCCACAACTTCTACCCGCCACCATTCAATTTAACCCGCATCGCTTATCTCCTAAAAACCGCCCTGGCGTTCGCTGGATCTTCGTGAGGGGTGACTGCGGAATCGTTCATGGAACCACAAGCATCGTACGGATTTCGAGCGCTCAAAATTGTTAGCATCTATCGCCGGCCGCCTCTACCGCCGAGTATTCATCTTCGATAACTGTCTCCCGTGTAAGTCCTCCATAGCGCGGTCTCTTCATTTGACTTTGCTGCAGACACTTTATGACTCTGTGCTACATCTCTTAGTCTGCGATTCTCTTATCTAGATCAGTAGTTCTGATTTAAGTTTATGGAGGCACATTTAGCTCTTCTGAGTGCATGAATTCAACTCCTAAAATTATAATACATCGAGATCAAATGGAGTCATGATACCAAAAAATTGTATTTAACATGAAAAGCTCTGACAAAAATACAAGAGCTTGCTAAACTACCGGGTCGCTGAATCATATTTTCGCAAATTTTCTATTTTCTTTATAAATTATGTCCAAACTAGTATTTCGCTTTTTGGAATAAATATTGATTCATCAAATTTTCGATCCCTATGAATTTGACGCCAAAACTGCTCACTCTTTCATGATGGACCAAAATACCTTGATACACCCATATACTGCTATCACCCAAGACTATTATTATCTAATCCCCAAAGAATAACCCGCCATATTAAACTCGGTTTGTTGTGTTCCTTATCTATCAGACTTATCAAAAGTTTCGCTTCCTTAAGAGTAAATCCATTTTCTTTTCGGTTTTCGATCCGTGACGCAAGTGTACAGCCTAGCCAAGCAGTGCAATTGATTTAAGCTCACATCGTCTGGCTGCAGATCCCCCGGGCACTCCTCAATCAACTACCCCGACACAACTCTAACTCTATACTATTCGACTTTGATGGGCAATCGAAGACCTTAGCAAACCCTAAAATAATAAAAATCAAGAGAAGTGATTTAATAACAAAATGAATTAAAACCGAAAATCTAAAATAACAAATCTCGTGACCGATCATTATCTTTTAAAGGGAGCATTGAAAATATTGCTATCAGGAAACATCACCCGCAGATTACTCAGAATTTGCTTCATGAACCATGTATTTAAACTCCGGTCTAAGTGAATAAGGTGTAAAGGTGGATTCTCCTTACTGATCGCTCATCATCTAATCTTCCCCGATTCTTCAAGACAGAGGATTAGATAACTACTTCTTTAACTGGCTGCCTTGTTCCGGATATTTTTCTTTTCAATACTTCATACTCTCTAACATGACTATAAACCTTAAATTCTCAAGACATGTATAGCATGGAAGTTTACACTTTCTACTCGGTTTCTCTTCCTCAAAATTGAAACACTCATCCCTTTCCTTGATTATGGATCCTTCGCTAATACATGGGATTGAACTTTACCGTTTCAATCGGTGAACTTCTCCACTTTTAAATTGATAAATCATTCAACCTCACCCCCGATTTCGCTGAGAAGACGACGATCGACTTACATTCACAGAGCTCGTTAGATCTCCACTATCGTGCTCAGATACCTTTGAGAAATTGTTCACTACTCCCTCAGAATGCCTTCTCTCGTGGTCACCGTAGGGCCTCCCGGAAATCGTAGCATGAACAATCCTATTACAGTATGTGACACGATATTGGGATCGGATACGTAATAGTTTGAACCGCCATAGATTTACAACCTGTTCAAGAGTTTCCCGATAAATTTCACAGGAAAGATAAATCGAACAAATGTAGTCTATTCAATGGAAGTCGGTTTTAAATTACTTTATTACACCCTACACAATGGCTTCCGATCAAGAAACCCACCGTATCGAACACCTAATTCCAAAATTTGTCCGAATTGACGATCCAGACAAGAATTTGAAAGAAATAGAATTATTCAGCTTTCTTAATAGCTAACATTCAAATCCAGAATTTGAAAGAAATAACAATCTAATTCAAAATACCAAAAACAAAGAAAAAAAGAAAATTAAAAATATACAGCCTCTTAGCTACCTGTATCTCTCTCGTTATGAGTCCGCCAAGAGTCGCTTTCCTTCGCAGAGCGAATACTTATTTATGTGGCTCAAGTCGCCTCCCGTGGGATTTTGATTAACTGGCCCATTACAGCCAACGTCGCCACCTCGATTCTTCACGCGACATCGCTTATTCAAGCATTTGTCACCCTCTTGGCTCTTCCTGTCGCTGACTCCCGATTCTTTGTCGCAGACTCGACATTTCAAAGATACACGCAAGTAGTTTTTATTTGGTCGCGCGACGGCCTTTAGCATCTCGCTCTTCCTATGTCGACCTCGGCCTTTGTCGCGACTCTCGCTGCTTCAAGCATTCATCCATTTTCCCAAAGAAGGTTCATCTTTCCTCGTCGTGGACTCTAAAACAGTCGCTAATTCTAATTCCTTTGCAAGTTGTCTCTGATACCCACCAGGAACAATTCGATTCATCGTTGATGTCGCGAATACCTCTTTCTAAATGTCGCCACTTCATGTTCATTTTTGAAAATCTTCGTGGTCGTGGACTTCTATGTCTACCGCCTTCTTCACCATGTCGCGACTCGGAATGGTGTCGACATCATGTCTTGTTCTTCATTAATTTGCGGGTTGCCTCGATCGGAGTTTCTGGGAAGGCATCTCGCTGCTTTGCCTTAAATCTGCCTTTACGCCGCCACCCGAGTTTGCGGGTTGCAACCTTGATGCGATTCTTCATTAACGTAGCGACACGTCCTTCTCTTCCTCGTGGCACCTCTCCTGCGACATCATTCAAACAACGTGTCATTCCCGCCGCCCACTTTCCGCCT
This sequence comes from Tetrastigma voinierianum, assembly GCA_016808115.1. Lineage (NCBI taxonomy): Eukaryota > Viridiplantae > Streptophyta > Magnoliopsida > Vitales > Vitaceae > Tetrastigma > Tetrastigma voinierianum. The sequence goes on along the minus strand of JAEQBH010002692.1, from coordinate 181,061 downwards.
CCTTCAACCGCATGAACAGCTTCTTTGAATCTCGTCAGATAGCGCTTTGTGAGTTATTCCACATTTCAGATAAATCAAATTTTTTAGACAGAAATCAATCTAAAAATGGATCAAATGGATGACTTTAAGTCATCAAACTCCCCAAACTAAATTTTGCTTTGTCCCCTTAGTTAAAGAAAAGAAAGATTTGCTCTCTCAAACAAAAGGACATTTTTTTTCTCTGTTTGTTTCACAGCTGCAACCAATTTAATTAAGAAAGACTAGAATCGCATTCTTCTTTTCCTCAGATATCTAGCTTCAAGTTCGGGATGAAGGTTAGTCTCTACTCAATCCAAAAGTGACAAAACTAAATTGTTGAATTTGTTTCATAAAAACAAGATAGCTCGGCCGATCCCGCTGAAAAGCAGTCGGTCTTCTTCCTCTTTTCTGCTGAGTCGCTTAACCCTCCGAGGTCCCCACGGGCTGATCCTTCAAGATTTTCCAAATTCCATATGCTTGCTGCTCACGAGTCTCCACTAATGTAGGTAATTCCAACCTTCAGATCACTAGTCTTTTAGGTTTGTAACACGTTTGGGGTCTTTTGCAGGATGGATGGAACTTTTTTGTGTTAAGATTACTCAAAGCTCTTTCTTTCTTACTTAACTCGTCGCCCCTTCTTTTCCTTGCAATTTTTTTAATTCCATCTTCAATCCCATCTTGGGGTATCTTCTGATTTCTTTGTTTAAAATTGTTCATTCCCTATTTCTCATTTGTACTTCACACTCACAACTTTTTCTTTGTCACCATATTCAGAATAGTGCAATGTTCTCGTCTTTTTAGGCTTAACACTCTTAAATCGAACTTTGGGTTAGTAACTCTGTATACCGCTGGCATTAGGTAATACCAGGTGCTGAAACAATCCCTAAGAACTTGATCGGTTCAAGAGAGTTAGCCACAAGACAAAACTCTTCCTTTAGCTTTTCTGCTGTATCTTCCCGTTTAGATCTTTCTCTTCAAGAGAATCTGTTGTTTGATTAATCTGATTTAACTAAGATGTCCTCAATCACTTCAGTTGATGAGGAGTTACATGATCCTTAAGGTTCACCAAGTTCTTTGGCTTACTGTTTATACTACAAACTCAAAAATATATTTTGCTCCTTCAATTGTATGACTTTCCCTTTATCCTGTGACTCACTACAAACTAAGTCAATTATGCAATTTGTGTTTCAACTTAAATTATATGTCATTCACTCTTTTTGCTCTCGTAATTATTTGTGTTTCAAATTTTATCTTCTAGTTAAACTACTTCAACTGCCTCCATTATGATATGTCAAGATTTTTCTTATATTCGAACTAAATCCTAATGTTATTCTCCTGACAAGGCAAACAAAAAGTAACAATACAATCTTACCGTGCTAACATCAAACATTTTTCACAAATTTTCTTATTTTATTCATGATATGATGCAAAAAGTTTAGAATAAATAACATCCTGGAGAGAGGGTGCTATATGATAAATCAATGGGAAGATTTATTTTTCTTTTCAAAGGTGAGCAAAGATGTCGAGAGATCCGCATCAAGGCAGAAGCCTAATTAGAGAGAATTTGGGAAACTTCATTTCAGTTCTTCTTCTTCTTGTCATTCTCCCTCTCTCTATCCGTTTTCTTTTCATGATCAATTGCCAGTGATCAACTCTTTTGTTCATCATCTCGTCTTTTCCTCTCAACGTACTATCGTGTTCTCCATTTCAATATGATTTAAAATTTGGAAGATTATTGTTGATCAAATCCAAATTTTCACTTTCAAACTTTTCTTTCAAGGCATCTTTTGCTCTTCAATAAGCTTTTGATTCTTCCTTCAACCTCTTCTCAAGTCCTTGAACATTGACATGTGTAGGAATTTGAACCTTGATTTGCCTCCAAGGTTTCGCTTCCCGGATCCGAGTCCCTTCTCGACTGTTAGGAGTCGGGAGAATCACGATCATTGTTGCAAATGACCTGCTGGCTCACTTCCGCAACTTCTTCAAGATCGTGTGATCTCTTTCCTCCAGCTCCTTCTTGAATTTTTCCTCGATGCTTTAGAGGATCTCTTCATTCAAGCTTCCTGTCTATTTTCTTTCTTCCATCACTTGTTCTTCTTTCACCTCGATTCATACACTTCCTCTCGAATTTTTGTCGATGCTCCATTCCTTCCTTTCTTCCATTTTCTTCGAATAAACCCAGCACTCCATGATTATTCCCCAGCCTCTGTAGCTGCACAAAGCCTTCAAACTGCTCACATGCAGGAGAAATACTGAAACAAGCCAGAAATTATAGGGCTTCCATCATCTTGTTCTCTCATTCCTCTGCAAACAAAGGTGTTCTCTCTTTCCGATGTGCTTCCGCCAATCTTCTTTCGATTCGCAACCGTAAGAGTGTCCTCCTTTCTCTCGCTCTCAGATTCTCATTTTCTTCTTTAATCCGCTTCTATTATAACTCTTTCTTTTTGATTCCTGCAGTTCTTTCCTTGCTTACTTCCCGACAGAGTTAGTGGTGAAACCATGGGTTTCCTTCTTCTTCCAAGTTCCTTTCACACACTCTCAAACAACCAATGATGGCTTCGCAAAGTAGGGATCAACCCTTTATTCCCTTCACAGGTATCTCATTATCGAAGTTTTCAATGACCGCCTCCCTTAGACAGATCTTGTGCTCCCTTCGCCAAAGATAGCATAAAGAATGATCGCTTTTGTTCCCGTACTACGCATGCTCGTCGGATCCATAATGAGCTGTAGAAGTAAACCATGGTTTTCGCTTCGAAATCTCTCGTTTATGGTCTTTTACCTTTCCCGACTCCTTCCTTTACCATCACAACTTTCTCGCAATCTTCTCATACTAAGTAGGGGGCTGTCTATCATCTTCACTCTTGATCCATGTCTACCTCTGTCATCCACACATTTTTATCGATGGTTTTGCTCCATACCGCAAGACTCCAAACTCCTCTCCTCGACATGAAACAGAAAGTGCTATCCTTCTCCCCACTCCGAAGCCGAGAGTAGAACAACATCACGCAGATCCCGGATTCCTCTTTGATGCTACATGTGTTTCAACCTCTTTGTCTGGTTGGTTTCGAAGGGAGATGAGCTCGCCAGTTTCTTTCTCCGACAAACCCTTTTAACATAGTACTTCTTCCGATGGAGAAAGCTCTTCTGATAATTAATTCATCTTTCCTTTTCTTTCATGTTTTTCTTTTCCCCTTTTCTCGTCGCTGGAAACCGGTCAACTTCGATGGCTCTTCGACGGCGTGTTCTCCTCACATCCACTGGGTCTCCTCTTCAAAGCTGAGCAGATCTTCCTTCCATGATCTCGCTAGATTGGGACTCAGGTTGACTGGGTCCGCCATTTATAGGAACAAGAACGTTTAGGAAGAATTTGGATCTGTGGCTCTGCAGAACTAAAAACCAGAGGAAGTACATTTAAGAGTCAGGATGGCTTCAAGGAATGAAATATTGGCAGGAGGGAGTTTCAAACATTTGCAAAAATTCAATCATTATTGTGGACTTTATTACTTCATTTAATTGCGCCTTGTCGTACTTAAATTTCGAAGATACCAAAGCCATATTAAATAATGGTGATTTAAAAGTTGCCTGGTCAAGACATTTTCTTTTTCTGCATAAGGTACGTGATTCTATTACGTTTTTGTCGCGAAGATAAGTAAGTCATGGGAGGACAATATATCATCAAAGCGCGACATCTAGCATATATCTATCCCTTTGGTCATCAACAAGGGCAATTTCATGACATAGTTGAGTTGTCGCGACTACCATTCTTTTGAAGGAATCGTTTTCGTCACTTCACCTGAAATGTCTCACGCGAACTCAAAATGTCCCGTCATTGGTGTGCAGTGTGTGATCTAACCTTCTGTCAGTAACTGTAGTTTTCGATCTCTCCTCAAGATTTCCTACATTAAGCTGCAATCAATTTGCAATTTAGTATGTACTTGCCCTTAATTTGATGATCATACAGCTTTGCACTCCTTATTAATTTTGCAAATCTTAACATCCAATAAAGTACTCCCAAACAACAATTCAAACATGCATTCTATTTATTTTCCATTAATTTGTTTAGGAGAAAAATACTCCCTTTTTTCATGGTCTATCCCAAGTGGAAGTGTGGCCGGAGCCAGTCCTGTAGAGTCGTCTCTTTTTTCTCACTCCGAGCCCCCGAGTCTGCAGGTGCATCGCAACAATTTCAAAAGGGTTTAATCGATCAACACTAACTTAGCAAGTCCTAACAATCATTACAAGAATAAAAAAATCAAAACGAGTAATTGGGAAAATCAAAATCTATATAAAGAAGAAAAATCTATATGGGTCATCCCGAGAGCCGTCGCTTGAGTCCCAATCGTGACTAGTCGCTTTAAGCCTCTCCCAATCTCACACCGGGAGTTCTTCCTTTTCTTCTCCCTCACAGATATCATTTCGCCACCATTAACCTTGAATTCTTTTCCTTCACATCACCCGAGTGTTAATGCCTCCAAAGCAAGATTTTTAACACCATCGTATACGGTCCACCCAGGATTTCGATTTCCCCCCCCAACTTCCCCGAAATAATCTTAATCCTGAGTTGGGCCAGCGGTAACTCGATCCTTTCATTTTCTCCGAACTCTTCCTAATCCTTCGACATGCCATTTCTTTTGTCTTGGTTCTCAGATATCTTCAGCATTATCATAGGCTTCTGCTTTCGGCCTTCTAGTTCATTCACTGGGGAGTGCGCCTTCCTCTTCGCATTTTGAAATCGGCTCACTCGATGGCCCACATGGCTTTGTATCACCTTAGCTCAAGAGGTGACATTATTTGCCAAAGACTACTAGACGGACATCCCAACGGAGCTAAAGTGCATCATCAAGTTCGAAGACCAATCTTTCCTCGTCGAACTTACACTTTTCCAAGATCCTTTTTAATCTCCCTATTGGAAATTTCATTGTCCATTAGTCCTGGGGTGATAAGCCAGGGCTCTCATTATATGTTTGATCCCATTTTCATGAGCTTTTGCAAATATTTTGTTTGCAAAGTGGCTTCCCACACGATCATAGTCCCGGTATGTTCCGACCGCTTCAATATGTTCCTTTTGCAAGAAAACTCTGCTACCATCAGAAAGCATAGGCCATTCCTTGACAGCCATTGCTTCCACCTTACTTGACACATAACCACCGCCATTAGCAGACATAAGTTTCCAAATGGATATGAAGGGTCCCATGAAATCTATTCCCCATATGACGTACCAGACCACCAATATGCCTCAGAGGGCATTTGTCACGATATTTCCAATCTTTGGCATCTATCATAATTGACCCATTCAAAGACACCCTAAAGATAAGCAATAATAAAACTCAGACGGAGTATCTTACGAAAAACACTTTTTTCTCCCTGAAAATGTCCCAAATGGTATGCATGGCATTCATCCAAAATCTTTTGCATCGTTTCACTCTCTGCACACATCTTCGAGTAATCACATGTCAAGACCTTTTAATATACAATGGTCATCCCCAGATGTAATAATCGGGCCGGTCATTATTCATTGGTAGCTGAATCTCTATAATTACCCCACGCTCATAATTCACGATATCTGATACCATGGGAGTCTGGAATGACAATTTAAACACGCTCATCCGGAAAGTTCTCTCACTCGGGCCTCTCTCCTCTTCTACTTTGTTTCTTTTCTTACCCACGCGTGATCGCCTATCACATTGCCAACCCTCTTCTTATCTCTTAATTTCCATATCAAACTCAGAGGTAATAAACAATCATCTTATCAATCTTAGTTTGGCTTCCCTTTTCTACACGATATATTTCGATCACTGCAGATGGTCACTGCCAGGAATCCAGGCTGGACATGGGATCCCAAAAATGTATATGGCCTGAATTTCACAAGCAAAACTATGGTTAGCATCTCCTTTCATGAGAGCTGAATAGTTTTCGGGCTTCATCAAGGTCCCGGGCTAGCATAGTATACGGCTCAACATCTCTTTCATTTCACCCCACTGACACCCCATTGCAAATCACCGGGGCATCACACAATATTTCCCGAATCCCCGATCCCATTCCTGTGCAAACATGATGAAAAGGTCGAACTAATATGGATCTTGATTTCCTTCAAAGGGCCTTCTGCAGAGTCATCAAAATTAAACCTCTCGCGGTCTTTCCGCAATCGCGACAATGGCCTCGCTATTTTGCAGTCTTGGCAATTCCAAGTAATCCCCATGTCCAATAAAACTCCACCTTTACCTGCTGTAAAAAAGAGCCCGGATAATCGAAACCTCGACTGATCTACTTCTAGTCCCGCAAGGCGAATTTTATGACCAAGAACAATACCTTCCGGTTACCATGAAAATCTAAGACTTTCCCATTTTAACGCACTGTCACCCTCTTCGTGACTCTCAAATGCCAATCGCTTTTCTGTATTGCGACAATGCTCTCAAACCTGATCCATATAATCGTGAAGTCATCCATAAAAATCCCATGACCTCCTCAACCAACTGAGAACATGGACATCATACACTCCTGAAAGCAGCAGATATCAAGATACAACCTAAATGGCATCCTTCAAGGCAAAGGTGCCATATGGCATGTGAACGTGGTTTTCTCCCCGGGTCCTCAAAGTGCAATGGCAATCCGTTATACCGATCCATCTAGGAAACAAAAATGAGGGTGTCCTAACTCCTTGCCTAACATCCGACAATGAAGGGCAACTGAAATGATCCTTCCCTGTCATTGTCGCTTTCTGTGAATCGATACATACTTCCATCATGTCATCGTTTTGTTTGAATTAACTCATTTTTTTTCATTTCGATCACAAAGTGGAAACCACTCTCGGAACTACATGTACCTGGCTAACCCAATGATCGTTCGAGATTGTAGGTATATATAAACCAAAGAGATTCAAACTATTTGGAGCAATTTCCTTTCTCGACTACTTCTTTCATGATCAAGTCTGGCCCTGATGTTCAATGATGAGTTTTTGCATTCCGCTCCAACAGCAGATTTGTGCATTTATATCACTGACCGATAATCTTTAATTCATCTATGGACTGCCAATCGACTCACTCAAATTTACAATTTTCCGTTTCAAAGATCATCGGAATAAAGGTAGATAATTCACCGCTTATTCGGCAATCTCCAAGTAAGCAGACATACTTCCGTGGATGGCTTTGCAACTCTTTAAACACCGCCCACCCAGCCCTCGATGAAATTCCTTCCTCTTCATTACTCCATCGGCCCATACGTTGCTTTTTGTTATTTAAGACTAACACCTTTCTAGAGCGCAAACCGATGCGCTTAAAATTTGTAATGAACAACACCTCTCAAGACACTGGAGAGCACCCAATCCCATTTCATCGATAGAAGTCGAGCATTACAATCATACAACAAACTGATGCTGAGATAGACATCATCTACTAACTCTGTAATCTTCCCTATCTCTGTCTACCCTTCAAACTTTGAGCGCATCAAGTCACCGGCTTCTTCTCCAACCCTCGAGAGATGGCAGAACTTTCCCAGATACATCTACATAAAGTAGTTCAGCTTGCAGGGAATGGCCTTCCTAGCTGAGAGGGACTTATGAATCTTCTTCAATGTCCAGATGATAAAGCTCCACAGAAAACAAATTTCCAGCACATCTTCAATGACCTTCAGTTTTGCCATTGTTATATCTCGCCATTCGAGAGTAACATGGAGCAAGCTCCTCAAACTAATTTCCTGCAAATGCATAATGGTATTGGGTTAATACTTGCACCGGAGTCACAAAGAGCCTTTGAATTTCAAATCCTCCAATGGTGCAGGAATGGTGAAACTTCCCGGGTCTTCATCTTCCGGTAAATTTCTTATCATCGCACCACAAGAGCGCGATTCACTACCCTTCCTCCGCAATTCTTCTCTTCTAAAATTTCTTTTCAAGAATTTGGGCATAAAGTGACATTTGAGTTACCACTTTGTGAATGGCATGCTTATTTCCAACTTCCTAAAGTTTTCAAAACTTTGCCGAACCAAGCTCCTCTATCCTCGACTTTTGCGCTTCTCGCGGAAATGGAACTCGCAAGCATAGAGTTCAGGGCTTTTCTTGCTTCTTTCTTCTTCACAAGGTTCTTCTTCCTTTCTTTCCCTGACTCACAAAGATTTCAGATCCCTCTCCCTGTTGCTTTCATCTTTCTTCCCCGACTCTTTTCCTTCTCTAATTCTTTCCACTTCTAAGCGCACGCCATGCAAACTTCTTCGATTTTTCTTCTCGTGTCACTGAAAGATCTTTAATTTCCATTCTGTTGTTAGGCCGCTTGCCCTATTTATGCTTCCGTGTTCTTGAGAGAGGTATCAGGGTTGTCTAAAAAATTTCGAGAATTGTTTTAAGCTCAATTCGCAAACCTTTGTTCATGGAAGTTTAATAGCTTTTTATTTTCCCCCATGAACTGCAGCATCGTTAGCTCCCAAAGGTCTCGAGTCCTTACTCGATATTCGCTTCGCCTCTCCCTGCCGAACCTTGGTGGAGCATACCCTTGCCGAAAGCTCTTGCCCATGTCTGGGACGTGCTCGTGCTCTCCACCATGCAGAGAAATTCATGGTTCCTTAATGTCAAGTATGTCGGGTCAAGTGTGTCAGTTAGGCTTGAAATGATATGCCTTCAGGCTCGCTCAAATAGTTAAACAACCACCGAGCAGGAAACCCTTCGCCGTCCCAAAGATTATTACTCTTCCTTCTCTTTCCACCGCTTCCTATCTCATTTCAGAGAGTATCTTTTATCCAACCGAGATCAAAGCATCCACTCAAGCCTCCATGGTGCATCTTGTTCACTCTAATCATTCCATTTCCTTAAGCTCAGCTGCCTCCCGAGGATTCGTAAGGTCTCATGCACCTAGCAAGATCCCCTCATCAAATTGCCTCGTTTCTTCGCTTCTTCTCTTAATGCCTCATAGTCGCATCATTATACCTTGAGTGCATAATTCATGGAGTGGTAGAAGATGTCCATTTAGCCTCAGTCTGATCCTGCAGGCGGACACTTCTGTACCTTTATCTCCCAAGCGGTACTGCATTCTCATCTCCCCTTGTTTGAAAGTGCAATTTCCTCTTCGTCGTAAGTGAGTGGACGGAGGAAAGAATCTCGTCGTAAGCTTCCACGCCTCTTCTTCCCATGTATTACTGCATCCATACGGTAGGAGTCAAACCATGAGGTACTATATCTCTTAAAGAGAATGGAAACAACTGCACCTTAATAACTTCTGGTCTCACACCATTCAATTTAATCAGATTGCCATTCTCAGAATCATCCCAAGTGTCTGGCTGTGATCTTCGTAGGTGACCGTGAATTGGTTCATGGCCACGATGATCAAGCTTCGCTTGAGCTCAAATTGTTAGCATCTATCACGGGCCGTCTCACCACGGCATTCATCTTGGACAACCGGTCTCCGTAAGTCCCTCCAGTGTCTCGCTCTGAGGTACTCTCTCGCACTCGGCTGACTCCGCTCCTGGGCCAATCTTCGTTCGCCATCTCGCTATTTCGCACTCTTAACCTTTCTAGCCCCCAAGTGTTCTTTCGATCTCAAGAGTTCAGTGGCAACACCAGCCCTCTTCCCTGCATGAATTAACTCCTAAATTATAATATGGTGGAAAGACCTCGTGTCTACATCACCATACTCTAGCTAGCGCGCTAACCCTATATACCCTAGTACGTGCCACGACCTCCTCTAATATGCCATAATGCATAAGCTAAGTTTGCCGACCTGTGCAAATCTAACAGTTCGAAATCATGTCCTAACTTCAATCAATCAATGCACGAAATACCTATGATCTAAGATGCTTGCTTAAATTGGGTGGATTGTGAAGGCCCGATTTATAAAAATATACTTTTGCTTGTTTGCTTGAAATATGGTTTAACACTTTAAAACCATTGTTGCTTGAAATATGGTTTAAATAATTTAAACTATCAGTTGTTTGAAATATGGTTTAGTACTTTAAACCATTACTTTCAAATATGGTTTAATACTTTAAAACCATTACATACCAAATTAAATGATTTATAAAACAATACACTAGTAATTAAGAATAGTTTAACACTCACCTTCCTAAGCATAAAGAATTGAGCACGATCATTAATTTCTCCTGTCTCCGCTATTACCCTACACATTCGATGTATTAAACCACACACGTTAGCACAACCAAGCAATTTGCACACTTGGTGTTATAATTAAATTTTTCATAAAATATGTGGGTACTAAATGCTATTCACAGGCATATGGCTAGATTCTAGACTCAAGGGACTTTCCATAGAGTTTAAAAACACCCGAAAACATTTCTGAAAATTCTGTCCGAACTGTCCGAATACAATCTTGAAATTTCAACCCGAATTGTCTGAAAACAGTCCCGAAATTCAACCCGAACTGTCCAAAAATAGTCCTAAAAATTCCTAAACTCAGTCCAAAAATTTTGGAACTAAAATTTACGGCATCTCACGGCTTCTAAAAATAATTTCAAGCCATTACATAGCGTTTAGGCTAGAAATAACACACAAAGTAGAAAATTCTCAATTCTAGCCGACAAAACGCTAAGATTTGGTACCCACGCGTAGCCTTCTCGTCGTAGGACCAACTTACCTTCGCCCAACGAAACCTACAAATCGATTTTACAATCTTAAAGAGAAACAAAGAGAAGAAAAAAAAAATCAAAATATCTTCTCTATCTACACGTTCTAACTGTTGTCCATCCCACCACTTTTGACTTTTATGTTTTTTTAATTAATTAATTAATTTATTTATTTGGATATATAGCTCATATTGTCTTATTCGGGTCCGTTTCTATCCCGAAAATTTTTACTTCTTTTTAGTTCAATTTATTTTAAATGAACTTAACTACAATTATTTCCTTACTCCTGAGATTCTCGTAAAAATCTCGTCCCTGGAGTCATTGGCGACTTATCACCCAAAAAATCGTAAAATATTCCGACTGTCTCAGAATTTGACGAAACCTTGGTCGTAGGATTTCGCTTAAACGAATTTAACTCGCTGTACCATTTCGGGTCATTCGAGATTCAGAGAATTTTCAGCTCGAACCATTATAGCAATTTATTATTATTATTATCCTTAACTAATTAAAGTTTCCATGATTTGTAATTTCACCTCCACTTTCAATTGCAAAAGTGTCACCACTTTTGAAACCCTGCATAATGTCATCCTTAAAAACAACTTCCAATATGGCACTCAACTAATTATGAAGCCCGGTGCACATATGCGTCCCTACTCACATACCGTACACCCTCTCAGGACGGGCGTTACAAATCCTCCCTTCTTTAGAACATTTCGTCCTCGAAATGAACAAACTAAACTCAAAGGAAAGGAAAATACCTCAATCAAAAAATAGTTGAGGATACTGACGACACATCTGAGCCTCTGACACCCAGGTAGCTACCTCTCTCTCATGATTCCTCTACAGGACTTTAACTAAAGGAATCACCTTACTCCTCAACACCTATTCCTTATGATCTACAATCTACATAGGTGTTTCCTCATAAGTCAGGTTCTCCTTTAGCGCACTAGTCGCTTCTCTCAAAGACATGTGAAGGATTTGATGTACTTCAACATCGACACATGGAATGTGTCATGAATCCCGGATAACCCGGGGAAAACTTCAATCAGAAGCTACCGGCGCCACCTTGTTCTCGTAATCCTCAAAATAATTCTAGAATTTTTATAATAATTTTATTATATATTCTCGTATGAATCAGTCAAACTTGGGTTTTTCTAGGAAATTTGATAAATTGATAAATTGTAAAATGTAATTGAAAGTGTGAGTATATGATTGAATATTATATGTTAAATTGAGAAAGTGATTAAACTTAAATAAACCTTAAGTGAAAAGGCAAATGTGGAAATTTGAAATGAGGACCTATGGTCAAATGATAGCTTAAATGCTAATGTGAAATAAATGATAAATGATAAGGAAAGGAAATAAAGAGTTAGAATGCTAAAATGGAAAAATGGGATTTAATGTTAGCGTCAAACAAGGTCTTATGGAAATAAAGAATTAAGACCAAAAAGGAGAAAATGAGAATGAGAATAGGGTGGAAGGCCAAACATGGCCTTACACTTAAGTGGGATTTTAAAAGACCAAAAGGGTTCAAGCCCATTTTATGAGCAAACCTATTTTCGGTAAGGAGAGAGAAAATGGGGGAGAAAGGCTAGGGTTTGCAAGAAGGGAGTGGTTTTGCTGGGTTTGCTTTCCATTTCTTCCTCCCAAGGATCATAAACCTACAAGAGGAAATTTGAAAGAGATATAAGAAAATCAAACCCTCAACTTCCTTTATGATCTTGGATTGGGAAAAGCCCTAACTTAAGAGAAAAGGGTTTTCATTGATTCTAAACCACCATTGGAGTTGTTTTGGGTGGATTCCATAGTGGATTTTTTATATGGGATGAATTGGAGGAGGTTTATTGAAGAAAAATGGGTGAAAATGCCAAAACTCACTTTTCGGTCAAACAGAGGATTGGCACGGTACCAAAAAGGTACCCAGACCATGATGCAGCAAGGTGGTACCCTCCACACCAAACCGTATCGCATCTATTGGTAGTAAGGACTCCGGTATCGGTACCGCCAGTGGTACCGGTACCAATCGCTCTCTAGCAACTCGTTTTGCATACTTGCACCCTTAAGCTTTGTATTCAGACACCGATTGTTTAGGACCTTAAGAAACGATTAATGGGGTTCAAATAAGAATGAGACCAACATATTGTACCTCGTCTGAATGCTTAGTATGATCATTTGTTTAACCACTAAGAGGAAGAATTTGTATTTGACTAGGTGCAGAAGACTACAACCTCGACCTAGGGATTGTGCTCTAAAGAAAAGTAACCGATAATTGGTTTGTTCTCTAGTTTGTTCTTATTCTGCTTGTTCTATGTTCTTGTCTCTCTCACAATTGTTTCTTTGTGACTCACTCCATTTCAAGTCTCTATTTAGAAATATATATATATATATATATATATATATATATATATATATATATATATATATATATATATATATATATATATATATATATATATATATATATCAAGCTTTTGAATTATTAATATTCGAAATGTTTGTCAAAAATCGCATGAGTGCTGCATTTGAACCATAAGTGAATTTACTACATGAAAGTAAATTGATTTTGAAATGTATTAGCTGATACCAACACGATTCCGGATTCACCAATCGACCACATGAGGGTAACCATATTTGTTCCATGTGAAATCACATTGCTACTGAATGACAAACAGACAGATCTCCACTAACTCGAATCAGAGGAATGCCGACTCTATAGCCATATGTGATGTAATATTGAATGTGAAATCACATTGCTACTTAATGACAAAATGCGACAGATTCACTCAACTAAATCATTTCGAATGTCTAATTTCTATGGCCATATGTGAGATGGTATTATCAATGTGAAATCACTCATCGATCGACAAATGTGACAGATTCACCAACCGACCGTCAGGAATGTTGACTCTATAGCCATATGAAATCACAAATCTGGTGCTTAAAAAAATATATATTAAAAAGTGTATTTGTATAAGTATCTTTTACATTACACAGACATTGTATAAAGGCATTATTTTGACAAATGCATGATTTGTATTGAACTGAATTCGAATAGAGAACCGTATAGAACCACTAAGCATGAAAATGCTTAGCGTATTGTTTTTATCAATGCGCAAGTACCGAGTGATAGACAGTGAAGCGGACCCAAGGTCGAGGAGCTCAGAGTCATTTAAAGAGTTCACGGAGTATGCTCCGTCACATGCATCCTCACTTATATTTACGATGCTGTTTTGTGTAAACAAAAGGAGTTTAACTTGAAATTATTTTTGTACCTATAGTTGAAATTACCTATTTTGATATTTTGTTGTAAATGGCATAAATGCCACCTTTGGTTAATGCATATTTGTAAAGGAATTTGATTGAATTTGTAACATTTACGGCTTGCCCCAAATGAAATCACTTCAAGAAAGAGTTGAAAAACAAACAATTTCTAGAAATGAATGTAATGGTTAAATGGATTTGATTATGTCTTCACCAAGAGTCCCTGCTTCACTCCTGATCAACCAACCGGCCGGGTCGCTCTGGCCGCTACATGTTCATTAACCATAAGGTCCTATAAACTTTGACCGAGCTCGCTCGCTCCCAAATCTCAAAACACCATTCCAAAGGAAATCTTCTCAGAACTTACCACCCATCTCGAACTCAAGAAGTCTCGCGATCATTGTCCGCATAACTTCTCTGTCTATCTCTTGTTGTCTTCAAGTTATCACGAACAACTTTCACTTTCTCTAAAGTGATCTGCACTAACTCAAGGCCTACCAGTCTCCTCTCACCAACCTCATCCCAACACACTGGAGTCCTACATTTCCTGCCATACAACGCCTCAAATGGAGCCATCTCTATACTGGCCTAATAGCTATTGTTGTAGGCGAACTCCATTAGTGCCAAATGAGTATCCCAACTTCCCTTGAATTCCATCACACAAGCCTCAAAGATATCCTCTAACATCCGAACGGTCCTCTTAATGCCAACTGTCTCGAGGATGAAATGTCAGTAATAAATGAAGGCGAAAATTCCAAACTCCGCCTCGCAACCGCCAAAACTCCAGATGTGAACCCGGGGTCTCAACTAACCATCGCAACTCGAACCCCATGAAGTCTCACTATCTCATCCACATACAACTGAGCCAATCTCTTTCCAAGAATCCTCAACATTAATCATAGAAATGAGCATTTCAATCGATCAACTATCACCCATATAGCATCATGCTATCTCTAAGTCCGTGGAAGACTTGTCACAAAATCCATAGTGATCTTCTCCCATTTCCATACCGAATAAGAGTAACTCGTGATCTTCCCCATGGGCTCTCGATGCTCGCCTCCACCCGCCGACACGTTGCTCTCCGAGACAAAACTTGCGATCTCTTCATCCCATTCCACCAAGTAATGTGTTCTTCAAAGTCCCATACATCTTCGTACTACCCGACGTATAGCATACTGCATTTAATGTGCTTCTTCCATAATGTCTCTCTTCAAATTTCGCCATACTTAAGCACACACATTCTAACCTTTCACTATCATGTCGTCATCTCCATTGAAACTCTACTTTCTTCCCTTTTTTCAATCTCTTCCCTTAAGCTTTAATCCACGGTGGATCCCGTAACCCATTCTCCTACCCAACCGATCCACTAGAGAGGTCTGAAGATGAAATGTGGCTAACAATGCCCCGAATCCTCATCCTCCAATATCATCCCTAAAGCTCTCAAATCCACCACAACAAAGGAAGATAACCCGATCTCATGAGACAAAGAACTCTCTAGCCGCCTACCAAGGCCTCCTACCACATTAGCTTTCCCCAGATGGTACCTAATAAAAGGTTTAGTCTTTAATCAACTCAAGCCATCTTCTTGCCTCTGTGCTCTTAACTCTTTCTCGGGTGAAAATATATTAAAGACTCTATGATCTGTAAAGATCCCAAAGGAGCACCCATATATAAGTAATGCCTCCATATCTTCGTGGCAAACACGACCGCTACAAACTCTAGTCATGTGTGTAATTCTCCCTATGTTTCTTCAAATTTCTTAGAGGCGTATGCAATCACCCTACTGCCCCGCATCAAACACAACCAAGGCCTTACCGGGAAGCATCATTGTAAACCACAAACCCATCTCTCCCATTAAGTAATTCTAGAATTCGAAATAAGTCAATCTACCCTTCAACTCCTAAACTCACGTGTGCATCCACCCAATCATACTTACATCTTTCCTCGTCACTTGGTCATGGGTCATATCCCGAGAACCCTAACAAACTTCTTGTAATACCCTGGTAAAACAAGGAAGCTTCTAACCTTTTACACATTCTTTGGCGGTTTCCAATTTACCACAACTTCTATTTTCTGGGGATCCACACTCACCCCCTCAGCTGAGATCACATGACCTAGGAATGCCACCCTGTCAAGCCAAAAGTGGCACTTGCTCAACTTGGCATACAGCTGCCGCTCCCTTAGGGTCTGCAACACAATCCTCAAATGCTCTGAATGTTCCACTAGATTACCTGAATATACTAGGATATCATCGATAAAGACTATGACGAACCTATCCAAATACGGCTGGAATACCCGGTTCATCAAATCCATAAACTCTGCCAGAGTATTAGTCAAACTAAACGGTATCACCAGAAACTCATCATGCCCGTAGCGTGTCCTGAATGCAGTCTTAGGAACATCACCCTCTTGCACCCTCAACTGATGATACCCCGACCTCAAATCTATCTTGGAGTACACTGAGACCCCCGAGTCGATCGAATAACTCATCAACTTAGAATGGATACCGATTATGGATGGTAACTCTATTCAACTGACCAGAATCTATACACAATCAGAACCCCATCTTTCTTTTTCATGAAGAGAACCTGAGCTCCCATGGAGATATGCTCATTCGAATGAATCCTCACTAATACCCTTCTTAACTGAGCCTTAAGAACCCTCAACTCAGAGGGAGCCATCCTATAGCGAGGAAATGGAATGGGCCTACCCCTGTGATCAAATCAATGGTGAACTTCACTTCTATCTGGAGGTAACTCGCAATATCATCTGGGAATACATCTGAGAACTCTCTAACAACTAGAATCTCATCCACTAGAGTCCCCTCCTTCCCTGTCTCCACCACATAAGCTAGATAACCCTGACAACCCTTACGCAACATTCTCTGCGCTGCCATAGCAGAGATCATATGGAAGATAGCTCTCTACGTATTCCCTTGAACTTTACCTTTAATTTCTCTGGCCTATGCAACTTTACTTCCTTTTTATAACAATCTAATGTGGCTCTATGGCGAGATAGCCAATCCATGCCGAGAAGCACATCAAAATCCCTCATATCTAGGGCCACAAGATCCACTGGGAACTCCTATCCCCCAATTAGAACTCTACTATCTTTAACTAATTGCCTCAGACCAATGCATCACTCACGAATGGAACTCTCATACGACCCTCTAATGGCTGGGTCTCTAAATGGAAGCGATCTAATAAAGGCCTAGATGCAAATGAATGTGTGGCTCCCGGTCCACCAATGGGAGCATGCAGATCATGATCAAGGATAGAAATAATACCAAGAACTACTATCCGAGTCAGTGATCTCGCATCCTTCCGAGTCACAAGATAAACTCCGTCCGAGTACTGGCCCCCTCGTCAGATCCCTAGGCACTACCGCTTCTACCATGGCCGCCTACCAAATGAATTACACTAGCCCCTCCACTGGGAAACCCTCCCGGCTGATCTCCGAGTACTCATCTCCGGTGTCAGTAGCCAGTCAAGCACGATACCCCCGCACCAATCAATTGAGGACAATTTAATGAAATGCCTTCCCGCCACAAGTGGAAACACCCCATACTCACTTTATGACTCCTAAAAATGTCGCTCCGACACATATCACGTATCGAGGAATGTTCGTGTCACCACGCAAGAAATGGGGCCCCACCGATCCCCCGACTAGAGGCACCCGACCGCACCCTCGGCCTCTCGTAACCTCAATCCTTGCCGCTTCGATTGACGACCAAAGTCTCTACTAGGAAGTGCCTGGTGCAATCCTCTTACTTTCCTGCCTACTGTGATACATAACCGTAGTACTCTTCTCAACCCTCAAAGCGACCTTAACTAAGTCCCCAAATCTATTCTGAGGAACCACAAACAAATGAACTCTGATCCGGTACTGTAACCCTGCCAAAAATCGCTTGCACTTTAAGACCTTATCACCATGAATATATGGAACCAATCTGACTAGCTCTGAGAACCTCTTCTCATACTCTGATACTGACATGTTCTTCTGCTCTAATTTGAAGAACTCCTCAATCTTCGAATCCTTGTGACTCTGAGGAAAGAATATGTCAGTAAACTCTTGCTGAAACTGGTCCCATGATATACCATCAGCATACCTCCTATCCACGGCATCCCACCAATCCTTAGCCTTGTCTTCCACGAAAAACTGAAAACAGACCCTCCCGATCATCCGTGCCCCATAACTTCATAAATCTTATTACCTTGTCCAATTGATGACCGCTACTCGATCACCACCGCCATCATATGGCTCGCGCCAACTTCGCGACTCCTCTATAGACCTCAGCTCTTCAGAACCTCTCAGGTGGCACGAGGC
Organism: Tetrastigma voinierianum; assembly: GCA_016808115.1. NCBI lineage: Eukaryota > Viridiplantae > Streptophyta > Magnoliopsida > Vitales > Vitaceae > Tetrastigma > Tetrastigma voinierianum. The sequence goes on along the minus strand of JAEQBH010002692.1, from coordinate 162,893 downwards.
TATGGCCGACTAGTCGCAGGCCACTATCTCGAGCAATTTGTGCCACCCGCCACAAGAAACAATCCTAGAACTTGAGCTCCCTCTGTAGTTTAAATGGTTTAGCAATGACTCACACCGAGGCTAATTCATGGAGGCCACTCACCGAGGCACCCACGTGAGGCGAGAAGAACCAATCGCGTACTCAACTCCCTCGGGTTCTCAGACGCCCAAAGCCTCCGGAATGGCTCTCCCAGATGACCTCGACGCCCTCCCACCCGACATAGTGCTTTATTCGAAAAGAAAAATCAATTGTTTAGCACTGACACACCCTAAATGTATGTACTTTAATTTGAAAACGTGTGGTTGCCAATAAAGGTGTAACAGATAAAAACTACGGCACACAACACAGGCTCTAAGACCCTGCTTCTGATAATTCAACTTGACACCTCACCCCTACTAGCAAGCGGTGTGTCGGCCACCCCACAAAAACCCCCAGCCGTTACTTCCAACGCACCAAAGAACTCGTGAAGCTTAAGTCAAGGCCGCTTTTGTTGAAAACTCGTATAAATTTTTTTTTTCTTTTCTAAACTTGTGATTTTATAAAATTTCGGCAGCATAACAATCACATACAAGACATATCCCAAAACCTGTATATACAATTTACACTTTTAAAACATGGCAACCAACAACACTTCTTCAAAAGAGCCTCGAGCTCATCACATTTTCATAAACCAAAACTAGCGTATATTATGTATATACAAATTTATGGCGTTCAAAGTATTTTCTACAAAAGTTAGTTAATACATCACTTATATTAGGTCGTAGAACTTAATATGTCCTAGCTTCAAGGCAGTATGTACTCCAGAAAATAGTTTCAAACAGAAAATAATTATTAAACGGTTCTCAAATGAAAGGTAGATGTTATAAATGCTTGCTTTTTCCGGTAATGTCTCAACAAATCAGAAAATACTTTTACAAAACATTTTCAGAAAACTTACTTTGCTTTGCTATAAAAGTTTCTAAAACTTTCATAAAATGCTTGTTTCGCTTTTGCTATAAAAGTTTAAAAATTTTATAAACTACTATTATTTATAAAAGTTTCTAAAACTTTCAACCGCTTGTTTGCTTGTTATAAAAGTTTATAAAACTTTTTATAAACTACTTGCTTGCTTTTGCTGTAAAAGTTTCTAAAAACTTTTCATAAATTGCTGCTTGCTTTGCTTTGCTTTGCTTTAAAAGTTTTTAAAACTTTTCAAAAACTACTTGCTTGCTTTTACTGTAAAAGTTTCTAAAAAATTTTCATAAAATGCTTGCTTAGTGGTTGATTTTTAAACTGTATGAAAAATGCTTATAAATAAATATCAATCACTGAGTCTTTTTTGTCATTGCACTTTCAAGAATACTGAAACCTGGCCGATTGCGCCTGAGCGACCTTGTGTCCACATCAATTGGCAAGAAATATGGTGGAAAGACCTCGCACCACGCCACCATACTCTAGCTAGCACGCTAACCCTATATACCCCAGTACGTGCCACGACCTCCTCTAATATGCCATAATGCATGAGCTAAGTTTGCCGACCAGGCAAATCTAAAATGAAATGAAATCATTTCCTAACTTCACTGTGCACGTACAGAATACCTCAGACCGGTATGCTAGCTTAAACTAGTGGATTTTCTAAGGCCCGATTTATAAAAAGAGTACTTGCTTGCTTGCTTGCTTGAAATATGGTTTAACAATTTAAAAACATTGCTTGCTTGAAATATGGTTTAATAATTTGAAACCATTGCTTGCTTGGAATATGGTTTAATACTTTAAAACCATTACATACCAACGTAAAACGATTTATAAACAATACACTAGTATTTAAAAATAGAGTTTAGAACACTCACCTTTCTGGTTACAGCAATTGAGCATGACTTTACAATTTCTCCTGCCTCCGCTATTACCCTACACATCCGATGTATTAGACCACACATGTCAACACAACCAAGCAATTTGCACACTTGGTGCTATAATTATATTTTTTCAGAAAATATGTGGGCACCAAATGTTATTCACAGACACATGGCTAGATTCTATACTCAAGGGACTTTCCATAAAGTCTAAAAACACCTAAAAACATTTCTGAAAATTATGTCCGGATTGTCTGAATACAATCCTGAAATTTCAACCCGAAATGTCCGAAAATTGGGCCCCGAAATTCAAACTCAACCGTCCTAAAATAGTCCTGCAACCAAAATTTTTAAAACTTAGTCCAAAATTTTTGGGACTGAAATTTAATAGATCTCATGGTTTTCAAGAAAATTTGTCATTACATAACCTTTAGGCTAGAAATAACACAATTAAGAAAATTCTCTATCTCTCAAGTTTGATTAAAAACGCAAGATTTTTGCATCCACGCATAGCCTGCCGCGCACTAATCCTCGCTTCGTCCCATTTAAACCCATGGCCTCGATCCGCAAATCTTAAAGAAAAACAAAGAGAAGAAAAAAAAATCAAAATATCTTCTCTCTCTACACGCTCTAACTGCAGTCCGTCCCACCACTTTTGACTTTTTTTTAATTAATTAATTAATTAATTAATTTGGATATATAGCTCATATTGTCTTATTCGGATCCGTTTCTATTCTGAAAAATTTTATTTCTTTTCAGTTCAATTTATTTTAAGTGAACTTCACTCCAGTTATTTCCTGACTCCTGAGATTCTCGTAAAAAATCTCGTCCCTATAGTCATTGGTGATTTATCACCCAGAAAATCATAAAATATTCCAATTGTCTCAGAATTCGACGAAACTTTTCTGGGTCACTAGTTTTCGTGAGACAAATTTAACGGTGCAGTCCATTTCATCATCCGAGATCTAGAGAATTTTCTAGGCTTCCCTGAACCATTATGACAATTTATTATTATTATTATTATTCTTTATCTAATTAAAGTTTCCATGATTTGTCCTTTCATCCCTCCACTTTCCTTAATTTCAAAAGTGTCACCATTCTTTGAAAAACTTTACAATTCATCCCAAAACAACTTTCCAATATGGCACTCAACTAATTATGAAGCCCTTACATATGCCAATCTCTACGACATATCGCACTGCATATCTCCTGATAGGGCGTTACAAAGAATTTAGGAATTTTTCGGATCGTTTTGATTGGGGCCTGTTGAAATTTCAAGACCTGGCTTACGCCCTAGCTGAATTTTCTGACCTGCTTTTGGACATTTTGACAGATTTTCAGTAGCTCGACTGGGCTGAGGCTCGGTTTTGATCTCGAACTAATGTTCTAAGTTGTGATGTGTTTTGGTATCATAGTAATTCTAAGTGATTCTAACCGTGGAAGTGACCAAGAGTGTGCCCCGCTTTATAAGTGAGTCCTAGATTTTGGCCATTTGTCCAGACATTTAAAAAATAAATAATATGTTGTCGTAGGTAAAAAATCATACATATAAGAGCAAGGTGGATGTATTAACATAGAAATTGTGATGAATGGAAATTATAATGAGGGAAATATAATTATCCTAATTTATAAATATTGTGCTGGGGATGATATAGGCATGAAATGACATAATGCATTTCATATGCACTAACATCACACAAGTCGAAAGTGTGTGCATGGTATTGTTGATCATCATTTTGGTAATGTGGTGAGCTCTAAATGGGACAATCATTCAAAATCGAAACTCACGCATTGTGTAAAACAATAATAATAATAAATCACGTGTGTATGGGTGAAGCAAGATGTAAGGGATCCCCTCCCCAGTGAAAGACCCAAATCGATATAAGCAGATTATGATCAACGCAATCCCGCGTGGAAAGCCTAAAATGTCTGGCGTAGGTCGATCCTACTAAGTAGACCCCGAAAAGACGCGGGTTCATGAATAAACACACTGATGTGATAAAATTCAAATGAATACTGAGAGTTGTCCATCTGGTTGTTACCGGGTAAAACACCAATGACTAGTTTTCACACTTGGAATTTCAGGTGTGAGGGAGTCGCTCGGGACTCAGGTTATGAGCATGAGGAGTCTCATCTCATGCATGACACGTAATATTCCATATAGGATTAGATTATTTATATGGAATGTGATTGGACGTTTTCATGGTTGCTATTGCATGTGCATTTTGTGCGAGGTGGGTCACAGAACAGAATTCTTTTCACATCGGTTGCTCACCCCGCTGTAGACCCTTTCGTGCACAGGTGTGTACAGGAGACAACGTCCGACGAGGTCAGTGATTATGAAGAAGGCCGATGTGTGCCTTGATATTACCTTGAGTAATATTTTTGTAAGAATATTTCGTATAAAGAATTGTAACTAAATTCTGGGGACTATCATTTCAAATAACAGGTATGTAATCGGGTAAGAGGGCCGTAATCACTCTTTACCGACCGGTAATTGCCGCTTTATTTTCATAAACTGATTTAAATGTGAAATGAAATGTGGGTCTTGGTAAAGGGATGTATATATCGGGATATGGATGCATGGCCCCGCAACAATACTACTTTCGCCGAGACCTGACGGGCATGACATTCCTGCTATACAGTCAGATACGTGCAGAGCTCCCTAACAAAGGAGACTCTACCCGATTTTTGAAAATATGGATCCCGATAAATGGAACACGATAGTGGTATCGGGTCACCCAACCAATGTGAATTTCCGCGTCATGGCTTACAACTGCGCCAGAAACCCAAGAAATCTGAATTTTGCGAGAAAGGGTAAAACGGTAATTTTGATTGAAAATCCATAATTTTTCTAGATCTCGAATGATGAAACGGACTTCACCGTTGGAATCGTCTTGTGAAATCTAACTACCCCATCAAATTTTACACCTCGGCATACCACTTACCGCCGAGGCACATGTGGTAACGACACACTGCACTTTGTTCGATGGCTCACAATGAGCCATATGTCAAATGGAGAGGATAAGTCAAGAGTCCAAGGAGTGGCCATGTGTCACAACTTGATAGGATGGAAATCTAAAGTTTTAGATAAGTGGATAAGGGAAATCCAAAACGAACCAATGGGGAGGACACTCCCACTTGATCATGTTGGACCAAACTAGTGGAGATGAAGAAAAGAGAAAAGAAATAGAAGAGAGAACGAGAAGAGAGAAGCTCCACCCTCTTTCACGACCTACCTGAGATCGATGGGCTCATGGTCGTGCCAAGAACTAAAGATCATCCGTCGATAGCTACGTGTGGGTACCTCAAAACACGAGATTTTCATTAGGATTCAAAATGAAAGAGTTAGGAAATCATGTTTTGGTGGTTTAGGAAGTGTCCACGGGACTTCCTAAAGAAACTTCTATGCTTCAAGAGGTAGGTCTTCTCCTACTGTGGTTAATTTCTACCTTAAGGGCTGTGTGGTTGTGTCTTGCCCCAAGGGGCATGTTTGGTTGCATTTTGAACTATGGGAAGCTGCCCTATTTTGATCCTACGCATTATCCGGACTTTAGGATTGGTTTTCGGATGGAAAAAAAAGAAGAGAATTTGGCCATGTGTCCTTCTGGTAAATTGTAGCCATATTAGTGAACTTGATGTTAGGCTTTTGAATTACCCAAATTGGACTTTGCAGCCTCAGTTATGGTCCGTTTCATTTGAACAACTTGCGAAAGTCTGCTCGCTAGTTTGGTTCGACTAAGTCTCTGGGTCTGACCAGTTCGGTTCTGGCTGGGTTCATTCGATTAGGTCTACCTGCTAGGGTCTATCCAACAGTCCGCTCGTTGGGTTCGGCCTTGTTTCGCTCCGGCTGGGTCCACACAGATGGTCCGCTTAGGTCCGCTCTGCTGGTTCGTCGACCGGGTTTGACTATTCTATGTGAGGCCTCCAACTTCGGACGCCATAACCACCAACTCGCTTGGTTTTCGACGGTGAAATAAATATCGGTGACCAACGAATATCGACAACAGTAGACGCATTATTTCAACTATGTGTAATTCATGCAAAGAGTATTACTTATATATTTATGAAGGAATGCTTATACGATCATCGCACGGAATGTCAGAAGTTATCAGACGGTAGGAATTTCCATGAGTTAGCCTAAGGAAGGTCAGATCACATCATTTGTTTAATATGGATTGATGGGTGTTAATGTGCTTGATACAATATCTATATATATATCAAGATGAAATATATGGAACTTATATGCTTATGTATATATCAGATGGTAATCGACATGAAGTGTAATCCTACGAATGGTTCATGTAGTGCGCATCATACATGTAACATGAGAAATTGCGCGATTACTAGCATCGCATACAGTATAACATTAGTATATTAGGTGTGTGCGCATGGGTATGGTAATCTATCATTAGTGTTGATGAATGGGTAGTGAGTGCATACTTTGGACGATGTCTAATAAATGACTCACAATTCAAAACATAAAGTGAAATATAATTAATGTGTCTTAGGCGGAGCAAGAAGGGGGTCGTTAATCCCCTTAGTTGAAAAGCCTGGAACATTGGGTGTAAGAGAATCCAATTGTAATCCCAAAGTTCGTTGCTTAAATAAGACACACTGCTATCACATAGACTTCGAAATACAGACAGAGCTGGATTGACTCAAGGTTGCCCATCGGGCACCCTGCATTGGGTATCGTGATTGTATGGCTCTGGTATATGTGTGTCATTGGTACTACCAATGACGGTTTTTACACTTGGCATAGACATGTGTGAGGGAGTCGATGAGTGACTTGGGATATGGGCATGAAGACATTCCATGCACAGACATGTACGACATTCATGCACTCTTTTCACTGATGTGTATGGGTTGGTTTGATCATTGTATGAGCACTTAGTGGGGAGTAACCTTGTAGGAGATTATCACTACCGGGCTTTGCTCACCTGGCCATGGGACCTACTTGTGCAATGTGTTAGGTGCAAGCGACCGATCCGCATTCGATCACACATATGAAGGTGCTTGATGTGGCTTTGGACCATATTTTGTATATGCATACAACCATCATTTAATATCTCATTTGATATAAGAGTGGAGTAATTTGAACTCTTGTAAACATATCACTACAGTTGCGATAGTATTCAAGGTATGGTTGAAGCCAAGTGGCCGCTACGACTCTATGAATGACCCAAGGTGGTATATTTAGCCCTACGGGTCATGTAATGTATTGTTATACGTGTTGTATTCGATAGAGCCTCCCATTGCAGGAGACTGCTCAATTTTTTGTTAAATTATGGATCTTGATAAATGGGACATGATGGTGTGGCATCGGGATTACCCGACACCCACTGGTTTTCACAGGTTGATGGGTTGTCAACGGGACACCCGCGATAGGGGTGTCACAGTTTGGTATCAGAGCTTAAGTACATGAATACCTAGGACTCGATGGGGCACGGGTTTAGATCATGCATTCATTGTGATTTTTGATGAATTGATGTGTGTGATATGTGCATGATTTGTGTGAACATTTACATGATAAATTGTGTATGGAACACTAGGGTTAGAAAACATGACCTTAGGGGTTTGGAAAACAAAGTGAACATGAAAATTCGGAAATTGAATTGAATTGTATTAGTGGTTGGCATGTGCACCACTAGTTAGACTGAGGTGGAAATTTAATAACTCTGTTGTCATTTGACATGTGTAGATGGCAAGTCGAGGACGGGGACGTAGAGGTCGTCCACGAGGTGCTAGTCGCACCACCATACTGCCAGGCTGTGAGGCCGCATGGTGCCATCGCCATTGCACAAGCAAGGCAAATGGGGGGCTAGGGAGGTCCGAAAAACCTCCGTGAGATTTAAGACGCATCATCCTCCGACATTCACAGGGGGAGGGGATCCGAAGGTGGCGCATCATCGTTCGGCTGTGACGAGAAGATATCATTGAGGCTACGGATGTAACGCTCGCTCGAGAGGGTGTATGCGACGGTAAATCAGAGGGGCAATACATGAGCACTAAGTGTCACTATAGTATTTTTGGAAGAAATTTTGAAATGATAATTTATGGAACCCGGAATATTGTAATAGAACAAGGGTAAAATCGTAATTGGTCAAAAAGGATATGAAAATCATAAAATGAGTAGAGATGGGCCATAATAGAAATAACAAAAGTTAAAGTGAAATTTTAAGATATATCCTAATGCATGATTAAGTAAAATATGAGACTATAAAAATGGGAAGAGACAAACCAAAGTCTCATTTTGTCTCCAAAGGCTAGGGGTAAATGTGGGAGAGGAGAAGAAAGGAGAAAAGAAGAGGAAGAAGAGGAAGAAGAAGGAGAAGGAGAAGAAGACTCAAACCAAGGTATGTTTTGCCTTGAAATCATGGGTATTTTGAATTTCTAAGGTTTTGGTTTGAGAATAGTTGCTCTTGTCTGTGGTTTGTGTAAAGATCACACAAACCCTGATTTGTTGAAGTTTGTGGGTAAAATCCCAATTGGTAAAGAATAACATGGAAGCCATCATAATTCTATGGTTTGAAGAATCGTGACCTGTGCTGAATTTTTAGGATTTTTACCTAGGGTTTTGTTAGATGGAGTCTTCAAACCACCAATACTATGCAGGAGTGGTTTTGAAATGGTCTTCTATGTTGATTATTGAGGTATTAAGGTTTTGAGGACTGGTTGTAAAAACAAAGGAGAATGCTGGGTTTTTAAAGGAATTAAGGTCAAAAAAATTTTGTACAACCACTTTTTGTTTTGGTTATAGATTGCTAGAATCATCCAAATGAATTTATTCCAATTGTTAAAGAACCAAGAGATAGGCTAAATGCATAGAAAATACCAAGAGAAAATTGTAGCTCTAAGACTCCCAACACGACTGGAAGGTGAGCCTGCAGCTCACCATTATGCCTGCTTTTTAGTTTATAGTTTCAGCTTATGGAGTTTCACTCATCAAAATTGAGGATTCAAAAAATTCTGCAAATAGACTTCTAGGGGAATAATTTCTGAAGGAAGTGCATGTAATTGTAACCTCAGTGCCCAGCAAATTTTCAAGTGGAGCTATGTGCAGATTCTGTTCTGCCAATTTGAGTAATCTAGATATAAAATACAATAATCTGAGTTTTGGTGATCCAAATTGGGTGATTCCAATTGAGAAGAAACTCTGAAACCATAGTTCAAATGAGTGAAGAAAATTTCAATTTATGGAGTTAAACCTGTGGTGGTGAAATCAAGGATAACAGTAGGTGATTTAGTGAGGTAACCAATTTGGAATCAAAAATTTTTTGTAACTTGTGTTATGTGGTTGAGGGCCTTAGAGAAGGAATTTTAAATTGAAAATTTAAAGATATGTCATTGGATATATAAAGGACTGATCTAGAGAGTTTCATAATTTTTGAAGACCGTTTGAATAAAGTTTGGGTAATAAAGTCCAGAGAGTATTGTTGGAAAAAGGTCTACCAAAATGAGTGGTTTTTTTTGTTAGGGGTTTTTAGTGCCTGGCAGTAAATTGTTAATTTTGCTTTGAGGAATAAGCTAGACCAAAGTGACTTATGCAGAAGCATGAAAGTTTTACAATTACACAGCGACACACATGGTCGATTCGGGCTGAGCTTAGATTCAGTGCCAAAGGCGGGAAAGTAGTGGAGTCGTGCTCAAGTTTCGGAATGAGTGTTATGCCGAGTGTTCAAACCTATTTTAAATACTAGTGTATTATTATTATAAACTGTTTCCATTAATCGGTATTTAATGGTTTAATTAAAACCATGTTTAAAGCAAGCAAATGAGTTTTAAGTAAATAAAATATTTCTTGATTTAAACCATATGTGAAAAGCAACAAGCAATGGCTTTGATGTAATCAACTATACTTTATAAAGAAGCAAGAAATGGTTTGAATTGTAAACCATATTTCAAAGAAGCAAAAAAAAAAAAAACAAAAGTCTATTTTGTAAAATGTGCCTAACCAAAAAATCCCTAGTCTTAAGCAAGCATACACCAAATGTGAGGTATTCTAGATATGGCTTGGAGTGTGCTAAGCAAGATACCGGCCGTAGGTATTCCAGACGTGCGCGATGGTAAGGATATCATACATGCATTTTAGATTTTCCTGGTCGAAAAACTTAGATCATGCATCATGCATTAAGATATCGGCACGTAGACTTCGAGTATATAGGATTAGCCTAACTAAATTATGGCGATGGAGACTCAGTCAACCCACCATTTATTTCTCCGGAAGGTGACGCGGCCAAGGCCCTTCACCTAGGGTGATGACCTGTGTCCTTCCACCCGCATGGTCGATGCTCCGCCTCCCGCGGTTCACTGGGGTGGCACAAAGAACAGAAAGGCCTCCAAGCAGTTGATGAATTATAAGAATGTTTTAAACAATTTTGAAAAATCAACCATCGGTACACCCATTGAGCCCAGTTCCCATGTTTGTTTTAAAGAATCCAATAACCCAAAGCCCTGCTTATTTCAAAGCAAGCTTGAGCCTGCACTCGCTTTTATTTTAAAGCAAGCCATTGAGCCTGTGCTCCCGTGCTCGAGAAAAAGTTTTATAAAATTTTGAAGCAAGAGGTTTATGAAAGTTTCGGGAAACTTTAAAGCAAGGTAAAGAAAGCAAGCAAGAGATTTTTTAAAAGTTTCAGAAGCTTCAAAGCAAGCAAGTATAAAAAGTTTTGGAACTTTTAAAGAAAAGCAAAGTAAAGCTAAGCAAGATTTCGGAAAATATCTGTAAAGAGAGTTTCACCGCTTGAGATATTTTCTTAAAAAATTCCTTTTATAGCATACACTAACTGAGCTCGCTTTTAGCTCATTATTTTCCTATTTTAAAACTATTTTTCGTGCACAGTACACAAACGCCGAGCAAAATAGATTCTCCTGACTTCAGTATCATGTCAAATATTGATAATCACTTGTAAGAAAATACTTTGAATTCAGATAAAGGAATATATGTATGTACATAAGGTGGCTTTGGGAAAATGGGTGGAGCTTGAGGTTTCAAAGAATGTTGTTTGGTCGCTATATTCAAATAGTGTAAATCGGTGGTATACGGATTCGGGACATGTCCTATATGCGCCTATTATGTCGAAATTTTATAAAATCATAAGTTTAGAAAAGAAAAATTTTATACGAGATCAAGCAGCAATACTACGCTTCAATAGATTTTCTACCCATTGGGAGGTAACTACCGGGAATTTCTACGTGATGGCCGCACACCCGCGATAGTAAATGGGGTGTGGCCATTGAGATCACCTCCGATGCGAAAGATTGGGACTGTTGCATCTCAACTACTGTGGTGAGTCCCAAGTATGGCGGACTCCGGGTTAAGACCTCTAGAGACTTAGCACGACCAAGTGAGCTCCATAAGGCAGCCTTCATGCGGCAAGTATTCCTACTTACCTATCCGCACATGCGGCCTAAGAGTTCCTTGAGCCAAGCAGGAACAATGATGCGTTGATGGAGTATGTGGCTAAGTTCACGAGTTAGCCCATTTTGGTTGAGGAATACGGGCCACGCATATGGCCAGCACAGAGGAAATTTGAGAACAATTGGTTGTCCATTCGGGGCAAAATCATAGGACTCATCCTATAGGATATGGACTCTATGGTAAGGAACAGTTGAAGAAATAAGCCAAAGGCTTCTAGTTCCATTTTAGGTTTCAAGACGTGGTCACACTTATCAGGCCAAGGCCGCACTAGAGCTTCAAATACCGTGGCCGACGACTGCTGACCGCCATCACCGTCCAGATATGAGGCGGATCACTCTTCTAGAGGCAAGCGCGCGGATCCTGTGGTTGATAGCGCAATCCCAATCATCAAATGGGACGGTGTGGATACGCTTATTCCTCCACACCTCATCGGGTAAGAGGAACCAAGACGGCTCAGGTGCTGCACAAGCACCTTCTGCTGCACAAATAGGCTAGAAAGGCAAGGGTATGAGCCTGGGGCCGGCGGGGATGCGCCCACCTACGACATTATCTGATCTGGAGCGCCTACCATCATACCACCGACTAGTTAGAAAATGGCGCTCAAGGTTATGTGTTATAAGAATATGTGGAAGGCAAAGCACAAAGCAGCAAGAAGGTGAAGAAGAAAGAATATATAAGGTTGCCTGCAGGCAGCCATATCTCGCCCAGGGACAAGGATATTCGACTGTGTATCGTATTCATTCATCGGGGCCGCATCGCTTGTGAGAGAATTAGTGCGTAGAGGTTGAGACTTCGAGAAGCCCCTATACGTGAGTTCTTCCCTGTGGACTAGGTGAGTGCGGATTTGATATGTCGGGGTTACGAGTTAGAGATCTCTGCGATTCTACTCACAATGGACCTGAGGGTCATGGACATGTCAGAGTTTGACATCACCGGATGGATCGTCGACAAGATGCCGAGTCACATCGACAGAACGCAGAGGGTTACCGCCTGCATGTGATCTTCGCACCGTGGTTGACGCTTGGCGGGGACAAGCACGATGTTTTACCCCAAATCATGTACGATTCCAAAATGGCACCACGTATGATGGATCGTCGCCAGTCTACCGGCTTGACGAGGGAGACAAGACTTCGATCTCACTTCGTAATGTGCAAATACGTGGATGTTTTTCCGAATGAGCTATCGTGATTACCTCCGTAGAGGGATGTAGACTTCTGTATTGAGTTACACCCTAGCACGTCGCTCATATCTATGACTCCACATAGGATGGCACCGCTGATACAGGAACTCAAGCATCGTGACACAAGAGTTGCTCGGACAAGGGTTTATTGTAATCGTAGCACTTTACCACTTTCGGTGCTCCTGCTTTATTTCATGTAAGAAGAAAGATGTAGCACTTTCGACCAGGTATCGACTACCTGATAGGTCAAGAAGGTATGGATCAAGAATCAATATCCATTGTTTGAGGATTGATATCATTGATCTACTGAAAGGGAGTGCAAGTCTACTCTAAGATAGACCCTTCACACTCCTGTTACCATCACCGAGGGTTGTGAGGCAGATATTCCCAAGACAAATGTCAAGACTTGGTATGGGCACTCGAAGTTCACAAAGGATGCCCTCTTCCACGACGAATGCACCAGCAAAGATTCATGGATCTCATGCATAGGGTATTCCAACCCCATTCGATTCGGCTTTTCATAGTCTTTATGGATGACATTTCGATTCACTCATTTGAGGAGGATACCGATCATTCGAGGGTCATTCGGCCAAATTTTCCGGGTGAGACCACTGCTGTACTTAAGTTCAAGAAGCGCGAAGCTGCCATCGATGTGAGATTCTCAAGTACGTGAGTGTCGCCTGTGCGTGTCGCTGACCCCGAGAAGGTCGAGGTCAGATGAGTCGAGAGTCTAAAGTCGGCCTTCAAGATACGCAGCTGGGATTGGGCAAGGTATCATAGAGGTTCATCGAGGATTTCTCTCTTACCAGTGCAATTTATGACTAGACCGACCGGAAGGGAGGTCGTTCGAAAGTGGAAATTGACTTTATGAAGGCATTCCAGAGCTGGAAGAGAGGGGTTTACCATCTCCTATTCTAATAACCCATAAAGGGGGCAGAGGTACATACAGGGACAGGATGCCCTCGAAGGCCGAGACTGGACAAGCTTGACGCAGTCCTGAGGTGGTGAGCTTATGGTTCCCGCTAAGAATCATGAGCACTGGCTCCCTTACACACAACATGCACTACACTACATAGTTCATTTTCTTGAAGATTTGACGCCACTACCTATATGGCGAGCAGTTTGAGGTGTATTCAGACCATAAAAGTCAGAGGTATATCTTCACACAGCGGGACCTCAACATGAGGCAGCGCAGGTGGATGGAGTTCCTAGAGGATTATGACTTCACTTTACATTACCACCCTGGTAAGGAAAATGGTGGTCGATGTAATCGAAGTCGGAAGTCACGGAGCACTGGCTAGCATAGCTTCCCTGTGAGGGGCAATGCCTTAGACCGGACAATCTTCGTAATTACGATAAATGGTTGCAAGCCCGTGGTACTTTCGCAGGAGTCCGCTAACTACGCCCATCCCTATCGAGCGCAGGACGAGTCCTGGGGGGCAAGACGCAGAGATAGTGTCCATCAAGGACCCGCATTGTGTGACAAAGGTCGGACTCATCCAATACGCATGGCAGCCCTCCGCATGAGGACGCGGCAGTGTTCCCTACCGACGCTTCCGAGAGAGGAGATCCTGGTGAGTTCCAACGTCCCCATTTGTCAGGTAATTCAGGGTGGCACGATGATGTACCATGATATCGGCCGCCAATACTATCGGATGTATGAAGAGACACGCCAGACTTTAGTTTTGACAACTTCTATTGTCGCAGGTTAAGGCTGAGCACTAGAAGCCAGTAGGGCTACTCTAGCCATTGGAGATAGCTGAGTGGAAGTGGGAGCACGTCACGATGGACTTTGTGACCCACTTGCCACGGACACCGCGGAGGCATGATTCTGTATGGGTGATAGTGGATCGACTCACGAAGTTGGCACATTTTCTAGCCGTGTGGATGACCTTCACACTAGAGGAATTTTGCCGGTTGTATATCCGAGAGATTGTTCAGCTACATAGAGTGCCAGTGTCCATAGTGTAGAATATAGATCCCAGATTTACGGCGCACTTTTGGAAGAGCTTCCAAAAGGCCATAGGGACGTGGTTAAGGATGAGCACCACCTTTCACCCATAAACGTATGGCCACGGAGATGTAATTCATGGCTGTGTCTTAGAAGGACATGCTATGAGTATGTGTCCCTGGATCATAAGGGTAGGATAAGGAGCACATACCTAGTGGAATTCCGCTTTAATAACAATAGTTATCGTGAGTATACCTGATGGTGTCCATGAGGCTTCAGATGGGGAGGCCATGCCGATCACTTAAATTTTTCGGGACGTAGGTGGGAGAGAGCTCCCAATTGTTCCGGTTCTGATCTTATTAGAGACACTCTATAAGGTAGGTTTGATAAGGCGTTGTCTTCCACCGCCTCGTGAGTGCATTTAAGAGCACCGATTGTGCGACGTCACCTTCTAGAGTTGGGCAAGTGATCACGCTCAAGTGATGCCCAAGAGAGGAGTGGTCGCCTAAGTGTTTAGGAAGCTTCCCGAGGTACATCGGACCCTTCGAGATACTCAAGAGCGTGAGCTTAGCTCATGTATCGTTACCTACCAACTCAGCTTTATCCGGTGTTCATGAGGTGCTTCATGTTCCATGCTCTGAAGTATACCTGCATCCAAATTTCATGTATGGATAGGGGAGAGACATCGTTGACAAATGGGACCTTCGAGGAGGGACCAGTGCATATCATGGATAGTCTGGATCAGGTTTTGCGATGCAAGACCGTGAGCCTAGTGAAGGTGTTATGGAAACATTGAGAAGTGGAGGAGGCAACATGGGAGCGTAAGGACACGATACGGGCCACCTATCCCTTCTGTTTAGGGACGAAGAACATAGTTTAGTTATTTAGTAATTAAATGACAAGTTTTCATGCTTGAGATAGTGCACATTGCATATGCATGCGAGTTGATGTGAATGTGTGTTGAATTTCAAGATGAAATTCTTTTAAGGGGAAGAATGTAAAACCCGAGAAAATTCAATTTTATGAGAAAGGGTAAAACGGTAATTTGGGTCAAAAATTTATAATTTTTCTAGATCTCGAATGACAAAACGGACTTCACCATTAGAATCGTATCCCAAATCTGCATACTCCCATCAATTTTGTCACCCCCAGTATCGCCCACTTTAACATTTTCGAGGCACCGAGGGAAATTTTAGTGACACTTAGTCCTTGACTTGGATGAGTTCACAATGAGCCATGCCAAAATGGAGAGGATGGGCAAAGTCCAAGGAGTGGCCATGTGTCAGAACTTGATAAGATGGAAATCCAAAGTTTTTGATAAGTGGATAAGGGAAATCCAAAAAGAACCAATGGTGAGGTAACATGTGGCAAAGGAGGACACTCCCACTTGATCATGTTAGACCATACCGGTGGAGAGGAAGAAAAGAGAAAAGTAAGAGAAGAGAGAAAGATGAGAGAGAAGCTCCAACTTCTCTCTACGATCTACAGAGATCGGTGGGTCAATTTTTGTCGGGTCAAGAACTAAAGATCATCTGCTCGACAAAGGCTACGCATGGGTACCGAAAACATGATATTTCATTGAGGATTCAAGTGAAGAGTTCGGGAAATCAAGGGGTTTCGGGTTTAGGAAGTGTCCACGGGGCTTCCTAGAGCAACTTCTATGCTTCAAGAGGTAGGTCTTCTACAACTTTGGTTTATTTCTACCTTAAGGGATGTGTGGTTATGTCTCGCCTGGCAGGGATGTTTCGTTGCATTAACTACGGGAATGCCGCCTATTTTCGATCCCACGCACAAATTCTGACTTTTAGGATCAGTTTTTCTGTAAGCTAAAAGCAATTTAGTCATGTGTTCTTCTCTGGTAACTAAAATACATCATTGAACTTGATGTTAGGCTTTTGAATTACCCAAATCGAACCTCTATAGACCAAGTTATGATCATTTACCTAGAATAGACTAAGTGGAAAGTCATCTGGACTAGGTCATCTCTGCTCAACTCGACTCAGGTCCGGTCCCATTAGGTCCGTCTTCGCCTGGGTCAGGCTTTATTCGACTGATTCGCCGGCTTAAGTCTCCTGTCCCGCTAGGTCTCTGCCCGACTGGTCCGTCCCAAATTGGTCTATCTCGCCACCGGGTCCATCCCGTCGGGGTTCATCTCACCCGGTCTATCCCGCTGGGTTTGACTATTCATGTGAGGCTTCCAACTTCGGACGACCATAACTTATTTGTCAGAACTCCGTTTTGGGTGTTCTTGGATTCTATGGAAAGCCCATTAAGTCAAGCTTCCATCCATGTGCTTTTGGAGATAGTGGGTGATCATAACTTTGCTGAAATCTATGTTTTTCACTAAGTGTGCAGTGTCAAGTTTGTCAGGTTTCGATGTGTATACTCTACTTTTGATACGACTATCAGACGCATGTCAGGAGCTATCAGACAGAGAATTGCCACAGTTAGCCTAAGGAAGGTTGTGTATGACATCATTTGTTTATCATGGGATTGATGGGTGTTAATTACGCTTGATAATGACATCTATATATATTACCATGAATATGGAACTTATATTTGCATTATATGTTCGTGACGGTAATCGACATGAAGTACAACTCCATGAGAATGGTTCACGAGTGTGCATCATACATGTAACATGAGAAATTTGTAGTGACATTAAGATGTACATGCATGGTGTGGATTACTGGTATATCATGCCACACAGACAGATAATATCCATCATTACTGTCGATGAATGGGTAGTGAGCTTTCGTGCACTTCGACGATCATTCAATAAATGACCTACGATTCAAAAAGCATAAACTGAAATATAATTAATATGTCTTGGGCGGAGCAAGAAGACCAGAAGCATCCCCTGCACAAGTTTCTGTAATATCGCAAAGGTATGAGACCATGGTGTAAAATGAAAAGTTACGCTTCAAATAAGACACACCTATCACATGACTTCGAAGCCAGGAGATGTGAGCCCGGGGATTGACTCTGTGGTTGCTCCATTGGCACTTCGTGATTACACTCCAGCGAGCCAAGAAGGGTCACGATATGTGTGTCATTTGTACTATCAGTGATGGTTTTCACAATTCTGGCATGTATACGCGTGAGGGAGTCGCAGAGTGACTTCGATAAGGGCAATAAGACATTCCATGCATTTACATATGACATCTTGGCGTGCACTTTTCACTGACGTATGGGGTTGGTTTGATCATCAGATGAGCACTTAGCGGGCGTAACCCTCGAGAGTATAATCACTATTTGGCTTTGCTCACCTCGTCACACCCTTTTCATGTACTAGGTGCAAAGCGCATAACCCGCATTCGGGACCACACATATGAAGAAAGCCAGACTTATTCGACCATATTTCAGATACGTATATTGTAACGATCTTGGCTTTAGACTGTTTTATATAAGAGTGTATAATTGAACTCTTTGTAAACATATTACTACATAGTTGCACGTATAAGATCTCGTGGTATGGTCATCGGGGCTGAGTGGTCGCGCATGACTCATGAATGACCCTGTGGTATATCAGCCTAGACGTGGGCCGCGCGATGTATTGTTATACATGTCGTATTCGATAGCTCAGATAGAGGAGACTCTATCCAATTTTTTGTTAAATTATGGGTCCCGATAAATGGGACATGATGGTGTGGCGTCGGGATTACCCGACACCCATTAGTTTCTATAGGTTGACAGGTTATCAACGGGACCTCGATAGGTGTCACAACTTTTACTCCTGATTCAGTGTCACGCCATACCCTTCACATTTCATGCACTGGATCCTTAGGTATTTGTTCTTTACACCAAGATTAGCTGTCGGATTTCTACTTACTTTATTAGAAGCATCAAGATGCTAAGGGCAAAATGTGCATCAGGAAGACACATTTCATTCTCTTGTTTAGATTCTTCATCACCCAACAACACTTTGAGACAATCAGTTAGATAATCCACAGATCTCACTCAATAACTTAGAGTGACTCGCTTTGATACCAATTGAAAGAAAAAAAAAACTGTTTTTTTTTAAGATGTTCGACTAGTTGTAAACCTGCTTAAGCCAAGATGTTCGCTGGCCGCTGATTGGTCGCATAACACCGTCTCACCGAAGATCATCAAAGGCAATGTCAGACAGTAAATAAAAACATAGGATTAACCTAGCAATTATTCACAGAGACAAGAGATTGTTTACGCGGTTCGAAAAAAGCCTACATCCATGGGGCTAAGCCTAGATGCAAGGAATTCCACTATATATGAATTATGTTACACGTTAGTCTTATGTGAGACAAGGCTCCCTATTTTTCATAGTCGTCTTCTCCTAACTCTCTCAAAGTGAAACATGTTAAGTTTCCCTTATTCCTCCACAACGACATTTGACTTATACCTACACTCCTTCTCTCAAATAAGGAGAATAAACACTACTCATCATCAAGGCATAGAGCAATACCACCACAGCTACTTCACACATAAGTAGCTTCTCCAAACAATCTCCTTCGTCAAAAACGTCTTCTTCGCATCGCACTTTATCGGGCTTTGCTTCAAACTTATCCTCTATTTAAAATCTCATGCATCCTTAACAATATTCGCTTTCCTAATACGTCTCTCGGCGACGCCAACAGAAGATTCGATTATTCCATATTCATTACAACTCACATCTTCCTTCCATGTAAATCTCACTGGGCCAAAGATCCGATTTTCCAGATTTGATCCACCAAATATTTCCCAATAACACTCCCTACTCTTCCTTATCAGTCACATTGAATATTGACCCCTCATCTGCAGAGTATTGTTCCAAAATCGGATTTAGCTAAATATGGCAATTTGTGTCACATAGCTTGATCCACCAACTTGTGCGACAACAACTGTGATACCAAATTTTACTACTACAAAACATGAGATGTATTTTTGTTTAAGATTATGATAAAAAATATCTTCAACAGTAATTAAAGTGTTTAACTATTTCCTATCTTTTGTTATGTTGGCGGGTGGTGGGACAAGGTCTATTTCCTATTTTTTGTCGATCATTTTATGTTAGTGGGTAGTGGGTCATTATCTTTGTTTTTCAATTCCTATTTTTGGTGGGTAGTGGGTCATTGTAGCCGTTCATTCAATTGGAATTTATCACCCTATCAGCAATCAATTGTATCTGTAATCTATTTATTAAATAAAAAAATCAAAATATTTGGGCATCTTTTGGGTTTGTTTTTAAAATATTTTTTTCTAAAAATGTAGCAAGAACAAAAGAAAAACGCATAAAAAAAGCATTTCAAACTGTTCTTTTAATTAATACAGGTGGTTTTTCGTTTTTTGTATTTAAAAATCTCAAAAAAATATTATATATGTTTTCCTTGTTCTTTTTATTTTTCAGAAAAAAAATGTTCAAAAGCATAAACAAACATGCCTTTAATTTTTTTTCAATTAAAAACAATTTTTTTTTAATTTCATGTGTAGTGTATAGATAACCCACATGAAAATTTGTAGTGCCTGGTTAGATCGCACCTATAATATAGAATTGGTCTCAGTTTTTGGCTTTTTTATTCTCCCATCATATTATTTAAAACACATTGAATCAGATTTATTGTTTCAAATAAAATGTCAAATATTCTAACTTGTTGACAAGGGCCGTTCCAAAATATTTATACTCTTGATTCTCAAAACATCTTTCTTTCAAATAAAATGTCAATTATTCTAACCCAACGCAAGTTTTTTGCCATTTCATTAACTACTATAACCCATCGACCAGACCAGATTCATGTTTTTAGTACCACACCTAACAGATTCATGTTTTATACCCATCTACAGTGACGCATTTGTCAAGCTTTATACCCATCGATGCGGCCAGATACGTTAAGCTTGAGTACTACTGACATGAAACAGATTACGTTTTTATACTCACCGACGAAAATATAAAAACCAAAGTCAAATATTCCCTTCAAATATTCACTTCATGTTTCCAAATTCATAAAAATACAAAAATATATCTCCATAACTTTCAATCCCTACCATAAACATTTTCAAATCCATTTTCCAAACAAAACTTGTATTTGATCCATGTATATAATTTCTGAATATATACCCAAAAACTATATAATAGTAAAATATTTTGTTTATAGGAAAACTGCATTAATCTTTCTTACCTCAAAGTTAACTCTAAAAGTCATTTAATGATACTACCCCACAATTGAACCTAATTATGAGTCTATCGCCACCAACAATAAAATAAAATAAATCATTAATTATCCAAACTATTATTTATTTTTCTTCAATGTTATTTTAATTTACTTATTTATTATTTTAAACTTACTACTACTATTATTATTATTATTATTCCTCTTTAAATAATTTGCTCTCAATTATTACTCTCTTTTCCAAACTAATTTAAATGTAGTTTGATCACCACCACGGTTTTGCTCCAATATCTCCTTCCTCAAGTTATAAATCCAGATCTTCACCGTTCATAATTTAGATCAAAGTCTTATATAAAACATATCCAAATTTCAACGCAATCCAACGGTCGAATAAGGAAAACAAAGGCTTACACTAAACTTACAAAAACCTGTAAACGATTTAAAAATCATGGTTCTTAAATGAGGCAACTCTATCTGAAACCATTAAACATGATCTGAACCGTTCAGATTGTATATCAGTATCCTATATCAAATATATCCAAAATTAAAAACAATCCAAAGGTTGAATAAGGTGAATGCAGGCTTTGTTAACTTAACTGGTTGAAACTAAAACCACTTCCGGAACCTGCTGCTTTCAACAAGCACAACTCAACTCAACTTAGAAAATACTATCTCCACTGTTCGAATTGTAGATCATTTCTCTTATCTCAAGAATATCCAAATTCTAAAGCAATCCAACGTTGGTACAGCAGATATCAAATTCTGAAACAATACAGTAAATCTTTTCATCATCTTTTCTTTCCTCAAAGGATTTTTTTTTCTACTCCTAAACACATCACATGCTTCAAACTAGAGAGAGAGAAAAGCAAATACTTACTTGGGTGGATGCTTCTTCAAGCTTAAAATCCCCCTTTTGAAACCCTAGCTCACCTATTCTCTCCTTGAGAGAAAAATGAAGAAAGTTAGGATTGTGTAGGAAACTTTTTTTGTTTCTTTTTAGCAAAACATTTCTATTTTTTGTTAAGAGCCCCTTCCAACTTTGAAAATTTGCATTTTAGCCTTTCTTATTTTGGAAATTTTGTTTTTGTTTTTGTTGTTTTTAATTTAGGGGTATTACAATTATCTACTGCTGTCGACATGATTGGTTAAAGGAATAGTATGTCTTATCGATTTTGAAATAAAAGTAAAGAAAATATAAAAAATGAGAAATATATGATTAAGAACGTGTTAAAGAAAAATAATTAATTTTTAGGTAGAGTTACTATCTTAATCACTTGAGGTACTACCTTGACTAATTGTAGATGTTACCTTAAATAATTGGTTAAGGTAGTATCTATAATTATTTAAGATAGTACTTATACTTTAAGAGCCCCTTCCAACTTTGAAAATTTACATTTTAGCCTTTCTTATTTTGGAAATTTTGTTTTTTTTTTTTTTAAGTTTAGGGGTATTACATTCTCCCTTCCTTAAAAGAAGTTTAGTCCTCTAAACTTGACATACCTTGGTTATAAAACAAGTTCGGGTACTTCTCCATTAATTCGCTTTCTAACTCCCATGTTGCTTCTCATTCCTCATGACTACTCTATTAGACTTTTACTAGTTTAACAATTGCTTTATGAAGGATTTTGTCCATAGTATCAACAATTCGAATAGGATATTCCTCATAAGCCAAATTCTCATTCAACTAAATTGACTCAATCTCTACCACATGAGATGCATCATAAACATATTTCATGGATGCACACAGAAACACATTATGATTTTTCCCAACTTGTGGGCAATGCTACTCATATAAGGCATCCAACCTCAAGCACTTCAAATGTCCTAAGATACTCTGATCGGGCTTCCTTTCTTCCTAAATCTCATTACATTTTTTCATCTGAGATATCTTTAGAAGACATGATCACCCACTTGAAATCTAATTTCGCCTTTGTTTCCCCGCATAGCTTTTTTTTTTTTTTTTTTTGACTTTGTGTTGTTTTCAACATTTCTTGTATAAGCCAAATCTTTTATGTAGTTACCATAACCAAATCCAGACCCAAAATTCTCCTCTCACCCATGTCATCCTAACAAATTAGGGATCTACGTTTCCTGCCATAAAGAGCCTCATATGGTGTCATCCCAATACTTGTTTTAAAGTTATTATTATAAGAAAATTCCACCAAGGGCATATGATCTTCCCAACTGCCTCCAAAATCCAATATACATGCTCGCAACATATTCTTAAAAATCTGAATTACTCTTTCTAACTGACCATCTGTCTGTGGGTGAAACGCATTACTAAACTTTAGTTGGGTACCAAGAGCATTTTGTAGGCTCTTCCAAAACTTGGAAGTAAAACGAGTGTCCCTATCTGAAACAATGGGTACAAGTACTCCATGTAATCTAACAATCTCTTTAACATACAAGAAGGCTAATTTATCCAATGTAAAGGTAGTTCGGATTGATAAGATGTGAGCTGACTTTATCAATCTATCAACAATCACCAACAATGCATCATTACCTCCTATGGATTTAGGGAACCCTGAAACAAAATCCATGGCAATATTCTCCCACTTCCATTCAAGAATACAAAGGGCTTGCAGTTTTCCCCCAGGTCGCTGATGTTCAAATTCTTCGTCGGCCGGCAACCAAACGTCAGGCTATAAACTTTGCAATATCACGTTTGAATCTAGGCCACCAATACAATTGTTTCATATCACTGTACATTTTCGTTCCTCCAGGATGAATTGTAAATCTAGAGTTATGGAATTCTTCTAAGAGTTCTCTCCTCAATCCCCCAACGTGAGGAATACATAGTCTATCCTTCAACTTCAAAGAATCATCATCCATCAACACAAAATTTGAATTGACCCCCATTCTCACCTTATCCATGATGGCTACTAACTATGGATCATCCTTGAAGATTTAATTCTCCAAATTAAGTCTGGTTGCATAGTAAAATTAGCCAACAAAACTCTAGGTTCCAAAACTTGAAATTGAGCTTGTAAGGCCTTTAAATCATAAAACAACTAAGTTTGCTTTGATCTCAAAGTTGACACAAATCCATATGACTTTCTACTCAAGACATCAGCAACTACATTTGCCTTACCAGGATGATATAAAATTCTACAATCATAGTCTTTAAGGAATTCACTCCATCTTCTCTGTCTCATATTTAACTCCTTTTGGAAGAATAAATATTTCAAACTTTTGTAGTTTGTATAAATCTCACATGTCTCACCATACAAGTAATGTCTCCAAATCTTAAGGGCCAAAACCACAACTGCTAGGTCTAAGTCATACGTGGGGTAATATTTCTCATATGGTTTCAATTGCCTAAAGGCATATGCCACCACTTTCCCATGTTGCATGAGCACACAACCCAAACCTTGATGTGATGCATCACTATAAACAACAAATCCTCCCGAACTAGACGGAATAGTTAACACTAGAGCTAATACCAACTTCTTACTCAATTCCTCAAAACTACTCTGACACTCCTTGCTCTACACAAACTTGGCATTCTTTTGTTTGAGTCTAGTAAGTGATAGGGAAATTTTGGAAAACCCTTCAATGAAGTGTCTAAAATATCCAGCCATACCCAAAAAGCTTCTAATTTCTGACACTGTAGTAGGCCTCTTCCAACTCAACACTACTTCTACTGGCTGTATTCACCAAATTCCATCCTTGGAAACTATGAATATAATGTTATAAATTTGACTGCCAGAATCACATTAATTAAGCTTAGCAAAAAGTTGGTGCTCCCTTAGGGTTTGAAGAATAACATGTAAGTGCTTCTTATGTTCTTCATTATTCTTTGAATACTCTAGAATGTCATCTATGAAGACCATAACAAATTGATCTAGATACGGTTTAAAAACCCTATTCATTAAATCTATAAAAGCTGCGGGGGCATTAGTCAAACCAAATGGCATCACTAAAAACTCATAATGCCCATATCAAGTACAAAAAGCAGTCTTTAATACATCTTCATCCTTCACCTTAAGCTGATAATACCCAACCTAAGGTATATCTTAGAGAAAACACAAGACTCTTATAACTGATCAAACAGGTCATCAATCCTGAGCAATGGATACTGTTTCATTGTCACCTTATTTAACTCCTGTAATCTAATACATACCCAGAGTCCCATCCTTCTTCTCTTACCACCACTAGGGTTCTCTGTGGATACACTCAAGTCTAATGGAACCCCATCAAGCATTTCTCAGAATCGCGGTTTTAGATCTCAGCTTGAAAGGAGCCATTTGGTAAGGTGCTTCAGAGATGGTGAGCTCGCCTCCCTGAAGACTAACTCAATGGTGAATTCAACTTCCCTTTTGGTGGGTAGTCCAAGCAATTCCTTCAGAAATACATCTAGAAAATCTCTTACTATGTGAATATCTCTCCCCTACTACATCCCATTATCTCACAAATATAAGCCAAATATCCTCACAACCTTTCGAGTAAGAATTGAGCCTCTCACACGAAAATCAATCAATAGGATTATCGCTAGAACTCCTCTCAAAAGAAAATTCAAGTTGTCTAGGAATATGAAAGGTCACCTTCTTAGCAAAACAATCAACTAAGGCATGGTGAGTTTCCAGTCAATCCATTCCCAATATGATATCAAAATCATGTAATTTCAATAATATCAAGTCCACATACAGTTCTAGAAGGTGCATTATCCCTTAATGCCTCACTACCGTGAGAAGAAATGGTTTTCCTTGGAGGCATAACAACCTATCATTTCAAGACATGTCATAAAGAACAATAGAAGATATGAAACTAATTCTTAAATGAAACTTATTAGTACTACAAAGATATTAATAACAATTAATTATTATCACCAATCAACCCAATCTATTTAACTCTAAAAGTCTATTGTGGATTCATATCCTTTGTGCTCGATAATTACTTGTAACACCCCAACTCCGAATCAAGGGCATTACTATTCATTCAGATATAAGGCTCTAAAATCCTACCTTTAAACCACACTTTCAAAAATTCTGTTTATAAATCTTGTTTGTCCTGAATATGCTCACAAGAATAACTAAACTAATTTCATAAAATCAAAATCTCCCAAAGGCATAAAACCTTCCAAAGTATAACAAAATGTCATTGAACCAACATCTTCCAACATGATAAAATTTTTCAAAACTAATAATCTTAAAATGTAACATTCTAGCAACATAAAATCCTTCCAATGAAAGTTTGCAAACATTAATTCCCAAGCATTAAAGTAGTCCAACATTCCTAAGTCTTTCTAACAAATACCAACTCAAAAATAGTTCTCAACTTCCATCCCTATCTACCCCAAAATCACTTTTCGCCAAGGTTTAGGGCACCTAAAAATTATCAACAATAAGGAGTGAGCTAAAAAGCCTAATAAGGAATGTTAATACATTTTCATGGATCAAATATTTTAAATTCACAAAATTGGATATATAACATATTTTTCTTTTCCTCATGAATCTCATAAAATCTTTAAGTACAAATAAATAAGATATAAATATATTTCAAATTGATGTTCACTATATTTCGTGATCTCAAACACCCATATCATATCAAACTTGCCACAAATATTTTAAAACACATATACTCATGGTTCTAAAAGATTTGTTTCTAAAGAAATACCAAACTATTCTAACTGCTAATGCGACCGCCTCCAAAAATATTTTACCTTAGTTCTCAAAACATTCTTCTTTCAAATGAAATGTCAACTATTATAACCCGTTAACAAGGGTCATTTCGTCAACTACTATAACCCATCACTAGTAACGATTTGTCAAGTTTATACCTTATCACAAATGTATTTGTCGTTTATACCCATGGACAAGAGCCATAAAAACTAAAGTTAAATATTCCCTTCATGTTTCCAAATTCATAAAAATACAAAAATATATCTCCATAACTTTCAATCCCTACCAAAAACATTTTCAAATCCATTTTCCAAACAAAACTTGTATTTGATCCATGCATGTAATTTAAACAAGTACAAATTCTCAAAACTCATAATCACATATAATTGCAAAATATTTTATTTTATAGGAAAAGTTGTATTAATCTTCCTTACCTCAGCAACCTGCAAGTCTGAATGGATACTACCCATAAATTAAACTCAATTAAGAGTCTATGTCACCTAAACAAATAAAAGTGAAAAAAAAAGATTAATTATCCGAACTATTATTTCTTTTTCTTCATTGTTATTTTAATTTACTTATTTATTATTTTAAACTTACTATTATTATTATTATTATTACTCTTTGAATAATTTTCTCTCAATTATTACTCTCTTTTCCAAACTAATTTTTTATTATTATTATTATTATTATTACTCTTTGAATAATTTGCTCTCAATTATTACTCTCTTTTCCAAATTAATTTAGTTGTAGCTTGATCATTGTCACGGTTTTGCTCCAATATCTCCTTCCTTAAGTCATAAATTCAGATCTTCACCATTCATAATTTAGATCAAAGGCTTATATAAAACATATCTAAATTTCAATTCAGTCCAACGATTGAATAAGGAGAATAAAGGCTTACACTAAACTTACAAAAACTGATACCAATTTAAAAACTCATTGTTTGAATGAAGATATAACTTCATTCAAACCCTAAACATGATCTCGTTTGCTCAATGGCCCTATCTCAAATATATTCAAAATTTAAAACAATCCAACGGTTGAATAAGGAGAATGAAGGCTTACACTTATCTTACTGAAACTAAAATTAATTTCCAAAATGGTTTGCTTTAAACAAGAATAACTCTCAACTCAAACCTTAAAATATGATCTTCACCGTTCGGATTGTAGATCATTCTCTTATCTCAAGCATATCGAAATTATAAAAAGCCAAACCAAATTCAGTTGCATATGAGATATCATAAATTCCAAAACAATACAAAACCTTTTCACTTACCTTTCTTCTCTCAAAGATTTTCTTCACTCCTAAACACATCACATGCTTCAGCAGAGAGGGCAAAAGAAATACTTAGTTTGTGGTGATGTTTTCAAGCTTAAAACTCCCTTTGAAACCCTAGTCACCCATCATTTCCTTCAGAGGAAAAATACAGCTTAGATTGTGTGGTGGAACTTTGCTGTTTCTTTTAAAGCAAATATTTCTATTTTTTGTTAAGAGTCCCTTCCAACTTTGAAAATTTTCATTTTAGCCCTTCTTATTTTGGAAATTTTGTTTTTGTTTTTTTTTTTTTTAATTTAGGGGTATTACAATTATCTATAGTTGTCGACATGATTGGTTAAAGGGAATAGTATATCTTAGGTTATCCATTTGGAAATAAAAGTAAAGAAAATATAAAACATAAGATATTATATACACAGAATATGTTAAATGAAAATAATTAATTTTGCAAGAGAGTTACTATCTTTAGTCACTATGTACTGCCTTAATTAATCGTAGATGTTAACTTAAATAATTGCTGGGCGTAGCACCTATAATTATTTTCTAAGATAAGACTTATAATTTAAAGTTCAATTATTTCAACATGTCACATTTATTTTCCATTTTTTTCATGTATTCTTTGCCTTTATTTTTAAATCGATAAAAGCTTTGATTAACTTAACACACCTCTTGTTTAAAAGTTTTTTTTTTCTTTCAAAATGGCCCACCAATATTTCAATCAATATTCAATCCTTATGTAAATTTTTATGAAGAAGCACAAAAAAACAATAACAAGTTATTGGTGATGGATCTTATTGATGTTTAGGTTTTATCATTATGAGTATAATGGGTTTTCAAATAATTTCAAGTTTTTGTTTGGATGCTAAAAAAATGGTTATGGAAAGGGAAAAGCTTCAAGACATGCTTAATTATATTTGAATTTTTTAAAAGATTTTCATAGAACAATCAAACATGAAAAATAATTTGCTTAACATGTTCTTTTCCTAACAAATCCTAAATTTGCAAAGATTTTGATATAATAAATGGTAAAATTCTATACATAATGCAATTTTTTAAAATATTATTAATATTTTAGCTTCATTTTTTTAAAAAATAGATAAATTTATCGATTCATATTGGGCGATACAATCGATAAAACACATAATCAAGAAAAAGTAAGTAAGTTTTTGGGGTGACGTATTTAACATTCAGGTCAATAAAGAAAAGATCGGGCCACGCCTACACATTCGATAATCCAACAATATCCGTAAATACGAAAATTCCAAATCTACAAAGATAATGCACACAAAGATTGGATCCGACGACTCTTGGCTGATCTAACTCATATATGAATCAACACAAACCACAAAGAAAGGTCCTTAATACGTTAAATCACCCACCTCTAAGAAGTTTAATATAAAGACAGAATAAATACGATAAAACATAAAATATATTCTTACCCAGATTGTTTTGTCAAGAAATATGTCCAATAGTATTTATTATATTTCCATCTTTGTTATTTTGGCGGTAGTGGACGCGTCTATTTCTATTTTTTATTCATCACTATATGTTATAGTAGTGCATATTATCTTGTTTTTCAATTCATGTTTTCAATTCTAATTAACTCATCACTTCAGCAATCACATGTATCTAGAATTCATTTATTAAATAAAAACTGCAATATTTGGCATCTTTGGTTTTTTTTTTTTAAATATTTTTTTCTAAAAATACAACAAAAGAAACACAATGTTTCAAAACCGTTCTTCATCGAATTTAGCGTTTTTCATGTTTTTCTGTTTTTCTAAAATTTGAGTAATCTTAAACAAAGACAGCATGTTTTCCTCGTTTCTTTATTTTCGCTAAAAATCAAAAACCATAAACAAACATGCCTTACCTTTTTCAATTAAAATAATTTTTACCTTCATGTGTAGTGCTACAACCCACATGAGAAATATGAGGTTCGGTTGTGATCGCCCGAATGATAATGATTGACTTTACTTTACTCTCCATCACACATTTGTCCCATATGAGATTGTGGAACAAAAAATAACTATGTTTAGAGAGTAACATATGGAGTTATAGGAAATTGATGATTATGTTGTTAGGTCCTGGCTGAAGCTTTAAAATAGTTTTAGGAAAACATGACATGTTGTTAATTATGTTAGGGCTTATTAAGTTTAGTCGCTTAGCCCCGTCAAGCTCAATGGGTCAGTTATATACTGGCCAACAGTATTTTTAAAAAAATACAAATTTCATTCAACCCGACCATCGACCTGGCCATAAATGCATTTTATAGGACTTTAATCCCAATTGCAGCTCACGGGCTTCATTTCTCTAGGTCGAGTTGCTCGACCCGGCCGTGAGAGACCCCTACTCTAACCTTCCACAATTGTTTTCAAAAGGACTGATTAGGGAATTAATTCTCACAACTGGCCCATACCTGCTTCTTAATATAACTCATATCATAGGGGCCAAGTTTGTGCTTGATCAAAACAAATCAATAAAAGGTTCTTTACACATTTTAAACTATATATTGTTAAAGAAAAATTAAAGACGAAATTGGTTTGGTATCCAACTAAATGATAAAAATACACTGACCATGATACACGTCCTTGTTAGCAAAGCATCTGTTATCACACAAAGATGACAGATTCCGACGAGTCTCACACTACTAGTTTGGAGGTCACCTATGAGGATCACATGGACCATTGCTTTCTACGATTGGCCCTGTCGTCGCCTAGATTCCTGATCTGCCTGCTCTAGATCCGCCAGAATGATCGAAGAAAGCTCCTGTCTGCTTGAGTTTCCGGTTCATCTGCTTTTTCTTTTTCCTCGAGAAAGCTTTTAAGGAAAATCAAATTATTTAAAATATTTGGTTAAAAGACATCATTATTTTTATTTCCCAAACATTTATGGTTATCACTTAATGATAGATACATTTAGCAGGTAGATGTGGGATAAGACTGATGAGCAATCAGGTACTTGGCTAGAAGTATGAAAACTTGTGTGGGCATATCAGTCCAGTCCAAGTTCAGAGGGCCTGGTCACGCTCCTGTTGTCATTTGATGGTGTGAGTTCATTACTAGTTTTGTCATCATTCATTTCTGTGCTTTTCAACTTTATGTACAGATTGGTGGTGCATCACTTGGTAGTAAGCTTTTTGGTTGTGAATCCTGCAATAATAGTGATAACTGATAACATTGCACATATTTTATGTGATTCAATCATGTTTCTACATCCATTTAATTACACTCAAAAATTTTATTTATACTGTTTAAATGGTGTTGATAAGGGCGATTTATAATAACCTCGAATACGATCACCACAATAACACCCTCTATACCCCATACCGGTCCAAAGACTTCGTCCTTTTACTCCTCTGCATAAGGAACCATTATGTCACAACATTTTTTGATGCGTAGCTTGCTTTGAGCTAATTTACATTTAACATAGTGGAGGTCCACCGGCCACCTATGCCCTTGGATGTAAGTGCACTGAGTCGCTACTGCTTTAATTCCCCGATGGGCCAAGGGGTTTCGAGGACCCTAGGGCCTTAATATTTTATACATAATGGTGGAGCTGACAGTTGTTAAAAATAATGTGTGTTTTTGTTATTTTGTGTACGAAGTATTTATAATAATTGAAGATTACACATTGTTAGCTTTTTGGATTAATTCATAATTAACACGGTAAAAGAGCTTTTTCTTTTTGGAATATGGGGTGGTTTTTTTAATTATTTTTTAATAGTTTAAGTGTTGGAAGCCGTAGATCTGATCAAATTACACAAATACCCTTATACCCCATACTAGTCCGGCACTTGCCTCATTTTACTCTTGGTATGAGCCACATACCATACCGGTCAAGTTCTTACCGCCTCCCAAGGTTTGGATGACAAGGTGTGTGAGTTCATGCCTTGTTTGAAGATTGTAACATTGTTAACTTTTTATGAATATTATTAATGGGTGATTTTTATTTATATTTTTGTGTCAGGTACTGTGCATGAATCTATAATATGTTGTATTTACTTTATAATATACCTAGTACTTTAGATCTATAAAAGGTATTGTCATTGTTATTAATATTCAAAGACTAGCTTATAATATTAAAACCACTAAGTTATCAAATACAATATTTTTTTTATAAATGTAATTAGTATATGATATTTAAAAAGCTATTTAAGTAAAAGATTATTTTAATTTTTAGCCAATTTAATAATTATGATCATTATTTGAAATTCATGTTTTAATTTGATCTTAAATAAGGTTTGAATAATTTTTCATTGAAACGTCGATCTTCATTTTGGCATTAAATATGATTTTTTTTTTTGACAACAAAATATGAATGTTGTCTTTAACATGTGTATCTTTGCTTAATTTGGTCATTTTTAGACTTTTTAAAAATATTTTCATCAAATTTTATATAATTTTTGCTTTACTAATATTTTTATAAAAATATCCATCGATTTGTGAAAGAAGGCCAAAGTGAAGAAAATAACCAAATAAATTCAAAAGGTTATGATTTTTTATGAATTAGGGTTGGATTGTAGTGTGTTTTGTGAATGTTAGCCTATAATTTAAAAAAAAAAAAAAACCCATGAAATATGTTTAGCCACGCTACGGTCGTGTCCCAATCCATAAGTCTCGAAGCCTTGACTCTCATCTAGTCAACATACTTACGCGCATAACCTGGACAGACGTATCCAATCGCTGTTCATTAATGCTTTCCTAATGTCCGACACTCAAACACTTCACCCTATAGGCGTGTCCGTGCTTCCTTAGCTGATAGCTTAAGGTTTTTGATCAACATGTAGTTTAACATGATATTACAGATAATGAGATTGATATTAATTTGCAATCTAATAATTCGGGGTTTTTAATTTATAGTAGTTTAATATTATATCAAATAGATTCAGGCTTTTGGGTTAATTATTGGTTTAACATGGTATCAAGCCTTTGCCATTCTTGAATGTTACTAGAAAGTTGTTGAGTATTCATTACCTAATAAATCCAAGGTTGCAATATCCTATATATCTATGCATCTGGGTAGAATGTTCGATTACCGATATCGGCAATCAATAATCGCTTGAGGAAAATTTTTAACAAAATTTAGTAATATCGGCGATGATATCGAGCAGATTGGCTTTTGGACCGGGAGCATATCATGGAAATATCTAGTTTAAAATAACAATACGCACGTTAGCTTTAATTTTTCAAGAAAATACCTGAGATATATCGATATACCTAGATATATCAAGATATATCGACGATATATCGAGATATATTCAAACGGTCAGATTTGAAATCTTGACTTGATCCAACGGCAGCATTGATTCCAACAAATTTAAAGAATATCTAATACGATTTGCACAAAAATTAAATCAACTATTGGTAATTAAATTACAAAGATTTTTTGACCATCCAACGGCTATTTTGACCAAAAAAAAATCTATAAATACCTCTAAAATCATTCCATTTGATTACAAATTCTCTCTACCCATACCCAATCTTCATTTCACTCCAATTATTTTTTCTTTGTGATAGTTTATATGATACTTTCATATTTTAAATTAGTTAATTTAGTAATAATATATTAATAAATTAACATTTCATTAATAATATATTAATAAATGCTAGTTAATATTTGAAACTTACGTTGAGTGAACCCACTTCCCTGTCCATCGAGAAGTCGCGATACAAGCCACATTTATGTACGACATGTTCGATCTCTATAATCGAGATTATCTGAACCTCACATTCGTACGAAGTATTGTCTCTTTATCAAGCATGGTAACTCTATCAAATTTTGCAACGAGCCACATCGTATCTTCATTTTGATTTTAAAAAGTTTATTGTAATGTAATTTCAATATATATATTTGATTATTAATATCATTTTTACACTTTTAGAAAGTATTTCCATGAATTTCAAAATATTTTTGTTAATTTTCGATATATCAATATTCATGTAAAAATATCCACCGATATATCTCCGATATACCCAATATATCCGTAAAATCCAAGTACCTATATATCCATCGAAACCAATATTTTCATCCTTGCTAATAACTAATACTTTTGAGGTACTAGCGGTTTGGTTTCATGTACCTGAAGTTTCCTATCCAAATTTTAACTTGAATTTTCTCTAATGTTTAGGTGAAAAATAGTCGACATGTAACATTGGACTGACATGGGTGAATGCTTATCAGGTATCTTTCCAAGTTGCAGATGCTCTTGATCAACCTTTTCCTGATGGACATTTTGATCTGGTTTGGTCTATGGATAGTGGACAACACATCCCTAACAAAAAAAAGGTGGATTCTTCTCACTCTTACGCTCACACCTTTTATTTCTATCATTTTGCATGCATTGAATTTTAATTCATTGAACTATTGTATATTGCATGTGATATAAAAGGTCGATAGTTTTTTGAATGTGACATTTTGGCCCTTTTATATTTCCTTATACTCCTGAAGATGTTAAGTCGTTTGTTTGACGTCTTTCTTTAATTAATACATATAAAAAAAATGGGTAATAGTTTAAAAGGGATAAAAAGCAAAATAAAATAAAATTGTAAATCTAACCCCTTTTCTTAAAACCCAAAAAGGAAATATATTTTTACATCATTTTGACAAATTTGTTTTTCTAACCACCATACAAACTTGGACTTAACATTTTTCAAGTTTGTTCAAATATAACTTAACGATGGTTAAGTCCATACTAAATAGCTACTGTACCTGTTACAAACCTAGACTTAATCCCCTTCAAGTTTGTTCAAATATAACTTAACGATGGTTAAGTCCAACATGTATAGAAATTGTGTAAGAAACATAGACTTGACACCCTTCAAGTTTGTTCAAATGCTAATTTAACGATGGTTAAGTCCGACATGTATAGAAAGGGGTTAAATTTGTACATTTTTGGATTTTAAATAAAGCGGTACTTTATTTCAAAGGGATATTTTAAAGCTATAAAATAAGGGGTTAGTTTTTGCAACCACTTTTTTGTTTTTATCCCCTTGTTCAAATAAGATTTGATTCACTAGTGGTTAGGCCTGCCGAGGGGCTTTGGTTGCTTTGGACTTAGGGATGGTTTTTTGATGTGACATTTTTTGGTCTTTGCATACTTCATGTATACCTTGAGATATCCTGAGAGGTTTTCTCACCTATCAAGTCAGTCTTTTGAATTAGGCTTAGGCCCTATCATAAATGGTCAACTGTCCTAAAAGCTCAAGCTTATAGAATTTATCACGCCTTTAACAATTTTCATGTTGTTGCATTGATCATTCTAGTTGTTATGATTTTGTTTGTCCTA
Organism: Tetrastigma voinierianum; assembly: GCA_016808115.1. Taxonomy (NCBI): domain Eukaryota; kingdom Viridiplantae; phylum Streptophyta; class Magnoliopsida; order Vitales; family Vitaceae; genus Tetrastigma; species Tetrastigma voinierianum. The sequence continues at coordinate 128,159 of JAEQBH010002692.1, read as the reverse complement.
AAAACTCAAACTTATAAGATTTGAATTTAATATGAATATCATACCTTAACAAAAGAAATTTCGATTTATCTATTGCCGCTTGAGAATAGTAGGCCTTCGGGAAGTTAAGGGCTCTGGTGGAACGACACACGTAACATGGTACATAGTGGATCTCTCCCCTTCCGAAGAATCCTTAAAGCCAGAGGAGAAAGCACTTTTGGACAAGCTTGGCAGTGCTTATTACCTGCATGTGGTGTTCATGGCTTGATTATGTCAGGGGTCATCACTCTTTTATCTCTTCTGTGTGCCGAATCTAACTATTAATGCATATGCAGTAATAAAAGCGCCTTTAAATGTGAATTCACAGCGCCTCATTTGGATTTATCCTAGTGTATGAACTATGTTATGGCATGTAGCTCGTTTTGAGAGTAGTGTGTTGCTCGCTCAGTCAAGCTGACATTGCCTCAGCTCATCTTCTTGTTGGGGGACAAAATAATAGATTGGGGGTGCCCTTACGATATGATACGATACGATATATTTAGGTTATAGGAGTATTTTTATAATTTATTAATATCCAAGGTTATTATAAATACCCTCCTATGTAAGTAAAAAACTCAAATCGTCTTTCCTGTGGATGTAGAATACACTACCGAATCGCGTAAAAACCTATGTGTATAATAGGTTGGGTGTGCCCCTACCGTACAATAAGTATATTTAGGTTATAGGGGTATTTTTATAATTTAGTAATATCCAAGGTTATTATAAATTCCCTCTTATATAAGTGAAAAATTCAAGTCGTCTTTCCCATAGATGTAGGACACTCTGTCAAACCACATAAAAAAACCTATATGTATTCTTCTTATTTTTCTTCTCCGATTCATATCACTATTGTTTCACGATTTACAACAAACTATGAATATCTATTATGTTTGTTAAACATAAGAATTTTCCGAATGGTTATGCAGGATATCAAGGCTGCAGATTGGTCTGAGTATGTTGCTCCCTTTTGGCCAGCAATGATACGTTGTGCTTTGACTTTCAAGGGCTTCACATCACTGTTACGCAGTGGTAAGTTTAACTTCATCACTGACCCTTATATGAATCTTTTTTTTTTTATTTAAATAATATTAGGTGTCTAGACCAGATTTGCACATACTTTAATTAGATTAATTTGTACTGTTTCTTACAACATCGTTTCAAGCTCAAATACTTTTTCTTTAACAGTACTATTTTCTCATAGGTGTAAAGCAACTTTTATATCATTAAAATTACCCAAAAAGGCATAATTTAATTCAAAAATAAGATATCATAGTAAATAAAATTTTATTACAAATATATATATATATATATATATATATATATATATATATATATATATATAATACATATAAATTTTAAAAATATTTAGAAAAGATTTTTAATTAATGAATAAACTATATAATTATTTTTATGATTATAAACATTTTAAATATTTGCAAAAGATTTGAATTAATAAATGAACATACATAAGCTTATTTGTATTAATAAAAAACTCAAATTAATTATTTGTATGATTATTAAAATTATTTACAAAAGGATTTGGATGAATGAATAAACATATGTAAATATTTGTATTAATAAAAAACTTAAAATAATTATTTTGTAATATATAAATGTTTTAAATATTTAAAATTTAAATTATTTCAATTTTTACAAGTATATCATATTGATATTATTCGGATTTTTTAAATAAAATAAATAGACATTTTAAGGAAAAATAAATAGTCATTTAAGGATACATAAATAGGTATTTTAGCTATATCCAAAAACTTTTAATGTGATTTTTTTTTCAAAAAAACATCTCTCAATTACTTCTCAAAAAACACTCCAAGTGTTTTCTTAATGTTTCAAAAGCTTTTTTCAAAATATTACCAAACGCCTAAAACAATTTTAAAAAACACTGCCAAACTGGCCCTTAATCTCATGGGGCCTTCGAGTTAACGAATGGATAAATCCTCTGGTATCTCCAAGGGATTGAAACGAATAACCATTGAGGTGCAAACCCAAGACCAAACCAACTGATCTATTTCTTAGGGACTTGTAAGAGTCTCATTTTTAGGTCAAGTGAAAATAATTTCTGATAAAAAATTCCATGCTAACTTGTGCCATGATATGATAATAGAGGGAGAGGTTTTACTCAAAAATTGAGTGGATGGTTCTTCCACAATGAATAGAATGAAGAGAATCACATTGATGCCTGTAGTTGTCTCTCATTTTTTGTATGAAATGATTCTCATTACATCAAAATGTTGGTTATCATAATCTTTCCAATGTCATTATAGAATTGGGGCGCTAAATATGGTTCCTAGCCATTAATAAACGATTCCTTATTTTTTCTAACATGGGGCTTGGTCCTCAGCGATTGTAGTTCCTTCTTAGTGAATTAGAACATTGCTCTTTAAATGCATGAGATCGTGAACCATGGCACATGTTCTTACCAAACTGCCCATCGTGTTGTATGTGAGCTTTTGATGTAGATGATAATAATCTAAGAACAAAAATATAAAGAATAACTCACACAAAGATACAGGAGGTTTTAACATGGTTCAGTCAACCATGCCTACATCCATGGATAAAAGATAATCTTTCCACTATACGATAGAAAATATTACAAAGGTAAAACAACATACAATTGGGTTCCCGAAACATCCCATATTTTCCGTTTCTACATCCATACCGAACCACAGCTCGCTCTTATATCTTTTCTCCTCATGACGGAATATTTGTATTGATATTCTATAGCTCATATTCTATTAGGAAACATAATATTACAATAATATAATAACATAAGAAGTATCCTAAAATATTCTTTATAAATAGATTTAATACTAATTAAGATTTGAGACATATTCCAACACAAAAATCAGGTTCTATATTTGATATGAAAAGAGTGGCGTGATTTCTGCCTTCTTTATTCGAGATGTATTAGCAAAGACTCTTATTGATTTTGGAATGCATTTTCAAAACAAAATGGTTATTTTTTCTTTCCTTTTTTTTCTAATCGGGGTGGAAAAGCATAAAAGGAGCACTAGGGATGCCATTGATGATCCGGTACAAGATGGGCTTGGTTAGAGTTTGCTATCATCACATGTGAAAGCCGCAATGATTTACAAGTTTGGGCGTAAAAATAAGTAAATTACGATAATAGGAGCTGGTATTTTTTTTTTTTTAGTGTTTTATGATTTATCATGGATTTATTTGATTATGATGATAAACCATAGAGGAGAATAATTGATTCCTCCGATGTAGTAGTTGTAACCCAAAGTCTGGGGGTCCACGTTGACTAGCGAGTCAACTGCGGAAATTTCTACCTTAGGTCATTATTGTGCACTGGCCTTGATCACCAGGACTTGTGCAATTTACTCGTGGACACCAAGTTACTCATTTTCCACCTCGTCGTCCCTTCACGAGACTCATTCATTTTATATTTAAGTTAGTATATGACTAATACATAGATACGATCAGTAAGAGTCCGATCATGACCCTGCTATTATTACATACTTGACTATATTGTGATAGTCGAAAAGATTTAATTACAATTCTTTTATACAAGAATTATGTTAGAACCTTCAATTTATTCAGGCCTTTTTACAAATGATTTATCAAGGCCACATATTAGCCTTCTTCACAATCATGGCCTCGTCGAGCATTGTCCATGGTGTCATTTCTACACAAAGGGTTGTCCCATAAAGGGTGAGTCACGCCCAATAGAGAATACCTTCTACAAGGGTTATTCCCCACCTAAGTGCACATGCAATGTTAACTCAACCTTTCACATTCACATTCCAACAAGAACATGTCAATTCTGTATGGAATCCTACATGTCATGCCATGAAATAAGATGCGACTCATCATGTACCATGGCTCGAGTCCTCGCCCTATACTTTACAACACCTAAACCCATGTGTGATAGGCGGTCATTTGGATGACATCAATGATCATTTTCAAAAACCATTTCATATGTTTATAAACCAAGCTTTTTGGATTATATATCTATTGATAATTTTATATTCAAAATCATCGTCTTTTTGTAAAATTGCGACTTTTTGGTGTCGCACCATAGGCTCTGCAAACCTAGACACTTTTACGGTCTTTCAACGCTGGGGACTATGTCTGACCATAATTGATGGGTCTTTCACCTGAGGAGGAATCTATCTCTTCTTGCTGATACCCGACACATATTTTAGTTAACATTTTATTCAACCGTGTGACTCTGTTGGATGTTGTCCCATTTAGCAGTACGCTGATCAAACACGAATCACGGTGTCGATTTACCAACCATGCCTCACACCCATTTAATGCGATGTCCTGTGCATATCTGTCTGAAATTCCACTCTATAGATATTATGAGACATTTTACATACCATATTTTATACTGGTATATGGATAACTATATCAATCGCATATAATTTACATTCATTCATGATATATCTAAACATGCATATATCAGCATAAATCAACAATAATCGGCATACTGGCTACAACAAATAGTCCATACCACATGGGCTGTAAAATAGGCCTGATTACGAGAGACATAGCTTGGGCCTCCATTGCCCATAAACCGTCATAAATAGGCCACGAGACCATGAACGATACAAAAAGAGTCGACTATCCGCTCTGGCTCTTTGAAAAAGAGTATGAACGCCCCGAATATGTGAGCTTTTAAAATGCCATTCACAGTATGGTTATATTATATATGGAAGCAGTTCCATAGAGTCGAAGCGCAGAATCGGGTTAGCCCGAAAGTTATGGTCGTCCAAAGTTAGGCGCCAGCTTACGTATGGAGTTTGCAGTACCGAGCAGTCCTTGTATAATTGAATGCTACTTGGAACAACTTATAACATACTTCATGCCAAGTAACATAGATAATTATATCTACTGCATGTAATCCACCTCTACACCATGCCAAATATATCTAACATGCTCATGGCAGTTTATGATATGAATAAATCATGTTCATGCTACGATCATACATCATTTTCCTGATGAATATATCGAATACACCACTAGATTTCAAGCTATGGCTATCTAGATTTCCCCAAGCAGGCTGTGACATAATTGATGCTAACAAAACAACTCACACAAGCCCTCAACCCAGCCTTCACATGGTGCTAAAGTAGGCCACGGAATCATATAAAAATATCAACACACAATCATGCCATGCTTAGGCCATAAACAGTTCAGGTTCAGCCTCGAGACTGCCTATCCATGGCCACAATAGGCTATATGTTCAGCCATGCCCAGGTTGTAAACCAAGGCTACACATGGGTAACCTAGAAATTTCCCCTCCTATTAGGATCACCAACACATATCAAACATATCACGGATTCATTGTGGCCCTGACAAGTTGGCACTCTGAAGTGCCTAACTGCAATCCACACAAGGCCTCAAATATGGCCTTAACACAACCCTTAGAAAAGAAGTAAGCAAAAGGAGGAGGGGTTCCTTACCTCTTACAGTGTAGTCCCAAATTCGGGGACTGTTTTTCCTCTTTTTCTTTCCTTTCCTTCTTCTCTTTTCTCTTTTTCTTTTCTTTTCTTTCTTTCCTTTCTTTTATTTTCCTTTTCTTTTCTCTCCTTCCTTTCCTTTCTATTCTACTCCTCCTCTATGAACTAATCACATTTTTTCCATTTGATAGAATTCTTTTTCCTTTCCTTTATTTTTTCATTCTCCATTTGGTAGCCATGACCATGTGTCACCTTCAATCATTCACCTTCCCATGTGGGATTTTCCACCCTCATGGCACCTTATTTATGGTCATGATTCCATGTGGCACCCTTGCCATTCATCCTTTTCGCTTCAAAGTAGGTGAAATTCCGGCCGTCTCGGAATTCGAGGAAATTCATCTGGGCAACTAGATTTTGAGAGATGAACTCAACGGTGAGTTCGTTTCGTCATCCGAGATCTATAAAATTTTCCAGGTTTTCAACTTGCACCGTATGGTAATCCACCACTTTTGCCCTTTTGTTTGAAAAAGTTCAAATTTACCCTGGTTTTCACATTCTTCCCCTCTTAAAATAATTTCGTCCCCGAAATTTACACACATGAAATCACATGCATATCACATTAGTCATTTATTATCAGGCCAGCTAATGGCGTGCTGCCGACCCCTTGAATAAGTAGGATAAGTAAGCGCATCGCCTTCTTGCATTCCCATGTTGCCTCCTCCACTCCATGGTGCTGCCACAACACCTTCACTAGCTTCACGTCTTGCCTCACACAACCTGGTCTCGGCTATCCATGATACACACCAGTCCTTCCTCAAAGGTTCCATTTGTATCAACAATGGCTTCGCTCAATCAGTTACATTTTCAAATCTAGAGTGTATTTTGGAGCATGGAGACATGGAACACCTCGTGAACACTGGATAAGCTCGATGGTAATGCCAACCGGTAAGCAACTGTACCCACCCTCTCGAGTACCTCGAAGGGTCCAATGTACCTTAGCGATAGGTTTCCCCGCTTGTCGAATCTGATCACTCCTCTTTTAGATATTACTTTCAAGAAAACATGATCACCCACCTCAAACTCCAAAGGTTGCCACCATCCATCGGCGTAGCTCTTTTAGCCATTTACGAGCCGTGATAAGACGCTTTCGTATCAAACTTACCTTCTCGGAGGTGTCTTTAACCAACTTCAGACCAGTGGTGGATCTCTCTCCCACCTCCGTCTAACACACCGGAGATCGACATGGCCTCCCATATAGTGCCTCTCATAAGGTGTCATCTGTATGCTCGCCTGATAACTGTTGTTGTAGGCGAACTCTACTAAGGGCAAGTGCTCTTCCCAGCTACCCTTAAAATCCAGGACGCATGCCCGCAGCATGTCCTCTAAAACTTGGATAGTCCTCTTTGACTTATCGTTCATCTATGGATGAAAAGCGGTGCTCATCATCAACTGTATCCCCATGGCTCTCTGGAAACTCTCCCAAAATGAGCCATGAACTTGGGGTCCCAGTCTGATACTATAGATATTGGCACTCTTGGGAAGCTACACTAATCAACATTCCACAGTGACCAGTTGAGTGTATTGCCACCATTTATCTGGAAGGTGGTAATGCAAAGTGAAAGTATAATCCTCTAATTATCATCCACTGTAGCTACCTCATGTTGAGATCGTTGTGTGAAAATATACTTAGGACTCTTGCAGTGCAGAAACTAAGCTCCTCTTTACTCACCATATAGATAGTAGAGCCAAATCTTTAAGGCAAGGGCAATGGCATGATTCTATATCATGCATTGAGGTAGTGCACCGTTGATTCTGGTTTATCTTCAACTTCATAAGCCACCTTCCTCCCGGGTATCAAAACACATCCTAGTCCGTCCTTAGAGGAATCACAATATACCGCGTACCCTTGTCCCCTTTCCGGGACTTCCAGAACAAGTTGTAGTAAGCCTGTTCTTCAATTCTTAGAATGCCTTCTCGCATAGGTCATTCCACTCAAACTTGACCTCCTTAAAGGTCAACCTCTATCATAGGTCTGAGTTAATTAGGATAAGTCCACCAACAACCTTCTGTAATACCCTCTGATCAAGAAACTACGCATCTCGAAGATTGACTTTGGCCTTTCCCAAATCATAACGTCCTCAACCTTCTCTAGGTCCATGGATACCCCCAAAATCGATACCACGTGCCCCAAGAACCTCACCTGAGTAAGCCAAAACTCACATTTGCTGAATTTGGCATACAAATGATGCTCTCTCAAGGTTTGGAGAACAACCCTCAAGTGACCCTTGTGATCCTCCTCAGACTTAGAGTGAATCGAATGTCAAGCTCCCACAAAAGCCATGCCGTCTAATTTGGGAATAGACACCCTATGCATAGATCCTTGAATGTGGAGGAGCATTAGTCATCAGAGCGACATCACTATGAACTCGAAATGCCCATATCGTGTTCTAGAAGCCGTCTTAGGGATATCTGCCTCACAACTCTTAGCGATGGTAGCAGGGTGCGAGATCTATCTTGGGTAGGCAGCGCCCCTCTTGGTTGATCAAATGGCTCAATCAGCGGAAGGGTGCCTATTCTTGATAGTAGCCCTATTCAACTGCTGATAATCTATACACAACCGAAGAGTCTTGTCCTTCTTCTTGGAAAATAGAACCGAAGCGCCCCAAGGTGAAGTGCCCAGTCTATGAAACCTCTATCCAATGATTCCTGCAACTGGACCTTGAGCTCCTGCAACTCAACAGGTGCCATTCTATGCGGAGTCACAGGAATAGGCGATGTACCAGGTTGTAACTCAATAACGAAGTCTACATCCCTATACGGAGGAAATCCCGATACTTAATCCGAAAAAACATCCTCGTACTCACAAATCACCCTAGGTAGATCCAAATCTTATCTCACCTCGTCTTCCAGGGTAAAGCTTGCAATACCCATCAGCTTCCATACTACTTAGGAGTCATGCACAGCTCAGGGTAAAGTCATGTATCCTGAAATGTAACAAAGTCTCATCAAGGATGACATCAAACTCCGACATAACTCATGACCCTCGGGTCCATATTGAGTAGAATCCTGAGATCTCTAGCTCTAATCCCCGACATATCTTATCCCAACACTAACCTGCCCCGAGAGGAATTCACATACAACGGGTTTTCCAAGGTTTCAACCTCTAAGCCCAAATCTTTCACACATGGTGCAGCAACGAATGAATGAATGAGATGCACTAAAATCAAACAATACTCTTGCAAATAAGAAAAAGAATAGAAAAGTACCCTAAATAACCGACTGGTATGCAAGCTCAGTTTGAGGTGTAATGGCGTAGACACGCCCTTGGTTAAAGTCATTTAATGAATACATCCTCGACCTGGAAGCCATTCTGCAGTGTGTGATCCTGTCTGCGAAATAGTAGGTGCTTATGCAGCACCTTGGGACTAATATTGTCTTCCCTGGCCCATAGCGGGGTAAGAAGGAACAAATTGCGTCTGTGCATGTCCCACTGATGACTAGGACCCATAACTCTAGGATCCCTGCCTCTGAGGGCAATCCCATCTCAAGTGTCCAGGTTGGTGGCACTAGAAACACACTCTTTGCCCTGGCTGGCTAGGAGCCTTGAAGTGCCTCCCATCTTGGGATGGCCCGATCTAGCCTTGTACACATTATTATGGCCCTATCTCTAAAACCCTCAGTGGGGTCATCCATGCTAGAGCTAGAAGAAGAGGTTAACTCTCCTTCTATTATCACTGCTTTTTGCATCTCGAATGCTCCGTGTGTCGTCCACTTCCCTCTATGGCAATACCTATCTTGACCATCAAGTCCATATCTTGTAGGAGGAGTCCCACAATTTCACCCTAGATGGATAATTTCAAACCATCCTCAAATTTCCTCACTTTGGCCATGTCCGTGGCCACATAATCATTCACGAAACGTGCTAATTCAGTGCACTTAGCCACGTATCCGAGCACCGTCATCATTCCTTGTCTCAACTCTAGAAATTCTCAAGCCTTTGCATGTCTAACAGATGCTAGGAAAAACTTGCCCATGAAGAGCTCACGGAACTCTCCCCATGTCATTGCCTCCAAATTCTTTGAGGCCTTAACTTGATCTACCATGCGGGATTCGCTAGATAGGGCAGCGGCTAGTCTTATCTTTACCGCATCGGAGGTGATCTCCATAGCCTTCAATACCTTCTGGAAACTTATCGGAGCGAATGGTGACCACCATCGAGATCCCTCCTCCCATGAATGTTGGGGATTATGTGCTTTAAACCTATGGAGGTTACTCTGCCTCTGACCCAAGCTACACTAGCTAATGCGTGGTGGCAAAAAGGCATGTCGGTCGAACAAGTGAAAGTGGTTGGCAATTGCCCCATGGGCTGCATTCCCCTGCGTCCCCATCCTCGACTTACCATCTACACATGTCAAATAACCAAATTGAGATTTTTTTTTTCCCTTAATGGCGCATAATGCCAAACACTAAGTAATCAGTTCGAACTATCATGTTCATTTATTTTAAGGAACCCACAAGGTTATGTTCTCTAACCACTAGTGTTCTTTGCTTTCTATCATCCTATCATATATCTTTCCCTAATTTATAACATATTATCCACAACTTGTTACATGTTACACGACAATTCATAGGTACTGTGAATGCTGGTACAACCCATCCCATCCGAGCTAGATCGTACACCTTGGCTTTGATACCCAACTACATCCACGCCCAATCCGGTCCGTTGACTGATCGTCAACACAAATTTCTACCTTAGGTCATTATACACCTAAGCCTTGGTACCGGACCAGTACCATTTACTCGTGGACATCAAGTTACTCGGCACCACCTCGATACGTCCCTTCACTAGGACCCATTCATATATATTTAAGTTAAAATATGAGACTAGTACACTTAGATACAGTCCGTAAGAGTCTGATCATGACCCTTTTACCATTATTACATACGAGCTATTGGCAATGGTCAAAATTTAGTATAATTCTTTTTAGCATACCAAAATTCACGTGCTAGAACTAGTTTGTTCGGGGAACTTTTTACCACCTAAAGACTATCAAGGCCACGTGTCGACCTTCTTCATAATCATAGCCTCGTTTGTTGTCCGCAGAGTGTTGACTCTTGCACCTAAAAGAAAGGGTTGTCCATAAGGGTGAGCCATGCGATGCAGAGAATACCTCCGACGAGAGACCTCCCACTTAAAGTGCACATGCAATGTTCACTCAACCTTTCACATTCATTCCAATAAGAACATGCCCGATTAAATGGAATCCGTGTCATGTGAAATGAATGCTACTCATCATGTACCATGTGCCAGTCTCTTACTCCCTCACTGGCATAAACCCATATGTAATAAGCGAATCATTTGGATGACATCCAATGATCATTTCTCAAAACAATAAATTTCATTTGTTTATAAACCAGAAGCACTGGATGATATCAGCGATGATCGTTTATATTCAATCATCTTTTTTTTGTGGGTGAGTTTTTGGTGTAGCACCACAAGCTCCGCCAAACTGGACACTACGGCCTTTCACCGCTGAACTATGCACGACCATAATTGGTGGTTTTCACCAGGGGGAATCTATCCCTTCTTCGCGTGCATCACATATTTTGCTTTACCATTTATTCAACTGTGTGAATGCATTTGGAATGTTGTCCCATTTGTAGAGCCCCACCCAATCCAAACACCAAAGCATGTGTGGTGCAACCATGCACTCACACCCATTTAATCACGATGTCCCGCGTGCATATACAATGCAAAATTCACCCCAGCTTATGAATGCTATATGAGACATTTATATACCATATTTTATACTACGGTATCATGGATAACTATTAACACATATAATTTATCCATCCATGTCAATATATCTAAACAAGCGTATATCAACATAAATATTTCTGATCCAGCATAAACCCCAATAAACAATCCATACAGGCTGTAAGCAATTTTACAACGAACCTCAGGCCCTTGGCTATCCTGAAGCAGGCCACACACACGGACCATGAGCAGCCTGAAATAGTCAAAAGCGTACGTCTGACTCTTTGAAATAGTATGGAACGCCCAAGATGTGAGCACAGAATTCCATTCACTAGCATATGGTTAGATTCTAGACTCAAATATATTTCCATAGAGTTCAAACGGCGAAGATGATTCGAGCGAAAGTTATGGTTGTCCAAAGTTGAAGCTATCGACTTCGCATAGGTTTGCAAAATTTTCTAGAACAGTCCTTGTATAATTGAATGCTACTTGGAACAACTTATCACATACTTTATGCCAAGTATCACGGATAATTATATCTACTGCATGTAATCCACCTCCACACCATGCCAAATATATCTAACATGCATCATGGCAGTTTATAATATGCATAAATCATGTGCATGCTACCAGTCCACTTGCATCATTTACACACAATAGACATCATAGAATACCCACTAGTTTGAAATTTGTTGGCCATCTACAGTTCTAAATAGATTTATTGGCATAATATGCTCACAATACAGCTCATAAGGCCTCAGCAGGCCGCCCCAATGGTGTATAAAGTAGGCCACACAATCATAAAAAAAAAAAAATCGACTGCAATCCATATCACGTAGGCCATAAACGGTCAGGGTTCGACCAGGGACTACCATCCATAGCCTGACGGGCTATATGTTCATCCATGCCCAGGCTATAAACTAAGGCTACACATGGGTAACCTATAAATTTCCTCTCTTATTAGGATCACCAACATATATCAAACATATCACGGATTCTAACAGCCCACCTAGTTTCTAACAAGTTGGCATACGAGATACGTTATTAATTGTGTAGAGATAAGTTCCTCACTAAAGGACTATTGCAATACTTGATGAGGCACCAAAACTTATTTAGACCAAATAAAACATGCTCATAATAAAATACGGTTGTCAATAGATTGTGAAGATTTAGTTTGGTCATAATCTGCTGCAAATTACCTGAAGTCATTACAAGTAATAAAAGTGGACCTATAGTCCAGATATCATTCCCATAGATTGAAAATTTAAAGTTCTTCACCTATTTCTCAAGTTCCACTATTTGAGCTTCATTTCTTAAAATTTTCAGTAACCTAACTAAGAATTCTACTATCTGAATTTCTACATCTATAATAATAGGAAAATTCAAAATCCTAGACCTAAATGATTCATCGGATTATTGCTAGAAGTAGATCTGGAATTTCCTTCTTTAATTATCAATTCCTACAAGCATAATCATTATCATGATTGGAATATGAAATTGTCAAAGAGGCAAGGTAGTATAGTTTGAATTTCTCCCTTAACCATACATTTCACTTATTAGAGAGTCATGTTCATTTAAACATGAGTCTAACCAATTACTGACAAAATCATCTTTTCTTTATAAAGATGGGTATTTTCTTTTCCCAATACTTCATACACATTCTTATGGCTATGATTCCTTTAGATAGGGCCATTGCAAATTTCTCTGAAGATGAATGATGTCGTCTTGAGATCATAAAAATTCTCTCTTTCCTTGAGATTAGATCCTAAGCTAACTGCAGGATCAGATCATTCCTCAGACCAATGAGAGATCTCTAATTGTTAAATTGATGAATCACTAAATTAATTCTCAAACTATAGAGTAAATTATGATTATCTAAGTAATCTTTTCAAACTCGTTAATGCTTGCATCCATGCTCTCAGGAATCTCCAACTGTGTCTCTCAGAGGGCCTCCTAGAAATGAGGCCGAGATAGGTCCTTTTGTAGGTATGATTGTATGTGAGAACAATTCTTGTATATGAACAACACCATTCAAATAAACTCAAAATTCTCAATCCAAGAAATCTTTTTCTAATTGTGCAGGAAAGACCATAACTAACATCAAATCTTTCCTAGTAGAAGTTGTGTTTCTCGAAAACTGAATCATAGTGAATCTTGAAATACGTCGGAAATTTCCAATGCAAGCGTAATCAGGCGAAGTAAAATTCCCGACTTTTATCTAGACTTCATTAGATTCAAACGATGTCGATTGATGCTTGTAATTTTAGCTCAACTTCTAAACCTGAACGAATTCTTGTTAATTCTAGTAACAAATTAAAATTCTACGATTAATCTAATCTACAGAAGAAAAAAATAAAGAAATAAAAGAAAAATATATAATACAAAAGTCCTCAGCTCCCACAGATGCTGCTCGGTTTTTCACATTGTGCCTCACTTTCCTCAAATTGTTTCTATTTATAGAGCCCCAGAAGTTTGAGCACTAAATTCGAGGCTATATTGTGAATCCCCAAAATTCTTGCCCAAACTGCATTCTCTATCGCGACCTAAAAGTGTTGTTGCGATAGAGTTTTAATTCTTTATCGCAGGTCTACATTTGCGATGCAATAGTGCATCGTAATAGTTTCCTTAATTAAATGACGATTATTTTCTTCATCATATTTATTACATTTGCGGTGAGTTTCCTCTATCGTCGGATGCTTTCTTTAGCTCTTTAACAATTTGGCTCACATAAGTGTCGTTCTATCCATTCTATGTGGCGACAATCTTATGTGTGTTTTACTAGAATGGTTATTTTGCGACATGACAATTGTGTCGCGACATTGTTTATCAATGCAACTTCTTCAAATTTATGTATGACCTAGTTTTATGTCAGCGACAAGATTTTTTATTAGTTCTTGTTGCTATGTTTCTTATATTGTCGACATTCTGTCATGACGAAGTCTTTGTACCACTTAACCTGATTTCTTGTTGCAGCTTCATTTTGATGTTGCGACATGGCCTCTTAGTGTTGTAGATGTTTTCTGTTGCGACTAAGTTATGTCGCGACAGGACTTTTCTGTTTTCAGCTTATATTTGTGTCGCGACCGAGTTTGTTATGTCGCGACAAGAACTCTCTTCCTTGTGTTGGAATCTTTGTCACGACTTAGGAAAGTCTGTCACGACCTTGTTTATCAATGTTCAGCTTCTCTTTGTGTAACGACCTAGATCCTAATAGTGACATAAACATCTCTTCAACTTGAGTATGTCACGGCATTGGATTCTTTGTGCGACCCGGTCAGTTCATTAACCAAGCATTATGGCGCCAACCTTGTTTATCTATGCGCAACCAATACCTCTTCTTCTTTAGCATCGCGACATACGTATTATTAAAGCGACCGATATTTTCTTTGTTCAATGCTTCCTTGACAGCATTGCAGCCAGACCGAAGGTCTTTCTTTGAAGCTCTTCTTCTGTCTCAATAAGCTTTTCCATGTTGCAATAATCAATGTCGTGACAGAAGATCCCTTATCGCGACAAGGTTTCTACCTTATGCCTGTTTCATTTGTAGTGACAAGAGCTTCTTTGTCTCTAAATGATTGATGGGTCTTCCCATTTTATTAGCGACACACTATCTTTGTCACGATAGAGGCTCATACACTTTATTAGCTTAGATTTGCAGCCATGCGACACAAAACTGCATCCGAGCATAAATTCTTTGTAATTGCTCTTTTCTTTTCTTTCTTGCTAGAATTTTCTCCTTTTGAATTAAATTGCAAAAACACCAAGTTGGTAGATATTCCTAATTTGGCATTAAAACATATTTGAATATATTAAAATAAAGCCCGAAAAATGGATTAAAAATAGATAAGTTTAAGACTCATCAAATTCCCCCAAACTTAAAGTTTTGCTTGTCCCCAAGCAAAGAAAAGAAAATTTTGTTTGTCCTCAAACAATTTAGCTTTATTTTTTGGGACATTTTTTTGTTTTCTATTGCAATCTTTTTTGCTCAACTTCCTGAATTGAAACTAGTTAGTTGCATCATGGTTTCAAATTTAGTTTTCAATTACTGTCACAAAACAAACTAATGATTTAAAAATGTGGCAATTCCAGTTAATTCATCACTACGATATGTGAGTGTGTGATGGTCTTCTTTCCCTTTCTCCTTGGCAAAATTAGCTAATCTTCTGGGGCCTAACACAGTTACTGTATATCATTTTAAGTCTCATATGCTTGTTTTTCATATTAGTCTCCACTAATGTGAAACCGTCTGACCTTGGTCGATTAGGTCTTTAAACTATGGATTTGGCAGGTAGTGGGTGGATAATTGGAGAATTTAGGCTAAAATTACCTAGATTCTAATCTTCACTTTTGCATCTTGTCTCTATCCTTCATCCCTTTCTTTTCTCACTGATGTCGGAAAAATTTTCCCTCAAACTTGATCTTGATGTATGCTGCGCATACTCTATCTTAGTAATTTCTTTTTCACTGTCATTTCTTATCAAGTAGTCCCTTTAGATGGAAGCCTTTTCTTTTCTTTTACTTGTCAAGATTTGTAGGAATAATGTAATGTTTTGTCTTTTTAATTTCTACTCTTAGAGAACTTTAGGTTGCGGGTCTATAAATGCGAGTTAGCATTAGGAGTACTAGGTGTTGAAACACCCCTATAAGAACTTAATTGTTCAGAGAGGAAGGCCTGGTCAAATCTTATTCAATTTGACAATTTACAATCTTTGGCTTCTTCTTTGCATTCCTTTCCCTTTCCTTCATTTGTTCTTTTCTTTTTCCATCAACCATTTCTTGTTTTCCTTCAAATCAAAATAACAATCCCCGATCTTGTCATACTCTGCACCTGGGGTTCTTTCACAGAAACTGGGCAATAAGGGTTCTTTCTTTGTGGATCGAATAAGGAAGGTTTGAGGTTTCTAATTGCTGGTTCAATGAAGAAATTAGGCAATTTGGCTCGATTTTGGAACTAGAGTATGCTTTTGCATATTATGAAGTCAGACGAAAGGCTCGAACTTCCAAGGATAGCCTATATCACCTTCCTGATTAGTAGTATTGCTTGGATTTCCCTTGATAATAATCTAACAAGCTCTAGGACAATGAATTTGTTTGGTGTGAATGAACCCCGAGATGTCCTAATCTTTCACAATTTGTTAGGATAACTTTGACCATGTGCATTGCTTTTGGGTACTAACGGCCTTCTTTGTTTACAAACAATCTCAAAAGCCTTATTTATTCTTCCTATTAAGTACATCTTCCTAAATATGATCCATTCCTTCAGTCTGGCCTAGCGCAGCTTCCTTTTCAATTCAGTTAAACACCTGAATGCATCTATCGGTGGGTTGTTTGGCTTTAGTTTTTATTGTTGTGTTGTTTAATGGTAAAGAAGTTCATTTGATCATGCATTCGACTCTAACAATACAACACAACCCTGATTGTAATCAAATCAGTTTCAACCAAACATGCGCAATAATTAGCTTAATTAAATCAGTGTTTAGTTCTTCTTCATTCAACTAAGTAAATGGCAATCATGAAGCAAAAGGTAATCAAAACACCCAATCAATCAAGCGCACAAATGAACACAAGAATTTTTGCAAAAATCTTATTTTATTCATTATTTTGATGAGTGGACTTTGAATACAGAGAGAATGAGGAGATGGAAAAGGTAAGGTATTGTTCATTTTTATTCCTTACTGACCCTCTCTTTGGCACACTTCCATCATAGATATTCTTCACCCTGCTCTACTTGGGTGAGTTCTTCTTCCACGATGTTCTAGGGTTTTTTTTTTTTTTTTTCTATCTGAGGTGTGGAAAGACTTGCTCCAAGCGAATCACAGGTTAGTATAGGGTATGGGTGGAGTGCATGCACCTGGGGACTATAGTCATGAGATCTCTTTGTATGAGATTTTATGGTTATGGTAGGGGTATCTTCTTCTTACAGGGACCTTTGTCTTCCTCCTTGATCTAGGATCTTGTGACATATCGAGTGGAGTTTAGCCTCTGCTATAGATTCAGGTGTCATTGTTTATTATCATAACTCATCATGCAACTCTTTTTCACGAGTGTCCTGAACTGTTCGTACAATTGTTATCTCTTAAGTCCATGCTTGCCTTGAGGGCATTCTCTCTATCTCGGGTGGCTACTCCGCTCTCATTGTCCTTTTTCTCTATTTCTACTTTCCGCTCTTCATCCCTTTTCTTCAGTGCATCCTCTAAATTTTGGTCCCTTCTTTTGAGCTCTGCATCGAAATACTAATCCCTGAGCTAAAGATGTGTCTTTAACTGATTATCCCTTTCCTTCATTTCATAATAGTAGACATTAACAATTTATCCAGTGCATGATTTCAATTCTTCCCGGAACTTTTAGCTTATTCGTGATGGGTTTATCTCAGCTCTAGGGATGCATTCTAGAATTGGCTTTGACTTCTCTGAGCTTCTGATTGCATTGGAGTTTGGGTTTCCCACTGATCTAGCTCAGTGCACCCTTCATTCCCCTTTTCTACTTCATTTTCTTTTTCCTTGCCCTTCCCTCTGTTCTTTGGTCCTTTAGTTATACAGGTAAGGTCGAAGGGAGGCTTTAAGTGGAGTTTCCTCGATCCCCCATTCTTCTTCAACTCCCCCTTGGATGCAGAGTCTAGTTATTGTGGCTAGGTGTGGAATCATCCCCTGCATTTTCTTTAATTAACTCAAGAGATAGATTTTCTAATAATTTTTCCCACATTTATCTTGTAACCCTTATTGTCACGTGAGAGAGGAGGATTGCTTCCTCTCTTTTGATTGTGCTTAGATGCTTAGATGGCGTAAGACCAGGCCGATAAAGTGAAACCATGCAACCAGGCACCTTGGTGGGTCTCCTCGGCAATGGATTTAAGGGTTTTCTTTGTCCCTCCATTCTCCTTTTCAACCGTTAGTAGGTCTACTATTTTAAATTCAGTTTCTTTAAAATTTGTTCTTGTTCCCAGAACCATCCTTCACCTCAAATTAAACAATCTATTTATCTCTTCTCTACGGTGAACTCTACCTTGCCCTCCGGCACATACCTCTTTTCCTTCTTTCTCTACCATATTAGCAAAGATTAACCACTAAAGCATAACCGAGGTTCTTAGTGTTCCCTGATGGCTTGCCATCCTCTCTTTTCCAGCACTTCAGCAAAAGGAGAGATAACTTTTTTTAACCCTCTTTTGGCAATAAAGCCTCTGTCCTTTAAACTTCCCTTCATTAGAGCTGTTGCCTTTTCGGAAATAAAGTTCCTTGCTCTGTCTTTCCTTTGTTCTACTGCAGCCAGCCAGCACCTTTTTATTTTCTTGATTCTTCTCGCTACCTTTGTGCTTTTCATTTTCATCATCCCTTTGTCCTCAACGTGCCTGGCCATTTGCTGAAGAGTATTGTTTTGTTTGATTTTCCGACAATGTACTCTTCCATGATTCGTTGAGTTTGAATCGAAGTGGTAGAATCCCGGACATAGTAGGGTCGGGACTAGAGCTCTCAGGGTTTAGAGAATGAGATGGTAGAGATTTGAGTAAGAAGTTGAGAAGGTTGAGAGATTATGAGAAATGTGGCTTTTCAGTTTTCAAAAAATTTATATTTATAAGCCTACAGGTCGATCTTACCCTACATTTAATGTCGCGACAACACTGCCCTAGGGTTTGTTTTATCATTAATGCTCTTTCGCAACAAACAAAAATAGTTGTCACGACACAATGTTAGAAATTTTTAAAGACAGAGCCGGTCAAATGTCGCGACATAACAGAAAATGTTGCGACATTTCCTTTAGTGCTCTTTTGAATTTATGTCGAGACACTGGAGAATTGTGTTGCGAGCTTCAGCTTCTCACCTCAATTTTTCTAATTCAATTGTGTGTGACACATAAAAGTATGTTCACGACGTGTGAGTTCTGAAATTTCATCTTTTTCTCTGCATTTTTTCTCTCATAAAACATTCAAACAACTTTACATCCTCATACTCATTTGAACATAGAGTATGAACACATATTTAACAATCAAATTCTTCAATTCAAGTATAGACCTCATCCCATTTCTTAATTCAATATTTCTTACCCAGATTTTCAGAATATATTTTTTTTTATTCAAACATACTAACATTCCCCTAAACTTCAGATATGCATTGCCATTAAATAGAGGTTTAGGGAATTAGAATTATTCCCCCTTGTGGTCATTTTCTGCATATTTTCTTTTTTGAAATAGTGTGCTTCTTAATAAGGATCTTCTTGAATTTTGCTTCATTGTCCTAAAAATCAACAACAACTAAAATAAAACTACTAACAAATTAAACTAAACATCAAATACACAAATTCTATTGAATTAATCCTTATTTAAAACTTAAAAATAAAAGAAAATCACCAGCAGGTTACCTCCCAGAAATTTTGCTCAATTTAATGTCCTTAGCTAGACACAGGCTGTAGAGTGTCTTCAGTTCCAGTAATTCTCTCTGTTTGCTCCTCTAGTCTGAGCTATTCTTCATTAATCCATTTCCCAGGCATGCTTTGT
Source organism: Tetrastigma voinierianum (assembly GCA_016808115.1). NCBI lineage: Eukaryota > Viridiplantae > Streptophyta > Magnoliopsida > Vitales > Vitaceae > Tetrastigma > Tetrastigma voinierianum. Next base: position 108,448 of record JAEQBH010002692.1, on the reverse strand, counting down.
CCTACACCTTCTTGTTTCCTTGCAATTCATCATTGCCTCTCAATGTAGTTGGTGTGAGATCTTTTGGATTGATCTCAATACTAATAGGAAATGCATTTCTGGATTGGCTTTGCAAGGATACGGCTGACTGCCTCGCAGGTCTCGAGTTTTCTCATTGTGGCATTAACGGTACTTGTTTTGACATAATTGTGTTTGCTTGGAAATTTTCAAGTTAGGTAAATTTTTTCTCTTCAAAATTCAAAATCTTTTGTTTGACATGATAAAATACGATCTTCATAGGATTGAGTCCTTTTAAACCACGATAATCTCCTCACATCCCTATCTTTGCTTTGTTGTTCTTAGAACTGAATTTGAGCATAGCTTGCTAGTAATTACATCCCCGGTCTGCCCTCTTGTGCTCCTCCACCATATGAAAGTTTTCATGGTTCCTCGATATAGTGTATAGTGTGTTGGCAGAGTTGGGGTTGGAAACACGATGATACTTCTTTGCCCATTCATATACTTAATTTCTCGACTTGGTAAGGCTCTTCTCAGACTAGTTCCTCGGTAGCCTTCAATTCTTTCATCTTGCTCTCACTTCATGTGCAGTGTGCATTCTTCTCCTTGTTCCCAATTTATTTCATCACGCATCCGGCTTGCTTCTAGGCGTATTCTATCAAGCCAAATAAGACATTTCCTTGACACACTCTTGCTCCACGAAGCTTAGGATAGACCTTGTAGTTCATTTATGAGTCTTCAATCAGTTTCCATGCCTCCTCTGCATTTCTTCTTTTGAAAGCTCCGCAATAAAATACATTAATTAATACCATGGGGCATAATTCATAACATGATAAGTATCCATCACAGGTGGTCGGATCTATTCCCGAGCATAGGACATCCTTTTCAACCATCTTTTGAATCTCATGCGATGTAGAGGCTCTCATCTTCCTCCAACCCAGAACAAATGTTCTCCTATTCTCTCAACGTGGGGAAAGCCGAGAGGAAAATGCTCATATGTACTTCACCAATTCTTCTCGGTATTCTTGATCCCATTTGCAATGGTCAAACCATGTTGCATACATCTCAATGAAAAAGGGAAGAGTTGCGACTTTGTACTTCTGGTCTCACCCCATTCAGCTTGACTGTGTTGGCCATCCTCATGAATCTTCCCATATGCTCCATTAGGATCTTGGAGGGTGTTACGTGAGCTAGTGTTCTTGCACCCACGCAGTAATCAATCTTGGTTCATTTCAAATTAACACTTCGATTGCATGTTGTCTTACTGTAGAGTATTCCTCTTAGATAATAGGCCTCCAAAAGTCCTCCATAGTATTAAGCCTCTGATTTCACTCTACTTCTTCTTCTTCTTCTAGAATAACCTGCAATCTTTCTCATTGATATGCCATATTTCCTAGATTACGCCTTTGGTGATTCTTCTCCCGGAATTGAGTTCTCTCAATTTCGGTGTGTCAGGTACTTGAATGCGCCGGTGTATGCATTTAATTTTCCTGAAAGTAAGCTTACACTCGGATCAAATCGATCAATATTATAAAAATTATATATCTATTTAGGCTTCCAAAGTATCTTAAACATTCAGCCACCTATTGTTAAAAGCCCATTTGTTTTTTGAATTTTTGTAAACGGAGAAAAATGTCAAATTAGCATTTCTCTTTTGTCAAAATATTGATTTTAAAATTCCTTTTATCGGCTCCATGATGCCAAAAACTTGTTGACCAGTTCTTGTATAGAGATCAAATTTTTGTCACTCTTACCAAAGACTATTACTAATCCCGATCAAAGGCATAAAACTTGTTAGACCCGAATAGAACTTGTATGCTCATAATAAAAATGGATTTGTTGTGAATTTATTGAAGATTTAGTTTGGTCCCTTATCTTTATAAATGCCTGGGTCAGTACAAGTAATAAAAGTGAACCTAAGTCCGGATATCGTTCCCCGCAAGTTAAGAAAAATTTAAAGTTCAACTACCACAACTACTACATTCATTACTATTTGAACTTCATTTCATAAAATTTTTCGGTAACCTAACTAAGAATTCTACTATCTGAATTTCTATATCTATAAATAAAGAAAATTCAATCTAGACCCTAAAGTAGGTAAACAGTTATTGCTAGAAAGTAGACAACGGAATTTCCTTTGTTTGTGAAATTATCAATTCTGACATAATCTAATTCTATTATATCATAATTGGAATCGAAATTATCGAAACAGGTAGTATAGTTTGAATTTCTCCTTAACCTTGTTCCTTGATTAGAGTCATGTTCATTTCGAACTTGAGTCTAACCAATTACTATTGATTTTCTTTATAAGATACAGGTATTTTTTCTTTTCATTACTTCATACCCATTTCTTATATTTGCGATTTCTTGATTCCCAAGACAAGGCCATTGCGATTTCTACAAGATGAATGATATGTCCTTAGAGATCTTAAAGAGTTCTCCCTTTCCTTGATTAGATCTAGCTAACGGGATCAAAGATCATTCCTCGAATAGGGAGAGATCTCTAATTGATTAAATTAATTGATAGATCTTAAATTAATTCTCAAACTATGAGTAAATTTATAGTTTATCTAAGTAATCTTTCAGAGCTCATTAGTTCTTCAATATTAGTCTATCATACCCCCAAGTAACTGCATCCATGCTCTCGGGAATCTCCAACTCTGTGTCACTCAGAGGGCCTCCTAGAAATCAGAGCTAGATAACGGTCCTTTTATGGGTGTCGGTTATTAAATATTGAGACCAATTCATGTATGAACCATACCATTCCAAAATAAACTCAAAATTCTCAATCCATAAATCTCTTTCTAATTGTGTAGGAAAGACCATAACTAACATCAAATCTTTCCCAGCAGAAGTTGTATTTCTCGGCTTGAATCATAATAGAATAAATATAATCGGGAAATTTCAGTACAACTATAATCAAGCGAAAAGAAATGAATTCCATTTTATCTAGACTTCATTAGATTCAAACGATGTCAATTGATCTTCAATATTTAGCTCAACTTTAAACTTACGAACAATTCTTGTTTCAATTCTATTAACAAATTGAAATTCTCGTTAAATCTAATCTCGAAGAAAAGAAAATAAAGAAATAAAAAGAAAAAATATAATATGAAAAATTCCTCCAACTCCACAGTCTTTATGGTTTTTCCGCAGCCCGACTACCTCACTTTCCTTTCAGGTGTTTCTATTTATAGAGCCGAGAAGTTTGGGCCCCTAGGGTGTCGAGGCTACATTGTGGATCCCCAAAATTCTAGCCCATATTGCATTCTCAGTCTCGACCTGAAAGTGTTGTTGTGATAGAGTTTTAATTCTTTGTGAAGGTCTCACATTTACTGACGTACGTGGATTTATCCGCGACCTGCTCCTTGTGTGCTTCTTGGATTCGATGTGTAAATTTTCGCCCAATTCGCGACAATGTTATTTGTTTCTTCGGCATATTTATTCTATTGTGACGAGGACGCCTGCGTCACGGCAGTCTTCTTTGGCTCTTTAACGAATTTGTCCTGCCAAGGTCTATAAGTTTATCCATTCTATGCCGTGACGATCATATGTGTGTTCTTTGGAATAGTTATGTTGCGACATACGACAATTTGTGTCATTGTGTTTACGTGCGACTGGAAATTTATGTGACCGGTTTTATGTCACAGCGACATTTACGGTGGTTCTGTGCAACAATGTTTCTTGCATTGTCTGACATTCTTGTCGCGACCGGGAAGTTTGTTGTAAGTCTTCTCGCCATAACTGATTTCTTATTCGACCATTTTGATGTCTGACATATTACTTAGTGTTGTAGATGTTTACATGCATAGCCAGGTTTTTATGTCTTGACGGGACTTTTTAACGTATTCGGCTTATATTTGTGTCGCGATCTGGTTTTGTTGTGTGGCAGTGAGACTCTTCCTTGTGTTGGAATCTTTGTCGCGACTTAGGAAAGTCTGTCACGACCTTGTTTATCAATGTTCATTATGCTGTTGTGCGACCTTAAGATCCACATCCGCAGCAGTAAACATCTCTTGACAAAGTATGTATAGCATTGGATTCTTTTATTTATGACCAAGTCGGTTCATTAAGCTTAAAGCATTACATGCTCATGACTTATTGTTTATGCCTCTGACCAGAACCTCTACTTCCTTTAGTGTCGCGACATACATCACATTGTTGCGACAGATATTTCTTTGTTCAGTGTCGTGACATACATTACCTTGTCGCGACAAAGGTCTTTCTCTAAAGCTCTTCTTGTCTCAACAAGCTTCTCCATGTTGCAATAATCAATGTTGTGACAAAAAGATCCCTTGTCATGACATAGTTTATATGCTGTTTCATTTATGTGATGAAGCTTCTTTGTCTAAAATTTGAATTATTTAGATTCTTCCCATTTTCTGTCATGACACGTTGTCTTTTGTTGCAACAGAGCTCCTTTGCTATTAGCTTGGATGTTTGTCGTGACACACAAAACTCTATCGTGACATAGACTGCTGCAATTGCCCTTTTTCTCTTCTTTCTTATTGAAATTTTCTCCTTTTTAAATTAAAACCTCCAAAACACCAAGTTGATGAATATTCCATAATTTGGCATTAAAACAAATATGAATATATTAAAAACAAGCCAGAAAAATGGATTAAAAATAGATGAGTGTAAGACTCTTCATATACTCTGAAACCACAATCACTTACAGGCCTCAATCACAGCCTTAACACATTATAGAAAGGAAATGCGTAAATGGGGAGGGTTCTTACCTAACTTGTAGTGTGATCCCAGATAGACAGCCTCTTCCCCTTTTTCTTCCATTTCCTTCTTCTTCTTTCTCTCTTTCTTTTCTTTTCTTTCTTTCCTTTCTTTTCTTTTCCTTTTCTTTTCTCTCCTTCCTTTCCTTTCCGTTCTGCTCCTCCTCTACGAATTAGTCACATTTTTTTTCCATTTGATAGAATTCTCTTTCCTTTTCTTTTTTTTTCATTCTCCATTTTTGTGATACATGGTTTCCATGTGTCACCTTCACATCCATTCCACCTTCCCATGTGGCATTTTCCACCCACATGGCACTTTATTTATGGTCATGATTCCATGTGGCACCGCACCACTTGTCACCTTGCCATTCATCTGTTTGCCTAGAAGTACGTGAAATTCGACCTTCCTCGAGTCGTAAATTACGTCTCTGCAGGCAACTAGATTTGTGAGACAAACTCCACTTGATGAGGTCGTTTCGTCATTTGAGATCTAGAAAGATTTTCCAAGTTTTTAACTTTTTGTGGTGGTAGTAATCCACCACTTTGCCACTGTTTGAAAAAGTTCAAATTTTCCCGGGTTTTCACAGTAGCTATTGTTGCCTAATGCCTATGCTTTCTTTCACATTCTTTTCCATATCAGATTTGGACATGACTTGCCCTCGCTCTCCCCAAGTTCATTCTAACCATTAGAATTTGTTATTGGTAAAATCTTCTTCTTTTTTCTTGGAAATTATAAGAATGCTCCTTTTGAAACACAAAAATCAAGCTCTATTTAATGGTGCAAAGGTTGTTAAGAACATAATAGAGAAGATTCAAAGGGACTTTTTATTGGGTTGGAGGCAAATTGGATAGGAAAATTCATTTAGTTAGTTGGAAAGTGGTTTGCTAGAGTAAATAGAATGGTGGTTTGGGTATTAGAAGCCTCTCTGTAGTCGATAGGGTTTTGTTCGGGAAGTGGGTTTTGAGATTCACAAAGCATGAGAACTCCATCTAGAAAAAAGTCATCAGGTTGAAATATTAGGTTGAGGAAGGAGGTTGGCTAGTGTTAAGATGAATTTTCAGTAGGAAAGAAGAAGAAAGAACATGAAGGTTTTTAGCAAAAATAATCTACCCTCTTATTCATTCCTCTTCCCATTTAAATAAACCCAATACATTAACAACTCTGACTATTTACTAGGAAAATAACATACCATTAGAAGATAACCAACTAACACAACCAACACGAAAACAACTTTAGAAAACCGACTAAAACAAACTAACAACTTGTGACCAGTGCAGACCAAGTTTGCTTTATCGTGACCCATACGCATCCATTAAATGCACACATCAAGTTCCCCCTCTTAAAGATCCCTTGTCCACAAGGGAAAAATCAGGATAGGCACGTGCAAACCGTCAAGCATTCTCCCATGTGGCATCTTCAGCCGAGGCACCCTTACATTTTAATTAAAACCTGTTTTGGAATGATATTTTCCTTTATGAATGATCACGGCAGTCAACGGCCTCTAGTTATGGCATGACAGTTGAATCATCTGAAGTTGGTAGCAAGTCGAGTGAAGCTTGATAGAGTGGTTCTAAGTGTTTATAGCGGGATAACATGAAGACATTATGGATGCAAACAGAAACGGCAAATCAGCGATAGGTGATGCCCGACCACGAGCGAAATTTGATATAGGCCATAAAAATGTGGAATAGCAGAGAAGTGAAGGCCACTAGGAGTGTGATAAAGTGCAATTTGAGATAACCTAATACATAATAAAATGTGATGTCGCATCGGTGCTGATTGACATGATTCTTCATATGATCACACTTTCCTTATACAGAATTATGGCATAAGTCTGAATATAATCCGTCCTTCCAAAGAATCACTTTCCCAACTTAAGTTGTGCTAGGCGAATAAGTGAGAAGAGAGAAGGGAGGCATGCACCATAAAGCGCGAAAGGAGACATCTTAGTGGAAGAGTAAACGAAGTGTTATAGCTTCCGATTCATTACGACAGCAACCACTCTTGCCACCTCCATGGTTGACTTTCAGCAAAGCACCGCAAATATTGTTTGAGAATTCGATAAACCACTTCAGTTTGGCCATTAGATTAAGGATGGTAGCTAGAACTCATGCAAAGCTTTGTGCTGCTCAACTGAAAAAGAGCCTTCCAAAAAGAACTAATGAAAACTCGGTCTCGATCAATGACAATAGAAGTGGGGATGCCATGTAGTCACACAATATGGGAGATAAAAGTCTTAGCAGAGGAGGCGGTGTCGGGGTCACGAGCCTAATGAAGTGGGCATACTTAGTGAGTCGGTCAAAGACGACCATAATGGTAGTGTGCCCGTGTGAAGGAGGCAAGCCCTCAATGAAATCTATGGAAATGTCCGACCATACCCGGGTGGGGACCGATAAGAGTTGTAGGAGACCCGCAGGTGACATACTATCTGATTTGTTTTGTTGACATACCTCACACTGATGAATGTAGTCTTGAACAATATGTCACATTTTGGGCCAACGGAAATCACTACGAAGGCGAGCTAGAGTTTTGTGGAAACCAAAATGACCACCTTGTGGGGTAGCATGACATTCCACAATAAGTACAGGGATCTTTGGGAGACACCTTAGGGTTAAGGTATACCTTCCCATGTAGAAACCATATGCCATCCTAATGAACAAAATGTGGAAGAGAAGCAAGAGAGAAATAGAAAGGATCTTTGGCACACTCTCGTTGCAAACCAGCCCACCAATTCGCTTGCGGTTGAGAGACAGAGAGAAAGGAAAGTTCTACATTATGAGAAAGAAAGTCTGCAGCTTGGTTCACAAGCCTTGGCTTGTATTCAATTTTATAGTCGTAGCCCAATAACTTAGGAAGCCAACAGGCCTGTGCTGGGGTGGTGATTCGATGGTCCATAAGATATTTGAGACTCCTCTGGTTTGTGCAAAGTGTGAAGGTGCGGCCTAGCAAATATGGTAGTTAATGTCGCACGGACTTTACGATCGCCAACATCTCCTTTTTCATAAGTGGATAGAGATAAAGCAGACCCTTGGTCTTAGCTCAAATAAGCCAAAATTAGGCCAAGTTATTTAAAAGCGACCAATTCTGTTCAAAGTATGGACTCAACAACAGCTTGGGCAAAGTCAAAGGAGCGACCAAGGGCCAGAAGCAATGGTGAGGCATGCTTAAGGTTGAGAATCGTCTTAAATGGAATGGAGTCCACTCAAATGTATCTAAGTTAGTGTGAAGAACGTAATCTTACTAGTGTTGGAGCCAATTGCAGTGGCCGACAAGCTCCAAAAATCCACGTACCTCCCTATGTGTAGTGGGGATGGGCCATTCTTCTACTGCTTGAATTTTAGAAGAATCAACAGAGACACCATTGGCTGAGATGATGCGCCCAAGATAATCCACTGAGGTGACTCCAAAGCGGCATTTAGCTTCCTTGGCCGGAGCAATTGGTTGGCAGCCATAATAGTAAGGACTATTTGGAGATCGAGATGCTCTTCTATGATTTGGAATATAATATATCATTGAAGAATACTAGAGCAAACTACGTAAATGATGCGAAGATGTCGTTCATCAAGCTCTGAGCGTTATCGGGCGTTGGTAAGATAAGCGGCATGGCGACAAATTGATGATGTCCTTCATGGGTCCGGAATGTAAGTCTTGGAATATCTTCCTCTTGAACTTCGGTTGATGAGTAGCCTAATCAAAGATGGTTCAAAAATAATGGGCCTTAGGTAGAGTTCATCAGGTCATCAACCGGGATGGATATTTTCTTTAATGGTCATGGTATTGAAGCTCACATGATCAATACGAGGAACCGCGCTCTCAGCTTGCTTTGCGAACTAGGCGGAGATGAGAATGAGTTGTTGCTTCGATCGTATGAACTTTGGAGCATCTCAAACCACAATTTTCTCTATCTCGGATTTTTTATAGTGAGGGTAACTGTAACACCCCAAATTATACCCTAGTAGTTTATTAAATGTTTAGGGTATAATATAAGTAAAATTTGCATTTTCCAGAAATTTAAATTACTAAGTTTGAAAAATGATATAATCGGAATAATTAAAGAGGTAAAAAACATAATGATCAAATGTCTCATTAAGGACTTAAGAGGCATAAGTTAAGAAGAGTATATGTTAAAGAAGAAATGTGATAAGTTGATTTTCAAATAGAATGAAGTGGAAGGACTAATAAGTAAAAAAGGAGAATTTAAACCTAAATGTGATAAGCCAAACATGGCCTTAAGCTTGGTGGGATAAAACTAAACATAGTCTTAGGGTGGGATCATTTCTCATTTGGGTGGGCATTTACTATGGAGAAGAGAAATTGACTTTAGGTTGCTTGTTCTCTTTATTGATTTTTTGTATAGTTTGACAAGGAAGAAGAGGAAAAGAAGAGGAAAAGAGAAGAAATCAAGGTTTGGAACTCTCATAGTTGTTAGTATGGAAACTATAAGTATGGATTACTTGTATGGAACTTTAGTATGGAAATTTCTCATTTTATGTATGGAAAGTATGGGAATCCCTCCTTGTCTAGGTTTGGGTAGGAAAAATCTTCATCAAATTGTTTTTGGGTTGTTTGAAGTTTGTTTTAAGGTTGGTTTGTTTTTTGTTGAATGATTTCTAGTGAAATGGCCACAAAGCGGTCATTTCGATTGCGTCTGACACCCTGCGCCTGAGCAAATTGCCTCCTAATGAAGGTCTATATAGGCTGGACCAGGGACCCCTCCCGAAGTTTACGCTGGGCTGGAAACGGGCCTCGCTTAGGCGAGCAACATTGTACTAAGCCAGCTATAATTCCAGTTTGCTTTCTTTCTTGATTTAATTCTAGAATTAGTTTCCCCTTTGTTTGGACTTTCAATGGAAGATAAATGAGCATAAAATTGGATTAATGAGGATCTAATAATAAGTGAATGAAAACATCGTACAAGTATAATAGTTGTATGTGAAAAGTGCTGTAGCCTCATACATACCAGTGGATTGGCAAACATTTATTTCTACCCTTACTTAATGTGATTAAGAACAATAAAACAAGTTGTGTGCACATATAATTGTATTTTGTCTAAGATCAGATAGCTAATGACAGGCACCTCTGTTGATGCGCGACGACCTCCTGCATTATGTTCTGGCATACAACATTCGTGGGCCAGGCATATCTACGTGGTCTGTGGCCTCCTGCATTATGCCTCACAGCACCTTTATTCGTGAAGCGAGCCGTCTACGTTGATCTTGTACCATACCTTTGGGTACCCTATTGTGATATGTCCTCTCATTAGTTATTAGATCTATCTGAGCAAACATTTATATGATAAGAATGCGAATAATTAACAATAAGAAAACATGGAATAAGTTCTGATACACGTAATGTACCTCTGGTACCTTTGTACCGAATCTACGTACCAAACTCTAAGGAGATATGAAAACCCGTTATAAAATTATCATTATATGAAACTCTGTATAGATTATGTCATCATAACTCTGCCAAATCCATTTGTTATGTATATGGACCACCCCAGTGGTCATATATACAATTATCTATTTCCCAGCTATAAGCTTAGCACGGGTGTTCATCAGGTGTGCGTCTGAGACATTCGAGGCATTCCGCATAAAACAGGGCCAAACAACAATAGGAGTCCACCTGATATAGGTTTTGACTTTGTTTTGAAATGTAAATGTAATATTTTGGTAATAGTGAATTTGTGTAAGTACAAGTAAATGGGACTCATAAATATATGTACATGACATTTTAAATACCACTACGGTGGTAGTTTTACAATTTTTATTTCATTATGAAATTATATATAAAATGAGCCCACCAATGTTAGAAAATTATGTTATAAAGTCACAATCTCGTGCTGCACCCCCTCTCTTGGCCTAAGCGAGGGTAGGGGTGTGACAATAGCGGTAGGGCCTCACGTTAATGGGTGGGGTGTTTGGTAGTAGAGGAATCCTGTGGTCATGAGGTCTCTTGGGTGGCAAAGTTGTAGGGGGTTAAAAGACTTGAGAAAAATTGGATAAGAGTTTATTTAATCAAGAGGATAAGGTTTGTTAGTGAAGGAGGATTCGGTGGAGAATATTTGACTAAAAAATGCGATTCCATAACCTCCTGGGCCTCACAAGCTTTCCTTATTTGTGAGGACTCCAAGTCCATGGTTTCTCATGCCTTTAAAAGTGCGGAATTAGTTGTGTAGTTTGAATGTCATTGTGAGTTGTGCATAATCTGTTTCTACCGGTCCCAACGTAGCAAGCCATTGGATTCCAAGAACCATGGGACATGTTGCCAGTGGCAGTGAGCCGACAACAATTAGACGCCTTGGATAATGGTCAATCCTTTGCATAACCTGCACATTCAATGTTTTCTCTTGTTAGCCTGCTTACTTGTATTTTCTCTTGAGGGAGGCAGGGCCAGTTTCATAGCTAAAGTCTGAGTCGATAAAGTTATCGTCTGCTGACCGTTGTAAATCAAATTGCTACCTCGTGACTTATATCTGGGTAACCCAGTAAGGTCAGGTGGATGGTCGATACCACGATGGAGTGATGCAAATGTGGTTCATGTATCCAATTCGAGAGTTCGGTTTAGGCGAATGGTTGATCTCATTCGTCTTTGGTGGCATGTCAGGGCGTGATCTCGCCAGAAGGCTAAGGGTCGTTCACACGGTGCCCAGTGTATTTCTCATCGATAGTATCATAGCCTTTTTCTGTGGTTCTTGAGCTTCCCTGGATTAGAGAGCCATCGAAGGGGCGGAGTGGTGCGTCATTGGAAGCGGGACTGAACTGGCAGCGGGAGAGACATTTACCACATTATGGCGTACCCACGGAGTCGGTCGAAACCGCAGGCAAGTCCTTTGTTGTAGGTTCATTCTTGATCCGGTCAAGCTACTCGATAAGCTACCCGCCAAGGTTTGGGATGCTTGATTTTGACATCAAACTTATATCATCTTTTAATCACGTAAAATTGCTAATAAGAAATCCTTACGGGAAGCCATCAATCTAATGAGAAAGTTTTTCGAACAAATCCTGATAAGCGGCTACGGTGGTGGTCTATCAGAGCCGTGTAAGTGCTTCAACAGGGTCGTCATAGTCAATGGGGTCGAACCCCAGGAGTGCATCTGACCAAGAGAATTATTTTGAACTTAGTTAACAACTTGATACTGTGTAATGCAATACCTCCCAAATGAAGGAGTAACTATGCTTGATGGTCTGGTGGAATTTTAAGGAAGTGTTACATGGGCCAAGATTACGAGTCTGCCCATCAAATGCGGGGAAAATTGAGTTTTAGGTGCTGGGTAGAAATGTCACTATTAGGTGACTCCACCTGCTGGGGATGAGAAAGGATTCACTTCGGTTGTATGGGAGTAGGCAGAGTTGCGATATGCTGTAATAAAACTACCTTCGCGTATGTGATTGTAAAATTGCATGGAGCTGTCCCTAACTATAATGAATTTGCTCTAAACTATACTCATGACGTGATAGGGTGTCCTTCACCTCATCTTGGAACTCCGAGTTTGTCTTGCCTCATGTTTCCATGGTAGGCCATGGAAGAAAGGATGAATGATTTATAAGGAGAAAGTAACTTCAGCTCATGCACTTTGTTAGATGAATTTTTCGAGTAGGAAAGAAGAAGAAAGAACATGAAGGTTTTTACCAAAAATAATCTACCCTCTTATTCATTCCTCTTTGACTAAATATTAATACACAGCAACTAACCTTCTGACTATTTACTAGGAAAAATAGCAAACCCATAGAAGATAATCGATACTTGCCTGACTAACAAGAAAAACAACTTTAGAAATCCAACTAAACAAACTAACAACTTATTGACCAATTCTGCAGACCAAGTTTGCCGCATACGTGACCCATGTAAATGCACACATCAACTAGTTCATCAAAATTCCAAGGGGAAGTTTTGGGGTGGGCCTTTGGAAAGAGATCAATAAAGAGAATGGGCAGCTAAAGCAGGATAATGTTTTGGTTCTAGGTGATGAGAGCAAAATAAGTTTTTGGGAAGACACCTGGTGCGGCAAGGACCTTCTTTGTGTAATGTTCCCCACTTTGTATTAGTTGTAACAAAAGGAGCTAAGGTAGCTGAGGTATGGGATTCTTCAAGGGGGGAAAAGGCCTGGAATCCTAGTTTTGTTATATCCTTAAATGACAGAAAAAATGGTAGAAGTTCATGATTTTTATTTTTTTTTTTTTGTTTGCTAAATAGTAGAAGAGTTAAGTAGGAGGAAAAAGATAGACTTTTCTGGAAGTGGGATAAAAAGGGCTCTTCCACTATTAGGGCTAATGTTGCCTTTTTAGAAGGAGACCTTAGCAGGACAACTTCCTTGAACGTGACTTGGAATAGTTGTGTGCCTTCTAAAGTTTGCTTCTTTGCTTGGGAAGTATGGTGGGGGAAAGCGCTTACCATGGAACATCTTAAGAATAGGGGTTTCCTGTTGGCTAAAGAAGATCTTAATCATCTTTTGATTCACTATCCATAGGTCTAGGGTTTGTGGGAAGGTCTTATCTCTATCCCAAGCTTAAACTAGGTGTGTCCCTTTTTGGCTAAGGACCTTATTTTTTGGGATAGATGCCCACTTATAAGGAAAGAGTTAAATTTGTGGATGGTAAATCCATTTTATGCATTTTAGGCAATGTGGAATGAGAAACCATAGTCTTGTGTATGACTTTTCCTAGCAGTTAACAACTTTTGCCAGCATGTTAGTCTCTTGACGGAGTCCCCATTGAGGTGGAAGAGTGTTCTTTTGTAAGAATCCTTTTGTGTATTCTCTAGGGTTTTATTAGGTGTGCGCCCAAAGTCCCACAATATCCCACATCAGTTATGAATTGGAAGGCTTATGAGTATATAAATATGAATAACATCCAACTAGTGTGAGACCTTTTGAGGGAAAAACCCAAAACAAAACCATGAGGGCCTTAGGCACAAGTAGACAATATCATACCAATGTGGTAGTACCTACATTTTATTAAGGTGGTATCTACATTTTATTAAGATAATACCTATGTATTACAATCCTAAAATATGATTATTTTCTATGAAACTATACTGAACCATCTATTTTACATTCTTTATGCCTTATTTATAATTATTTAAAATTAATGAGCTAAAACACAAAGTTTTCAATTATGTTATCCTGATAATTTTCCAATTGTGAAGTATTGGGGCAAATGCCTACTTTTTCTTTTTCTTTTTTTTTTTTTTGAGAAGAAAAAACATTCCCTTTGCATCACAAGGATTTGAACTCAGATGTTATACTCTGCCCTTGATGCGCAAGTATGTAACTGTTGGGTCCACACTATAGTCACTAACTTTACAAAACATACTAATTAATTGGTACATTTTGCATCACGGGATTCGAACTCATATGTTATACTTTATCCCTATTATAAATCCAAGCCACTTCTTGAATCATTAGGTCAAAGCCCAAGTTCGTTAACTTTGCAGAACTTATGTTACATAAGTGCCCTCGCTCCTCTGTTATTAAGTCCCAACCGCCTCTGCTTTGACATATATGTAATATAACAATTTTTACTAAAACCTGTTGGAAGAATTTTCTACTTAAGGATACATTCTTTTATGCATTAAGCTATCTTGGGGTCTGTTTGGTTCCTAATTTTGAAAACTATTTTATGGTCTTAAAAACAAGGAGAATAAGGAAAACATGAGAACACGCTTGGTTCCTTCTTTTTATTAAGCAAAACACGAAAAAACACAACACTAAATTTAAGCAATTTTGAAACAAAATGTGTTAACAATGTTTTCAAAAGCATTTCTCAATAGTTTTTCAAAACATGAATAAACAAGGCATACATTAAGGGTTCTCTTTTTACATTACACTCCTCATGGTGCATGTAAATAATTCCCTTATAAATTATTTACATAAAATATTATATTTATAGATACACTTTTAATATATGGGATAGGAAACTCCCCATGTTTCCTCATAGACAATCCTTGATTTTGTTTTCTAGATAATAAAAGGATGGTTTGATTAAAAGATCTTTTGAAAACCCAAATTTGGAATTTTGACCCTTTATCAATTTTGACATTTTGAAAAATGTCTGTTTCTTCTGAAGTGTGAGCAAACCTATATGAGTATATTTGTAGAACAAACTAAAATTAATGAACGGAAGCATGTCTGATAAAATCGAACTTTGTTTGCATAAATCAGAAACCGATCAAGTCTTGTGTTTGACACAATTTCCTTAAGACAATATATTACCCTCGCAGTGGTGCTTCGAGTTCTTAGCGGTCGTCTCGGGATAAATGATCTTCGACCTGAAAATACTTCTAAGGTTGTTTGTCGAACTAGAACTTGTCACGAGAACTTCGATCTCTTAAAATGTAATGAAATGAGAATGTTTCTATATATCTAAAATGCTTGATGGTGTGTCCTATTTATAGACTGGCTCATGACAGTTCGGTACAGGCATGAAGCTTTGGGATGGGTCGTGTCTGTTCTGTTCATGGCGAACAGACACTGTCGCGTCTGTGTGGAGAAGATGCCCATTCAGTCAAATTCCAAAACGACAATGGTAACCTATAAGAATGTAAGCATTAAGGTGAGCAGGGCAGGCAGGCCGGGCGGGGGTGTGATCAGAGCGCACGTGTGTGGTGAACCAAGCATGTGCTAAGTCCTCCCCCTTCCACAAAATGGGGGTGCCCCTTAGGGCCTAAACCCAACTACAAGGTAGGTGTATATATACTCTTTAGAAGTCTTGTTCCCATCCGATGTGGGACCGCGGCTTTTCTAAACCCCAAGCTTTTGTTACCATTTCAAGTGGTGATGTTTGGGAGGCAATTTCTAATTCCTCCTTAATGGTTTTAAGCAACTCAATATATAATCTTCATCTCCTCATGGAGGAGAACACATTCCCATGTGGACCCACTACAAAGATTTTATGGGACCCATTTTAATTTTAGCTCAAAGATAGCTAATTTATTATGCTCAAACCCATTTTTTTCCAACAATCCCCCACATGAATGAAATTGACTGAAAGTAAAGCAAATAACATGCTAACATTAAGAGAGAGTTCAGTTGGAAATTTTCTGTATAGAGGAAGGTAGCTTATGACCTTAAACCTTCCCTAGTAAAATGCTATCGGGGTTACTGATTGATCAGTGAACATGAAGTCAATCGCCAAGGCCCATTCAATCATTTAGTGTAAACCAAGGCGATAGCATTCCACCAAGAATCTTTCCTCACAGTTGGTTCTCCGCGATTGTGTTCATTTTGTTTGAACAATTCACGGTTTCATGAGTGCTCTAGAAATTTATTTATCATTCTCATATAAATGGCTAATTCTCACTCACGTAGGTGACTTCTTATGGAGGAATTGAAAATTACTTTATACCATTTGTCTTTAACAAGATATAAGAATCATTAAGCATGGCTTACATTCAACGTACCCAGTGATCATGAGCAGTAGGAGATTTATTTCTCCCGTGGTGATCTTGATAGTCACCGCAAAATTGGTTGTCCTTGGACCTAGATCTTGGGATCTCGGTCAATTTAGGTTGGGTTGCCGTGTAGGCGACTCTTTGGTGTATAGGCTTTAAACCCATTCCTCGATGATTGCCTTGCTCTCACGATGAACCTTTAGTTAAACGGATCCGCAATGTTCTCTTTTGACCTTATGTATTCAATGGTCATCATACCTTGGAGAAGTTGTCTTCGGTATTATATCTTATTCAAATATGTCGAGACTTCACGAATTATATATATGACTTCATGCTCTTCCAATTGCTGATTGACTATCACGATGAATGCAGATAGCGAGCCACGGAGTTGTGGTTATGTGGAATATCTTCTAGGAAATGTGAAACCACTGCGCTGCTGCAGCTTTATCTAGTGCAATAAACTCAAATTCCATCATGGATCTAGCAATGCATGTTTGCTTAGAAGATTTCCAAGACACCGCTCCACCACCCAGTGTAAATAGATAGCCACTTGTGGACTTCGAGTCTTTGGTGTCGGATATCCAATTCACGTCACAGTATCCTTCAAGTACTACTAGATATTTGGTAAGTACAATCCATAGTTTAGTGTATTTCTAAAATACCTCAAACTCTAACTATTACCTTCAATGGTGGGACACGGATTACTTGTGTATCTACTCAATTGTGACATAAGTATGTGCAGCGAATTTTAATGAACTAGTACATCAAGCTTCCAATTTCTTGTGCATATTCTTGTTGTGATATGCTTTTGCCATTATTTTTTGGATAAATGTAGATTTACATCTACAGGTGTTCTCGTTAGACTACTATCATCTTATTTAAATTTCATGAGAATTTTCTCAATGTAATGTGATTGAGATAATATTAGTCCATCTGATGTTTTAGAAATCTTTATCCCAAGTATAACATCGGCAACACCTCAGTCTTTCATGTTAAACTTATTGAACATTTCTTGAGTAGTTTAATGACTTCATTATTACTACCACAATGAAACATATCATCAACATAGAGACAAATGATGTGAACTATGTTTGAGTGTTAACATATACACATTGTCACACTCGTTGATTTTGAACCCATTTTTCATCATTACACTATCAAATTTTCTCCCGTATCCTTTGCTTTGGTGCTTTCTTTAATCCGCAGAAAGTTTAATAAGCCGACAAACTTTCTTTTCTTATTTGAACAATCAACCTTGGGTTGTTCCATATATATTTCTTCATCAAGTCACCATTTGAAAATTTGTCTTTATCCATTTGATGTTTCTCAAGATTATGTATATTTATGACAGCTAGTAACATTGAATTGATGATATTCTTGTAGCGGTGAATAGGTATCAAAATAGTCAAACCTTCTTTTTTCTTATGACCTTTGATAACGATTTGGCCTTATATTTATCAATAGATCCATCTACTTTCATTATCTTCTTAAATATCCGTTTTATATCCTAGAGGTTTGAACGCCAGTGGAAGATCCACTAGTTCCCACGTATGATTTTGCAACATGGATTCTACTTCATCGTTTATAGCCTCTTTCCAATATGGAGCTTCAGGGCTCGACATTGCTTCTTTAAAGCTTTGAGGCTCATCTTCTAATGAATACGTTAAAAAATCTAGACCAAAAGATTTTGATGTTCTATTTCTTTTGCTGCTTCTAGGTTCATCATCATCTTGTTGGCCTTGACTACTGCTTATTGTAGTAACATGAGTTCTTTTACTTGAGTTCGACTCCTGTGTGGATTTGTAAGGAAATACATTTTCAAAGAAAGATGTATTCCTTGACTCGATAATAGTATTGGCATGCATATCAAAAATTTCTGATTTATGAATCATAAAGCGATAAGCACTACTATTATGTGCATATCCAATGAAAACACAATCAACTGTTTTTGGTCCTATTTTAACCTTTTTAGGTATAGGTACCGGCACTTTAGCCAGACACCCCCACACTTTTAAGTATTTGTAAGAAGGTCTTCGAACTTTCCACAAGTCATAGGGGAATTTATTGGTTTTCTTTTGAGGTATTCATTTGAGAATATAATTTGCGGAAATAATTGCTTCCCCACACAAATTTTAAGGTAGTCCAGAACTTAATAGTAATGCATTCATCATTTCTTTTAAAGCTATATTCTTGATTAGGCAGCATTTGTTGAGGTGAATAGGGTGCAGGTAGTTTGGTGTGATATACGAGTTGTGAAAAAAATCGCAAAGGTGCTTCTATTCACCATCTCTATCACTTCTTATTGCCTTGATCTTTCTATCAGTTGGTTCTCCACCTCGTTCTTGAGCTATTTAAACATTTCAAGTATAAATCTTTACTTCTTAATAAGTAAACATAACAGCATCTTGTGCAATCATCAATTAATGTAAGAAAATATTTTCATACCACCTCTAGTTTGAATAAATTTCAGATCATAGATCTCTGAATGTATTAATTCTAGAGGTTCACTACTTCTTTTAATTGATTGAAAAGAAGTTCTTGCAAGTTTAGATTCCACACAAATCTCATTTATGATTTTGGACTTTATTTTAAATTTAGTAGACATTCCATATTAATTAATCTATACAATGTATTATAATTAACATGTCTAGTCTACCATACCACATTTGAAGGCTCAAGCATATAAGCGAAGGCGTGTTCTTATTAATGATGTAATAGGAGTACAATGGTCATTACATTCATTTGAAAGAACTCATTGCTCATGTACCCCTTCCCAGCCACACCCTGTTTTTAATTGAGGATGAGTTATGCGAGACAAACACTAACTTAAGCCCTTCTTACTCAACAATGATCAAACACTAGATTCTTTGAATTTTTGGCACATGCAATACATGATTGAGAGTAATTCATGTCGATGTCATCTTAATCTTACCTTCCAGCAAGGAAGAAGAGGAGTTGCCCATAAAGAGTTGTTCTCCATTATCTATGTTATGATATGATGAGAACATCTTCTTGTCTGAGCAAACATGATGAGTAGCCCTTGTGTCCACCCAACATTCTTTGGTAGTGCTACCAATGATGTTCAAAACTTGTTCACCTCTTTCAGTGATGGACCAAAATACCTATACAAATTTATAGCGTTATCACCCAAGGACTATTATCTAATCCCCATCAATAATGCCATGAAACTTGTTTGTTGTGTTCATATCGTATGTGATCAAAAGCGGTTTCCTTAAGAGTAAATCATTTTCTTCTGGTTTGATCCAGGGATCTTTGCACAAGTGTGCGGTCGAGCAGTAGTAAATTGGATTTAAGTCCGGATATCGTTCCCACGGAGATCTCGGGAATTCTCGATCAACTACCACTGACTTCTCGAACTCTATACTATTTGGACTTTGATAGGCAATTGAAATATCATATGAGCCTTAAAATAATAAAAACTAAGAGAAGTGATTTAATAACAAAATGAATTAAAGCGAAAATCTAAAATAACAATTCAGTTGATGGTTATCTTTTAAAGGGAGCATTAATCGCTATTGTGAGAACATCGATTCTACTTGAGACTACTACGTAACTTTGCTTCATGAACCACGGATTTAAAACACATCCAGGAATAAGGTAGTGCGATTGGATCTCTCATACGGCTGATGTTCATCATCTAATCTTCCACTGATTCTTTCGAAGGCAGTTAGATAACTACTTTTAATACAGGTTGCCTTGTTGCGGATATTTTCTTTCAATACTTCATACCACGAACATGGGCCTTAAACCTTAGCTAATAAGACATAGGTATAGCATGGGTTTACTTTAAGATTTCTCTTCCTCAAAATTGGAACAGTTCATCCTTTCCTTGATTAGATCCTTGCTAACACGGGATTGAACTTACTGTTCGAATCGAGGTGAACTCTCTGCTTTTTTAAATTGATAAATCATTCAACTCAATCTCGATTTCAAGTGAGAAGACGATTTATCGACTTACATTCACAGAGCTCGTTCAAATAGTTAGCCTCCTCCACTGCATAGGAACCCTCTTCTGCGCGCCCCTCAGCATTAGTTACTCTTCCTTCTCTTTCCACTGCTCCTATCTCATTTGCAGAGTGCATTCTTTTATCCAACCGATGCATCAATGCATCGGCTTAGCCTCCGTAGCGAGACATCTTGTTCCGACTCAATCATTCCATTTCCTTTAGCTCATTTCTTGCTCCCACCTGAGTTCAGAAGGGAGTCTCGTATTTACCACTAGCGAGATCCTCGATCAGTTGTCTTGCTTCTTCTGCTCTTCTTCTTCTTAATGCTCATCTGAAGCTGCATCTATTATACCTTGTAGGTATAATTCATGGAGTGGTAGAAGATGTCCATTTGTGTCTTCAGGTCTATCCCGTGCATGGGACATCTCTTGACGGCCTCTTGTATCTCTCCACAGCGATTATGCGAGGACTCTCATCTTCCCCTTGTTTGAAAGTAGTAATTTCCCCTCTTCGTTCAGAAGTGAGGGATGGAGAAGAATGCTCGGGTAAGCTTCCATGACTCTTCCCATGTGATGCCAGGATCCGTATGGTATTGAGTGAACCATGATCTGTTTATATCTCTTAAAGAGAATGGAAACAAGCTATGACAATAACTTCTAGTCTCACACCATTCAATTTAACTGTATTGGCCATTCTAAGAAACCGTCCCAAGTGTTCGTTGGGATCTTTAGAGGGGTGACCAGTGAATTGGTTATGTTGAACCATGGTGATCAGGGCTGACTTGAGCTCAAAATTGTTAGCATCTATCATTTGGGCACGTCTCGCTGCCCAGTATTCATCTTGGATAACCGGTCTCCAGAAGTCCTCCATAGTGTCTCTCTCTTGAGGTACTTTTCTTTCTTAATTCTGGTTGGCCTTGGTCAATCTTCGTCGCCACTCTACGCTATTCTGCCTCTTAGCCTTTCTTAGCCCTCTAAGTGTTCTTTCGATCTCGGTGTCTAGTAGACATTGGCTCCCTTCTTTGTGCATGAATTAACTCAAATTATAATATCTGCGAGATCAAATGAGTCGGTGATACCAAAAATTGTATTTAATATGAAAAGGCTGTACAAAAATTTCGGTAGGCTTTGCTAAACTCACTAGTTGTTGAATCATATTTTTACCAAATTTTCTATTTTCTTTTATAAATTATGTCCAAATTAGTATTTCGCTTTTTAGTGCAGATATTGATTCATCAATTCTTTTGTCCCAAACAGCAGCGCCAAAAACTTGTTCACCTCTTTCAGTGATGGACCAAAAATACCTATACAAATTTATAAGCGTTATCCTTGAGGACTATTATCTAATCCCGACAATAATGCCACATTAAACTTGTTTGTTGTGTTCCCTTATCTATTGTCTTGATCAAGCGGTTTCCTTAGAGTAAATCATTTTCTTTACGGTTTGATCGGGATCTGCAAGTGTCTGAATTCGAACAAGTAGTAAATTGGATTAAGTCAGATATCATTCCCACGAGAGTCCTCAGGGAATTCTCAATCAACTACCACGACAACTCGAACTCTATACTGGCGGGCTTTGGTAGGCGAATGGAAGCATCATATGAGCAAAATAATAAAAACTAAGAGAAGTTATTTAATAACAAAATGAATTAAAGCGAAAATCTAAAATAACAAATTGATTGATCGGTTATCTTTTAAAGGGAGCATTGAAATCTGCTATTGTGAAACATCAGTTCACCTGGGACTACTTTGTAACTTTGCTTCATGAACCACAGTTAAAACACATCCGAGGAATAAGGTGATGCGATTGGATCTCTCCTTACGTTCATCCTCCCAATCTTCACGATTCTTTGACAGAGATTATATAACTACTTTAATCTACGGTTGCCTTGTTACGGATATTTTCTTTTTCAATACTTCATACCACGAACATGAATTTGTAAACCTTGAAATACAGACATGGGTATAGCATGGGTTTACACTTCTGCAGTTTCTCTTCCCGCCAGGGGTGGGCAGTTCATCCTTTCCTTGATTAGATCCTTGCTAACATGGGATTGAACTTACTGTTCGAATCGAGGTGAACTCTGCTTTTAGGTGATAAATCATTCAACTCAATCTGATTTCAAGTGAAGACGATTTATGGAGCTTACATTCCACGAGCTTCGTTAGATCTCCATTATCGAGGTTATACCGCTGAAATTGATGCCGCTCTCTCGGGAATGCCTTCTGTGTCACTGGGAGGGGCCTCCTGGAAATCAGAGCGTAAACGATCCTGGCCAGGCCGCGATGTGGGATCGGATCTGGAATAATTCGAGAACCTGGCAAGTAGATTTATAAGCGAAGTTCGGTAACCATTCATTTCTACGGAAAGATAAATTCTAACAACGAGCTATTCAATGGAAGGTGGGTTTCTAAAATTACTTTATTACACCTACAATGGCTTTCTGATCCGAAAACCCCTTTGTAAATCGAACACTTGAATCAATTCCAATTGTCTTGAATTGAACTGATCAGAATGATAATTTGAAAGAAATAGGAAGTGCATTGACGCTTTGCGGCTACGCGATCGAATCAATTTGAAAGAAATAACAATGCATAATCTAAAATAGCGACAAAACAGAAAAGAAATTTAAAATGCGAGCCTTAGGCTACGGATCTCGTTATGAGCGCCAAGAAGTACGCTTTCGCCCGATGCGCGACTACTTATTTATAGGGTTACGATGTTTAGGGCCTTCTTGGATTCGGTCGCCCGCCCGTTTAGTTTGTTAATGTCGCGACCTCGATTCTTTGTCGCGACATCAGTTGTCTAAGCATTTTTCGCGACCCTTGGCTCTTCCTATGTCGAGCCTCGTTCTTTAATCGCGACCTCGTTGCACGACATACGTCGCGAGCTTTTATTTGGTCGCGACTTGCCTTTAGCATCCCTTGGCTCTTCCTATGTCGCGACCTCGATTCTTTGTCGCGACCTCAGTTGTCTAAGCACTCATCCATTCTTCCCAAAGAAGGTTCATCTTCTGGTCGTGACCTCTAAATGAAGTCGCGACCTTAATTCCTTGCAAGTTGTCTCTGATACCCACTCTAGGAACAATTCCTGATTCAATGTTGATGTCGCGACCTCTTCTAAATGTCGCGACTTCAATGTTCAGTCTCTTGAAAATCTTGTGTCGTGACTTCTATGTCTACTGCTCACCCTTCAATTATGTCGCAACCTCGAAATGGTGTCGCGACATCATGTCTTGTTCTTCATTAATTTATGGTTGCCTGACTTGGGTTTACATTTGCGACACCTTTCGTTTGTCTTAATTGCCCTTATGTCGCGGCCCGGAGTTTTGTGGTTGCGACCTTGATGTATTCTTCATTATTCTTTGTAAAGGCGTCGCGACACATCAGGTCCTTTCTTCCTCGTGCCTCTCTGTTGCGACATCATTTCCAGCCGGTGGTGTCATTCTGCTTTCAGCCACTTTACGCCATTCTCTTTACTACTGATATCCTCTTTCTCTTGAATTTCCCTCTTGTATAAGGTTTGGTGAGTTATTCCACATTTTCTGCATATAAATCGGTCCTTTTTTAGATAGAAATAAATCTGAAAAATGGACTTAAAATGGATGACTTTTAAGCTCATCAAACTCCCCCCAGAAACTTAAATTTTGCTTGTCTAGAGCAAGAAAGAAAGATTTATTTGTCCTCAGACAAAGGACATTTGTTTTGTTTTGCGAGTTCTTATTAATTTAATTGAAAGACTAGAATTGCATTCTTTTACGTATGTCTAGCTTCAAGTTCGGATGAAGGTTAGTCTCTACTCAATCCGATGACAAAACTAAATTGTTGAATTGTTTATAAACAGTATAGTCGATTGAGATCCTCTTTGAAAAGAAAGTAGGTTGGTCTTCTTCTCTTTTTCTTAGTGAGTCGATTTAACCCTCTTGAGGTCCTTCGAGTTTGATCCTTTCAAGATTTTCCAAATTCCATATTCTTGTTGTTCATATTGATCTCCACTAATGTAGGTAATTCCAACCTTCAAGATCACTTAGGTCTTTTAGGTTTGTAATGTCAGGCTTGGGTCTTTCATTAGTGCCCAAAAAGTGCAATTTTGAACCCTATATTAGATAGGTTTTGAGTACTTTTTGATCATTAATCATGTCATATATCCCAATTGAAGTGTTCATGTTACCTTAGTAACACTTATACCAAGTGTTTTTGGTTGTTTTGTAGACTTTTATACACATTTGGACTTCAACCTCAATGCAAATGATCGATCATGAGGTTGGAAGTTTAGTCTCATCCATCAACAAGCCCAAGAATCAATGAGAAAACCAAGGCAAAGTGAAGAAAATGAGATCACGGAGGTTGAAGACGAGGATGAGAAGCGTAGGAGCAGTGACCAATGGAGCGATAGCAGCGAAGGAGAAACACATTGATTTCGCTAAAGCTATGAATGCACCGCCTAGCGAAATTTTCATGCCTCGTCATGCTTTGCAATTAATACGACCGGCTTGATTTTGGCATATTACTCTCTTGTCCTATAATAGCCAAGTTGTTAGGCTTTTGGTATTTTCATACCTTGAGAGGCCTATATAAAGCCCCTCTTGTTTGTAACCTAATGATCGATTTTGGGAAGGAGAAGAAGAATTCTTGTAAGTTTTATTTTTGTAAATAAAGTCTTTTATTTTTAGTTTTGCTTTCTTTTCTCTCTTCTCTCTCCTCTTTCTCTCCCTTTCTCGGTTGCCAGCCTCAAAGGATGACAACTTGGAGGATGAGCGTAAAACCACTTCACTTCTTGAAGTAAAAATTTCTTCCAGGAGTAAGATCTTTAGGTTTGTTAATTGGTTCCCCACACTTTTCATGTTGCGGGTGGTGTATTCTGGTATATATTCAAAACTTAGTTGCATAACATGGGATGTTATTGTCTTGGCCAATACTCTCCATGCTTTAGGTCGGTCTTTCGGGTAGAGAGATGCCTTTGTGGTTCTTCTAGATGGTCCTTACTAGCCTGCGAGGTAATATTTACATGTTAGGGTTCTTGAGTGGGTTAAATAACATTTACGAGTTATTGTTTGTGATACTCTCCATGCTTTAGAATGCGTAACCGGGTGAGAGATGCCTTGTTATTTTTTAGATGGTATTCTGAGCCTCAAAGAATGATAATGGAATGTTAGGGTTTTAACTAAAAGTATAGCGCATCCTGTGTTGACTCAAATAGGAGTTGTTTTCAACCAGGGGAATGTAGTTAGCCTAGGATCTTAAAATCGGTGGCCTGCGAGAAGTTCTCTTTTTTATTTTTCTTGATTTTATTTTCGGTTTTCAAACCAGCCACTTAACTTTCAGTCTTTCTGAGTCATTAAGTTTTCAAACTACTCACCTTTGTTTTTAACCAAAACCAATCCAAATTTAATTCACGGGTTTTGATTTCACTCGAATCATTTAATGTCTGAGAAAACCCATCCACGTGTTCGACCCTAGACCGCTATCTTTGCGGTAGCTTGACTATGGCGGTAGGAATACGGATACAAATTTTGTTGATTAAAGCTCACCCCTACAGGTAACACAGATCAAATGGCTCAGTTCTTAGGGGATGGTGCCTTAGTGCAGAGTGGTGTGGAACACTTGTGATCCTCATCACAAGTTTTGAGTGAATTTCTTTTAATTTTCATTGTCATTTCTTTTCATTTCATATAAAAAAAAAAAGTGTTGCCGGGACCGAGTTTTAGGTATTATTTTATTTCAAATGCGAGAATCCATTTCCAGGTGGATTGAAAATTTTAAAGGCAAGCGGTTCGGGTTTAGTGGGAAAATTGGTGAGAAAAATGGAACACCCATATGGAGAGCAATACGGTCGGGAGGTAACCACAGAGCACATGACAATGAGAGACTATCACGAACCTTCCATACCGGTGGCAACAACGCATGAGAGGAACCCAGTGAATAGATCCATGAGGGATTACGAGACCATTGGATGAGTGCGCGTCTATGGTGTTCCCTCGACTTATCCACCTCCTCCCGCAAATATGATCATCCCGAACTTCCATTTTATGCCTCAACCCCTCGAGTCACCTCGGTCACCTCGGCCACCACGATTTAATTTCTCCTTTTGAAGCGGGGCCATTACGGACCTTACCAAGCGGTGGGTGATCTTGTAGTAAGAACAAAGATTCAATGCCCGATTAATTGAAAAAATCCATGCGGGAATTCCACGGACCAAAGATTAGATGGGCTGAAAGATGACTTTGAGCATAAATGGGATAACACAGATTCCATTGAAGACACAATTAGTCGACAATGTCCACGGAGGAGGATTGTCAAGTGACATAATGGCGAGAAGCAAAGTGGTAGTGACTCGTCCAAAGCAATAAAGAAATCGTGACACCGAGAGCTCCTTGAACAAGGAATTGATGGGTTCCAAAATGACTTTGAGCAAAAATCGACATCTGGCAGAATCCATCTCAAAATCCTGCTCAAAGATCTTGATCATCCGCAGGAGGAGAGTCAAGAGGAGCAGTGCTTGACCAAATAGCTAAGCCGAAAGGTGCTCAACCGCAGCTCGTGAGGAATCGGGTGCTGGAATCAGGCTCCCGAAGAACTCCAGATACCCTGTGACCGTGATACTTTTCGCCTTGAAAAAAGAAGAACAAAACACGGCCTTGTTGACTGAGAAGAGCAGTGAACATGAAACAATGGAAGGGACCCAAGAGCCCATCATAGATTGGGACACCATTGCCAATGCCTGTGCCACCTATTACCTACGGCCAAGAAATTTCCCTCGTATGACCAAGTGTACATACGCCCAATACCCGCAACAATCAAACCAAAGAAAGATCGCCCCAAAGGTAAGTCCAACCCACCACTAGTAGCCATGCAAACACCTTGAAGACTAGTGGCTCAGACATGCCCCTTTCGCCACTACATCAAAAAAGATGGCAATGCCTACATCAGATGGCACGTTGGTCGCCCGAGTGCGTGGTTCGGTCAACACCCTAATCTATGCATTTCTAAGTTCCCCCACTTTTTGTTTATTTTGTCTTGTTTAGTTTTTTATATTATCGTAGTTTATTTTGATCTTGTTAATTTTTCTTTATAAATTTTCTTTAATTTTTAGTTAATTTGTGTTTAGATTAATTTTTACTCTTCTGCAATTTTTCAGGCATTAATTTTAGTAGCTTTTGTGCAAATTTTGGAGCATATATTGCAAATCAGAAAGCAGCAGAAAAGCAGGAAATTTCGCAACCATTTCGCAACCTTAGCGAAATCATGGATTTTCACATGGGTGCCATTTCGCTACAACGAAATTTCGCTAAGCTAGCGTAAATTATGTGAGAAGCTTAAAATGGCAGGGGTTTTTCTGCTAGAACAAGGCTTTAGCGAGAATTTTTTGTTTAGCGAAAATCCTAGCCAATTTCGCTATTAGAATAGCCAATTTCGCTAGCTAGCGAAATTTCGCTAGCTTAGCGAATTTCGCTAGGACCCCACTTTTGACCTCCAATTTTGTTTCATAACTTTTCATCCGAACTCCGGTTTAAGCGTTTCTTTATCATGTAAAGCCAGAGAGTCAGAGAATCCAAATATGGCAAGAAGGAACATTTTTTAGATTATTATGAAAGTGTGTAATTTTAAAATGGTCCAACTGGTCACTTTTTTTCCTCTCTTTTCTTCTCCTAACTTGTTTATTTGAAGCTCGAACGGAGTGCATAAGGTGTCAATGGAAAGCTTGTGAGGTCTCCTATCCAGAAATGATCACATCTTATCATGGAGGTAACACTTCCTTCTCTAATTTTCCATTCCGAGCCCCATTTCTCGACACCGAGATGCTCGGGGTCAGGGGAGAATTAGGCAAAGGAAGTGGATTTTGCATTTATGTTTTGTTATTATTTCAGGCAAGCCCATTTTGTGATGTTCAGTTGGCTTGTCATCCCTTTTATAAAGCCGTTATACCACACAAATTACTTTTTCGTAAATTTGGGCCCGTTTTTGCAACAAAAAATTTTGTGGTTTTGCTCAACCCGTTGCTTGAAAATTGAAGCTAGCCCACCCTATCGACAAGTAGATTGGTTCCATGCTTAGTCGGGAAAGGGAATGATTAGCTGAATTTTATTGATTTCGACCTTTTCTTCCACCTTTAGCAACCACACACAAAGCACACATTAGATTTCAATGATAGGCTGAAAACTGTGGTAACCTTCCTTTATTTTGCATAACCTACCCTAGTTTCATTGACCGCCTTTAATAGGTTAAGGACCCCGTGAAAAAAAAAGAAAAGAAATGAAAAGAAAAAGAAAAAGAAAAACAAAAAGAAAAGAATAAAAATTGCAACGCTTTTGAAACACAGGCACGGTCAGGGTATATGGCGAAAGCCTTTAAAGCCCGGTGCCACAAACCTTCCTTTGGTTGGGAGTCGCCCGACTTTGTGTTAAGCTACATGGGTGGATAGGTGGAGTTAGAGCAAGTTGTAGGTGCTGGAGTCTCGAATTCATTGAAGTCAGGAATTGAAATCTGAAAGTTTGTGGTCGAAAGATCCTTATGACTTGGTGCCACTAAGCCTTAATTGGTTAGGAGTCATGGTAGATCCGTTACGGACTTTGATGAAGTCGAGTTTTTTAGCATTGCACCCTACAACGCAAAAGAATTGTGGAATAAGAGGTAGGTCTGATCTATTTGGTTGGATTTAGCGTCTTTGAGTCGTGGTAGTAACCGGGGTTGGGGGAGAGCCTTGGTTGTGATTTTATTATTGAAAGAGCTAATCAAATAAACGCTAGATTGGGTAGAAGTTCTGGTTGATTCATTGGAAGGGAGCTCTTTGATACTCAATTTTGTATGGTATTCATTCTCTCATGGTAGTTATTGAACACGGCGCCCAGTTGAGCGTTACTTTTCTGACCTTTGAAAATCTACATGCATCTTTTTTATTTTGCATTGCTAAGGGACTAGCAGCGTTGGGTTGGGGGGTGTGATTAGTACCCAAAGTACAATTTTAGACCCTATATTAGATAGGTTTGGTACTTTTGATCATTAATCATGTCATATATCGATTGGAAGTGTTCATGTATTACCTTAGTAACACTTATACCGACTTGAGGGTGTTTTGGTTTGTTTTTGTAGACTTTTATACATTTGGACTTCAACCTCAATGCAAATGATCGATCATGAGGTTGGAAGTTTAGTCTCATCCATCAACAAGCCAGTCGATAGAAAACCAAGGCAGGAGTAAGAAGAAAATGAATCTTGATTGAGCGGATGAAGCGAGCGAACGACAGTAGAGCAGTGCCGGAAAAAACCTGTTGATTCGCTAAAAATTGCGAAATGCACCGCCTAATGAGAATTTTCATGCCTCGTCGTAGCAATTAATGCAGCCAGGCTTCAATTTTTGGCATACATTACTCTCTTGTCCTATAACTTAGCCAAGTTATTTAGGCTTTTTGGTATTTCATACCTTGAGGAGGCTATATAAACCCCTCTTGTTTGTAACCCTAATGATCAGTTTGGGAGGAGAAGAATTCTTTGTGAAGTTTTATTTTTGTAAATAAAGTCTTTTTATTTTTAGTTTTGCTTTTCTTTCTCTCTTTCTCTCTCTCTTTCTCTCCCTTTCTCGGTTGCAAACACCCTCCAAGGATGACAACTTGGAGGATGGCGCTAAAACCACTTCCTTCTTGAAGTAAAAAGAGGCTGTAGGGTAAGATCTTTGGGATTTGTTGGTGGTTCCCACGCTTTCGTATTTGCGGAGTAGTGTATTTATGGCCATATATTCAAAACTTAGTTGCATAACATAGGATGTTATTGTCTTGGCAATACTCTCCATGCTTTAGGTCCGGTCTTTCGGGTGAGGGTACACTGTAGTTCTTTAGATGGTCCTTACTAGCCTCACGAGAGTATATTTACATGTTAGGGTTCTTGAGTGGGTTAAATAGCATTTCTGATTATTGTTTGGCAGATTGGCTGCCCGGTGACTGGGATCTGTGCTGGGTGAGAGATGCACGCTCGATGCGTCTTCCCCGAGCCTCAAAGGATAATGGAATGTTAGGAGTTTAACTAAAGGGGCCGTAAGCGCATCTGTGTTGACTGAATAGGAGTTGTTTTTCAACTCGGGGAGCTCTTAGTTAGCCTAGGATCTTAAACTCAGTGGCCTACTGCTTCAAAGTTCTCTTTCTTATTTTCTTGATTTTTATTTTGATTTGCAAACCAGCCCTTAACTTCAGTCTTCTGAAGTCATTAGTTTTCAAACTACTCTACTGACAACGAAACCAAAGAAATCCAAATTTAATTCGCCAGTTTGATTTCCTCGAATCATTTGTACGAAAACCCATGCTGTGTTCGACCTGGAGCCCGTATCTTTGCCAGTAGCTTGGCTTCCACGGCGATGGGAGGCTTACAGGATACAGAATTTTGTTGATTCGCTCACCTACCATGTGCGATAGTCTTTGGTAGGATGGATGGAACTTTGGGTTAAGATTACCCAGGCTCTTTCTCCTTTCTTACTTTTAAGCGTGCCCTTCTTTCCTTACAATTTCTTTAATTGATTCCCCCCAGACTTCATCTTTTGGGGTATCTTTGTAAATTTCTTTTGTTTAAAATTGTTCATTCCCACATTTCTCATTTTATACTTCTGTAATTCCCCAGAACTTTTTCTTTGTCTTATTCGGGAATAGTGCCAATGTTACGTCTTTTTAGGCTTTCACCTCTTAACGAACTTTGGGCTATTAACTCCCATACCAGTTGGCATTAGGGTACTAGGTGTTGAAACACTTCCCTAAGAACAATTGTTCGAGAGAGTTAGGCCCTGAACAAAACTTCTTCCTTTAAGCTTTCTTTTACATTTGTATCTTCTTTGCTTTAGATCTTTCTCTTCACCCTTGTGTTTTCTCCTTTGGTTCCCGAAAATACATACTCCCCCCGAGCTTTATCTCTTCCTCCTTCTTTGAATTTTAGGTGTCAGAGGTTCTTTGCGAAGGGATTAATTATCTAGGATGGCTTAGGATTTCCAATGGCTTGTTTTGAAGATAAGGATTGTTTTAGCTCAGGTGGGAACAAGGTGTATGCGAAGCATATAAATAAAGATGGTAAGACAACCAAGCGCGAGGATAGCACACATCATTTCTTGTTAGTTATCACCCAGGATTTGCCTTGATCAATAATAATCAACAAGTTCTAGGAATTGGTTTTGATTAACTATGACTAACCCCAGAGTGTCCTTGACTCACTTAGGTTGATGAGGAGTTACATGATTTAAGAGTTCCTGATTTCTGCACAGCTTCACATTTTATACTACAAACTCAATATATTTTGCTTCTTCAATTGCTCTGGCTGCTTTATCTTGGACTCATATTCAATTAAGTCAATTATGCAATTTGTGTTTCAATTCAATTATATGTCATTGCCCCTTGCCCTTATTACGCAAATTATTTGTGTTAAACATCTTCCTAGTCAAACTACTTCAACTGATTCAGTTATGATATGTCATGTTTTCATTCTGAACTAAATCCTAATATTCTCCTAACAATTCAAGCGAATGTAATCCTGATCTAACACAAGCAACATCATTCAACTCACTTTTCAAATTTTCTTATTTTATTCATGATATGATCTACGAGATTGAGAATCTTGATCCAGGGAAGAGAGGAAGAGGATAAATCAATGGGAAGATTTATTTTTCTTTTTTGGGGAGGAGCAAAGATGTTGGGAGGATCAGGATCAAGGGTAGTCAAAATTAGGAGAGAATTTGGGAAACTTCATTTGATTCACTTCTTCTTCTTCTTGTCATTCTCCTGCTCTATACATTTTGAATCAATTCGTTTGGTGAGATCAACTTTTGTTCGAGATCATCTTGTCTTTTTCCCAATGTCTTCATCGTGTTCTCCATTTGATCATGACTTCTAAAAATTTGGAAAGATTATTGTTGATCAAATCCAATTTCCAAGCCAATTTCCTAACCACAGGAAGGCATCTTTGTCATCTACAGCTCTTTTATCTCTTCAACCTCTTCTCTAAGTCCTTGAACAGACATGTAGGAATTTGAATCCCTTGATGCTCCATAGTTTTGGCTTCACGATGTTGAGTCCCTTTTCTTTATGATTATTTAGGAGTTGAGAATCAACGATCCCATACTTATTGTTGTAAAATATTTCATGGCTCATTCTGACTTCTTCATGAATCGTGATCTCTTTCTCATTTCCTTCTTGAATTTTTCCTCTTGATGCTCAGGATCTCCTTATACACTCTTCCCTTCACATTCCTTTCTTCTTCCCGTTTGCTGATATCTTCTTTTCGATTCCCCGATTCATACACTTCCTCTCTGAATTTTATTGGATGCTCCATTCCTTTCCTTTCTTCCATTTTCTTAAGATAGGCCAAAGGCATCTCCATTATTTGATTATTCCATGAGCTCCTAGAGCTTTCACAAGTTCTCGAGTCTGCATTCTGATAGGGGGAGAGCTGACGATGGGGTTGAGAAATTCATGGGAGCTTCCATCATCTTGTTCTCTTATCCTCTGCAAACATAAAGGGTGTTCTCTTACGGATGTGTGGATCTTCTTCTTCTTGATGCATGACCGGAGAGAGTGTCCTCTTCGTCTTGCATTCTCATTTTCTTCTCTTGATCTGCTTCTATTATAATCCCCTTTTTTCTTTTTGATTCCTGGGCCTTTGCTTACTCTGTCGAGTTAATTAGTGAAACCATGGGGCATTCTTCTTCTTCTTCCCAAGTTCCTTTCACACCAGCCCTCAAACAAAACCTCGTGATAGTTGCTGGGTGAGGGATCAAACCCCTTTTATTCCTTTCATGGTATCTCATTGTCAGTTTTTCAATGGCCTCCCGCATTAATCTTATACCCCTTGACCTGCTATAAAGAATGGTCACTTCCTTGTTCATTACCGATACGAACATATGAGTGAACCATGAAACGATAAAGCCATACTTTGCCTCTTGTTAAATCTCCACATTTATGGTCTTTTGCTCTCTTTTCCTTGACCCCTCTTCCCTTTACCATCTGTCAACTTTCTTGCAATCTTCTCACGGTTAGGGTTGTCTATCTTCTTCTTGAATTTTGATCCATGCTTACGCCTTCCATTCGGGTACATTTCATTGATGGTTTTTAGCTCCATCGGCGCAGGCTCCTCGACATAAGCAGGTTATCATGCTCCCCACGAGTTTAAGATGGAGATTGCAGAACTCTTTGCTTTGCGTATCTCGGACTTTTGATGCTTGCGAAGTTTCCCGACCTCTTTGTTCTATTAGTTTCTTAGAAAGGGGTGAAGTTTATTGGAAGCCTACTCTCGGAAACAAACCGCTCTGGCGTAGTACTTCTTCCAGGATCTGAAACTCATACATTCGAACCGTCTTCCTTTTCTTTTCTTTGTTTTTTCTTTTCCCCTTTTTCTGCATTGCTTAGGCCCAGTTTGAACTCCGATGGATTCAGACGGGTTCTCCTTGTTGGTTCTGAAGAACTTCCCGGCCCGGAGTGGGCCATATTCTTCATGATCTCGCTTAGATTTGGGACGGGTTGGCCAATTAAAACCAGTGAAATAAGGCGTTTTGGGAAGAATTTTGGATCTAGGGTTTGCAAGAATTAGAAAAAAACAAGGTAGGCGAAGATGAAGAGTTGTATTTGTGAGAATGAAATATTGGTGAGGAGTTTCTACGACATTACGGTCGATGTTATTTGTGGACTCTTTGTACTTATTTAATTGCGCATCGCGACTTAAATTTCAGAGCTACAGTGTGTCTTGTCTGTTAAATAAAGGCGATTAAAAGTTTTCTTTGTGCACTTTTCTCTTATGTCATGACTTATTATTGTTTTGTGTGACATAAGTAAGTTAATGGAAGAGCGACCTATCATCAGGTTGCGACATCTAACATATCTATCCTTTTGGTCAACAAGTAATTTCGCGGCATAGTTGAGTTATCGCGACCTTCACTATTCTTTTGAAGGAATTGTTCTTATCGACCAGATGTTACGTAGCGAACTCAAATGTCATCGCGACCTAACTTTCTGTGCGACACATGCTCTTGATCTCCCTCGATTACTTACTAGTTCTGACCAATTTGCAATTTATTTTACCTTAATTTGATGATCATACAGCTTTGCACTCCTTATTAATTTTTCAAATTCTGCCAACATCAATAAAGTACTCCCAAACAACAATTCAAACATGCATTCTATTTATTTTCCCACGAATTTGTTTAGGGAGGAAAAATGCTCCCCTTTTCAAATTATTTTATCCTGTGAAGTCTTTGGAGCCGTCCTAGAGTTGGTTCTTTCTCACTTGAGCCCTGCGATTCTGTGTAGGCACACTGCAACAATTTCAAAAAGGGTTTAATTGATCAAATACTAACTTAGCAAAGTCTACAACAAATCATTCACAAAGAATAAAAAAAAAAATCAAAACGAGTAATTAAAAAATCAAAATCTATATAAAGAAGCCCAATCTATATGGGTTTGCCTCCATGGTGCTCTGTTTGAGTCATGGCTGGACTAAGTTGTTTTAAGCCTTCTCTCCTCTGGTGCAATTTGGAGTTCTTGCCTTTCTTTCTCTTCTTTGAGATATTGCTTAGTCTTTGACGCAACCTTGAATTCTTGACATCGATCCACAGTGTTCTTTCCAGGTAATTGCCCGACACCTTTGTATATGGTCCACTCCCGGCTTTGATTTCAACTTCCACGGAAATAATCTTGTCTGGAGTTAAATAGCGAGAACGATCCTGCTGCGAACTCTTTCCTCGGAATCCTTTGATGTCTGATTTTACTGTCTTGTCCATATATATTGCATTATCATGAAACCTTGCGTTTCTCGATTCTTCTAGTTCATTCCATTAGGCAGTCTCTTCCTTTACCATTTGAAATGAAGTTGACTTCTTGATGTGAGACCGAATCCAGTTTCCCTAAGGAAGGATAAAATAGTAATTCGGTCAAAATCGGAATTTTCTAGATCTCGGACTACGTGAAAGCGGACGACAGATTTGGGGTCGTCGTGAAGTTAGCGACCACGTCGAATTTGGTTGGATTAAGGTGGTGGGATTCGCGTTTTTCGAGACGTGGGTGTTAAGGATGACCGTGGTAGGTTAAGGAGATGCGTGGCATCAAGGTGTGACAACGTAAAAGAAATGGCTCATTGAGCACATGGGTGGCATGATCCCATGAAACCCTGATGATCCCGGCGAGTGGATGATATCAAAAATAAAAGGAAAATAAAAAGAAAAAAGGGATGGAAAATTTAGAACCTGCTGATTATCTTGGGGAAGGAGGAGGAAAGGCACTCGCTTTGACCCATCGGTCAATTACTCCCGAGGGGAGAAAGCGAGAAAGAAATGAGAAAATGGGGAGAAAATGAAAGAGAAAAAGAAAGAGAAATGGCTGAGAAGGAAAGAAAAGCAAAAAGAAAGAGAGAAGAGCAGGGCAGGCTTTGTAATTTTAAGGAGGCATCATCTTCTCCACTTTCATTTTCTTCTTGGCTGGTTTGTGGGCGTGTTTGGAGATGGGGTTTAAGAGAGAAATTAGAACTCTCTCTAAGGTCTCTGACGATCGAGATGATGAGCTCAGCAATATGAGGCAAAGTTGGTCTACACGTCGAGGGCCTCACGTGTGAGGCCGGTTTGGGAGTTTCGACAAACTCAGAAGATGGGAGTTTTTCTCTTACATTTTACTTTTCTTAGGGTCTTGTATTAGGTGGGGATTTGTTTGAGTAGGGATGGCCCGTGATTTCGATTCAGATTTGGACCAGAGATGAATAAATCCTTGGTGTGGTTTGGACGATGCATGGTGTTGTATGATTTATTGTGATGTGTTATTTGCCATGGGTGAATAACGTATTTGATTGTGAGTGTGGCGGGCTGTTCCAAGGCCAGACGCGGATTTTGCAACAGCCCGGTATGAGCTAAGTTTATGTTATTATTATAAGGCTGAATAACATGATGTATGTGATTTAAATTGTTAATATATGCCAAAGTGATGTATTAGCATGAGTTGTATCTTTGGTGTTGCCATTGCATTGCCTTAGGTGGGGAGTAGCAAGTAGAAATTCCTCTTGGGCTTTGCTCACCCAGTCGTGGGGAATATATTTTCAGGTAGTGAGAGGCTAGCCCGATGGGGATGGGACCAATCACAGGGACCTTAGAGCGAAGAAATGGCCAAATCGCGCACATGTATTTTTAGCATTTTTTTAAATTCAGAGCAAGAAACCCGGAGTTTGTATAATTGGTCTGTCACAATTGTAAATAAATCGCTTTTGTATAAAATATACATTTTTATGAGCATGGCGTCTGGGGCCCAGTGGCCATTTTTGAACATGTCGTGCCTCACGACGTGAGACCGCGTAGATTCCGCGGGTTGACGGGTTGTCAACGGACACCTCGGGATTGGGGCGTCCTGACATGGTATCGGAGCTAAGGTGGCGGTTACCTTGGGGGCTCGGTGGGTGTAGAGTTAGGTATCACGAGATACAGGACTTTTTGTGTAGACACGGGATAGATCATATCAGTGTACATTTGGTGAATTAAATGTGATGTGTGATGGTGTGTTTATTATGAAATTATGTGGTGTATGCTTTGTGAATAGCATAGGAGGAAAGGTTGAACACTAGGGCGAAGAAAAGATAACCTTAGATGTTCCGGAATTTATGGCGAACAATCCCGGAATAAAAAAAAAAAAAAAAATATTTTTAAGGCAGTACTCGATTTTTTGAACATGAATTAAATGGAATTTGTGGAGTGCAGAATTTATTCAGGTTTTACGCACAAGGAAAGCAGTAATGTAATTAAATTCTAAAATTTAGAAGTGGATAAAGAAGCGATTAATACAAGCTCTTTGCATCTTTAGGAATGAGAGGAAAACTCTTTGGAGGAATTGAAAAAAAAAAAAATTGAATTTTACGGCGGTGTTCAGTTTTTGGAATAGCAGTAGATGGGTGTTGTGAAATTCTGGAAGGTTGTTCCAGTTTTCATGCATGGAAAGAGAGTTGAAATTCAACTCTTAAATTTTTAAAGTTTATGTGAAGCAGTGGGTTAGGCTACTGCATCAATGGAGTACTTGAGAAAAAAATTTCTTCGGATGAAAAAAAAAAAAAAAAATTCGCAGTTAGGATGTTGAAGTCGCGACATGGATATAG
The DNA here is from genome assembly GCA_016808115.1 of Tetrastigma voinierianum. Lineage (NCBI taxonomy): Eukaryota > Viridiplantae > Streptophyta > Magnoliopsida > Vitales > Vitaceae > Tetrastigma > Tetrastigma voinierianum. Next base: position 71,280 of record JAEQBH010002692.1, on the reverse strand, counting down.
AATTGCGACACAACGGTGTGAACGTGAAGTGGCGACCGAGGGGAAAGGGGCGCATTCAGCGACTGTTGGTCGCGCAATGAGTCTCGGGATGGGCGACGGATTTTTGGCGGTGGGAATTGATGTCGCGACATCGAAGTGAGTCGCGACGTAGTGGCACGCAAAGGAGGTCGCGGCGTGGCGTCGCGGCATGGCGAGGGCTATCTGGGCGGTGTGACATCGTGCGAGTCGCGACGCTGAAGCGTGGCGTGGACAGCGAAAGCGATTAATCGCGCCGTAGACTAGATCTTCAGCGACATAGGCGTGATCACGAGGATGTCAGCGACGAGGTGATGTCAGCGACATGGGTGGCCGTGGTTAGGCTAGAGGTGCGGATGTCGTGACATCATTTTTGATGTCGCGACATGGATGCGGTGTGAAGCGAAGAGGCGGTGGCCAGCGACGCCCAATGTGATGTCGCGACGTAGGTGGGGTATTCGATGTCAGCGACACGGTGATGTCCGCGATGGGTGGCCTCGGGAGGGTCGCGACACGGAACGATGTCGCGACACAGGTGATGGTTAGGCAAGGAAGGGAGAATTAGCGACATCGCGACTTTGGGTGCTCAGCCAGCGACTGCGCGAGCGACCTCGCTGGTGTGCGGCCCAGCGACGCAGCCACGCTGACATAGTAGCGACATGCGGCGCCTTGACATGGGCGTTGCGGCGGCGCCGCGACACGGAGCGCTGCTTGTGGTGTGCCGCCATGACATGGGCCTTGGGTGTGCGCCTTCGCAACCAACCGGGTTGTTTGATTACGCTGTTTCTGATCCTTTGTTTGGAATCGGCTGTTCATGAGCGCGTTCGCGAACGCATTCATAGAAAAAAAAAAAAAAAGAGTACAAAAATTTTTAAAAATTTTCTTGTGTATGATTTAATATATCAAATATTTATATTGCAATTACTATAAATGCAAATACGTGGTATGTGAAAATTTTTTTCTGATTGTGTGAATAGTGTCTCGAGGTGCATTTCCTTATGAGACACGTTATTGAAAATTAATTGCCTTGACATGGTGTCTAGAATTTTATTTTTCGGTGCGTGAATAGATTTCGAGTTTGTATTTACACCAGAGATCGTTATTATTATTTGCATTTTTCGATACCGCGATTTTGTGTTTCAAATTGCGTTAGGGACATATCATAGTATGATGTATATGAGGATTATGGTTGCATAGTTGGCCATGAGGAATTATATGCATGGTATGTCATTATAGGAAAAAGGTGAATGCTAAGGTTAGAACTATAACCTTAGAATTGGAATAAAAAGCGAACATGAAAGTTTTGGATTTGTTTATGGTAGTTTGGAAATTAGCAGCTTAGGAAATGAGCGGGTAAGTTCATTGTTGTCAAGTCTATTAGTAATTGGCATGTGCATTGCTAGTTAGACTGAAATGAAAAATTTAATGTTGCCATTGACATGTGTAGATGGCTGAGTCGAGGAGGGAGGGCGTGAGGTCGTCCACGAGGTTCTAACTTGAAACACCAGGTGTTTGACCGAGCGGAGCCTTTGATGAAATTTGTAAGGAGTGTATTCTTTATGTGCATGCTAGTGCAACAAGCAGCCCGAGGAGAATGGAAGCGACATCTGAGGCATCCGGGGATATGGATATTGTTGGCACTAGAAAGATCATGTTCTTCGATCGGGGAAAGAGGCGGAAGACCTGTAGTACTTGCGAGGATTAGGGACCCGAGGGGTCGAGGATTGGGCATCTAGTCGGTCATGGGCGGAGGTTGTGTTATTTACGCGTCCTTTACGGACATATGAGGAGGGATTGCCACAGGCGAGAGTCTGCGATTATGGGACACCTGAGTCCGATCATCGGGTGAGTGAGTTAGGGTTGCTGCCCGGGGTGGGCATATTGTGGTGTCTTACCATTGCCCGGTAATCCCGGCAATATAGGGAGAGGATTGCCCAGAGTGAGATCGAGTTTTGAGGCAGCCGCGGTCCCTGGCGGTAGGGCAGGAGAGGACACAGTTTGTTCCTCCAGCACCCCTAAATCACGAGGTAAGAGAGCTGATTTCGATTTGGGGCGCTATCCCGAGCACCTTGACGCCTGGATAGACGGAGGGGGCAGTGTGGGTCGAAGTCAAGGAGTGAATCCCAGTTGCGCCCAGCGGAAGGCGTGGTGGACTTTAGGGTGGTAGAACCTATTGGTTGTTGATGTCAGGTTGACATGGATGAGTTGACAACCATCAGGTTATCGATGGTGAGACCTAGTAAAGGTTGTATACGGGCAAACATTAGTTTTGGGCTTGAAGTTCGACCTTTAGAGAAGCAGTAGATGTTCTTTAGGATGTAGGGGTGAGGATTGACCTGATAGGTCGAGATTATGAGTGAGTTATCCTCTAAAGATTTTGTATGGTGGACCACGGGTTGGTGCCTGATATGGCATAATTACGTATACATGCAAAACATCGCACTTAACATGGGTGTGAGTGCATGGTGAGATCGACAACGTGTTAAGTGTTTGATGTGTGTACGTGCATTATTTGCGGTTGTGAGTCAACACGGGTAGGGTGTTGATTAGTGAAGCAATATGGAACTGACGAGCAAATGAGTCATACGGGTTAAAGAAAATGGGAATGGCTCATTCACAGTTCATAGCCACTAGGGCACCACCCCAGAGCGATAGAATTGAGTGCATGAGGTGGTTTCTTGAAAAGGAAGGTGTTTGGAGATTTGACCAACAATATTATTTATCGAGTGTGTCCTCTGATATCGGAGGGTAGTCCATATATGATAAATATCGGAGGATTTATCCACATATAATATCAATCGTCGAGTATGCCCAGTTGATATACGCCGGAGAGATTGTCCATATATAATATCAATCGTGAGATATGCCCAATTGATATACATGGAGGATTTGTCCATATCTAATATCAATCGTCGGGCCTGCCCAATTAGTATTTTTCCTTTGTTATCCACAAAATAGATTATCGGAGTATGTCCACTATTTATATCGGGTTGCCAGTTTATAAACAAATTTTTTGTTTAGAAATGGTTATCATCAGACCAGGGTTGAGTGTTAGAATTAGGAGGGCTCGAGTGAACATACGGATATGGTTATCACCCGGACTTAGAGTTGAGTATTAGGAGTCGGAGAGACTCGAGGTGAGGACGCAAGGATATGGTTATCACTTTCGACTTAGAGTTAGTGATGAAGTCGGGGTGACTCGAGATGAAACAAGCGGTCGTGGTTATCACGTGGAAGCGGTCGGTGATAAGTCGAGTGACTCGAAATTTGGATACCCGATACCGTTTCATTTTGAGTGTTAATTGAAATAAACCGGGGTTCGGTAAATGGATATCATTTGGGATATGGATTAGGTTGGCGGCTCATTGGGTTGTCGAGTGATTGTGACCTTAGGAAGGAGTCGTACGTTCTGCATGATAGGGATTATTAATAGGGTTGCATTATGCACGTGGTTGGATCGCATTATGAGTGTGGAATTCGGGATGAAATTCTTTTAAGAGGAAGAATGTAGAGACAGGAAAATCAAATTTCTGGGAAGGATAAAATGGTAATTTCGATTGAGAAATCAAGATTTTCTAGATCTGGATGACGTCAGACGACAGTTGGAATCGTCTAGTGAAATTTAGCAACCACGGCCGAATTTCGTTGGATTCGGGGTGGTCGGGTTTCACGTTTTTCGAAGGGCGTGGGGTGTTGGATGACACGTGGTGGAGTTAAGGGAGATCTGGCATGGCGCCTCAGGTGTGACACTTGGCATAAAGAAATTAGCTCTGATGAGCCACATGGGTGCGTGATCAGTGGCTCTGATGATCCAACTTGAGTGGATGATGTCGGGAAATAAAGGAAATAAAAAAGAAAAAGGGATGGAAAATTTAGAGCCACGATTGTCTTAGGGAAGGAGGGAGGCTCATCCTTTGACAGCATCTGGTCGGTCTAAAAGGGAGAGAGAAAGGCAAAGAAATGAGAAAATGGGAGAAAATGAAAAGAGAAAAGAGAAAGAGAAATGAGAGAAAAAGGAGAAAAGAAAAGCAAAAGAAAAAGAGAAGAAGTGAGGCTGAGCTTGTAATTTTAAGGAGAAGACATATCTTCCTCCCTTTCATTCTTGGCTGGTTTTTGACGGGCAGTGGGCGTGGAGATGGGGGTTTTAGAAAGTCTGAAGCCCTCTCTAAGATCTCTGACGATTGAATGATCAAGCGGCCGCTTCAGTATGAAACAAAGTTGAATTACACGTCGAGGCTAGTGAGGCCCAGTTGGGAGTTTAATAACTGAAAGGTAGGTTTTTCTCCTACTTGTTTACTTTGTAAGGGTCTTGTAATGGGTGAGGGATTTGTTGGGCGGGACAGCGTGATTCAGTTCAGATTTGGACGAATGAATAAATCCTTAGTGGTTTGGATAGTCCCGCAATTTGTTTGTGTGATTTGTGTGATGTGTGTTTGTTGCCGGCCGTTGAATAACATGTTGATTGTGAAATTGTGGGGCTGTTCCAAGACGAGCCGCGGATTTGCCTTAGCCCATGAGCTAAGTTTATGTTATTATATTTGAATAACATGATGTATGTGATTTAAATTGTTAATATATGCATGGTGATATATTAGCAGGTTGTATGTTTGGTGTGTAGATTGCGTTCTTGACTTGGAGTGGGAAGTAACTTAGTAGGAGATTCCTCTGCGGGCTTTGCTCACCAGTCGTGAGGAATATCTTTCAGGTAGTAGAGGCGCAATGAGGATGGGGCCTTGTCAGGGATGCCGTGAAGAAATAGCGAATCGGCCTTACCTTGTATTTTACATTTTTTTAAATTCTGAAGCGAAACGATTTGTATAGGTACTAATTAAATACAATTGTAAATAAATGCTTTGTATAAAATATACATTTATAGGCATAGCGTGCGGCCAGTGGCCATTTTTGAACATGTCGTGCCTCGACGTGAGACACGTAAATTCCGCGGAGTTAGTGGTGGTGCGGACACCGGGATTAGGCGTCACACTTGATGGCCCACATGGCTTTGTATTCCAATTGAAGGAGGTGAGCATGGTTTGCCAAGAACTACTACGTAGGGACATCGATGGGAGTTTTGAATGTAGATCTGTAAGCCCAGAAATTACATCCATCAAGTTTGGAAGACCAAATGCTAAGTTAACCACGAGTCTTTTCCAAGATCCTTTTAATCTCCTGTGGAAATTTACGCTTGTCCGTTAATTAAGGGTGATAAATGATATTATGTTTGATCCCATGCACGCTCATGAGCTTGCGATATTTGTTTGCAGTGGCTTCCCGAATCCTTGATGATAGTCTGGGTGTTAGAATGCGCTCGATATGTTCCTTTGCGAAACTCACTCTTTGTTAAGCGTCATTCAGCGACATTCTTGCTTCCACCCACTTGGACCACGTAATCCCGCGCTGCCCGGTAGTATGTCTGAGTTTCAATGATGGTGGGAAGGATTAAGTTAAATCTATTCCCGAAATTATCAATTACACCACCCGATATGCGTAATAAGGGCATTTAGTTCACTCTGATATTTCCAATCTTTTGGCATCTATCACATAATTTGACCCATTCGTGAATCTTTGAGATGGTGGGCCCGGTAAATCAGTTAGAGTATCTTATGAGCCGTTTTCTCCGGAAAAATGTCTCCCTGTGTTGATGCATGGCATTCATTCAAATTTTGCATTATTCACTCTACGCGCACATCTTCTTATAATCATATCGACTCTTTTAAATAGCAATGGGTCATCCCGGATGTAATACTTCTTTGTCGAGTTTTGAAGCTTTCTTTTCTATTGCAGTAGTGATTAGAGGCACTTCTCCTGACCAAGTAATTCACGATGTCGTATACCATAGGAGTTGGAATGACAATTTAAAGTTACTCTGCTCTGAGTTCATTATTGCCTTCTCTCTTTCTTTTTGTTTTCTGCGGACAAGTGATCGGCTATCACATTGTCACGGCCTTCTTATCTTTAAAATTTCCGGATCAAACTCTTGTAGTAACAACACCACTTATCAATCTTAGTTTGGCTTCCATACCGACATCGGATATTTGATTGTTTGCATGGTCGATTGTGAGCGATATCTGGGATCCCAAAATGTATGGCTGGAATTTCTCACGAGAAGCAAACTATGGTTAGCATCTCCTTTTCAGTAGTTGAATAGTTTTCTTGGAAGCTAGCTGAAGGGATTACGCTAGCATAGTATATGGCTCTGAATATCTTCTCTTTTCTTTGCCCTAATACAGCTCCCATTGCGAAATCACTGGCATCACACATTATTCGAATCCACAGTCCCGTTACAGTCTTGGTATGATAGGTCTTAGACTAAATAGTCTTGATTTCTTCAAGGCTGCCTTGCGGGAGTCATCAAATTAAACCCTTGGCCATGCTCTCGATGTCATAATGGTCTTGCTATTTTGAGAAGTCTTTGATGCTTATCTCCATAAGATCGGCATGTCCCAAAACTCCTTATCCCTTTTCTTTTTGTTTGCTGAATTGGGTGCAGTCTGATAATCAAAACCTTTGATTGATCTACTTCTAGTCCGTAGCATAAATTTTATGACTTAAAGAACATGCTATACATTACCGTGAAATGGCACTTTTCCCATTTAATGCTAGTTGTTATCCTTGCATCTTTTACAGCTCTTGTTTCAGGTTGTTTGAAACAAATGCTCCAAAGCTGGATCCATATCTTGTCAAGTCGTCCATAAAAATCGCGACCTCTCGACGAATGCGAAACATGGACATCATACACACCACACCAAAGAAAAAGCGCCAGGCATTACCTGACCGATGGCATCCTTCTGAAAGCAAAGGTGCCATAAGGGCATGTGAATGTGGTTTTCTCCTGGTCTTCAGGTGCAATGGCAATCGGTTATAGTGGGAATGTCCATCCCAGGAAACAAAAATGAGGGTTAATCACCTTCTTTGTCTAACTTATCGATCGAGAAGGCATTGAAATTATCGCTACGGTTCGCGTGTTCAGTTTAAGTGTCGATACATACTCTCCATCCCACATCACGTTCTTGTTGGAATTAACTCATTTTTCGGCTGGGATCACGGTGAACCCACGCTGCCCAGGAACCCATATCTTGGGCTAACCCGGTATGCGGATTGCATATATAAAACCCGACCGACTGACCATTTTGAGCACTTCCTTTCGACTACTTCTTTCCTTGAGAAGTAGGTTCGGTCTTGCGATGTGTAGGATGGCTTTGCATTACGCTCCAATGATGTTTGTTATACGCATATTGTGGTAGTATACTTTAATTCATCTATGGACGAGCAATCGACTCCACGATAATTCTTGAAAATTTTCAGCGACACGTTCTTCAGCATCAGTGCAGCGGAATAATCAACGAAGCACTCTTTGGTAACTCGAGTAAGCATATGAATGGCTTGGCAACTCTTTTCGCCAGCCGATGCACCTTTGGTCTCTTGATGAAATTCAGCTTCTCTTCATTATTGTCTCCATTGTCCATGTATTTGTTTAAGACTACGACACCTTTTGGTGAAGTCTGGCCGATGCGGAAAATCGAATTAACACTTTGAGAATCTTGGAAATTCATCTCATTTTCATTGATACGATTGAGCATTACAATCCTTCTGTCGAGTTGTTTGAATAGACATCATCTAACTTTATAATCTTCCCTATACATGTCTAAATTCTTCAAACTTTTGAAGCGGATTGAAGTCGTTGCTTCTTCTCTGACCACGAGTGAACTCCTTTACAGTATCTAATAAAGTGACTCAGTTCTTTAGGAATGGCCTTCCCTAGCGACGAGAGAACTTGATCCTTCTTCAATGTCGAGGATGACAAGTCGTAGGAAAAACAAATTTCCCCACCTTATGACACATGCTTCAATTACTCCTTCGAGGTTTTGCCATTCTCTGCCGTTTGGAGGTAACGGTAGTGGGAGTAAGCTCCCAGGCTTAATTCCTTGTGGAATAATGGCATTAAGTTAACTCTTGCAGAGTCGCAAAGGCCTTTGATTTCGATCTCGATAGTTGCAAGGAATGGTGAAGGCTTCACCCAGGTCTTTCATCTTCTTTGGTAAGGATTCTTCTTTATCCTTTGCCTTTATGATGTGATCGGTCCTACTCAGCCATACGCAGATTCTTCCTCTTCTTGCTTCAAATTTCCAAGAATTTGGCATAAAGTGGCATTTGAGTTACCACTTTTGTGAATGTGCTTATTTCCAACTTCTGGAAAGTTTCAAAACTTTATGACTGCTCCTATCCTTAAAACTTTTGCAGTCTGCGGAAATGGAGCTAGGGCATAGAGTTAAGGCTTTCTTGCTTCTTTCTTCTTCTTGCTTTCTTTGCTCTTTCTTCCTTTCTTTCCCATTGACTCGGCATTTTCAGATCCCTTCTCCCTTATTTGCTTTCATCTTTCTCTGACTTTTCCTTCTCTAATTCTTTTCCACTTCTAATTTTGCCTGACCATGCGATCTTCAGTTTTCTTAGTGTCCTTTGGGAAAAGCATCTTTAATTTGGTCCCTATGAGGTTGTGGATTACCCTATTTGCATTCACAGTTCTTGAGAGAGGCATTGGTGGTTGTCAGAAAAATTTGAGGTGGTTTGAAGCTTCGGTCATGAGCCTTTGTTCATGGAAGTTTAGGCTTTTTATTTTCCCGGTATTTGACATAAGTCTGAATTCGAGTCCTTTTTTACTATGATGTTCGTTTACGCCTCTCACATTCTTTGCTTCTTTGGAACCTTGGTAGACATACCCTTCTTGAAAGTTTTCCATGTCTTGGGACGTGTGCTCCTGCACCATGAGAAATTCTCATGGTTCCTTAATCTTTGAGAACTATAATGGGTTGCGAGGTTGGGGATGGAAGCTTGAAATGATATGCTCTGTGCTCGTTCAAATAGTTTAGCCTCATAGTCCACTTGCATAGAAACCTCTTGGCGCCTCGGCTAATTGGATTGCTCTTCCTTCTCTTTCCCTTTGCTCCTATCTCATTTACGAGTCATTTCTTTCATCAGTAGGTATCAATCATCAGCTTGGCCTCGCGTAGGGACATCTTGTTCAGCTCAATCATTCCATTTCCTTAAAACAAGTTCTTGCTCACGAGGATTCGAGGAAGAAGGTCTCATGGTACCTAGCAAGATCCTCAGTATTTGTCTTGCTTCTTGCTCTTCTTCTTCATAATGTCGCGTGATTGCATCTGTCTTTCTGTACAGAGTATAATTCATGGAGTCTTAGAAGATGTCCATTTGTGTCTTGGTCCTATCCGGGTGCGTAGGACATCTCGCCGAGTAACCTCTTGTATCTCTCCCAGCGATTATACAGGACTCTCATCTTCCCCTTGTTTGAGTAGTGTTTCCCTCTTCGTTGAAATTGAGGGATGGAGGAAAGAATACGCTCGAGGTAAGCTTTCATCAGCTCTTCCCATGTATTAGCAGTCCATATGGTAGTGATCAAACCATGATGCGACTATATCTTAAAGAGAATGAAACAAGCTGCGACTTAATAACCTGGTCTCACACCATTCAAATTTAACTATATTGGCCATTCTAGAAGCGATCCCAGTGTTAGTTGAGACTTGGAGGGTGACACATGAATTAGTTACATTGTTGAACCATGATGGTGGCTTAGGCTCAAAATTATTGCGCATCCCCATCATTTGTTGTCTCACTCACGAGTATTCATCTTGGATAACTGGAACCACCAGAAAGTCCTCCATATTGTCCACAGCTCTTGAGAATTTTCCTGCTGCAATTCTAGTTGGCGCTTTGCGGTCGATCTTTGTCTGCCATCTACGCTATTTACGCACTCTTAACTGCTTAGCCCTCAGTGTTTCTTTCGATCTACGGTGTCTAATTGGAAACAATTCCAGCTCCCTTCTTCTAATCGCATTGATTAACTCTTTGAAATTATAATATCTGAGGTCGAATAGGTCAGTGATACAAGTGTATTTAACATGAAAAGCTACAAAAATTTCAGTAGCTTGCTAAAAACTCTTTGTGTTGAATCATATTTTGCAAATTTTCTATTTTCTTTTTATAAATTATGTCAAACTAATTATTTAGCTTTTTGAGTGAATATTGATTCATCAAATTCTTTTGATCCGACGGCGGCGCGAACTTATTCCTCTTTGAGTGATAGGACGAAATACCTCTGAATTTATAAGCGTTATCGCAGGCCCATTATCTAATCCCAGCCCAATAATACTATTAAACTTTGTTTGTTGTGTTCCTTATCTATTGTATGCGATCAAAGCGGTTTCCTTTAAGAGTAAATCATTTTTCTTTATAGTTTTGATCGAGGATCCTTTTAAGTGTACGGTCGAGCAGTAGTAAATTAGATTTAAGTCGGATACTCGTTTCTGAGGTCTTGAGAATTAACAGTCTTTACCACAGCAACTAAGACTCTATACTATTTGGACTTTGATAGAGCAATTAAATATCCTTAGCAAACCTTAAAATAATAAAAACTAAAGAAGTGATTTAATAACAAAATGAATTAAAACTGAAAATCAAAATAACAAATTCAGGTGATCGAGTTATCTTTTAAAGGGAGCATTGAAAATCTTTTGCTATTGTGAAACATCAATTCTGCGAACTACTTTGTAACTTTGCTTCATGAACCACAGATTTAAAACCTATCCAAGGAATAAGGTAGTGCAGTTGGATCTCTCCTTACGGCACTGTTCATCATCTAATCTTCCCTGATTCTTTCGAAGACAGAGGATTAGATAACTACTTTTAATCTGGGTTGCCTTGTTCTGGATATTTTTCTTTTCAATACTTCATACCCAGAACATGGACTGTAAACCTTAGCTCCTAAGACATAGGTATAGCATGGGTTTACTTTGCAGTTCTCTTCCTCAAAATTGGGCAGTTCATCCTTTCCTTGATTAGATCCTTGCTAACATGGGATTGAACTTCTTTGTTGGTCGAGTGAACTCTGCTTTTAAATTGATAAATCATTGACTCAATCTCGATTTCAAGTGAGAAGACGATTTATCGACTTACATTCATAGAGCTCGTTAGATCTCCATTATCAGGTTCGCATACCTTTGAGAAATTGTTCCTACTCTACGGGAATGCCTTCTGCAGTATCACTCGAGAGGAGCCTCTGGAAATGGAAGCGCGAGCAATCCTATTCTGGGTATAGGACAACGATATTGGGATGATCTGAGAATAGTCGAACCAGTAGTAGATTTATAAAGCGAAGTTCGGTAGCTTGATAAATTTCTACGAGGAAAGATAAATTCTAACAGCAAAGTCTATTCAATTGGCTGGGTTTTTCTAGTTACTTTATTACACCTTGTTGGCTTTCTAATCAAGAAAACCAGCACATAGATCGGACAACGAAAATCCAAATTCCAAAATTTGTCTTGAATTAGACGATCAGACGATGAAATTTAGAAAGAAATAAGTGCACGTGCCGACTTCTACTTTAGCATTCACTTAATCCAAATCCAGATTTAGAAAGAAATAACAATCTAATCTAAAATAACAGCCAAAACAAGAAAAAGAATTAAAATACGCCAGGCCTTAGGCTACCGGATCTCGTTATGAAGCGCGAAGTACGCTCCGCCCGATGCGCGGCTACTTATTTATAGGGTTACGGTTAAGGCCTCCTTGGCAAGTTTGGTCATGGCCACGTTGGTTGTTAATGTCGCGACCTCGATTCTTTGTCGCGACATCCGATTCTTCTAAGCATTTATCGCGCCAAGCTTTTATTTAGTCGCGCATCCATTAAAAATAACTTCACATGTCACGACCTTGATTCTTCTTGCGACCTCCGTTACCTCGGCATACGTCGCGAAGCTTTTTATTTGAGTGTGACACGCTAGCATCCTTTGCTCTTTACATGCTTGGCGACCTCGATTCTTTATCGCCCAGCCTCCGTTGTCTAAGCCTCATCATTACCCGAAGTTCATCTTCGTCGCGACCTCTAAATGAAATGCGACCTTAATTCCTTGTAAGTTGTCTCTGATGCACTCTAAGGCAATTCACAGTTCAATATTAGTCTGCGACCTCTTCTAAATTTCCACGGCTTGATGTTTTGATCTCTTGAAAATGTTTATGCCGTGACTTCTATGTCTTTGCTCGCCCTTCAATTACATCACGACTCAGAAATAATTGTGCGACATCGTATCTTAATTCTTCATTAATTTATGGTTGCGACTTGGAGTTTTACATTGCTGACCTACTGGTGCACTTGTAATTGCCCTTATGTAGCGGCGGAGTTTTGCGGTTCGCGACCTTGATGTGATTCTTCATTACTGTAAAAGTGATAGCGACGCCGGATCTTTCGCTACCATTACCTCTCACATTGCGACATCATTCGGCCCGGTCATTGATGTCATTCACCTTTCATTGATTTACTCACTTCTCTTTACTTGATATCCTCTTTCTCTTGAATTTCCTGTTGTATGGCAGTTTGGTGAGTTATTCCACATTTCTGCATATAAATCAGTCCTTTTGAATGAGAAATCAATCGGAAAATGGGCCGAAAATGAATGACTTTTAAGCGCTCATCAGCCTTGGGGACCTGACTGAGAGGTTCAATATACGAGACATGCGTGCAAAGGCCATTCACTTCAGTCACATTGAAGCTGAGGCGTTTCTTCTTTGGATTCCCTTGATCCTTGCGACTACTATGGCGGGTCCTTAGCACGGTGCCCTTGCTTGTTACTTTTGGCACCGCGGAGACTTTTTAGTAGGATGCCACTTAGGACCATTGCCATTGTGCTTCCTTTTCTTGTTATTGTGGGAGGTTTGCCCTTGTTCCACAACATTGGCCTTAGATTCCATGATGGCCTTGCCTGCCTTCTTTTCAGATGCACGGTTGTCTTCCTCTATTCTCAACCTCACTATCAAGTCTTCAAGTCTCATTTCCTTCCGCTTATGCTTTAGGTAATTCTTAAATTCTTTCCATAGTGGTGGCAACTTTTCAATAATTGCAGCCACTTGGAAGGATCATTGAGACATCCTACCATGTATGTCATCACGAAATCATATGATCTTGAACTTGGCTAATATGGATCTTGGAATCAAGCATCTTGTAGTCTAGGAATTTTCCCTACAAAACTGCCAGATCTGCATCCTCGATCTGTATTTTTTTGTCCAAGGATTCCCACAGTTCTCTTGCAGTATTGAAGGCGCAATACACATTATACAATGTGTTGTCAAGTCATTCAAGATAGTTGCAAACCATAAATCAACATGCTTCCATGCTTCAACGATGGCAACCACTTGCTTTATAGTTTCATTGCCTTTAATCACGGAGCTTATCCTCTTGAAGGAAACGGGCCAAATTTAGAGTGGTCAAGTAAAACAGCATCTTTGTTGCCACCCTTGAAAATCATATTAAGCTTTTTATAGCTTCTCTCTGCTGCTCATGATCATTGGTGCCTGCTGTGGGCGTTGGAGGACTCCACGGTAGGAGTAGAATCGTTAGCCATTGCGTTTGCAACAGGTATATTAAATTAAGAAATGACTTAACGAAGTGAAGCTGATAAAGCCAAATATTAAAACAGTGTACTAGAAGTTATGTAATAAATAAAAAACGTGCTTTAGTATAGTAAAGCGAAAACGAGCAATGGCGAAGTTTTGAGTTATGTATATCAGATCTAGTAGAGAGAATAAAGCGATATAGATGTAAAAATAAATTATATTATCTGTTAATAAATGCCAAACCTATATCAGTATGACTATGAGAACATAACTAAAATTAACGAACAGAACTGTAATGCAATAAAATGGAACTTGTTTGCATAAATCAAAAACCGATCAAGTCTTGTGTTGGACCTGATTTCACTTAGAACAATACTCTTGCCCTCATGGAGTGATGCTTGAGTTCTTGGCAATTCGTCAGTAAAATGATCTCCCAACACAAAAGCACTTCCCTGGGTTGGTACGTCGAACTAGAACTTGTGTGAACACAAGTCTCTTAAAATGTAATGAAATGAGAATGTTTTCTATACCTCTTCAAATATACGACTAGAATCGATGCAGGTGGGTGTGAATAAATGTGTATGATCAAATCTATATTAATTAGGTACCAGGTTTAAATAACTCAGAGTAGTGTCATATATCTCTTAAATGCGCTCTGTAGATGATGGAATACACAATAAAACTATTCATTCAGTGAGAATAACGAGATTTGAACCATTCTGTGGTTTTGGCTTGACTCGATATATAAACCCATTCTGAGGTAGGTGGCATATCTTTTAAAGTGCGGATTAAAATTCGATGTAGGACACAAGCTTTCACAAACTAAAGCTTTGTTACCATTTTCGTGTTGATGTTTGACGATTTAATTCACTCCTTAATGATTTTGAGCAACCCAATATATAATCTTCATCTCCTCATGGAGAGAACACATTCCATGGACCCACTACATAGAGTTTGGCCGGGACCCATTTTAATTTTAGCTCAAAAGATAGCTAGTCTATATATTGTTTTGCACCAACAAAAATAATCCTTTGTTTTAGAATATTGTAAATACATGAAGAAATGGAAGGAAAATTTTGTCCAAAATGTGTTATTTTCAAGAAAAACATGGGAAATATTAGGCTTGTTTTGTTACTTGTTTTGTTGTTCTTTTAGGCAGTTTTTGAAAAACACAAGAACATTATTTGGTCTTCCTTTAAATGTTATTGTTAACTTGATTTGCATTTAAGTGTTTTTACAATATAAAGCTGGGAGCATACGTCATTCTCCATGTTTTCCTTATTCTTCTTGTTTTTGAGAACAAAAAATGGTTTTTAAAAACATAAACCAAACATGCCCTTAGATTCACAAATTTAAGGTTATTTGATGTATTTTAAATAAATATTTAATAATAAAGGTAGTCAAACAGTATCCCATGCATGTTGTTTGTGAATTTTATTGGGCTTTAATCTCCCCTTGTGTAGGGCTTGGGCTTAAAAACTAGGCTTGAGTTCAAGCTATCATGGGCTTTGCGTTGGGAGTTAGGCTCAAAGAGTAGTTCAAATTCTTAGCCCAACAGTGACTCAACAATTATTACTATGAAATTAACGCTATTTACTAGGGCTCGTACAATTTGACATGATTCGTTAATCCACCTTAGAATTGTGTGGTTTTATGAGTTTTGGTTTTATTTGGCGATATATTGTTTCAAATGAGATGCTGTTTGCAGTTTACTCAGCTGTCAGTGGATACATTTTCTATCTTATTTTTAATTAACATATTGATTATTCACCGTTTATGACCAAAATCAGAATTTTCCCTCCATTATTTACAGTATAAAGTTCTTTTATTTTAGAGTGTAAACATTAGTAAGTTAAAATTAAATATAATCTTGTCAGTTATTTATAATTAGGTTATATTGTAATAGGTACCGTGTCATAAGTAATTAATAATTGGATCGTGTTTGAATATGTTTTTGAAAACAATTATTATTCATGTTGTGATCGATTTTGATCAATATTGACGAATATTTATAATCTAAGTGGACAACCCACTACCACGAATTGGCACCGATTATTTATAGGTTTTTATTTTATATTTTTTCATAAAAGATAAATATAATTATAAAAACAAAAAACATTACATAAATGATTGAACTGAGAATCACAGTAACCCTCATAACTAATATTTGTAATTTTTTAAAAAAAAAATTGACCACAAAATACAAGAATCTAAAATACCAATTTTCCCAAAAAAATAAAAAAAAAGAAAGATACCAAATACTTTTAACTAGACCATCTATAATCCTATTTAGCTTCAACCAACACTTTATTTATTCCCACCTCTCTCTATGATCATTTTTTTTAAATATTTAATTTAAAAATAATATTTGGAGGTAATTAAAATTAAAATTAATAATAATAGTAATTAAAAGTAACGAATAGATAACATAATACAATATTAGTAAGTCAAAATATGCTCCATAGATAACATAATACACTAGTCAATTTATATGTTTATGCCATTGTATAGGCTTTGACAACAATTATTAAGTACTATGTCAAAAATACATAATTGATTAAGAAAACAAAAACAGTTTTAATGATTTAAAATAAATAATAATTTGATTTCAAAATAATAACGCCTAGCACCGCTCTATGCTTATTTGAAACAATGACTAATTATTTAAAATTTTAATTAAGCAATTATATATTTTGTACATATCTAATAAATAAAAGAAAACTTTATTAACCTAAAATCACCCGTCTTTAATTTATGCTTCTTTACATTTTTTTTTCCTTAATAAAATGATTATTTTACA
This sequence comes from Tetrastigma voinierianum, assembly GCA_016808115.1. Classification (NCBI taxonomy): domain Eukaryota; kingdom Viridiplantae; phylum Streptophyta; class Magnoliopsida; order Vitales; family Vitaceae; genus Tetrastigma; species Tetrastigma voinierianum. Next base: position 55,064 of record JAEQBH010002692.1, on the reverse strand, counting down.
TAAATCTAAATTTTTATTTATTTTTTATTAATTTATTAAACCGTCTTTAGTGCAATGTGATTATATTGGGGGGATGGAAGGAAGCGGAGCGAATTTTGGAATTTTTTTTTTTTAACAACAAGGTTTTAGATAATTTGACCATTGTTGTCTCTATTGAAAATTCTAAAAAAAAATTACAACCAAAGGCTGAACTGACCACTTTCCGCGACCAGAGGTTATTACGATGATGAATTCTAACTCTACCCCTAATTATCGTTATTATGGAGCGATGTTTATTTGTGTGAGAATGAAGTCTGGGCTCAAGCAAAAATATATCCGTCAATGATAATAAAATCAATTAATAATTGTTAATATATTGTAAGCGGGTCATTAGATATTTTAATCATGATAATAGTATCGAATATGTAATGTAGTATCAGTGTATAATCTTTGAGTAGATTCTTTTTATATAATTATCTTGGATTTGATATCGATTTAATTCTATGTTTTTATTTGAATAAATAAAATTAATTTTCTATTAAAAAATTAGTTTTTCTTTAAAAAAGAAAAGGTGAAGAACAAGGTTTTTATTTACGTGTCATCATTTGGTGGACATGAAGGAAACAATCACGTGAGAAGAGACAGCCCAACACCATTTCTACATCAAACAAATACATTTCCCACATACATATCCATGCGAAGAGCGATCCTAGTGTGTATCTAGAAATTCATCTACGAAATAAAATAAATAAATAATTAATTATTATTTTTTATTCGATTAAATAACCTAATATTATAATATAACTACATTCAAAAGAATTTATTTTAGACAATAAAGAATTGTTTTCAAAGCCCTCAACTAGACAGGCCAATCTGCCTGTTTTAACAATCCCTAAGGAATAATATTTTATTTTTAGAGCATATAATATTAGAAAATATATTTGAAAACTAAAAAATGTTTTTTGTTTTAAGTTTTTTTTATAGCTAAACATTTTTTAGTTATATTATAGTAAATTATTTGGATTCGAACCGGAACCCTTCTTCTTATATCTTTTCTAATGAAAGTTTTTAAAATAATTCTATAGCAATGGCCAAAAATTATTGATAGTGCCTAAAATAAAAGCGTGAGGTTGATTACAAAGACTAGGGAGCCTTGAGCCTAGAAACATATTCAGCATCCTTCATGAGAGGCGGCAAAGGAAGCTTCTTTGAGGCTGGTATGGTATCTAGTTACACGAGGCATGGCTCGAGGTGGCGGCCTGAGTAAGTTTGAGGCTAGTGACGAGGATAATCATTGATCGCGATTAAGGGCGCTAAGAAAAGAAAGCACTCCATATTCATTATCTGATATCATAGGGAAGAAGAATCCCCCACGATTTCGGCTCTCTAATTACCCTCTAAATATTCAATTAGCGATAAGGAAGAAAAGATCCTGCCAGTGAGGAGAGGCGCGTGCTCGTCAATGAGGAAAATCGCCCGTGATCGTAGTTGCAAATGTCAGGCAATCCCTGCAACCGCAGTGAAGGCGATCCATAGCTTGATCAACGATTCATAACCGAAAGAAAGTGAAGCAGGCATCGAGCGGCGGGCACACCTCGCGGGATCATCCTTTCAGTCACGGGTTATAGGTTATCGGCTGACCCATTTCAGCCAGTTAGCCCGACAACTCCACATGGCTCGACCCGATGTCGATAGAAAAAGCAGTGAGTTTAGTCTTTATCATAGGAGCATTTCTCTACAAATATTGATTTCTAGTGGTGATGTTATCAGCTTCCGAAGCGCCAGAGTAAGTCACGCCAACCCCCGAGGACACAAGGCTAACGGAACGGCGTTGGCGTGGAAGCCAGCACGGGAGGCGTTCGGAGCTATCCGCCGCTCAATGCGAGATGGGCCCTCGTCTGTCGATCAACGCGCTGTTGAGGGTTGGCGCCAACTCACTGGGCGGGAGACGACTGCGGAGGTGGTATTAGGCCCGCAGAGGCCGCCCGATACCATACCACGCGAGGTAACAGCACCTCGGCGCCCAGGATCTTGTGAGGAGGAGAAAATAAAAGCGGATAAAGGGCGCAGTCCTTATGTACCCCACAGGCCAGTCCGCGAAGAAAGGGGTAGCTTAGCGGGGACGCCCAGAGAGTTGACCTCCGTGAGGAGGGGAAGGAGAAGCGATCTTGGGAGCGGCGGTTCCCGGGATATCCAGCAAGAGCCTGACCACGTGGAGGCGGTAAAAGTCAGAGCCCCATTCATGGACGCTCTAGATCGATAAGCGGAATCCGTTCGGTGAAATTACTACACTTCCCCTCTCTGACAGTTAGAATGCCATGTCAGAAACTTTCGATGGATTAGAAAGACCCCATAGACCACCTCGACACCTACCAAGAACCGAGATGGAACTGACCTCGATCTAGTCAACTAAGAACTCTCCATTGCTTTGTGTCAGCCGCGGAGCCCAAAGCGTGCGGAGCGAGCTACCACCGCTAGCTATTAAACAGGCCCTTACAAAAACACAGGTCGTCTAGAGGTTCAACTCAGACCATTAGGGTGGACATCCGGGATGAAAATTCGTCATCACACGCCTTTATAGTTGGTACAGCGCATCTGATCAGACCTAATGTTCTCCGTCTCGAAGAACCCTCGGGCAAGCGCGAGGTGCTGCGTAAAGCCGAAAAATACGCCGAGCGAGGATGCCGCATGTACCAGCGGGAAGCTCTTGATATAGCGAAAGAAGAAAAACAAGGATGAAGCGGGACCACAGCCCGGAGGCGATAGATCCTGGGACGGGTCCCACGGAGGTAGGGAAGGATGAGATCGATCTCGAAGATAGCGTTAAGGACGCGGTCCACCCGGCCCGAGCTCTGACCGCAGTACGATTGAGTCGATGGCATCTGGCGTCGCCAGCGTCGCGGCATTGGTGTTCGGCGTTAAGTGCGTGAAGAGGCTCGCGTGGCGTATGATCTCAATATACGCGGCGTGAGCGTGATATTGTGTCGCATAACTGGAGCGTCCGAAGGAGGCGTTGAGGTGGGTTCTGGGTGCCCAAAACACTCATCACATGCTACATTGTTAGATCATGTTTCGGTTTATTTCATCTAGTAATAAGTCACGTTTATAAATCATATATTTGATCTTTTCGGCTTTTTGGCATTTCGGGAAAATCGGCATTTGGAGTTGTGAAGATTTGAAGAAGGAGATTGGAGGAAGCTCAGCCTCAGCGTCAGCGTCTAGGTCATTATGGCGATGTAGCCTCGTGACTAGCGTCATGACATTCCCGCGTCTTCGATGTTCGCGGGACTCTCCCTACGGGAATTTTAGATATAACAAAAGAGCGAAAAAAAGGAAGGAGGAACGAAAGACAAGCCGAAGCGATAGGAAGATTAAGAGATGCGAATACCAATATTATGTTGTATCTTCTTTCTCTCAAACTCCTAGTGATAAAACAAATGATTTTAATAAACAACGCGATGTACAACTTTTATTTCTAGGGTTTTGCTGTATTCTTGTTATATTCATATGGATTAGTTTTTGAGAATTCCAAGGTTGTTCGATTATATTTGCTTAGATCTGATATCTACTTGCTCTATTTCTTATTCATTTCACACCATGTTGTTGTTTGTGCAACACCAGCACTTTCGGGAATCTAGTTGAGATGAGGTTTAAGGGGATCAGGTGGGGTGACACTCTGTCGTCGGAGTAGAGATCTCCCGGTTCCGAATGTGGCCATTAGGGTTTAACCATTTAAGCGTCTGGTCGAAAGGTGGCTGAGACCATGCAAAGGTGCAGGCCGTGTCAAGCTCCCTTGATTTGGATTTGTATAACCCTTCTCGGTGTGTTGCAGGAGGCTACCGGCTGCCATGGTAGTAAGCGTGGTGATAAGGTTGTAGTAGTGTCATGATCCACGGGGTCATTGACAATGTGACATATCTGTCGGCATTTGATAAAATGGGCATTACAGAGAAGCTGGAACGGTAAAGCCCTTAAAAAGTTCTCTGAAAATCACCACGAGATCAATACAGCCCCGGTGCTCCTCTAGGAGGCCGCCACCAACGGCGGCAAAATTCCTCATCGTGGAGGCCCCATTGGCATACAACATGTTACTAGGCAGGCCTTCCCTCAACGCCATAAGGGACATCCCTTCCGCTTATCATATGGTTGTCAAATTCCCTATAGAGAATGGGGTAGGAAAGGCTCGAGGAGACCGGTAGGATAGCGGGAGTGCCTCGCGGCGTGTTAGGTAGACGGTTAATGACATCCACGTAGATGAGCTCGATGTGAGGTGAATGGACACTGACAGCCTGCATGAAAAGTGGAACCCGGTCTAGCCAGCGGCCGGTAAAACACCTACTTTACCTCCCAGTCAAGTTAGCCCAAGAAGGCGTCGAGACCTTCTGTCCACTTCTTAAAACAAAATGTGGAAGTATTAAACTGGAAGCAAAAGAGGACAAAGGGAGGGGTCTTGATGATCATCTTACAAGCTGATGTTGATCCCTCCTTCAAACACCCATCAAACATAAAGAAGAAGTTTACTTGGAGAGTCGAGAATCACGATCAATGAAGTCGGCAAACTCCTCCAAGCCCAACTATCACGGGAAGTAGATTACCCAGTAATTTGTCGCGTAGTTCTCGTCAAAAGAAAATGATGGCGACTCTGTATTGATTTTGCCAGTATTAGCAATTTGCTTTCGAAGAGCGACTTTCTGCCTCGGATCAGCCTCATAGTAGAGCGCCACCTCTCTCATGCGAGCTCTTAAGCTTCATGGACGCTTTCTCGACCAGCTGAGGATCGGGATGGACCCCGACCGGGAAGACCTCCTTTGGTAAGACGAGGACGTATTGCTGTCGGGTGATGCCCTTTTGGAGTTTGAAAACAGGAGCCACTTATGGAGGCTAGTAAACAAGATGTTCTGGTATATGGTACATCCATTGTGATGTATATAGATGACATGTTAGTGAGTCGACGAGCGGGGCTCCCGTTAACCATCTAGCCTGGCGTTCTAGATTCTGAGGACTACAAAGGATGAGGTCAAACCCAACCCAGTGTGCTTTAGGTCTATAAGGAGTTCTTGGGTTTCATAGTCATGATCATGAAACTAGAGGCAAATCCAAACAAAATAAGAGTTGTACTCGACATCGGCCAGCCCTCGAACACTAAAGTTGATGCCTCTTGGAGAATATTTGTATCTTTGTGTCGGGACCCGGTGGCCAGTATTACATGCTCAAATTGAAAAGGCGCTGTGGGATCCAGCACGGGCGTTCCACAGCGCTAAAAACCTACGCAAACTCTCCTATTAGGTAAGCCTTGAGGAGGCTCCTCGCGTACTCCGCAGGCGTGTTTAGGTTCTCGCTGCCGTACCGCCCTGATCGACGAGATGGGCGTAGTGATCGTTCCTAATCACTGCGGTAGGCTACGAGAGGACGGAGGAAAGATGCACGAAGATGGAAAAGCTCGTTCTAGCATTGGTGACCACTTCCAGAAGACTTCGGCCATACTTTAAACCCATTGTCAAAATTCCAGAACACCCGATGAAGCAAATATTACACAAACCGGAAACCTCGGGAGGCGGAGTGAAATGGGCCATATAGGTAAGTGAGTTGGACGTGGATACAAGCGAACGTTAGTCAAAGGAAAGTGCAGCGGTTTCATAATGGGATTGTCACTCGTGAACCTATTAGAACCACCTGGCTAGCATCCGACCTCCCCATCGGAGTTGTCGAAGTGGATGGGCTGCGATGCCATGAGTGGACGGGCTTGATTACGACCTCCTCGGATGGGACTCAGTGGAATATGCATGATTCAGTTCTAGGCCTCTGACAAGTCGAATATGAAGCCGTCATTCTTTGGACTAAACCTCGCTCCTCCACATGGGCTGATCAACTAAGGCCTTGGCGATTCTCGATTGGTATGTGAATAGAAGATGACTCTGACGAAGGTGAAAAGATGATCTATTATCTCAAAGTGCGAGTTGCTTAAAAAATTCGGACGAGGTTCAGTGGACATCAATGGCGGAGAATTCACGGCGGACGCCCTAGTTAAGTTGCATGATGTTGAAGATTTGGACAAATGGGTGATTTCGGACGTAGATCCCGGCCAAGCACTCGCTGGAACCTTTCTGTAGATCGTCATTGTCGATTTGCGTCCTCCCAATAACGACCGTACCGAGCCGATGGGATCCCATTTAGACTATCATCAACCGATACGCTGCCAATCCAAAGGAAGCATTAAACTGGGTGGCAAGGTCGCCTAGATTCGCTCTTTTCAGAAAATCCTTATAAAACTAGGTTTTTACGCACCCTCCTCAAATGCATAGGAAAGGAAGAAGCCGACTATGTACTTAGAGAGACAAGACGAAGGCATCTATGGCAACCATATCTGAGTCTCGGTGCCTTGCGTGAAAACCCTTAGGCAAGGGTATTATCGTCCACCCATGCCTCAAAGACGCCTTGGCTAACTACCGAATCCGTCATAAAGTGCAAAATCTGCCAAGAGCATGCCAAGATCTCCCATCTCCCAACTAAGACACTGACCTCGATCTTAAGGCCCTGACCTTTTCAGCAGTAGGGATTAGACATACTCAAGCCCTTACCCATTGGAAGTGGTCAATGCAAATTCGCTATTATTGGAGTGGACTACTTCACTAAATGGGCTGAGGCCGAGCCATTAGCGACAATCACCAAGCAAAGGCACGCGAACTTCTCATAATGATCCATAACTGTAGGTTCCGACCCCAAAAGCGCCATATCGATAATGGAAAATAGTTCGACAACCATAAATTAAAACTTCTTTGAGTCAGCTCGTAATCAACCGCAATGCACAGCTTCCCTATTCTCCGCACTATCTATATCACACAAGAATGTGTTCACTATAAGATCCTCCAAGCAATAATAACTGAACACAACTGGTTTCAGCAATCATAAGGAAAGTACACAAAAGTAAATTTCACCCTGGTATGTTACTGCAAAACACATGGGTCCCAAAGTTCTGTGTTTCCAATCTCAGAAACTATGCTCACCTCCAGTTTCATAATAAGACTCATGGCAGAGTCTCAACAGTCATGTCAAGTTCACTACAAAGGGCAGCAAGGTCAGTGTGTTCATAAAACTCCAAGATACAAATAACTAGAGGATCTCCCGCCCCTGCAAGGTCCCCACATCTCGTGGAAGACAGCGCAGACAAAAAGCTTTCTCTCTCTCAACCTCATATCGCTCATCCAGAACACAATGCACATGATCCAGAATGTCCGGCAATCTTTGTATATTTCAAGTCTGTTATCAAACCATAATTTCAATCCCAACAAAGATCCCGCATTTCACAAGAAAATCACAAGGATCCAATAACATCCGGTAAAAGAACTCACATAATAATCAAGAACATTCAAAACCCCCAACAGAAAGAGGTCAACACAGAAAGGTGGTTCCCAACACTCAAGAGTGTCAGCAACAGGATTTCAACAGATAAGAGAAAGAGTAAGCTTCATCACAGTCACAAGAACGGTGGTAATCCCCTCCTCCCTCCTCCTTTTCTGCTTATTTTCTACCCACCGGAACCCTCTCCCCCTCCGTCCAAGAAAGAGTTCAGAGTATCAGAATAATAAAAACCATGACCATCCTGGTACAAGGAAAATCAGGAAAGAGAAAAACATCAGAATATAATAATATTCATAAGATCAATTCATATCTCCTCCTCCTGAATAAAATACAAGATTAACAACATACATGGTGTTGTTAATGTGTAAACACTCATGGTAAACATCTCCATGTCACCATAACACACAACAAAGAAAGAAACAATAATAATAATACAAAATAGTAGCAGTAACAGGAGCGAGGGAAGAGTGGGATATGGTACGCAGTCCGCCCTCAAAGTGAACATCAGGGTAACATGATGCAGAGTTCAAATGCAACAGGACTCTCACTTCTGCACTGGTCCCACTCCAACAAGTTTTTTTTTCTCAAAAGGCTTCACTGTACAAGTTTCGGAAGTGGCCCCCCGAACCTTTTTTTCTTTTTTTCTGGTGGAAGTGTCACAAAGTTTTTTCTTGATCAAATGTCCAGGTGGTGGTGCAAAGGCAATAGGCAACAACTAACAACAACGGTGGCTGGGTGGAACAACAACAACAACGTGCAAGGCAATGAGTCCTCTCAAAAGTTTTTCAAGAAAAGAAAAAAAAAAACAACAACATAACAACAACAATAGGGTCTTTTATAAACAACAACATTTAACAACAAATGTTTCTGTTAATAAATATTTCACTTCCAATTAAGATATTTACGTTAATTAATGATCAAAACCAATTTCTTCAATTGAAAATAACAATCCCACATCCTGCCACAGATGGCATGCAACAGTCAAGAGCTCATCAAGGCAGTAAGTTTCATAAACATCATCAATAAAGGTAAGAGTTATAACAGGCTCAAGAGTCCCATAGTCTCAAAGCTTCAACGAAATCTCACTCTTAGAAGATTTAAGTCCCTTCAAGCGAATAGAAGACAAATGCAAACAGCCCAAGACTCCATAGAGAGCCTCCCACCCAGATCACCCAGCCCATCTGTCCCAGCTCTGATAACAGGTGAGGTCAACAACAAGTTCAATCCCAGTCCCACAAAGGGAGAGAGTCACAGGTAAGAGCTCGGTCCAAGAGTTCCAGCTCCATATCAACAACACTGAGCTCACTCAGCTCTGTGAGTCTGATACAAGGAGCCGGCTGATTCTAAAGTACGCACACTCCAGCTCCTTGATGAATGAAAGAGCCACAGATACCATGCTCAAAGAATGTTAATTCTACTCTAAGAACCATAACTAACCCAAAGATATATGAAACACTCAAGATATGCAGTTTCAAACTCATGCAAAGAGATGGGTCACTTGAATAAAAGTCCATAAAGTCATCCACAGATACTGCTTCGAATTTTCTAAATCATAACTGTAACAAGACTACTGATAAACACGGTACTTGGTAACTTCAAAATAACCGTGTGGACAATGAGCTCCACTTGAAAGTGAACCCCCCCTCCAAAATATATGGCAAAGCCCTCCAGATCATAAGTACAGTATCAATGCTGCACCCAGGCAGACACTGGAAGTCTAATTCGGTAAACCACGCAGCTTCAGCCCAAGAGACACCAGTTCAGAGAAAGCTCACACTCAATGGGTGGCTTTAAGCTCAAGCAGTTCTGAGCTGCCAAAGCCCTTGGTACAAAGCCGGTGTTCGCTCCGCAACTAAGGAGGTGTCAAGACGCACTCGTCAGATTTGTGTAACGCGCGCTCACAACAAATAAGAAGAACTCAGAAACAATCGTCATCGTGGTCAAGGGTGAAAGATCACCAAGAGGTGAACAGCGGCGAACGTCGGCAATCAATATTATAACAAGCTCAAAATGAGGAATAGGTTTGAAAGTGAAAAGCGGCGCGAGTTCCTTAAGACACGCAACCCAAAAGCTTCAACACATGGGTAGTCTGTATAAGAATGAATAATGAGAGACACCTCATATAATGCACTCCCATGGATTCATTCCCATCTCACCTCAATCTAGAATGGAAAAACTAAGCAAAGTCCCCAAAAGAACCTGGAAGCTTTGAGCTGTAAGAGAGCTAACCGGAGTTCCCATATGGTGCATGCGCCCATCCTCGCCGGCATCACCCTTCCTTCGAGCCACTAAGGCCACCGCTCGCGAGGTCATCGCTTAAGCCCGTGAGATTCTCGTCGTCTAGGCGCCCACTCGGTGTTTCCTAGCCTCAAAACCCTCTTTGGAAGACCCGCCAAGGTCGTGGTCTCAGACGCTAACCTCATCCCCTTAACCGCCTGCATTTCTTCCTCATCCGCCCATTGCCCGTACTCTCGATAACCTCGCAGCCTCATCCCCTCACGCCTTTAGCTCCTCCCAATGACCGCGTAGCCTCATCCTTGACCATCCACAAATTTCTATAAGCAAGAACCCGCCTCATCCCGGCCTCTTCTCTCGTTTCTTAGTTTCACGATTTCAATCACAAGGTATGCTTCAGGTCGGATCTATGCATCGTTGCATCCTCACTTAAGTGTCACACCTGAGCTCACTGCCTAGCCTCTCCTTGTTGGGAGGCGACCTCGCTTAGACGCTCTTCCGCCTCGCACCCCCTTTAAAGACAAGCCCTCATAGTTTCACATACAGTAGCCACCTCACTGAACAAGCATGCAAAGGTAAGGGCAAATCAAAATCAAAGATAGGACAAACAAATAAAGGCATCCAAACATACAATGGCTGCTCCCTGAAGCGATAAGGCCAAAACATCCTCAACAGACATGGAATCCGCCCTCTTGATATCAGAATCCCGTAGAATGGACGAAACGCCCGAAGGTATAAGAAGCTCTGACCACAAGCGAGTCTCCTCCTCCCCTTCTGCTCCAAGCAACCCCTTTCTCGTCCTCTGCTGTCGCAGAGTGACACTTAAAGCCCAGGCCGTGGGACTCCAACATAAATGGGCGTAACACAGCAGGAAGCTCTACGCTCCTCCACGAGAATTCTTTCGACCCACCACTCCGCACACCTGCGCCACGTGAGGAGGTGTGCCCTCGAACACCTCACAGCCGAACTTCACGACCCCAATCTTAATGGCCGACTATGGAGAGAAGATGTCCCAATCCACGCACCTTACCCTAAACGCAAGGTCGCTTCCTCGAGGGGAGCCCGGTGAGCTTACGCTTAACGCCCTCTACTCATTAACGACCACTCTAAGCCGAGCTCTTCCCAGCCGGGTTTCACGACTGAGGGACCCTCACGAGAAGTCTTCATGACCAAGGGCAAAAAGGGCCTCGAAGCCGAGGCCCGAGAAGGAGACACGCCAGAAGGCCCGGGAATGTCCGAATTTAATTAGCTCGTGAGTATACCTCGTACGGCACTGCCAATCTCCGTCACTCTTCATCCTTCTGGATCGAGGCCGTGCGCGAATACCCAAGACCGCATAACCAAAGCAGTTAGAAAACACCTCATGACTTTCGTAGGCTAAACCCAATTAATGCAAACGAAAGCTCACGGAGGTTCTCGAGGGCAACAGCAGTGTTAAAATACTGCCGCAGCTCCTCTCTGGCCGCCCAGACATATTCTACCAACCACCAACAAAAATAATATCGTTCCTTCCAGCAGCCGTAAAGACCCGAGATCCAAATGATCGCCTTGGCATTTGAGCTGCTTGGGCATGTACGTAAAGCCTCACCTAACTCCTTCACACTAAAGAAGTCTAAGAGCAAAGCAATGCTTGGTAAATTCCAGACCTTTATCCCTAAAGATTTGAACAATAAATACCGTAACACCCCGTGGCCGAGAAAGTCGGGCCTGATGATACATTAAAAATGCCGCAAGACGCTTTTGATGCACCGAGCGCTGCCGCCCTCGGCGCCGCCCCTGTGCGGTCGTCCCATTCTGCAAATTTCTCGAACGAAGGTAAGAAGTAAGAAAGTCAGGGCACTAAACCCAAACACCGAAGGGAGGCCTGTAGAGAGAGGCGAAATTATAACCAAGAGAGTGGCTCACACCCGACTAAGGCCCAGGAGAAGTCACATTCGCATCACCACCCTCGCAAAGCGGGGGTAGTCGCCAAGATACATGATCTCACCTTACCCTCGCTTTTCCATAGGAAAGTGGGGACCTACTGGGGACCCGATCGCAAAAATAGCGTACGCTCTGACCTTCCTTCTATCTACCCTAAGTCCGAATCTCTCAGAACTACCCCCTATGCGTAGACCTGCATGACGACTGGGCTCTGTGAGGAAGTACGATGATCGGCAAGTGTACTAAGTCGACCTAATGATAAAAAGGCAAAATTCCAACTAAAAAAGGAAAGTTATGGACAAACAATCCACCACTCGGCCAGTGGACCTATAAACTCCGTAACGGGCAAAGATAAACAGAGGAAGAAGAAGAAAGACTTAACTAAACTAGTGGAAATATGAACACGAGAAATAACCCAAGTGAGATAGAAGATAGAAATCATCAATCGCCCCACACACGATAATCCGAAAAGTTCTAGAAAAGCAGCAAAAAAAATGAGGCTACAGAAAAGAGGCTCAAGAACCGGGAAATTGAGAAAGAGGAAAACTGATAATAAGGATTAGAGAACAAGGGGAAAACGGTTCGAGTAACTGCGGGACACTTCAAAAAGATCGGAACGCTACCGAAACTGCACTCCAAGTCGAGTCATCATTGTATCGCACACCGACGGCGGACAAGCTTCGGGACCACGAACCCCGTCCTACTAATGCGGAACCTGTAATTACTCGACATCTAAGAAATCACCCGTGCCGCTTCAAGCCTGCTTTAAGAAAGGGCTGGGGGCAACTAATGGTGCCTAAAATAAAAGCGACCCACGTTTCTGCACAATGTGCCTAGTGGAACTGCCTAGAAACTGATCGCATCCTCCATGAGGTTTCAAGAAGAGCCCCACCGAGGAACTCTACCATAATGGTGTCTTCGTTCCCCCCTAAGGCATGAGCCTAGGCCGAAACTCGAGCCTAGTGGGCCGAACCGAGGACAGGCGATAATCCGGCTGAACCCACTTTCTGAGACGCAAGAAAGAGCACTCCATATTCATGATCTGATATCAATTAAGGAAAGAAGGATCCCCTACGATTCCAGCCTTTAATTATCCTCTAAATATTCAGTTAGCGATAAGGAAGAAAAGATCCCTACCCAATGGGGAAGACGCCGTATCATCATCCAACAAGGAAAGTCATCGTGATCATCCACTCATAATATCGAGCAATCCCACCACCAGTGCGGTAGCAACATAACGTCATCACCGCTTGAATTCCTTCCCTTTCCGTAAAATAAACCCGACTAAAAGATCTGGAGGTACCTGCCAACAGCACACCCCTCAACGGATCATCCTTTAGTGCAGTGTTGCATGTTATACGACGACCCAAATTTCAACGTATCGCCCAACAACTCCTACAAAGCTCCAGCCCGCATCAATAAAAGCACCACCAATTAGTTATAAATAAAAACTACTTATAAACGTTTAAAATATATGTAAAAATATTTAAAAATGAGCCGAAAATATTTCAAATTCTCAAAGAAACTTTCTATTCAATATAATATCAAATAATGATTCCAAAAATTATGTCACTCGTAATTATTTTAAAAATAAACATAGAGAGACATTATTGAATGAATAAACCCATCAAATAATTATTTGTTCATGAATGTGGGTCTACCAATTGCTCCAAGATATATCATTTTTCAAATTGAAATATATATATATATATATATATTTATTGAATTTAAAGGGAAATTTGGGTCTTAAACATATAGAGATTTTGATTTAAGTAAAAGCACACCCTCATTTTAAAAATATTTGTATATAAATTTTGCAAAATTTAAATATTTTTTATTTTTAGTAATCTTTTTAAAAACTTTTAAGATATAGAATATGGTTTAAATTTATTGTTAGGATAAATTTTCAATATATATTATTTTTAGTAAACATTTGGTAAATGTTTATTTAAAATGTCAATGGGATCCTGCGGGATTTATTTCAAGTGTTGCTTTCTATGGGAGGTGATGATGCAGAGTGGTATTTTCATCATTTGACACAGAAATTGACGAGGATGAAAAATACTGAATCCATTTATGTAGGCCCTGGTACTAGAGGGTGTAAATGAGTCAGAAGCTAATCGAATTTGACTCACAGAAATACTTTAGAATGACCTAATTAATCGAGTTCAAAGTAGATTATTGTTGAGTTCACATTACAATACACTCCACTGAACTACTCGCCAGTTTAATCAAGTTTTACTATTTTATTAATCGAGTCGAATTCAAATCGATTTTGAGTCTAGTCGAGTTCAAGTATAATTATTTATCAATTTTTTAATTGATTCGAGTTTTATCATGTTAAGCTCGAGTAGCTCGACTAATTTTCAAGTCGAGTTTCAAACATATGAAGAAAATTTCGATCAAGTTCAAATCAAATTCGCTTCAGTTTTTAATCGGGATCAGCTCGACCTTGACTCGGAGCCGTATTGACTCGATCTCACCACACTCCTACACAAGCACACTACTAACTTCCTTTTTTAATATTATTTTATTTATAAAAAATGCATATAATGTGCAATTTTTTTGTTTGCATATCACTTCGAACTTCCTTGTAAACTTTTGTCCTTTATATATATATATATTAAAAATATTTTAATGTGGCATGATGTGATGTGCAATGATGCACTACATTGCTTATGTCAGGATATCGATTTAGTGAGTGTAATGGGCTATGATCTCACACTCGGGTGATCATGAGTGGGTTCTACATCATTGGAAGACGCCTAATCCTGATTTGCACCTGGCCGCGATAACACCTTTAAAAACGGTATCGGGTAATAGCAAGAAGCATAGACACTCCTCAATAGAGGAAAGCGCTCTGACTGTTCACAGACACATTTGACTCGAAAGTCCAAAAAGTGTTGAAGACGCGGCGAGTCCCGCGATGAAACCTCTAAACTGGCTTACCCACCGAAACACACAGTTTTGATTTATAAAAAGATCATTTGAAATGATAACATCCATTAAAGTTTTGGCTTGTATTAACAAACAATTTTTTATTTCAGTACTGGCATGCGATTCATCAATGACTCGCTTATCACACATTGGTATTTGCATTGTATGGTGGGAGCCTGCGGAGGACTCGCTGTATGGTACCGCGTGATTGAGTCTCATCTCATTTCCTTTTGTAACATGGAAGCTGTGTGTGATTCCAAACCTGGCAATTGCATATCTTTAAAGCTTGAATGTAAATGTGAGTATAAGCGTTGCATTTTCACTCTTAAGTCAGAGTAGCCTCGCGTAAATTATTCCTTCTATATCGGGCGCTAGGGTTTCACCATATACGGTAGAAAATATTTCGTGTGTAGGAAGTACACCCCGTGATTTTCGCACCTCATGAGAAGCCAAGTAATTGCGAAGTTGAAAGTTTCTGCCAGGATGCCGCTAACACTATTTTTGTAGCATTTTTGGAACAACCAGTTCTAGACACAAAATTGATGTAAAAGAGTTGTAATCTAACTCCTATGGGATTGCTTCATTGATATATACTACATATATTTATGTGTATTATATCAGCCTCTGAGGGGCCAAGCCTTTCATATTGTGCAGGCCGAGCATCGGGGTAAAGCCCTATGTCGTATAAAAGACTTCAGATCCAAAAGAGAAGAAAAATGGAAGACCATAGGTTGTCTCGACTGATGTCGTGACATCGAACATGCAGAGTACCTGATGCCGCGACATCGAACAGGCAGGGTGCCTGATGCCATGACATCAGATAAGCAGAAAGTGCCGCATGTCACTACATGACGTAAGGTGTTCGACAATGGCATGGTCTCGACATCTGATTGTGGTCTGCGCCCGGATGTCGAGACATCGAGCGCGCAGTGCCCCGATATCACATCGGACATTAAAATGTATACGCGACATGGTCGCAGATTAAACAGCAGATATTGTAATGTATTTAAGTATTTTGTAATAATATTTCAAATATATTTCAAAGTTATTTAAGGTCTTTAACCAAAAAATGCAAATACCAAATAACAAGATCTTGAAAGAAATATTTGGTTAAAATACATCAAATACTTCAAAATCTGTAAATTTAATATCTTTCATGGTTTTTCCTGAAAAATAATTCATTTAAGACCAAATTACCATTTTCCATTTTAAATAAGATGCTTAAATAAAAATAACTCATTCAAGATAATGTAAGGGATATAAGGGTATAATGTTGTACTGTCAAGTGATTAGATTTTTTTTTTTTTAAATGTGATTTTGAAAAAAAAATATTTGGTTAAAAGATCAAGTCCAAACCGAGCCCAACCCAATTCGAAAAAGCCCAAGTCCATGATAATCAACCCATGAAAGGATCCAAAGACATTTCTAGATTTTTTTTTTTTTTTTGTCAAGGTGGTCAGCTCAAAATTGTGAGACTTTATCTCAAAAGCAAGTAAATGAAACTTTTTCTCCAACCCTAGTCGTGACATGGCAAAGACGTGAGCAATTATTGTTAGTAGATAACAACTCAGACAACAAGACTCTAAGTGGCAATGCGGAGCGCTTATCGAGAACGGGATGGAACGCTTTTATTCAAAATGCCTATAAAAAGAAGACTCAACTTCAGAGCAAAGGATAGTAAAAATCAATCATCAATCAACACTCTAAACGTAACATTTAAGATTTCCCCATATTTCTAGTACTAGTTCATCGCCGTGATTCCATATCTTTAGTCTTAGTTACATGTTTTCCTTGGCATACATTCGTTACTCAAGATATATCGGTAAGCTTCAATATATCATTCTCACTTATTCTACAAATAGAAATTTTGCCTTTCAAGCTAGTCCTTACGCTTTTTCTCGCTTAATACATTCACTTTTCAAGCACTTTCCACTTAGATTTTAGGGAACTGTCAAGGGAACTAGGGAATCCAATTTTCGCTTGAGCAAAAGTTAGATTTCTACACAGTTTCCATTTAAAAATACTATAATTTCCTAACACATCCGCGCATTTACCAATTCCTATGCTTTTATATGTTCTGGACCAAAATCCAATATAAATAATTATCATGAACAAGTTTTTTTTGTTTAAACAAAATCTTGTATAAAATGGAAAAGAGTATTTTAATTTTTTGTCTAAAATGAGTTATTTTTCAAGAAAACCCATGGAAAGAGTTAGATTCACAAATTTGGAAGTATTTTAAGTATTAACCAAATATTCCTTTCAAGATCTTGTTTTTTTTTTTTTTTACAATTAATCACTTGACATTACAACATTATAGTATTATGTTCTCATTGAGACTTAAGGCATCTTTCGTTCATATCTTTAAAAACTTTTTGAGAACATTTTTTGAAAACACAAAGAACATCTTTTTGGTGTTCTTTGAAATTTGTTCTCGCTTCTCTGATATGTTTTTGTGTTTTTCTCTCGATAGTAAAACTGGAACCAAAATCGGGTTCTTATTTTCTTATTCTCCTGTTAAAACAAAAATGGGGCTAAAAACAAAAACTAAATATGCCTTTAAAATATGGTTATTTTTTATACTCTACCCAACCCTTAACCATTGAGTCAAACTCATTGCCTTTCAAGATCTTGTTTGGATGCAAAGAAAATGGTTATGGTGAAACAAAAAGATGCGTAAAAACATGTGTTACATGGTAAAAATAACAATTCTTTAAAAATATACATATGTAAATACATAAAAATGAAAAATTATGCTTTTGTCTAAAATTAATTAATTTTTAAGAAAAACCACTTAAAGATATTAAATTCTTACAAATTTCTAAGATTTCGAGATTTTTTAATCAAATATTTCTATCAAGATCTTATTTGTTTTTACATCCAATCACTTAGAGCATTACAACATTACAAGATATGTTATTGTGCGTACTCCTCAAACCCGATTCTTCTTATGTTCTCGTCTTAACCTTTAACCAATGACCCGAGTCTCATCAGCTTTCAAGATCTTGTTTTTGTTAATACATCCAATCACATGGCATCACAACATTGCAGTATTTTGTTCTCATAAAGACTTGAACTTAATTATTCCATGTTCCTCGCCCAACCCTTAACCAGTGACTCGGGTCTCGTCAGCTTTCAAGATCTTGTCTTTGTTTTTACATCCAATCACTTGACATTACAACATTATAGTATTATGTTATCGTGAAGACTCGAACCTGATTCTTCTCTGTGCCCCGCCCAACCGTTAACCATTAACCCGGGTCTCGCCGGCTTTCAAGATCTTGTTTTTGTTTTTACATCCAATCATTTGAATATAATATCATAGTGGAGTATTATGTTATCGTGAAGACTCGAACCTGATTCTTCTTTGTGCCCTGCCCAACCTTTAACCACTGACCCAAGTCAACATTGCAAAGATTATGCTCTCGCATGCACTTAACCTGATTCTCTCGCTCTGCCTAACTTTTAACCACCGACTTTAGTCTCGTTTGGTTTCCCAGTCTCACTGGGCTTACAAGATCCTTTTTTGTTTTTACATCCAATCGCATGGCATCACGACATTGCATTATTTTGTTCTTATAGATACTCGAACATGATTATTCCTTGTTCCCCGTCCAACCCTTAACCAGTGCCCTAGGTCTCGTGGACTTTCAAGATCTTGTTTTTGTTTTTACATCCAATCATTAGGCATCACAAAATTATAGTATTTCACTAAACCACCTTTTGAAATCTCAAATTTTGAAATTCGAACCTTCATCAATTTTGTATTTGATTTTGATAAAATGACCTTTTTTTTTTTTTTTTTACAATGGTAACTAAAATTTCATTCATTCAAATCTGCATTACCTTTTACATTCGAACACATAAATTCAAATACAAAACATTATACGATATTTATAAATTGTGAAGAAAGGCAAATAGGCTTTAACTCTATTTTTGTAGAATTTGGAACAAACTAGTTCTAGACACCGAAATTAACGTAAAAAAAGAGTTGTAATCAACTCCTATGATCGTTTTCATTATAGTCTTAAGATGCTTTTATGTATTATATTAGACCTTGGAGGGGCCAAGCTCTTCTATATCAGCCGAAGCTGGGTAGAGCCCTATGCTAAGGCAAAAGACTAGATCCCAAAAGAGTAAGAAAATAAAGATCATAGGTTGTTCACGGATGTCGTGATGATCGGGACATGGGAGAGCTGATGCCGCGACATCGTCAGCAGGTGCTCGATGCCGTGACATCGTGACAAAAGTGGATCGATGTCACGACATCGACAAGCCGGGTGCCTGATGTCACACATAGTTGGAGATGATCGATGTAGTGCCCATGTCGAGACATCGATGCGCGGTCACGCCCCCCTCGAAACCCACCCAGGTATGACCGCCAATTCACACCTCAAGCCTTTAAAATTCAAGGTTCGGGCGTGAAACGACACTAACCTTCCTTGTAACCGGATTTTTGTCCACCACAATCACTTGTTCGTGGTAAATGCGCACTTCTAAATCCTCAAATATCAACTTTAAGAAAACCAAATACATCAACCCAAGTATACCTATCCAAATAACTTCAAACTCAAATATTCCAAATTAACTAAACTTTAACATCTAAACAACGGTCCCAAGAGAAGTTTTAAACAAATATTCTAATAAAACCATTTTCCTTCCTTAACCTCACCTCGCTCCGAACTATAGTCCCAATTTTTTAAAAGAATGTGCGGTAGCTCAAAGCCCAATAAGAAATACTAATACATTTTCATGGATCAAAAGTTTTCAATCATATAACAAATAGGAGATGTTTTTTCATCAAAAAACTTTTTGATTCAAAAAATAAGATTGAACATTAACAAAATATATTTCAAAACTTTCACATCCATTTCAAATCGGGCCATATCAAATGTAATCCAAACAATTTCATATCATCAAATTTCGATTCTCAACATTTCATATCAACTAAAATCAAATATATTTCCAAATATATTTTTCAGTCATCAAATATCAAACGCGCCCAATTGGCTGACTTTCAAACGCGCTAGTCGCAAATTGTTCCGGCGTAGATACTCGAATCCAAAATACTACTTAGTACTAGTAACTCTAACCAAACCCCCTAAGAGGCCGGGGTTGTTCAAATCACTACATCTCCCCCACTACAAGAAAATGTAAAGGTCAATCCATTATATCCCATTGACAAGGGCCGAATAGTGTGAACCATTATTCCCAGCCGACAGAAGTGTAATCAACTGTAGAAATAAATATTTCATTCAAAATTTCCAAATTACAAAAACATCATATTTCCACATTTTCTTTCGTAAACAAAACAAATCTTTCAAAAGTGGCGAATCACATAAAACTACTTTCTTTGATCCATGGATAATCAAATAAATAAAACAAATAAAACTTTTCATAAAAAACCAAGATTATATATAATTCGGGCTTAAAACAATATTTCATCCTCAAATGAGTAAAACAAATGTAATTTTTTTTTTTTTAAATCAGGTGATTAATATCCTACACGCATATATATAAAAATAATAATTTTTCGAAAAGCTATATTGTAATCCCTTACCTCAAAGCGAGACTAAAAGCTTCTGAGTAAGAGTTTAACCGAAGAATTTCACTCAATGAAATATTTCTCCTAAAATAATACAAGAGATTTATCATCATTACTTATTTATTCTTAAAACTTTTCTAATTGATACTCTTAACAATTATATTATTTCTTTTGTTCACCTCGAACATTGACAACTCCAAGGTTCAAATGATAATCATTGAATTAGGTAGTTTTACAAATTTTATAAAACTCATATTCCTTTCTCGATCTTATTTTCTTATAATTTATTGTTATTTTTATGTTTTAATCCAACTGCCCTTTTTACTAAAAAGAATAATATTAATAATATTTTACAAATTATATTATTACACAATACACATCTAGCCTTTTACCTAATACCATCATACTTGACAAACAAGTGGCTATTAACGGATCTTTATTTCCTAAAATTGCTAACAATTATTCTTAATCATATTCCTTATCTAATAAAATTCAATCCTTAATAAATATTTATTCCGCTGTAAAATACATATATCTTTTAAATACTTATCAAATACAAATATTTATACGTAATTCAAATTTTTCAAATTTATCCTATTTGTTTGTCATTATTTTCTTCAAAAATTATCCTTAAATACTTTTTTCTATCCCTACTCTAAAGTAATTCTAATATGACACCACCAATCCTTTTTTTTTTTTTTTTTTTTTTTTAAGGAACGAGAGTGAAATCTAAATCGACTTTTTGTGGTTGATCTAAACTAAGAACCAAAGAATCTACATCAAAGAAATCTAGAAAAATAAAATAAGAAAGATCTTACCTAGAGAAATTTGTTCTTCAAACCCTAGATCCCAAAGCCATACGTCCTCTGGAATTCTACCAGCCAGAGAGAAACTCAAAGAAGAATAGAAATGATTTCATTCTCTTATTCCAATTTATTCTAGGGTATCTATTAGGAAAATTACCTTTACTCCCCTTTTCATTAAATTAATTAATTAATTACTAATTGAATTACCATTATTATTTCTTTACATAACGTTTAATTGAATTATCATTATTTCCATAACGTCTAATTCAATTATCACGTACGCCATTTTCATACTTATTCTATAAAAATTCCCGTCATTATTATTTTCCCAGAATCCTATACCTATACAAATTTCGTCATTATTATTTTCCTATCTTATACCTATATTAAATTCCTAGGTGTTACGTGCAGAGTACCCGATGTCACAAATATCACGACAACGATTAAACAGTGGTGCCTTATGCTGCGACTCTGGCGTCACGACATTGACGTGCAGAGGACTGATGTCTCAACATGATGTAGGTGCTCGATGTCGCGACATTGGATGTGCACGTCGCGACATCACACAGGCTGTCGCGACATCGCACAGGCAAAGTGCTTGATGTCGCGACATGGTCGTGACATCGAACGGGCAGAGTCCCTGATGTCGCAACATTATTATGACATCGGACAAGCAGAGTGCCTGATGTCACGACATTAACTTGATGTCACGACATTGACTTGATGTCGCGACATCGCACTATTGTTCTCGGTAATTAACGCTTTTTGGCCGGGTTTTTCCTGTGCGAGCTCTCATTCATCTAGAGGAACCTAGGATTTTGAGGTAGGTGATTTCGTATGATTGTGGATCCTAAGAAAAGGGACACAATGGTGTGGTATCGAGTTACACGATATTCACTAGTATTCCGCGGTTGATGAGTGATCAACAGACCCCGGGTTCGGGGTGTCACAAATGACATTTTGAAACCATAATTTCCCCGAAAAATCTAACCATTCATCGTTCTTAACTTCTTTACCAAAATACCTACTTATTTTCTTTGTAAAATATCCCTTCCTTAAATATATGCATGTATATACAATTTTACAAGACTTTGTTTAAAATGGAAGTGCGTATTTTTATTTTTTATTTTTGTCTAAATCGACTATTTTCAAGAAAAACGATAAATATATTAATTACAAATTTCAAAGTATTTAAGGTCTTTTAACCAATTTTTTTCAAAAAACAAGATCATGGTTAAAATATTAGTTAAAATACATCAAATACTTCAAAATCCTCAGAATTTAATATCTTTCATGGTTTTTCTTAAAATAACTTTATTTTAGACAACAAAATACTCCTTTTCCATTGTAAATAAGATATTTTTAAATAAAAATAACTCATTCAGATAACAAAATATTATAATGTTGTGTCAAGTGATTAGGATGTAAAAAAAAATGTGATTTGGAAAAAAATATATATATATATAGTAAGAGTATATATATATATATATATATATATATATATATATATATATATATATATATATATATATATATATATATATATATATATATTTGGTTAAAAGATCAAGTCAAACCACAGCCCAACCTAGTCCGGGAGAAAAATCCAAGTCCATGATAATCAACCCATGAAAATGTCCAAAAGACATTTAGAATTTTTTTTTCTTTTTCGTCAAGGCACACCACTCGTAATTGTGAGACTTTATCTCAAAAGCAAGTAAATGAAACTTTTTCTCCAACCCTAGTCGTGACATGGCAGAAGTGGATAAATGACTTGGACAACAAGACTCTAGTGGGTATGTGAGCAGTTATTGGAGAAGGTGGGATGGAACAATTATTCAGAATGCCTATAAAAGGAAGACTCAACTTCAAAGCAAAGGACTGCAAAATCAATCATCAATCAACACTCTAAACAGAGCATTTCAACATTTCTCTTATGTTTCTACTAGTTCATCAGCCGTATTTTCCATATCTTTAGTCTAGTTACATGTTTTTCCTTACAAGCATTATTACTTCAAGCTTTATCGTTTCAATATGTCATTCTCAATTTATTCTACAATGAAATTTGTTATCTTTCAAGCTAGTCCCTACAGTTTTTCTCTTAGCTTTTAATATAGTCCAATTTTTAAAGCATTTTCCACTTAGATTCTAGGGAATTGTCAAGGGAACTAGAGAATCCAATTTTCCCTTGAGTAGAAGTTAGATTTCGACACAGTTTCAATTTGGAAATACTATAATTTCCTAGCACGCCCGCGCATTTACCAATTCCCGTGCTTTTGTATGTTCTTGACCAAAATCCAGCATAAATAATTATCATGAGCAAGTTTTTTTTAAACAAAATCTTGTATAGTAAATGGAAAGGGTATTTTTAAATTTTTTTTCTAAAATGAGTTATTTTTCAAGAAAACCCATGGAAAGAGTTAGATTCACAAATTTGGAAGTATTTTAAGTATTAACCAAATATTCCTTTCAAGATCCTTTTTTTTTTTTTTTACATCTAATCACTTGACATTACAACATTATAGTATTCTGTTCTCGTTGAGACTCAGGGCATCTTTCGTTCATATTTTAAAAAACTGTTTTTGAGAAAAAAATTTGAAAACACAAAGAACATCATTTTGGAGTTCTTTGAAATTTGTTCTTGCTCTCTTCTTGATTAAGTGTTTTCTGTGTTTTTTTGATAGTAAAAAACTGGGAACCAAATTTGTTCTCCTTATTTTCTGTTTCCTCTTGTTTTGAAAAACAAAAATAGTTTTCAAAAAACAAAAACCAAATAAAGTTCTAGAATATGGTTATTTTTTATGCCCCACTCCAACCCCTTAACCATTGAGCGCCAAACTCATTGGCTTCAAGATCTGTTTAGATGCAAGAAAAATGGTTATGAAATGAAACATAAAACATAAGCATGTAAAAATAATTCATTCTTAAAATATACATATGTAAATATATAAAATGAAAAAATGGTGTTTTTGTCTAAAAATTAGTTAATTTTTAAGAAAAACCACGAAAGATATTAAATTTACAAATTTCTAAGTATCTGAGATTTTTTAACCAAATATTTCTTTCAAGATCTTGTTTTTGTTTTTGTTTTTGCATCCAATCACTTAGCATTACAACATTGTAGTATTATGTTCTCGTGCAAACTCAAATCTGATTCTTCTATGTGCCCCGTCCAACCTTTAACCATTGACACCGGATCTCTTTGGCTTTCAAGATCTTGTTTTTGTTTATACATCCAATCACTTAACATCACAACATTGCAGTTTTTTGTTCTCATAAAGACTTGAACTTGATTATCCCCTCTGCTTTCCCGCCTCTCAACCCTTGCAATCATGGACCCTGCCCTTCTACTTTCAAGATCTTGTCTTTGTTTTTACATCCAATCACTTGGCATTACAACATTACAGTATTATGTTATCTTGAAGACTCGAACCTGATTCTTCTCTGTGCCCCGCCCAACCTTTAACCACTGACCCGGGTCTCGTAGGCTTTAGAGATCTTGTTTTTGTTTTTACATCCAATCACTTGGCATTATAACATTGTAATATTATGTTATCGTGAAGACTCGAACCTGATTCTTCTTTGAGGCTCTTCACCCAACCTCAACCACACGACCCGAGTCTCGCCGCCTTTCAAGATCTTGCTTCACCTGCCCCGCTGGCTTACAAGATCTTTTTTGCTTTTTACATCCAATCACTCGGGCATCACGACCTTGCATTATTTTGTTCTTAGCAGAGACTCAACATGATTATTCCCTTATTCCTTGTCCAACCCTTTAACCAAAGGTCTCCGGGTCTCGTCGACTTCAAGATCTTGTTTTGTTTTTCATCCAACTGCTTCAGGATCACAAAATTATAGTATTTTATTTTGATATAAACTTTGAACATGATTATTCCATATTCCATCCAACCCTTAACCGATGACCCGGTCTCGTTGGCTTTTCCGAGTCTCGTCGGCTTACAATATCATTTTTTGTTTTTACATCCAATCACTTGGCATCACGACATTGCATTATTTTGTTCTTATAGAGACTCGAACATGATTATTCCTTGTTCCCCATCCAACCCTTAACCAGTGCCCTGAGTCTCGTCGACTTTCAAGATCTTGTTTTTGTTTTTACATCCAATTACTAGGCATCACAAAATTATAGTATTTTATTCTCATATAAACTTTGAACATGATTACCCCCGCGCCGCCCAACTCCTAACCGCAATCCGGCCCCGTTGGCTTTCCCGGGTCTCGTCGGCTTACAATATCTTTTTTTGTTTTTACATCCAATCACTTGGCATCACGACATTGCATTATTTTGTTCTTATAGAGACTCAAACATGATTATTCCTTGTTCCCTGTCCAACCCTTAACCAGTGCCCTGGGTCTCGTCGACTTTCAAGACCTTGTTTTTGTTTTTACATCCAATCACTAGGAATCACAAAATTATAGTATTTTATTCTCGTATAAACTTTGAACATGATTATCCCCTATTCCATCCAACCTTGAACTGCATCCTATCTCGCCAGGCTTTCCCCGTGTCTCTGGCTTACAATATCTTTTTTTTTGTTTTTACATCCAATCACTTGGCATCGACATTGCATTATTTTTTTGTTCTTATAGAGACTAATATGATTATTCCTTGTTCCCTGTCCAACACTCTAACCAAAGGCTCCTCGTCTCTTCGTCGACTTTCAAGATCTTGTTTTTGCTTTTACATCCAATCACTGGTGGATCACAAAATTATAGTATTCTTATTCTCATATAAACTTCTTTGGAACATGATTATCCCCTATTCCATCTAAACCTTAATCAGACCCTTGCCTCGTTGGCTTTCTTCTCTGTCTCGCTTCTGGCCACAATATCTTTTTTGCTTTAGCATCCAATCACTCGCATCAATGACATTGCATTATTTTGTTCTTATAGAGACTCAAACATGATTATTCCTTGTTCCCCGTCCAACTCTTAACCAGTGCCCCAAGTCTCGTCGACTTTCAAGATCTTGTTTTTGTTTTTACATCTAATCACTAGGCATCACAAAATTATAGTATTTTATTCTCGTATAAACTTTGAACATGATTATTCCCCTATTCCGCTCAACTCCCAATAGGTAATCTCAGTCCTGGTCGCTTTCAAGATCTTGTTTGGATGGAAAGAAAATGACTATGGAAAAGGAAAAAAGCTTAAACCCATGTTTAATAAATGCATTGTACGGAGTTATCAACCTTTTTCTCTTATTATTCATAAATGTCTCATAAAAAGTGGCATGTTGAGTTGTCATATGTTGAGTGCCGGACTAGACATTTTGTCACGTGGAAAAATGCAACTTATCAACCACTTGTATTTAATTTTATAATTTTTGAATAATTAAAAAAAAATATATATATATATATATATATATATATATGGTATATATATATATATATATATATAGAGGTACCACTTTTTTGAATAATTTTATTCAAAAAATATACGAGTAATTCAAAATATAAAATTATTGATGTTATAAATATTTTAATGAATGACCATCATTATGAAAGGTCCTTTGGTTTTCTCACTGTAACCTTTGGTCTTCTCATTATAAGCCTATAAATATGCCTTATCAAGAGTGAATAGATCATCTTAAGTTTTCTTCTTCATCTCCTTTTCCTTATTTTATTTCTATTACAACACGTTATCAAGACGATTCCTAATGATAAAGCAGCTTCGTACATTTGCCAAAACTCGCCCACCTAGGTCCGCTTCCAAATTCCGTTTGTCAGTTGGATTTGTTTTAAAAGTTTTTCCTATATGTACTTTGTTGGCATCTAAAATTTGAAGTTTGGAGATTGCTTAAATCTTGGAAATTGATTTCCAATCGGCCATATTCTTATTTTTTTTTTTAGTTCTCTACCTAAATATTGGGAAATTGATGGCGTTTATTTTTGGATTTCTTGTTTGGTGATTGCTTTGTTATTATTTTAATAATAGAACAATAAAAGAAGATAACAAGCATCATGAGGATTCAACCAATGACTTCTATTATACTATTGTTTAAATCTACCATTATGCTATTTTCTTCTTTTTGTTATTTTTATTCTATTTATACATGGTATCATTTCCAAAGCATTTGACACCATTTTCAATTTGACATAAATTCCGCAGGAATTCCATATTGTTAGCAACATAGCTAACCCGCTTCACACTTTGAATTTTAAGAATTCAATTTTTCATCATTCCGCATGAATTTTGCAAAAACTTTGAATTTACCTGAGAATTCACATTGCAATCATTCCGTAAGAATTTTGCCTAACTCCTTGAATTCTAGCACTATTAGTACCATAATTTAAAATAAAATTTGCACATACTTTGGAATTCTCAAGAATTTTTACAAAACTATAATTTAAGGCAATAGTGTCATTTATTTTAGATTCCCGGAAAAAATCTATATTTATTTATTTCTTCTGTTAAATTTTGATCATTTTTATTACAAATTTTATTATTATTTTCGTTCCTCATTATTTTAATATGTCTAATTCACAATTAGAATTTGTTGCCCTGATATTTCCTTGACAACAACTACTTATCCCTGATTTAGACGAAATACACTTGGGATGCCTAACCTCGGGAGAAACCATCAAAGAAACTAATAGTGCATCCCTGCAGGATCGCGCTAAAGCTTTAATTTTCCTTCACATTATCTCGATGAGTCCCAAGAAGAATACCCATACCAAAAGACCCATTGCTCCTGGGCAGAGCTTAAAAATACCGATATGACCGCTTTAAAACAATAATACTCCCCAAAGCAAGATATGATTGGCTGCACTTGTGGCTTCAAAGATCTTAAGTCATTTGAATAATACACCTCGCTTATTTAAGATTAGTTCACGTTAAAGCTTTGCGGGGGAGAACATCAATCGATTTGAGATATGCCTCTCAAAAACTTTACCACTTTTCACGCCTAATGTGCTCCCGCAATACCATATGTAGAGCGTCTATTACTAAATATTATGAATTGATTGTATGTCTCCTTGTGGTCACAAAAAGGAATAACGAGCTTCTACTTCCAAAACTATCCAATCCTGTCCTGTTAGTGGTCTAAAAAGCATTTAAGTAAATGTTACGCCAGATCCCCCATTGAATGTATTGAGTGGCACAAAATAACACTATGGGGAAAGCAGACGAGGACGTGGTGGTACCTGAGGACGCGGTCGTAATAATTCCGTACATCATAACACCCACCCCCTTCAAAATAAGAAAGGCAATTCCAATCGGGCGGAAGCCGCCAAATCTAGTAATCCACCGGCTGTGAGCATAATTCACCAACAAGATAATACCCGCTATAGATGTGGGCCTTTGACCCAAGTCATCGTCACGCACTGGGCTGCATGCCAAACATTTGGTTTATCTCTACCAAGCCTCAATCAAAGATGTGCAAGAATATTGAAGTCAATTTCCTCGATGATGATGGCGATGGCGAGATTTTATCTCACTCCACTTTTGATGTTTCTACTTTGAGAATCCTATCGAAATATTTCCCATCTAATTGGTGATGGGCATGTCAATTCTGATTAGTTCTTTATTTATTTTATGTAATTCCTTTTCCACAATGTGAACCTTCAATGTTTCAAAGAGTATTTCGCTTTTATTAATCTCAAACCTTATTTTTATATATCTGAAACATGGATGCTCTACCACTTGACACCTCGAGTCAAAATCACTGGAGATATTTGTCTGGCAGACTGTGCTACAACTCATTCTATTATCCAGCAAAAGAAGTATTTTTCCCGATCAACATTAGCCTCTTCTAATGTTACTACTATTTCCGATCCTCATTAACTCCACCGAGGGTTCCCAGAGAGCCACTATTATTCTACCAAGTGGCAATTATTCTTCCACCTTCAAGATGCCCTTTATTCCACTCCAACACAAAACAATTTACTTAGTTTTAAAGATATCCTGCTGGAATGGATACCATCTAGAAACAATGAGCGATGAAACTACCGAATTTCTCCTCATTACTGCAACTCAAGATGACAAAAAATGTATTCTGGAAAAATTACGATCATTAGAATGTGGTTTATATCTCACCACCATTAACACTGTTGAATCTTATGCAATTCTGAACCCGAAGTTCAGTAACTCAACCCCCATCGTTCTATGGCATGAACGACTTGGTCATCCAGGCACCTCTATGCTTAGGCGTATACTTCACCAGTCTAATGGTCATTCCTTGACCACTGGTCATATCCAGTCATACTGATTACAACTATCTTGCTTGTACTCAAGGAAAGTTTATCACTCGACCTTCTTCCCTCAAAGTCGATTCTGACACTCCTCAATTTCTAGAACATATTCAAGGAGACATTTGTGGACTGTCATTGACTAGTGGACCCTTTCATTACTTTATGGTTCTTGTTGATGCATCCACTCGGTTGGTCTCATGTTTACCTTCTTTCTCTGGAACCTTTCTTATGCTCGTTTACTTGCACAAATTATCAAACTCAGCGCATTTTCCACGATCATCCACAGTAAGACTATCAGTTTGGATAATGCGGTGAGATGCTCTTCTCTGATTTTCATGACTATTGCATGTCCTTGGGTATAGAGGTTCAATATCCTGTTGCTCATACCCATACTCAAAATGGACTAGCTGAATCTTTCATTAAGCATTTGCAATGGATTGATAGACCATTACTCTTAAGAACCAAATTACCTTTATCTACTTGGGGGCATATGCGCATCTTTGGTTGTGCGGTTATGTCCCTATTCCTCAAACAACATTCTAAAATGGGTCCTCGCGTGGCGGATATTTATGTAGGTTTCTTTGCATTGATTATCCATTACCTTGAGCCTTTAGCGAGAGAATCTTTTCTTGCCAGTTTTGCGGATTGTCATTTTTGATGAATGCTGTTCTTTCCTTCGTTAAAGGAAGATAAGCTAAATTCTAATAAATGGCGTGAAATTACTTGGAATACACCATCATTTGTTTGCATCTTGATCCTTGTACTAAACAGTCTGAACTAGAAGTTCAAAGAATCATTCATTCTGAGGATCTTGCAAATCGAATAGGATGCTTTCACTAATCGAATAAAGTACTAAATGTATATTCAAATGATATGCACAGCCATATTGAGATCCATAGGATTCGGGAAATCTTATAAGCCGGTCCATCTAAACCACGTCTAAAATGTAGGCGATCATATCTAAAGATTCTTTCACAAGGAAAATAAAATCTAATAAGTTGCTTGCCTCTGTAGAGTCTGAAATTTTGATGAAATTATGAAAGACTCTGCAATCTGAGTCAAACCACATTAAGCCAAACACATTACAAGGGTTAAAGAGAAAGCGACTCTGAGTGATAGCCGACCAATTATCTCTATAAATGAAGAGATCTCTATAAATTATATGAATCAAGGAGAAATATGGGGCTGAAGTAGACATACTCTTGTCAGCAATGCTTTTTCTTTCCCGGTGGCTAAGGGCATCATGCAAAATACTTGTCGGGAGCCTAAGCGTAAATGAATGTCAAAATCGACACGATTAGGAAAATGGAAAGAAACTTGATTCAAGCGAGGCAAGATTGTTTAGCTAAAAGGGAGGTATTTGGACCCGATGGATTCCAAACACTAAAAAAATGTTAAGCATTAGATATAGATGGGTCTTTGTCACGAAAAAATAAATGAAAATAATGAAATCATACGATATAAAGCTCACGTTGTTGGGTTTTCCACAAAGGCAGGTATTGACTGTGACACATTCACGATAATGGATCTGATGACCTTTAGATATTTAATACATTTAGCGATTTGAAGGACTGAAATGCATTTGATGGATGTTGTCACGGCCTTATTTCTATGGATCCGTAGATAGTGACATATACATGAAAATCCTTTGAAGGATTTACATTGCACGAAGCAAAATTTTCAAAACCATAGTATGTATTCAATAAGTTACCTTGATCCTTGCATGGACTCGAAACAATATAGTCAAAATGTGGTGTCGTTTGAGTACATACTTATTGAAAGAAGGATATGTAAATAATTCAAGCTGTCCATCCATGTGTATTTATTAAGAAAACAGAAGTCAGTTTGACAATTATAGCAGTATATGTGGATGATTTGAATCTAATAGGGACCCACGAAGGGCCACAGAAGCTTGCTAATTATTTAAAGAAGGAATTTGAGATGAAAGATCTAGGTAAGACTAGATATTGCCTCCTGTGAATCAATGTTCTCAAATGGCATTTTATCCATCAATCAACATACAACGAAAAGTCTTTAAGCGCTTTTACATGGACAAAGCCCATCCCTTAACTCCTATGGTTGTAAGATCCCTTGAAGTGAATGATAACCATTTTAAGTCCTAAGAAGAGAATGAAACTCCTTGGTCGAAGTACCATACTTAAGTGCAATTAGAGCACTAATGTATCTTCTGAGTGTGCAGTAGGACATAGCCTTTCGGTGAACTTGCAAGATATAGCTCAGCGCCTACTCTTAGGCATTCGAACGGAGTAAAACATTTGTTGAGATACCTTCGTGGAACAAGTGATATAGGGTTCTTTTATTCCAAAGTACCAAAACCAGAGTTACTTGGTTATACTTGTAACACCAGCCACAGGAGGTGTACGATTACAACAAGCGTAGGGGCATATAAGGCTCTAAGTGTCACATTGCAAGTATTTGGAGACTAAAGTAGGAAATGAAAGTTTATGGAACCCGGGATTTTTGTATGAGAACAAGGGTACAATTGTCATTTAGCAAAAAGGGATAGGAAAATCAAAATCAAAGTAGAGATGGGCCATAGTAGGAATTTCAAAAGTTGATTTGCAATATTTAAAGATGAGGTAAAATTTGCAATTAGTGAAAAGTTGAAAATATGAAAATGGGAAAACAAAAAAGCGAAAATTCATTTGGTCTCAAAGTTTGCCATAGCAAACCGTGAGAAGAAAGAGCAGGAGAGGAGGAGGAGGAAGAAGAGGAAGAAGAAGGAGAAGGAGAAGAAGAACAAAGGTATGTTTTTTTTTTTATGGAATCAAGTGTCTTTTGGATGTCTAGAGTTATTGGTGTGATTGCTAGGGTTTTTCTATGGAGATTAGGTTGTTC
Organism: Tetrastigma voinierianum; assembly: GCA_016808115.1. Lineage (NCBI taxonomy): Eukaryota > Viridiplantae > Streptophyta > Magnoliopsida > Vitales > Vitaceae > Tetrastigma > Tetrastigma voinierianum. The sequence continues at coordinate 23,208 of JAEQBH010002692.1, read as the reverse complement.
CAAACCTGGGTTTTTTGGTTGAAGATCACACAAAACCTTGAATTGTTGAGGTTTTGTGGATTAAAACCCAATTGGGAGAAAATAACCATGGAATCATCAAATTATGTGGTTTTATAAAGGTGAGTGGACCTTAGGTAGGGTTCTTGGATTTTCACCTAGGGTTTTGTGGTATGAAGTTCCAAATCACCAATTCAGAATTTGTGAAGTTGGTTTGGATGAATTCCATGTTGGTTTTGATGGTGTTGTAAAGGAGAATGTTAGGTTTTAAAGGAAATTGTCAAAATTTGGTAAAACCCCTGTTTTATTTTGGTTATAGATTAAGTTATAATCATTCCAAATGAATTGATTTCAATTGGTAAGAACCATAAGAGATAGGGCTACAAATGTATAGAAGGAACGAAGAAAAATTTGTAGCTCTAAAGATACAAATACGGGCGAAAGGTGACTCGTGTGGCTCACTGATTTTGCTGTTTTGGGTATGGTTGTAGTGTTTGGCCATAAGTGAGTTTCACTCATCCAAATTGGGTGATTCAATTGGAGAAGAAACCTTAGAATCATAGCTTCAAATGAGTGAAGAAACCATTTCCAATTTATGGTTAAAAGATCCCAGAAATCAAGGATAACAGTAGGTGATTCAGTGAGTTTGGAATCAAAAACATGTTGTAACTTGTGTTATGTGGTTGAGGGCCTTAGAGAAGGAATTTTACATTGAAATTTTAAAGAGATGTCATTGGATATATAAAGGACTGATCTGGAGAGTTTCATAATTTTTGAAGACCTTTTGAATAATTTTGGGTAATAAAGTCCATAGAGTGTTGTTGGAAAAAGGTTTGCCAAAATGAGTGGTTTTTTTTGTTAGGGGTTTTTTTAGTGCTCAAGGGTAAATTGTTAATTTGACTTTATATGAATGTTGTGTGACCTTAAAGTGACTTGCGTGTGAGAATACGTTAGTTTATCGCTATCGTGGGTGATTAATACGTTGTCGTATTCGTTTGAGTATGTAGGCTAAAAGCAAAGGAGGCAAAGTAGTGGATTTGTACTCCAAGTTTGGGAAACAAAGGGTGAGTGTTCTAAACCTATTTTTTCAAATACTAGTGTATTAATATGAGCCCATTTGCCCGTATTTAAATGGTTTTGATTGTAAACCATGTTTGAAAGGCAAGCAATGAGTTTAACGAGCAAGCCAAGCGGTTTGATTTTAAACCACATATGAAAAGCAAATAAGTAATGGTTTTGATTCATTTCAACCATACTTTAAAAAAGCGAAGCAATGAAGTTTAGCAAGCAATGGTTTTAACTATAAAACCATATTTCAAAAGAAGCAAACAAGCAAACAAAAGTCTATTTTGTAAAATAGGCCTAACCAAAAATCCTAGTCTTAAGCGAAGCATCGATTCGGAGGTATTGTTAAAATGCATTCTTGGCGGTGGTGTTAGGATTTAATAAATGCGTTTAGATTTCTTTGATCGGCAAACTTAGAACATGCATCGTACATTCAAGATAAACAAATCACGGATGTATAGGTTAAGGCTCTGACTGATTGGTGAGTGGATCAACTCCATATATTAGAGAAAAGGTGACGTGGGCGAGGCCGCTGCCGACGCGGTCGATGCCCGGGCTCAGTGTTCCTTTGGGGTACAACTATTAGGAAAGGCCTCCAGTGGTTGATGATTTATAAGCATGTTTATACGTTTTAAAAATCAACCATTGGCGCCTGGTTGAAGCCCGAGGCTCCGTGTTTGTTTTTAAGCGAAGCGGTTGGGCGGGCTCAGTTTATTTCAAAGCATGCGGTTGAGCGGGCTCCGTGTTTATGAAAAGTTTTGAGAAACTTTTGAAAGCGAAAGGTTTATAGAAAGTTTGAGCAACTTTTAATGAAGATTTGAGAAAGTTTTAGAAACTTTTAAAGCAAGATAAAGCAAGCAAGCAAGAGATTTTTGAAAGGTTCTATAAACTTTCAAGCAAGCAAGCAATAAAAGTTTTAGAAACTTTTAAAGTAAAGCAAAGCAAAGAAAGAAATATTTCTGGAAAATATCATGTAAAAGGAAGTCTTACAATTTTTAGATGTTTTCCGAAAAAGCAAAACATTTTCTAAAGCATACACTCAGCGAGCTCGTTTAGCTCATTATTTTCATTTTAAAAACTATTTTCCAGTGCAGTGCGGCCAGAACTGTTTGGAGAGCATAGTAGGTCTCACGACTTTTGTATCAGTGCTTTGTAATTAATAATCTTGTAAGAAAATACTTTGAATTTGTATAATGGAGCATATGTATGTACATAGTATAGTTTTGTGAAAATGTGTGGAGCTTGAGGCTCTTTTGAAAGAATGTTGTTGGTTGCCATATTTGGAAATGTGTAAATTGTGTATACAGGATTTGGGATATGTCCTATATGCGGTGTATGCTCTTAGGAAATTTATAAAATCCACAAGTTTAGAAAAGAAAAAAATTTATAGGATTTAAGCAAGCAATGCGACCGGCTTCACGAGAATTTTCTAGTCGTTAAGGTAATGTTTGGGGATTTACGTAGATTAGTGACCTCTTAGATAGTAGGGAGGTGTGACAATGCTAATCTGAGGATACCTTCCCGGATCCCATAAGGCTCTCGATCCACAAATCGGGATATGTATTTACTTGTGGCGATACTGTTTTCTCTTGGAGATCTGTTAAGAAAACCATGGTGGCAACCTCCTTCAATCATTCAGAGCTATTAGCAATACATGAGGCAAGCAGGGAGTGCATGTGGTTAAGATCCATGATTCAACATATTTGTGACTCTAGTGGTCTTTCTCCTATTTCAAACACAGCAACATCATTATATGAAGATAATATCTTTTGTGTGCCTGACTTCAGCGGATACATCAAAGGAGGCCAAGACCAAGCATATTTCTCAGTTCTTTCACACGCATGAGCTTCAAAACAATGGTGAGTTGATATACAACAAATCGGGTCTGAGAGTAATCCTGTGATTTATTCACTAAGGCATTACCTGTTAGACCTTGAAATTTCTACACCCGAGTGGAATGGAGGCTCAGATCTCAAATTGAGATATTACGACATTAGGGGGAGTCTTGAATACTCAAGGTGTACTGTACTCTTTTTCCTTCACTAGGTTTTCATCCCGTGGGTTTTTCCTAGTAAAGGTTTTAAGAGCAATTATACTTTCAAAGTCACGTATGCTTCTTTTTTAAGCAGCTAGGTTTTTGTCCCCTTGGGTTTTCCTAGTAAAGGTTTATTGAGGCATGTTCTTTGATGTTATGGTCATTCAAGGGAAGTATTTATAAATATTTTAATGAATGACCATCGTTATGAAGGTAGTTTGGTTTCTCTTGTAACCTTTGGCCTTCTCATTATAAGTGTAAATAGGCCTTGCTCCCGAGAGTGGAATAAAGTGTCTAGGATTTTCTTCTCCATCTCCTTCTCCTTATTTTATTTCTATTACAACAATTGATTATATATATATATATATATATATATATATATATATATATATATATATATATATATATATATATATATATATATATATATTTAGTATATATAATTTATTTAATTTAAAGGATAATTGGGTCTTAAATATAGAAGATTTTTTTTATAAGTAAATAGCATTGTCCTTTCTCAACTTAGTCCTTATCGATCTGACTAGGTCTCATTGAATAAATAGAGAGATTTTGATTTAAGTAAAAACACATTTGAATTTTAAAAATATTTATATGTAATGCAAGATTTTAAAATATTTTTTATATTTAGTAATTTTAATAAAGTTGTAAGAAAAAATGTGGAAAATATGTAAAATAGCATAAAAACCATGAATTTTCAAATTTTCCTATTTGGTCTCTTTTTTTTTTTATTGTAAATAGTCACCAAGTAACTCAAATATGTACCCTAGAATATGACCTTCATTTACAATTTAAAAAAAAATTAAGGTTCAAAGGTTTTTATGTTATTTTCAAAGTTCAGGTTAATATGTAAACAAATTTTGAAAATTTGTAAAACCCAGGAAAATTCAAATTTTCTGAAAAATGGTCAAACGGTAATTTCGGTCAAAATCCGAAATTTTTTTAGATCTTGGATGGCAAGCAGAACGTGCATTGGAATCGTCTTGTAATCTATTACCACGTCCATTCATCAATTTGAGACGGTCGAGAAATTTCACGTTTTTGAGGCCTTAGGGTGTCGGAGTCTTAGTAAAGCGACTTGTGAACATGTGATGTAAAAAAGTCGCCTCACTACGTATGCTAAATGTAGCGTCTTGCGTGATTAGAGAGAATGGAGTGTGGCAGATTAAGCGAGTGTCAAAATAAGTCGGGGCGTGGATGGAATTTTGAAAAGTTAAATGAGAATAAAACAAAAGATGAAAAGTTTTCTTCTTCAGTTTGAAGAAGAAAACGTGGAGAAGAGGGGGAAATCATGCAGTAGGTTGGTGTTTCAGTTTTTAGAGAGAGAAAGAGTGTCTTCTCTTTATATTTCCCGCCGTTCGGACTGTTGATTCGTTTCGGGTCAAGAAGTAAAGTTGTTCTATGCGGCGAGGGCTACGCGTGGACACCGATTTGGTGGAGTTTCGATAACTCCAAAAGGTAGGGGTCTTCTCCTACTTGTGTTATTCTTTGGCTAAGAGCCATGTGAATGGTTAGGGATATTACGGAGAAGCAACTTAGCCATGATTTCGGTCTCGAAACATTTGAGCAAGTGGAGAAAATCCTATGTGTGGCCAAGGCGAGTCTTGGGCTGGGGTTTCCTTTGTTCACATGATTTTTTATTGTGTGATTTTGTGCGGTTTGGGTGATTGAAGTGGTGCTTGAATTGTTAATTAGCCCATGTGAGCTAATTTTGGTGTTATTATTGTAATTTGAATGACATGAATTGTGTGAATTTATTTATGTTAATATATACATGAAAAATATACTAGCATGAATATTTTGGAATTGGCATAATGCATTCCATATGCACTGGGGCAACCTAGAATATTAGGTGTGAGTGCATGACATGAAAAAACCGCGAAAATGTTTGTAGAAAGGAATTACGACGGAAGATTTTTTAGGTAGAATTGTGTTGGGAGATTGTCGACAATTCACTTGAAGGGCCCGTGAATTGTTTCGGAGGTTATCGATAGATTAAGCCTCGGAGGGTTGTCCACGTCATTTTCTTAGAAACTTCGGTGTATGTTTTTCGAGAACAAAAAGTTTTGTTTTAAGCGTATTTTTACTCGCATTTGGCTTAGGCATGTGACGAGGGAGTCAGTGAGGACTCGAGACATGGGATTGGGCGTAGACGTTGAGTAGGATCATGTATTTACTTGAGGTGTGATTGTTTCTTACATTGACATGTGCATGGGTGGGAAGTAATCCACGTAGGAGATTATCATTCTTTGGGTTTTGCTCCTGTCCCGAGGGATCACTATTTCGAATTACGGGGAGTATATGGGAGGACGACCTCCTTTAGGGCCGCGTTTTAGAGAGAAAGTCGAGTTGTGGGCTTTGGTATTCGTTTTTGTAGAACATGTATTAAAACTTTAAATTTTAATATATGTTTTTGGTTCTAAGAAGTATTGTAATAACTCTTGAACTATTGGTATATAGTTGATGAAAATTTCGTGAGTATTGTCGCTAGGCCCAGTGGCCATTTTGCCACACATGGACCGATGTCAGTCGTTGTTGATTGTTGGACGGGTTTTGTACCTTGGTAGAGGCTCCCCATACAAGGCTGCCGGAGTTTTCATGAGTCTTTGTCGGGTTGCAGAGCATCCACGAGTGTCGCGGGTTGACGGGTTGTCAACGGACCCCCGGGAATTGGGGCGTCACAGCTTGGTATTAGAGCATAGGTATACGAATACCTAGGGCTTGATGGCCACGGGTAGATCATGCATCCATTGTGCCTTTGATGATTGATGTGTGATCATGTGTTGTATGAATTGTGTGAAATTGTGTGCTTGGTGAATAGCACATTGGAAAAAAAAATGTTGAACACTAGGGTTAGTGTGAAAACAAGTTGTTTGAGAAATTTGGGGCAAAATAGTCCAGAATTAAATGAAAAAAAAATGTGTATGGAAGAAAATTTTTTTGCTGAGGTTTTACAATGTGTAAAATTGGAAAAAATAATAATAAAATAAATTTTAATAAATTTATTTGGTCCTACTGGAAAATGAAAAAAAAATAATAATATATTTTTCATGGTCTTCTAGTGGGTGGAACAAATGAAAAATTAAAAAAATAAAAAGGAAAAAAAAACTGGTGCAGGAAAGCTGGATGGGCTACTGCCCATTTTCTAACCATGTGTCACGATACAATGTATTGTATCGTGACCAGAACAAGGAACACGGCGTGCGAGGGGGCACTCAGTGAGCCTACTTGTCTGGCTAGGGAGCACAAATAGGCGAGAGCAGGCCGACACGGCAGTCTGCAGCCTTGAGGCGTCTTGTGGCTGCCTTGCAACTGTTTGGTAAGGGTGTGTCACGATACAATCAATTGTATCATGACAGGAGAGCAGCTTGGCCACTGAGGTGTGTCACGATACAATCAGTTGTATCATGACATGAGGGAGGCCTGGCTAGTGGGGTGTGTCACGATACAATCGTTTTGTATCATTGATGAGGAGGAGAGCGGTCTGGCCGTTGGCTATGTGATCTGATGCTTGACACGGCCCGGAATGCGCCGCGATGGCCGGAGGCGCGCGACCTGCGGTAGGAGATAATGAACTGTATGGCGGCCCAGATGGAGCCTTGACGACGATGGGCGGCTGTGGCGACACGGCCGTGCGCCAGCTGCGACCTTTGCCGAGAGGAGGTACGATAGAGATTCGGGAGGCCTGAACCACGGCGCTGGTCTTATGACACGCGGTCGGCCGGCGCACAGCGTGCCGAGCGACTGGGCCCGTGGGTGTGTGCATTGTGCACTTGACCCAGTTTTGACTCAGGACACTATTCTGAGTCATTGTTTGGGACACTGTTCATGAGCACTGTTTGGGGACACTGTTCATAAGCACTGTTCATGAGGTTTTCAAAATAAATAAATAAATAGAATAAAATAAAATAAATTTTTTATTGCTTATGATTTAATATATTGAATTATTGTTTTGCATTACCTATAAATGCATGGACATAGTGTATGAAATATTACGATATGTGAATTGTCTCGAATTTGTGTTCTGCCTTAGAGATATACATTAAATTTAACTTGCCATTTGGCATGTGTAGATATTAGTCACGGGAGAGGGCGTAGAGGTCGTCCGCGAAGTGCTTGGTCGGAGCACCACATGTTGACCGTGGGCCTTTGCTCGAGGCTGTAGAGATTGCGGCTGCGCTGTTGCAGGCTAGTGCGACGGTGGCGAGTCGGTAACCTCCGGAGGTTTAGGGCACATCATCCTCCAGGCATTCACGGGAGGAGATCAGATGGTGACGAGACCATTGGTTAATCATGGTCGAAGGTGTTGGAGGCTATGGAGATTACTCAGAGCATGACGGGATCGGACAATTTTGCATTCCGGCTAAGTGAGGCGAGTATGGTGGCGGGCAAAGAGACCTCTATAGATCTAGAGCAATGACTTGGGATTCCATGATCTTTTCATGGGCGAAATATTTTAGGATCTTGCTTTCGTCATGCGAGGCTCGGGAGTTCATTTGGGCGGGGGGGCGATATTTGTGATGGGTATGTGGAAATTTAGATTCACGGAGCTAGCCGTTTTATTGATGACTACGTGGCCACGGATATGGCCAAAGTCAGGAGATTCGAGAATAAGCTAAAGTTGTCCATTCGGGCCAAGATTATAGGACTTCGCCTATAGGACATGGACTCCATGGTTAGGACAGCCCTGACCATAGAGAGAGAGATTGAGGATGCTCGAAGCACTCAGGATGCGGGTGTTAGTAGCAAGAGGAAGGAGAGTCAGTCTTCTTCTAGTTCAGGAAAGAAGCATAAGGCTTCTAGTTCACGATGGTTTCAATTTGCTGACCATCGGGCGAGACGGATAAGGGTTGCTGTCGAGTACGGGCGGATGGTGTCTTACCATTGCCCGGCGGCCGGACATATCGGGAGATTGTCCCCAGACGGGGATCGGGGTTTTGGAGCAATACGATCCCGAGTTAGCGGTGGGACGAGGAAGAGAGTCTGATATATTCCTCCATAGCCCGGTCTGGTTAGAGGGCGATGTCGATTTCGAGGCGCCTGGGCACCTCGGGTGAAGCGAGGCAGGGAGGCCAAGTATGGCGGCGAGAGGTATGGCGAGGACATCAAGGGTTGGCGTGTCTACGCCATCATGCCATTTGGTCGTGGTCGACCCGGTCATCTGAGTGCGTTTTTTCTATCTACTTTATGGCGGGTATTTATTGATTAAGGTGTGTCGCATTCATTTATCATTTGCATCGGTTAATGATAGAGTTGGGCTTAGAGGTTGAGGCCGCCTTGGAGGAGCCCTTGTATGTTAGTTCTCCACAGGGATTAGAGTGAGGATAGGGATGATATATCGTGGTTGCGAGTTAGAGATCTCGAGTTCTACTCCTGATGGACTGTGAGGTCATGGACGTGTTAGGTTCGACATCATCCTAGGGATGGATTGGTGGCTTGACTTGCAGTCGTTATCGTTGTGGCGTGGGAGGATTCTTGCCTGCAGCAGTGAATGCTTCGTGTTGTATTTCGGGGAGACGAGCGTGAGTAATTTTCCTAGGCAGGTGTGTGCAGTCCGGTGTCATGGGCCGATTGGCGGGTTGAATTTGCCAGGCCTTACTAGAGGGCGAGGTGAGGCCAGGACTTAAGATCTACCTCGAGTGATCTGTGAGTATGAGGATGTTTTTCGGGATGAATTAAGGTTGCCTCGTAGAGGGTTGTAGACTTCGGTGTCGAGTTACACCCTGGTACTTCGCCCGTCTCTATGACTCATAGGATGGCACGAGTTCGAGTTACGGGAACTCGAGTCCGGCTCTGGGGATTCTTGGACGGGGTTCATTAGGCAAGGCACTTAACCATGGGGCGCTCCGGTTATTGCGAAGAAAGAAGGGCGAGACCCTTTAGTTGTGCATTGATTTCAGGCGGTTGAACGAGTTCTGATCGAGAATCGGTACCCATTCGCAGGATTGGCCGATTTGTTTGTCGAGTTGAAAGCGCGAGTCTACTCGAGATAGACCTTCACAACGGTTACCATCGGTGAGGTTAGGGAGACAGATATCCCTAAGACAGCGTTTAGGACTCGTTATGGGCACTTTGAGTTTACGGTGATGCCCTTTGGTTGGCGAATCTGCGCCGGCGTTCATGGACCTCATGCGTAAGATTCGACCGGCCCAGATCAATTTGTCATGGTCTTCGTGGATGACATTTTGATCTACTCGATGGAAATTAGAGCATGAGTATCATTTGAGGATTATTCTGAGTTGTTGAGAGACCATCGGTATCACGCGACTTCAGTAAGTGCGAGTTTTGGCTTCCTGAGGTGAGATTTTGGGACATGTGGTGTCGAGGAATCCAGGCGTGTTAGTGGACTTAGAGAGGTCGGCGGGTGATGGAGTTGGGAGGCCGAGTCAGGTCTTCGAGATCGTAGTTTCTTGGGATTGGTTGGGTGCCACGGGAGATTCATTAGGATTTCTCGGTCGCGGCACCTATGACGAGATTGACACGAAGGAGAGTCAGTTTGAGTGGGATGGCCGTGCGAGGCATTCAAGAGTTGAAGGAGGCTTACTTGACTCTATCTTGATAGTCTGGACGGGACGGGGGTACATAGTGTATTGTGATGCCTTGAGAATTGGTTTGGAATGTGTTTGATCTGATCGGGAGGTTGTAGCTTATGGTTCTGTCGAGTTGAAGAATCATGACGAAATTATCCACACACGACATGGAGTTAGGCGGTGATAGTCTTTTCCTTGAAGATTGGTGGTGCATTACTTATATGGTGAAGCGGGTTCGAATTGTACTCACCACAAGTCCCGAAGTATATGCTTCCGGCCCGGGCCACCGATATGGGAGCGGTGGATGGAGTTCCTAGAGAGGACTATGACTTCGCTGCATTACCACCTGGTAAGGCAAATGTGGTGGCGATGCACTCGGTCGGAGAGTCGCGGGGAGCATTGGCTGAGTATAGCTTCCGGGGTAAGCGGATACTACCGGCTTGTGGAACACTTTGGGCTACGGTACCACGGCGTTTCGAGTGCGTTGGGGAGTTTGAAGTAACTGCAGGTCTACATTGGCGAGTGATTGAGTCAGGAGGCGGGGCGCGAGATAGTGTCCATCGGGGACCGAATGCATCAGTGCAATTGGCGAAATTTGGGTAGTCACGCGAGATGGTAGTCTTTGGTATAGAGGGTGGTGGTGGTTCTGGGTTGTAGATTTGAGAGAAGATTCTCGGGAGTTTCAACGCTCGATTTCTTTGTGCATCGGTGGCGCAGTGTACGGGATCTTCTTCGCGGTACTGCGGAGCGGAATGAAGAGACCGTAGGGGACTTTGTTGTGATGTCTCACGATGTCAGCCGGAGTTAAGTGTACCTTAGAAGCGGCGAGTTGCCGACCATTGAGGTGGGCAGTGGAAGTGGGAGCACATCATGATGGATTTTGTGACCCACTTTTCACGGACACCGCAAGGACATGATGCAATATGGGTGATAGTGGACCGACTCACGAAGTCGGCACATTTCTTAGCCTTGCGGATGACCTTCACATTGAAGAGATTCTTCCGGTTGTATATCTGAGAGATCGTTCGGCTACATGGAGTACTAGTATCCATAGTGTCGGATAGAGACCCCGCAGGAGTTTCTGATAGCACTTTGGAAGAGTTTCCAAGGCTATGGGCACCACGGTGACCATGAGTCTGACTTTCCACCACAGAGACGGATGTCGATCGGAGGGAACCATCTGGTGATAGAGGGACATCTTGACATGCGTCTGGATCGTAAGGGTAGTTGGGAGCTTACTTTCCCTTAGTGGGTCGCCTACACAACAATAGTTACTGGCGAGTATACAAATGGCACCACATGAGGCATTGTATGGGAGGCCGTACGGATCATCGATATGTTAGGTAGAGGTGGGAGAGGCTCCATCAAGTCAATCGATTAGAGACACCTGAAGGTGAGCTTGATATGGCCGGCGTCCTCTCGGCTCGGGCCCAGACCAGAAGAGCTATGTTGATGTGCGACGTCGACCCTTAGAGTTCGAGGTTGGAGATCGCATCTTCTTAAGGTGATGCTGGGAGGTGGTCGGGTTCGACAGCCTTGGGCCCCATCCACAGAGGTTTAGTGGGCCCCCTTCGAGATTTCGAGAGGGTAGGCCTTTGTAGCGTCTTAGGTTGGCTTTCTGCCCGGTATGTCGGTGTCCACGCGGGTATTTCACGTCTCCGTACTTTCGGTACCTCCCGAGATCCGGCTCGTATGTGGATTGGGGGAGGCTTGAGGTTGACCGCGGATGGGACGGCCGGGGACCGGTGTGCGTGGATAGCCGGGATCGGGTTTGTTCTGAGGGCCGTGAGGCTAGTGAGGGTGCTATGGCGGCAGGTAGATTGGAGGTCGATGTGAGCGAGGACCGCAATCACGGGCCACTATCCCTTCTTATTTAGAGATGAAGGTACGGGGTTTAGTCGTTTAATACTTAATGACTAGATTACATATCAGTGGTATAGTGTACGTTGCATATGCATGTGATCGTTGAGATTGTCTGAATTGGGGTGAAATTCTTTTAGGAAGGAGAATGTAAACCGGAAAATTGATTACTACGAAGGGTAAAGCAGTAATTTAGATCAAAATCCAAGAAATTTTTCTAGATCGGATAATGAAACGGACTTCAACATTTGGAATCGTCTTGTGAAATCTAGCTACCGCATTGTATTTCGTCGAATTAGAAACGATCCCGAATTTCATGTTTTGAGCCCTTGGATGTCAAATTAATCGTAGCGACATGAGAGACATGTGATTTGACAAAGTCGCTGCTACGTGTACTCATGTGACACGTATTTGCGTTATTAGAGAGAGAATGGAGATTAATGGCTTAGATTAAGTAAAATTAATAATCAAAGAGACAAAGGGACATGGATGGAATTTTGAAAAGTTAAATGAGAATAAGACAAAATATGAAAAGTTTTCTTCTTCAATTTGAAGAAAACGTGAAGAAGGGAAATGTGGAGTAGGTTGGTGTTTCGATTTTAAGAGAGAAGAGTCTTATTCTTTTTCTAAATTCAGCCAGATTCGGACCCGGATTGGTTAAGCCGGGCGAAGTAAGAAGTTGTTCTCTTGCGAGCGGGGGCTACGCGTGGACAACGATTTAGTGGAGTTGACAACTTCAAGGTAGAAGTCTTCTCTACTTGTGTTATTCTTTGGCTGAGTCATGTGAATGGTTTAGGGATGATACGAGGCTTGACTTGCCATGATTTAGGTCTGAAACATTTGAGCAGAGTTAAGAAAATCCATTATGGTGTAGTGAACGATCTTGACAGGGTTTCAGCATTCACGTGATTTTGTTGTGTGATTTTGTACGGTTTGGGTGATTGAAGTGAATTGCTTATGGATTAATTAATTAGCCCGTGTGAGCTAATTTTGGTGTTATTGTTGTAATTTGAATGACATGAGATTGTGAATTTATTTGTGTTAATATATATGAAAAATGTACTATGAATATTTTGGAATTAGCATAATGCATTCCATACACTAGGGCAACCCTAGAATATTAGGTGTGAGTGCATGACATGAAAGAAAGCAAAACGAAAATGTTTGGCAAATGAATTTCGACGGAAGATTTTTCGAGTAGAATTGTGTTAGAGGGTGTCTGACAATTCCGTCGGAGGGGCCATAGATTGTTTCGGAGAACATCAGTTAATACCGGAGGTTGTCTGATAATTTTACGAAACTTGGTAGTAAGTTTTCGAGAACAAAAAGCTTTTTGTTTTAAAAACTGTATTTTACTCACATTTGGCTTAGGCATGTGTGAGGGAGTCGGTGAGGACTCGAGACATGGGATTGGGCATGTAGACATTCAAGTAGGATCATGTATTTACTTGAGTGTGATTGTTATCAAAAATCAAATTGCTATAAACATTATGCGATGAAACGTATGCCTAAAATTGCTAAGAATACCTAAGATTTGAATCGATGAAACTTATCTAGATGAATATCTAAGTTTGGTCTTGACTTCTTTGTACGATCTTTATGATTTCTTGTCTGAATCTATTATATCAGCAAATATTGATAAGTATGTGTGACGACAAAAACATAAGAAAACAAGGAAAATCAAATGAAAACTCAAAAGAAACCACTTTATTGAGGGAGAAAGCTCATATATGAGTGGTCAAAACAATGAGATGAGTGATTTTAGGCAAAGAAATACCAAAAAATCATCTCTCACTTCTAACGGGATGAAAAAAAAGAACAAGAAGAATTATGGTTTCCGAAGGAGATGAGATATTTAATACGTAATTATTTAAAAATATGAATTTTATTTTCATAAAGTGCTGATATGAGAAGGTATTTTCGACTATATATATATATATATATATATATATATATATATATATATATATATATATATATATATATATATATATATATATATATATTTACAAAGTAGTAAACTATCTACTAAGACTCAACCTCGGCTATTTTCCTCTCTATATCCTTCTAACTTCAATTGAGCCCCTAGACATGTCTTTTAAAAATATGAGAATAACATATATATATTTACAAAGTAGTAAATTGTCTCTCTTTGAAACTCGAACCTGAGAACCCTTCCTTTTAAAAAATTCCTATCCATATCCTTCAGCACTCAAACCCTTTTTCTTTCATATCTTTCTAACTTGATTGGAGTTATACATATCTTTTGCAATTATGAGTTTTTGATGTCTTTAGAAAAATATATCATTATATATACAAAGTGATGCATTGTTGTACTAAGATTTCGAATCCCCAGGCTCTCACTCCCATCCTTTAACAAATAGGGTAGACATCTTTTCAGAAGATACAAAGGGTATTTGATGTCTTTTAAAAATATATCATTTAGAAATAAGAACATTATTTTTACTTAATAGCAGCAATATTAGTAAGTCAAAATATGCTCCATAGATAACATAATACACTAGTCATTATTAGCCTAAAGTCACCCGTCTTCAATTTATTCCTCTTTACTTTTTTTTTTCTTTAGTAAAATAGTTATTTCATATAGATTTAGATTTTTGTTTATTTTTCATGATTTATGTTGAAAAAATGGGTTTGAAACATAATAAATTAGCTATCTTTGAGCTAAATTACAATGAGTCCCACAAAGCTTTTCGGTTGGGTCCCACATAGAATGTGCTCCTCCATGAGGAGATGAAAATTATATATTAGGTTGCTCAAAACCATTAAGAATTAATTAGAAATTGCCTCGAGCATCACCCTTGAAAATGATAACTAAGGTTTTATGTGCGACCCTGAAGGCGACCTTGAGCAGGTTGGCGATCGGCAGAAACCCAGGAGACCTTCGTTTAAATCCATTTAAAGTCATTAATCAAATCCCTTTAATTATCGTTTTATTTAATTTTAGTTTTCAAAGTGTATCGCGACGAATCCACGAGCTCGACCTTGGCGAATCAATGGGAGCAGGTTTACTCGAACATTCCAAATTATCTTATCAAAACATTTGGCTTATTTATTCATTTTAAATTTTGTAATTTCGTGAAATAATTCATTTTGGCAACCCGTAAAACAATTAACAAAGATTCCTGCGTTTATTTAACAAAATGCCTTTACAAAATAATGATCGATTCAAGGCGACAAAATGTCGATGTTCGAAAGAAATGGAGTAATGCATGTGACGGAGCATACTCCGCAATTCCTTCTCTATGACTTTGAGCTCCTCGATCTTGGGTCTTGCCGATAATACATCACTCGGTGCACAGCATTGATAAAAGAAAGCGATACGCTAAGCATTTTCATGCTTGAGTGATTACATACGATTCACGTATTCCATTTTTGTTCATATAAATCATGCATTTATCGAAAATAATGCCTTTATCAAATATCAGTGTAATGTAGAATACTTATACAAATACCTTTTCCCAATTCCATCATTTCTATGCGGTTTGTAGTTCCACATACGGTATAGAATAAACATCGCGACCAGTTCGATTCTTTGAATCTGTCACATTTGTTATTGATGGCGGTGTGATTTCACATTCTATATTAGTCTCACATGACTGGAAATTAGGCATTCTGCTTGATTAGGTTCTGAGATCACGTCGCATTTGTCGTTAATTGCGATGTGATTTACGCGTGTGTGCAGGTGCATATGGTATGAAGTCGGCATTCACGGCGGTTAGTTGGTGAATCCTGTCATGTTTTGTCATTTTAATAGCGATACTGATTTCGCATTAGACAAATACGGTTACCTTCATGGCGAATTCAATTGAGGTAGATTCCATCATGGTAGTCATTCAATAATACATTTCAAATCAATTTACTTTTATGCAATGAATTTGCTTGCTTTCAAAATACTGCATACATGCGAGATATTGTCAAACATTTCAAATACTAATCATTCAAATCGATATATATGCATATTTATAATGAAGCAATATGAGAATAAAGGCGTGTGAGTGAACAAACTAGAATAAAGAACAAGTATAGAACAAACCAATTACTCGATTCCGTTTCTTTCGATGTCAATCCTAGGTCAGGTTATCGATCTTCACCCGCACTAGTCAAAATCTGATTTATTCACTCTTAGTGATTGAGCAAAATAATCATACTAAGCAGAATATCTTAGAAACGCGAAACTTTGCGGAGCGTGAGGGTCTGATACGTTTTGACTTAGTCTCATTCTTATTCCTCTAAGAGTCTACTTTACTCATAAATTGGAATCATTTCAATGGATTATCTAACTAGTTATGGCATTTTCATGCCAACTAATAAAACCCTACCCAGATTGCTGAGGACAGTTTGTATTGCTCTCATTTTCTGGGGTCTTAACTTCATGTTTGACTCTAGGTCATTGTACTCTTTAAAGCTAAGGTGCTAGGGTTCTATTCCAACTGGAATCACCCAGTCGAACAGAAACTCAAGTCGATCCGAAACAACCCGGACTACTCTATGCCCAAAGCTGGAACCAGGGTGGCTTGCACATGGCCCCCACTGAGTGGTACAGGCCTTAGGATCAGAATTTGGCGATGCCTATTCTTTAAGTTTGGTTCTCCTTGAGTCTATTTTACGTAGCCACTTGAATCCTCCGTCGGATAAAAATAGGCAAGTTATGGCCAAAATCTGGCCAGGTCAGCAACGAGCAGGGTCAATGCGTTTCCCCTTTGTTCATCTTGGAAACCCTTTTTATACGGTGGGGTGTACCGGTACACTGCATTCATGTACAGGTACACCTTCCGAAAATTGCCCGAATTTTGTTATTTTTACTTTGGTACCAATTCACTATACAACCATAATTCATAATACCTGTGACTTGGAATTCATCTAGAGGAGAACAGTTCATGACACTTAAATTGGTGCTATGGAACACCAGCTTATGAAACACTTAGGTGAAAATCCAAGAACACTACCTAGGTCCGCAATTCTTTATAAAACCACATAAATGTGATGATTCCATGGTTATTTTCCACCAATTGGGGTTTTACTCTCATAACCCCCAACAATTGAGTTTGTGTGAATCTTTACACAAACCTAGACCAAAGGAGCATCAATCTCCATACCAAAACCTTAGGATTCATATCAAAACCCAAAAATAAGGATTCCATACCTTGATCTTCTTCTCCTCTTCCTTCTTCTTCCTTTTCTTCCTCCTCTTGGCTCTCTCCTTCTCCTCCTCTGGGGTTTGCTAGACTGACTTTGAGACAGTAAATTTTGGTTTTATTTTCTTCCTTTAAAATATCATCTTTTCATTAATACAAATTTAGTCCTCATCTCTTAAGATTTGCACATCAACTTATTTTATTTGTATTGTGGCCCCATCTCTACTCCCTTTATGATTTTATCTCCATTATGACATTTACAATTTTGTCCCTTGTTAGTGCAAAAATTTAGAGTTCACTAAATTTATCATTTTCATAACTTGTCGATTTACCCAGTTTTAGGAAAAACACAAGTTTGGCTCAATTCATACCCAGAATATATAATAAAATTATTATAAAAATTCTAGGGTATTTTTGGGGCGTTACAGTTTAAGTTTGTGAAAAAGCTTGTGTCCCACATCGGATGGGAACAAGACTTTTAAAGGGTATATATACACCTACCTTATAGTTGGGTTTGGGCCTGAGGGCACCGGTTTGTGGAAGGACCTAGCTCATGCTTGGTTCACCACACTGCGTGCTTGGCGCCCGTAGCTAAGCGAGTAGACTCGGGATTCGGGATGTATATATCCTTAATTTTAAACACGAAACAACAAGCGATGAGCAGTCATGACCACACAGCTAACTTCATGGTATGCCCAGAAACGGTCGTAAGCGGAGATACTCAATGACCACATTCTCTCATTTGACATTCCCATATTTTTGCTATTTCATGGATTTCACATTCACGTTTGAGAGAGGCGGGTTACGCACGATTTGGGTTCGGCTTGGCCAACAAAGGAAGTGTTTTCTTATGTTGGGAGATCATTTCATCTGGAGGCAATTGCCCATCTTTCACCGAAGCATAGTGGGAGCAATATTTGTCTTAAGGAGATTGTCTAACACAAGACTTGATCTGCAAACAGGTTCTGATTACTTTTCTGGTTTTCCTGAAAACGTGTTAATTGTTCGTCTGCTTCTTGGTTTGTTACATTTCTGATGCGATGTAACGCCCCGTCGAGAGGAGTGTCTGGGTATAATGTAGCAGTATGTGCACGAGGCTTCCTTAATTAATTTAGTGTCATAATAGAATTTTTGGAAAGTTGTTTTAAGGGTGAAATTATAAGTTTTCAAGAATTGTGGCACTTTTCCAATTAAGAGGAAAGTGGAGGTGAAATTCAATTATGAAATTTTAAAAGGATAATAATAATAATTAATTACCAAAATGGTTAGAAGCTAGAAAATTCTCTGAATCTACGATGTGAGCAAATGAGTTAAGTAGGTCTCGTGAAATCTAGTGACGAGAAAAATTTACGTTGAATTACGAGACAATGAATATTTCACGATTTTAAGGTGACAGTGTAAGACGAGGGATGAGATTTCTTGAAAATCTAGGAATTGAAAATGGCGTGAGTTAAAGTTCATTTAAAATAGTGAGCGAAAAATAAAATTTTCGGGATAGATCTAGGACTCGGGCCAGGGCAATATAAGTTATGTATCTAAATAATAATAATAATAATAGTAATTAAAAAACGAAAATAAAAAGATAAAGCAAATGCGCGGCGGACCGGAGCGTGGGAGGAGAGAGCAATTGAGAGATATTTTATTTTTTTTTCTCCTTGTTTCTTTCGGATTCACGAATCGGATCGTAGGTTTGATCGGGCAAAGACCAGGAGTTGGTATCTGTGACAGGAGCTACGCGCCAGGTACGATATCAGCCTTTGTCAAACTTTAAAGATACAAAAATTTTCCCTACTTGTGTTATTTCAAGCCTAAATGTTATATAATGGCTTGGGGGATTTTTCTTAGAAATGAGTGAAATGTCGTAAACTTTAGTCAGAAATTTTTTATCTTGAGTTTAGGAATTTTAGAATTTTTGGGGTGTGTTGAATGATCATGGCTGAATTTGGGGCTACATTTCGGGACAGTTCGGGTTGAAATTCGGGATTGTGGTCGGACAGAGAGTCGGACAAAGAATTTTATAATCATTTGGGCTATTTTTAAAGCTACGGAAAGTCCCCTTGAGTCAAAAGTTGACTAAAACATATAGTTTTTATGGGGCATTTAATGTGTAGGGACATTTTGGTCAATTTCACATCATATTATCGATGTCCTTATCGAATGGGACCAGCACGTAAAGTTTTGTTAGAATCGAAGTTCATTCGATATAGTCACTTTGAAAGCCCTGTGTATGTTTTATAGTTAAAACGTTGAGCGGGACAATTTTAGTACTTTGTATGGATTGTGTAGGCGATTTGAGAATCTAACGAATCTGAGTGCTTGACAAGATTTGAAAAATTCAGGCGAGAAAAGGTGAGTACTCAAAATCCTTTTCTAAAAAGCGAAAGTTTTAAATTACAAGTTTGTAAGTCTTTGAAAATATATTTTATAAACATTTTTACACTCCCTTGTTATACTCAACGAGAAAAGTTTGATTTCGGTATTTAAACGAGTTTAGCTGGTTTAGCAAAACCCCTAGATGGCATAGCTCGGTTCCGGTCAGATGTATTTCGGATTGTGCATGGCGAGGTTGTATGGGATGTGCGGTAACTATGTTGCACAGTCGGCAATTGGGGGTTAGATGCAAAATATATAGTGAATTAAACCTCTGCACGTTAGGGGTATATAGTTAGTGACGACTTAAATGCAATAGCGATAGTGTTGGTTCGAGGTTCCATCAGCAGAACATTTTTAGTTAGGGGTTCCATTATGTTTATAGAGATCCGTCGTGTTCACGGACCATCTTAAGCCGGGTAGTGTTAGGAGTTCCTCAGATGTCGAATTCAGAGGTTCCATTGGCATCGCGTCTAGAATTATTTAATGGGTCACGGTGGTTGTGCTTGAAGTTTCCGGTATAGCACTTTCAAATATTAACCACCATGAAGCTTGATTTTCGACAACGAGAAATAGTTTCGAAGCAGTTTTTCGACATCGAGAAATAGTTTTGAATAGTTTTGACATAAATAGTTTTCGGCCACCGAGTTTGAAATAGTTTTCATAAGCAGGCTTCGATTTTCTCTATCAGTTTAACTATTTCTATCTGATTACTTTTCATATTGGGAGGTACAAGCAGCGGAACAAGCATTTTAGAACTTATAGTACTCGAGCTGTTTGGCTCACGGTTTGTTTTTAAAATAATTTTTCGAGTGCGGTGTTGGGCAAGAAAGACCTTTCGGATCCTCGGTCCCCAAACCATTGTGTTGTAATTATATATAAGATAAGGTGTAAATTCAAAATAGTAAAAGTTAAAATGTAGCATTTGTATGTAATCTCTGTTTGTAAAATATGCATGCATGGTTTTGAAGAAAAACGGTTGCGTAAAAAAAAAAGAATATGTTGGATTGATCCTTATCTTTTATATTTTGATGAGGACCGGGGTGCCTTGTATGTGGTTGGACATTTGGAAAGCTTGTGCGGGAGTGTATATATTTTATACGGGTGATTTTTGTATTTGGAAGCGACCGCGTGCGGTCGTTATCTTTGCCCGGGATTTACCATGCTCATCTGGGTGTGATTTTTTGATAGAAAAGTGAAAAATTTTATAACCCGTTTTTAAATACGGTTCGGCCGGTTTTAACGGCTTAACTTCATGGTAGCGTGTGGTGGCGAGCAGCGGAGATACTGTGATCATGGCGAATTCTATCCATGGAAAGTGCAATGGCGATACCTAACAATCTTAAGACAAATACGTTTTTTGTTTTTTCTGTTTTTACATAAATCTTGCAAACATAACGTTCTGCTCTGTTTCTGCTGTACTGTAAAACCATTCTTTTCTGCTACAATTTTTTTTGTTTTCAAAAACGTTCTGTTTATGTTTTTTATCAGTACGTTTTTTTTATATAGAAATCAGTACGTTTTTATTGACATCAGTGTCGTTCTGGACTACTGCACTGGTTTTACGCATTTTATTTATAGATTTGAACTCACGGTTAAGAGTCTGAAGCTGCTACACTTGAAGTTGTTTATTTTAAATGTCAAATATCGAGTATAGTTTGCCTTTAGTTGTTTATTTTAAATATTGATATCAGTTTACATATATATGTTTGCAATAGATTTGTTTATTTTAAATATTGATATCAGTTTACATATATAAGTTTACATGCTCGGTTTTCAGTTTCTAATATACATTTGCACCTGCTCCGGTTATATATCGGTTACATTGCTCCGGTTATATAACCGGTTACATATATCAGTTCTGGAATTGTTTTATTGCTCAATTCTGAAAAAACGATAATCTGTTTGTTTTAATATATTTAATTTTGCTCAGAATTTGGCAAAGTCATATTTTATTTTTAAAGAAACTGTTTAATGAAACATTAACCACTTTGATTTATCTTGGTTTTATTCAAAATTTGGCAAAGTCATTTTATTAATACACTATTTCTGGAAACAAAATTCGGTTCAATAGAATGACTACTGATTCTACCCCAGCGTGGTGCCTCCTCAGCGCTGTTATGGCGCGATATTGTAGTCATGGAGAAAGTAGAAAAGTTCAATGGAACATAATTCAAAAGGTGGCAACAAAAGATATTGTTCTACCTAACCACCTTGAATTTGGCCCTTTTCCTTCAAGAGGATGCTCCCGCATTAAAGGAAAATGAAACTGATAGGCAAGTGGTTGCCACTAATGGAAACATGGAAGCATCTTGGGTTTCTTATGTCGCAGTACCTCTTGAATGGTTTGGACAACCGCAGTGTATATTAATATTGCGCCTTCAATACTGCAAGAGAACTATGGGAATCCTTGGACAAAAAATGGCCCAGGGGATGTGGGGGCTCGAGAAGTTTGTAGTGGGAAAATTCTAGACTACAAGATGCTTGATTCGAGACGGTAATCCCAACGAGTTGAGATTTGCAAGTGATTGCATGACATACATGCGAGAAGGGATGACTCTCAGTGAATCCTTCCAAGTGGCTGCAATTATTGAAAAATTGCCACCATGGAAAGAAATTCAAGAATTACCTAAGCATAAGCGGGAAGGAAGTAGAGACTTGAGGACTTGATAGTGGCGAGAATAGAGGAAGGCAGGTAAATGCGAGGAAGAAGGCAGATAAGTGCTTCATGGAATCCAAGGCCAATGTTGTGGAACAAGGGTAGACCTCCCAATATAACAAGAAAAGGAAGCACAACGTCAACGGTCCTAAGCAAGGTCCTACGAAAAATTTCCAAGGCAAGTCTTGTGTATTAACGACTAGAAAGGGCACCATCTTGGGGCTATCGTAGTCGCAGGAACAAAGGGAATCCAGAAGAAGAAAGCGCCCTCGAGCGATGTGGTAGAGTAAGCGATGTCTCAAACATGAACCTCTCAAGCTGTAGTCTCAGAATTGAACTTCATTGGCGGCAATACGAGGAATGGTGGGTGGACACGAGAGTACTCATCATGTTTGCTCCAGACGAAGATGTTCTCATCATATCAAATATAGATAATGGAGAACAACTCTTTATGGCGCTCTCTTCTTCAGGTTGAGAGGGACGAGAGGTAGTATTGAAGATGACATCGACGAGGAACTTACTCTGATGATGTCTTTGCGAGTGCGGAAATTCGAAGAATCTAGTGTACGGATCATTGCGGAGTAAGAAGGGCATCAAGTTAGTGTTTGTCTCGAACTGACTTCATCCTCACCAAAAAATGGGATGTATGTGGGAAGGGAATTTACATGAAGCGTGGGCTCTTGAAATGAATGTAATAGTGTTATACCTCCTGTAAGAATATCGATAAAAGAACCGTCTTCTACTTATATGCTTGAATCTTCAAATGTGTGGCATGGTAGACTAGGACATGTTAATTATGATACATTCACGTAGATTAATTAATATGGAATGTTTTATATAAATTTCAAATAGATCGATAAATGTGAGATTTGTGGAATCTAAACTTACAGAACTTCATTCAATCAATTGAAAGAAGTAGTGAACCACTAGAATTAATACATTCGGATATCGTGATCGAAATTTATTCAACGAGAGGTGGTAGAAATATTTTCTTACATTAATTGATGATTACCTGAATCTTGTTATGTTTACTTATTGAGAAGTAAAGATGAGGCATGTGGAAATGTTTCAACATTTCAAGAATGAGGTGGAGAACCAACTTGATAGAAAAATCAAGGTAATAAGAAGTGATAGAGGTGGTGAATATGAAGCACCTTTTGGTGAATTTTGTTCACAACATGGTATATTACACCAAACGACTACACCCTATTCACCTCAGCAAAATGGGGTTGCTAAACGTAAGAACAGAACTTTAAAAGAAATGATGAATGCATTACTATTAAGTTTGGACTACAAAAATTTATTGGAAACAATTCTTTAGCCAAATTATATTCTCAACCAGAATACCTCCTGAAAACCAATAAATCCCCTTATGAGCTATGGAAAGGTCGAAGACCTTCTTACAAATACTTAAAAGTGTGGGGTGTCTAGCTAAAGTGGTACTATGCAAAAAGATTGATAGGTAGCTTGATTGATTGTGTTTTTCATTGGATATGCACATAATAGTAGTGCATA